>BSBN01000131.1:2400000-3600000 GCA_027924645.1 Cunninghamia lanceolata
ATATTTTCCTAATTTGATGTACAGAATAATCTGCAAGTGTATCACAATCGTTCACAATGTTGTCAGGTCCCTGTTGTAACTACTCAATTTTAAATTTTGAAAAATATGCAATTATTGCAGCCAACTGACCCCCATGTCCACTAAGGTCATACAACTCCTCTTGATCGCATTGATTTTTCTTTTCGTAAAAATATTAGTAAATCAGTGTGTTAAGTAAACCGATGTTTTCTGTGTAGCTAATTGCAATTTGTTTTCTCATCTTTTTAGGTGGGCCCGGAGAGGTGATGTATGGGAAGTGGCTGATTTGATGCAACAAATGATTCAGAATGGCAGATTACCTGACATTCATACATACACATCATTCATCAATGCATGTAGTAAAGCTGGAGACATGCAAGTGAGTGATGTCTTTGAACATCATATTAGTTGCACCTTTGTTTTAGGATGTAACATCAAAAATAGTTGCACTCCAATTATTTCATAGGTTGTTACATGCTACTGGAGGGTTACATTGACCAATATTCACATCCTTTGTATTACTTTTATTATTTAATACATATATTGTTATTTATGTTAGGTACACGTCTTTCCTAATACCATATATTGTGGTGTTAGGGAAGACATGTTGTGTGTGTATATATATATACACGTAATAACCATGAAATTTTGCACATGCCTACATGCACGCACGTACACATACAGACAGCGCGCATTCATGTGTCTGTGCAGGCAGGGGTGTGGGCATGTGTGAAATTTTATGGTTATTACGAATTTACGAGAAAAGGCCCCAAGGCTACAAGATGACAAATATCCAACAATAGGCATAATAATACGATTATAGATATAAAAGTACACAAGAATTAGACCTCCTACACCTGCACCTCATTTGGGCTATTTACATTTTAACCTTTCACCTGTTCTGTTTTTTTTTTTAAATGAAGTTTGATAGTTTTTTTAAGAAATAAAAAAAAGACATTGTGGGGATATCTAGCTGTACCCGGGATGCAGGGCACACTTGGGACAGGTTTTGGGGGCACGTCCCCCAATTTTTGACTGGCAGGGGATGGCTACAGGTGTAGGGCACACTTGGGATGCGTTTTGGGGACAAGCCCCCAAATTTCTGACTGGCCGTGCACTGGAAACAACAGAGGGGATGGGGGCGCAGGGAAACGGAGTGGACATCTCCCTGTGTAACCCTGATAATTTCTCATCTATTAACAATGGAGGATGGTAATCCACATCTTGCCCATTTGACCCATACAACTAACAAAGGGGTATGTGAGCCATATGTGTACATCATATGATCTGGGGCCTAGTAATAGATCTGATGGAGAATACTCCAAATTGTGACAGATGTTATAAATAGAAGCAATTAATAACAACAAATGTAGTGGAAAGATAGTTGCAGAACTGTATTAAATGATCCATGAGTCAGAATGGACGGAGTAGAATAGTGCAACGAAGGACACAATAAAAAAGAGCAAATAATATGAATTTTTTAACCTATTTTATAACTTTGAGAAGAGTACATAATGTTACAACTTGCTGTGTGTTCCCTTGAGTAAACATTGAAATAGTATGTAATGCAGAACTATGCAGGCACTAAGGGATGTGTATGGACTATTGTTGCTCTCCTGTGCTCTACTCAACCCTCCCTACTCTCAACATAGGAGGTGCATGTTTAGATGCATAAATGATGCTCTACTGAACTCTCCCATACTCTTAACATAGGAGATGCATGTTTAGATGCATAAATGATGTAGAAGTTGTAGCAATTTGCATTCTTCATGTAGATATTCATCTTCTATGGGTGACCCCTTTTCTTGCAGTGGTCACAGATTAATTGGAACTGAATAGAAGATGTTGTCGGAAGACAGTTCTTTCTAGGGGCATAACTTCATCGTTATAATTTTGATTTTCTAGTATGACCTTATCTAGGAAATGGGAATATATAATCAGTCCAACTATAGCAGCTCATCACTCCACTCACCATTTTCTTGGATTTTGGATATTTTGTTGGTTTGTCATAACTCAACCATCATGCTTTATTTTTCAAGTTCTTTTTTTATAAAATGAAAATCACATGGAAATAGCCATCTAAATGCAACCATGGTGATATGTGGCACCGGCCACAATTTAGATGTTGAAATTTCTCTCTTTTCTCATAAATCGCAAAATGATACTCATTCCTCCTAGAATTCATCCTAGAGTTGCCGCTTGGATCCTTCGCCCTTCCTTGGAAAACAATAGTCTTGATTGCATTAAGTTTGGAGGGTGAAATATAACTTGTTGTCTGGTCTACGTAGAATATATGAAATTCTTAGTGTAAATGAAATTCTCTTCCTCTTGAGTGGTGTGATCTATCCAAAACTCATTTGTATAAACTCTGAAGATTAGGATTTGTGAAAAGGACTACCAGCAAGTCATGTGGATTTATCGTGAATGCACTTGCCACATGATTCCTTGGATGAAGATTCCAACATTCTTGACATTCTTGACCTCGTCTACCACTATATCTGCAAATGATATAATAAGGTGCAAACCCTCTGTGTTTGGGAAGGTTGCTTGCACTGATATTCAGTAGGTAGTAGGTTGTTCTGTTGTGATTGAGGCATGGTGGGGATCCAGTATATTATATCTGCATAGGGATCGCTTCAATGATAGTGGAACCCATGATCTTGAAGTCCTAACTAGCTTTTGTGCGCCTTCAACCAACATCCATTCATCTCTTGACCAACATCCAATTAGTGTACCTACCTACCCTTCAACAAACATCCATTTGTCTTTTGACAAACATCGACTAGTGCTTTACCAGCACAAAGCTTTTTATTAAAAAATATAAAAAATGGTAATATATATATTACAATTAGGACTTATCAAGCATACACAAGAACATAATAGATTAATATGCATGATGTTTGTAATCTTATGCCTTATTTGGGAAATGAAAATACAAAATCTTGGTGGATGCATATAAAAGGAATTTTGAGGTTTCAAGCAAGTTAATATGGTTTAATTGTAAAAACGAGGCAAAAAGTAGTGTCTTAGCCTTGATTTTGGACTTACAAAAGATTTGACTTGGGACAAATGAAAAATTGTGGTGTTAAAAGTCAAATTGAAAGAACAAGATGACAAGATTCTGAGACTAGAGAATCAAAGTCAAGTTTAGTTGACACAATTAAAAATCGCCGATGTGAATAATACAAGGAGAATTTGCAAAATTTTGATAAAATATTAATCATGAAAGACAGAGATGGCTTGTTAGAAAGTTGTAACCAAGTTCCACACATAAGATAGAAACTTGAAGAAATATAGGAATTCAATTGGAAGCATAAGATCAATATGTAATTTGTTGACAAAGAAATGTCTACAAGTGTAACTGAGTATCTAGACAATTTTTATGCAACTGATATGGCTGTCTTTGTTGTAAAGTCATTTATCCTATGTCTAAAATGATGCTTGGTTGTTCTAAGACTGTTTTGGAAATCATAGAGTGCCTTTTTCAGCCGAGCCATATCGTTATCCCAAACTTGAAACTTGTTTTCACAATCAAGTTATGTTCATGTTGACCCATTTTCCCCTGTCCAAAGCTAAACAGTTCACCTAGTACTTTTCCTTGAAAATCCTTTAGAAAATGTTCCTATAAAGCTTAAAGTGCCAAATTTCCTAAAAAGCCTTGCCTAAAAAACCTCACCATTAGAAAGAGCTTGAAAAAATAGGCAGGTTTGCTTTTTACACTACCCTGAGATTCGGCCAAATAAAGAAGTTATTCATGGTCAAAGTTTTGGTCAACATACAGTTCAAATGTGCATTTGGTGGGCTTGCAAATCTCTATCGGCCTTAGAAAATGATGAAAAAGGTAAGTTGTATGCATTTTGGAATGCATATCGGGCTTAGGAAGGTGCATGTACAAGGAGGAATCTTTCGCAGATTCCCGGGATATTCCCAGTTTGTATATCTAGTTGCAAGGAGAAACATACAAGGAAAATTATACAAAGCAGGGGATACATTACAGGAATATTCCCTCAATGCATATCGGGTTTCAAATGCATATTATGTTGTATGTTTGCACATGCAACGAAAAGATACAAGGTTTGACATACAAGTGCATCCGCTACAGTGGAATGTACATTCAGCCTTGTATGTTTCTTTGTATATTTCGCTTGTATGTTTTGCACATACAAGCGAAAGATACAAAGAAACATACAAGGCCGAACGTACAAGAGGTGGGGCCTGTGCACATACAAGGCCGATTGTATGTTAGAAGATACAAGTGAGCATGAACAGTAGAATGTATATTTCGCTTGTATGTTTGCACATACAAAGCCGATATACAAAGGTTTACATACAAGCCGGACCCGATTGCATTTTTAACTTGTTTTATAAAGTCTTGGGGTCCGCCTTGTATATGGGCGATTGTATATTGTGATATACAAGTCAGAGATACAAGGGTTGTATGCAAGGTGGACTTGAATCGAAGATCAAATTTAGCATTTCAGGTCTTGGGTCCGCCTTGTATATGTATAAGTGTTTTGTATATTTGAACATGCAGGGAAATATACAAAGAAAGTGATACAAGCCGGATCCAACCCAGCAGTCAAAGCAGTTGATAAATTTTTGGGGTCCGTGGCTTGTATATTTGGCGCTTGTATATTGCGATATACAAGTAAACAGACAAAGGAAGTATACAAGCCGGATTTCAACGTCTTTTCAGGCTATTTCATAAAATTTGAAGTTTGCGGCTTGCATGTACAATTGTGCTTCTATATTGCAATATGCAAAGGGCGGATATAGTTTTCAGCGATGCTCCTTGAACCAGCTCAGCAACGAATCAGGCGGTGCCACGTGGCGGCAGACATACATGCAAGTTAAGATACAAATGGTGGAGCCTGCATATACAAAGGGAAATTGTATGCATATACAATTTCAAAATTCAAAGGGCAAATTCAAGTCCGATATACAAGGCGGCATGCATATACAAGAGAGTTGCAGAGAAGTTTTGAATGCCGATTCAGGTGGTAAATGCAAGCGATATATACACAGATGCAAAGCGATATATACAGGCGGTTGACCAAAACTTTGACCGCCTATATCTCCTCCATCCTGGTGAATTTCGACAAGCTGTAAGAGGCAAAGATGCATTTTTTGGTCCCCTCTTTCATTTGGCAGGGTTTTCAGGAGTTTTTGTCACCATTCCATTTTCAGATTTGGCTTTGCATACTTTGGTCGAGTTGACGTTTCAGCGACCAGTTTTGAGTAGATGAAGATATTTTCGGCATTCATTGCTGCACCATGATGAGGCAGCTCGCATTGATGGTAAAAGATATTTCCCTACCGCCCTGTTTCAGATATTTTTCATATATGTGTTGCTGAGAAAGGACGAGTAAGCTACTTGCATTAAAGACAGAGAATATCTTCTAGCTGCCCGGTTCCAGATTTTTGACGCCATAGCTGATGCAGCTAAACAATCATAAATGTAGATATTTTCTGAGACAGCTCTTAGAGCGAATTTTGTAACCGCCCTAGGTTAGTTTGGAATGCTATATATATGCATTCGTATGTTGTAAATAAGGTTGGAATTTTTTTGGCATTCTGGTCTTTTCTATTTCCAAACAGAGCTTTTCTGTTACTGTACCTTTCCCTTCCTACTGAATATATGCAAGTTATCATACCTCTTTTACTGATTTCTTAAGTTCTATGTAAATCTGCATGTGGTTTTCTGTGAACGTTCTGTTCCTCTCAATCATATTGCTTCTTACCTCTACTACAATCATCTAACCTGTGTATACATACTTGCTATATCTAGTTGTGTTGTGTATTTTTCAGTTCTGTGAAAGTTTCTTTAAATTTGTCCGGTGCATCACCCTTTGTTTTCAAGTTTTCATCTTCATTTTTAAAGCATTCCCTCTCCCTTTTCCCCCAAAATCCCCCAAAATCCAGTAGTTTTAGGTGATAATCAGGCAAGGAAGCCGGCCTTCTCTGGAGGTTTGATCTCATTTAGCAAAGTCCCACACTTAGAGATCATTCCCATTTTGTCATTGGAATGCTTGGAATCCTTCCAAGCAGGGTGCAATTTCATGTGACAATAGTTCATACATACTATCACCAAATGCAAGCAAGTTGACTGTTTAAGTCAAGGTTAAATTTATGTGTTGAATTATTGAAGACCTACCTATGGTCAAGATTGAAGTAGTTTCACTTGAAAATTGTATCCAAATATGACACCTCATAAGATTGAATTTGGAGCTATCGATTCTTATAATCTTATTCAATGCACTGTTTTTCTCTGTATTTGCAGCACTCTTATTGTCACATGTCATCATTAGCTTCAAGCTCCAAACTGTTAGAGAATGGCAGACATGTTATTTGTCAATTTAAAGATTTCCAGAATGCTTTGAGGTCGAATTTTTTGTAAGAGATTTGTAGCATATGTAGTTGCTGCCTTATATATAAACCTACCTTATAAGTTTGCTGGAAGGTGGGTTGAGTAGGTCATGCCCCTTTGGAATATGCTCCTCAGACAATATATCATCCTTCTTCCTTAAATACATGCATGCACACACTGAATCCTCATGAATTTTACATAAGAGGCCTTTCAGTCTCTTATAACATGGGTAAGGGTTTAAGGGGCAGTCAAATATATCTTGGAAGCATTGGGCAGATGCCTCAGTTATGAAGTAGGTTTCCTGTCAAATCGGGATACCCTGTCAACCCACTCATTTATGGAAAAACAAAAAAGCAAAACAAGGCACCAAAGGAACCAAAAAAGAAGAGAGGAAAAGCTAGATTCTTCTCCCCCCCAACATGAAAGAACACTCGTTGCAAGATTCGAAAGCAAATCATGATAAACTCTTTTAGTTTTCCTTTTTGCAAGTGTGTACCTACCTACATGTTACTCAATGTATGTTTTATGCAGCATTTCATGGGGATGTATTGCAAGACTCAAAAGCAAATCATGATAAAATCTTTTAGTTTTCCCTTTTGCAAGTATGTACCTACCTACATGATACTTTGTATGTTTTATGCAGCATTCCATGGGGATGTGTCCCTGAGTATTTGGGTGATGTTCTGCACGTCCTGGGAACTTCAGGATTTGGAGGGGATGTTTCCCTATTTCAGAACTGGGCATCCCGCTCAATTTGATGCATAGAAATAGAAAAGGGCAACTTATAAGGAAACAAACCTAAAAATCCCTAAAAAGATAAAAGGGGGAGGATTGTCATTGCAAATTTGACAGATTGCATTTACTTTCTTTGTTTTTAGTTTTTTTAAGTTCTTTAAAATTTCAAATAGCTGCCCCCTTGCTGTACCTATACCATCCCCAAAATTTAGCAAAATTTTTGGTGTCCCTAAAACCGCTTTCGCATATCCCTGCATTTCCCTGTCCTGGCAACTATAAGAAACACAGGTTTTATGGTTGCCTGCTACTTGTACTTCTGTTTTGATGAAAGTTTCTATGACATATTTTTTGATAGTTACAAAAATTTCAAAAAATCACAAGTTTTCCCTTTATTATTTAGAATAGGGACACACTATGAAAGCTATTCATGCACCTGGCCTACCATTAGCAATTATCTGTTGCATTTAGCTGAAATGAATTCATACAACCATGCATATTCCCATAGTTGAAAAACAGCAAAGTACATGCACAATTAAGAAGCTGGCCGTCACCTGGTAGGCTGGTTGTGATGATTTTGACAGTGCATCTAAGATTTAAGATTGCTGCTATTTCTGTTTGGAATTTGTGAATTGTATTGAAATGCAGACTGTCCTTGATGTTCATGTCTGCTTCATGTGAGGGAGCTCAACACCCCTTGGAAAGATATCTCTGTTACATTCTTACATGATAATAGTGTAGCCACATTACAATATTCAGTTTATTTTCTTCCATCTTCTTCTTGCTTACAGACAATTTCAAAGAAACTGGAATGGATTGTGTGATATGGGCATATGCAATGCATGTTTAGTTTTTAGAGGTTTAACAAATCTTTCAAACTCTACTATGTGCAGAGAGCAATGACTGCAATTGAAGAAATGAGAAATTTGGGTATCAAGCCCAATCTCAAAACATACACAACTTTAATACATGGATGGGCACTGGCCTCTCATCCGGAGAAAGCATTGGCTTGTTTTGAAGAGATGAAACAAGTGGGCTCTGAGCCTGATGAAGCTGTATATCATTGTTTGATGACATCATTATTATCTAGGGCTACTTTTGCTCAAAGCTGTGTGCACTCAGGTATCCTGAGAATCAGCAAGGAAATGCTGGACCGTGGATTCTCTGTAGACTTGGGGACTGCTACTTACTGGAGCAAAAGTCTGCGTATGCTTGAAAGGGTGCCCTCTGAACTCACAAGTTCTGTTGAAAAGCTATATCCTCCCAGTTGGTCTTCATACAATCATGAAAATTTTGATGTTTATACTTACTCCTCCGAGAAGAATAAAGATGATCTTGATATGTACTGTGAGGAGAATAAAGATCATCTTCAAGATTGGGATGAACTTCAAACGTTCGGCCTTCCCTGTTAGGTTTAACTATTTGGAATCCATAACTCCAAGTTTTGCCATAAATTGACAGGTGAGTTTCTCCGTGAAGTCCAACATACTGTGCTACTCAGATCAGATTCTCATTCGTGTACTTCATAAAATTGCAAAAGATTTAACTTTATCTCATTTTGGATTTATGTATATTTTCCTGTATAGGCTGTAGATCTGTGCTTCTTGAACCAAAATTGTGTAGATTAGGTTGTGTTGTAATTTCTCAGGATTCTGTTCTGATAGTCACGACTCACAGCAACCTTTCTTGTTACAAGTCTGTCAAACTCTAGCTTCATTTTTCGATCAATAAATTGTATTTAATATTGAGAAATGGACTGCTATGATTGAAATGTTAAGTCTCAAACTTCTACTTGTTCAGATTCTGTTATTCTGTGATTATCAAAGTTACTAATTTTTTGGACACAATAATATGCAAGATGAGAAATTTAAATTCAGAAAAGCTCCCACATGCAGTTATGTAAACTCCAAGGCATGTGTTGCAAGAGTCTCTGCAGCTTTTTTTTATGAGGACTCCTCTGCTTTCCTTTTATGGATTATGGCAACATGAACTATTTGGGAACTAGAGTGTAAGGGCAGCCTGGTTAAAATATGCAAACACCTGGCCCTTTTTGTTAAGGGATGGGGGAGATCAAGTGAAAGAAAATGCCCTGTTATCTATCACAGAAGTACTGTACTTTGAGGCACTTTATACTGGTGTCTGTGCTACAAATATCCATCACTGCTTTCAAAATTGATTATGGATGTAGGGTGGCACACAATGAATAAAGGCTGAAGCATATATGATTAAATGCCAGCTGGACTTATGAAAACGTTTTTTGTGTAATGATCAAGTAAATTAAAGCAGTAAAAGTTTGGTCAGCATAACGATGTCATGGGTATTGTCATGCTGTTCCTTAGATTGACTTGGGTTGACCTTCATGTATGATTTTGTGAATTTATTATGCCAGTATGTTCCTTTGGAATTATTGGAATTTCATTTTATAATTGCATCAGCATGTATTCATTTTATTTAAGTTCTTAATGCAGAATTGATATATGGACAGATATATGTGGATAAGGTTCTATACAGTTTTATTTTCATTTAAAAAAAATACAGTAAGTTCCACAACAGCCTCAAAATTTATATCCATACATACTTTAAGTTTAGACCAGCAATGATATTTTTCAACATAGCACACTATGGTTTGTGGTTAATGACTAAAAAATTGCCTCTGCATATCAGTTATGTTATGCTTCATTATTTTGATATGAAGCTAGAAATAATTCCTACTCAACGCATGCTCATTAGGAAAAATTGAATTGTTGAAGTTGATTTTTGATGGTTATGTTATGCTTCATTATTTTAATATAAAGCTAGAAATAATTCCTACTCAATGCATGCTCATTAGGAAAAAAACGAATTGTTGAAGGAAAAGTTAGATTCTTCTTCCCCCAACATGAAAGAACACTCGTTGCAAGATTCGAAAGCAAATCATGATAAAATCTTTTAGTTTTCCTTTTTGTAAGTATGTACCTACCTACATATTACTCAATGTATGTTTTATGCAGCATTCCATGGGGATATGTTGCAAGACTCAAAAGCAAATCACGATAAAATCTTTTAATTTTCCCTTTTGCAAGTATGTACCTACCTACATGATACTTTGTATGTTTTATGCAGCATTCCATGGGGATGTCTCCCTGAGTATTTGGGTGATGATCCGCACATCCTGGGAGCTTGAGGATTTGGGGGGGACGTTTCCCTTTTTCAGAACTGGGCATCCCTCTCAATTTGATGCATAAAAAGATAAAAGGGTAGCTAATAAGGAAACAAATCCAAAAAATCCTTAAAAAGATAAAAGGGGGAGGATTGTCATTGCAAATTCAACAGATTGCATTTACTTTCTTTGTTTTTAGTTTGTTTAAGTTAAAATTTTAAATAGCTGCCCCGTTCTTGTACCTATACCATCCCCAAAATTTAGCAAAATTATTGCTGTCCCTAAATCCACTTTCACATATCCCTGCATTTCCCTGTCCTGGAAACTAGAAGAAACACAGGTTTTATGGGTGCCTGCCACTTGTACTTCTGTTTTGATGACTCTTTAAGTTTCTATGACATATTTTTTGATAGTTACAAAAAATTCAAAAAATCACAAGTTTTCCCTTGTTTATTGTTTAGAAATAGGAACACACTATGAAAGCTATTCATGCATCTGGCCTACCATTAGCAATTATCTGTTGCATTTAGCTAAAATGAATTCAAATACAACCATGCATATTCCCATAGTTGAAAAACAGTAAAGTACATGCACAATTAAGAAGCTGGACTTCACTTGGTAGGCTGGTTGTGATAGATTTTGACAGTGCATCTAAGATTTAAGATTGCTGCTATTTCTGTTTGAAATCTGTGAATTGGATTGCAATGCAGACTTTCCTTGATGTTCATGTCTGCTTCATGTGAGGGAGCTCAACACCCCTTGGAAAGATATCTCTGTTACATCCTTACATGATAATAGCATAGCCACATTACAATATTCAGTGTATTTTCTTCCATCTTCTTCTTGCTTACAGACAATTTCAAAGAAACTGGAAGGGTTTATGTGATATGGGCATATGCAATGCATGTTTAGTTTTTAGAGGTTTAACAAATCTTTCAAACTCTACTATGTGTAGAGAGCAATGACAACAATTGAAGAAATGAGAAATTTGGGTATCAAGCCCAATCTCAAAACATACATGTTGATGTTTTTGTGCCAACAACAACAATAGAATAAAATATTGAGTATCCTATTCTCTCTTGAATAAAGTCTCTCAAAGGCTAAGCTATGTGATCCAGTGAGACAACTTCAAGGTTCTTTATTCGTGATTTGTCTTGGATAAACTCAATGATTTGATGTGATCTCGCTGATAATCACAAAGGGACTTACGCAGACTTCTTCTTGTTTCATTCAGCGTTTTTCTCCTTTTAGTGTGGATGATATATGTACAATGCTTCAATAATAAAGAAAAGGAAAAAGATGAGGGTTCAGAGAAACAAATCTAAGGTCAATGAAGCAATGATGATGCATGAATAGACAAACTACTTAATCAACCTAACTCCACTTTGCCAAAGATGCCTACAACTACATGAAGTTAGTGTGATCTCTTAAGGATAGTGAAAGATTTTCAAATTATGAAAGCTCATATAAGTACCCATTGGACGGCGCAGCTCAAACAATCATTCACAATCGAACTTAAGCAAATTATAATGAAGCTCAGACTAGCTTTACACAACATTTCACCAGCAATGAATGTCAAAAGCATGAGCTAGGAGTTGATCAAATATTCAATACATATATGCATTACATCAATGAGCTACTACTCTACTTCTAATCTACTTAGAAACATCTCTTCATTTGATCAAGATACAAGAAACCATGTTATTCCACAAGACAACATTTAACACCAAGCGAGCTCCAATGTCATTGCATTAATCTTCAGAAATATTTACAACAATCTTCAAGTACTCTCAAAGAATTTCGAGTCTCTTCTATTCTAGTCTTCTACTCTACTACCTATTGACTGAGAACTATTACAAATGAGGCAACAAGGCCTTTATATAGAGTTCCAGAATTACAATCGACGGCCTGGATCAATTCAAGTAGCCAAGAGCCCAGATCAAGCCATCTCAGCAATTAGTTACAACAACTTGCTATTTTTAGTACATAAGAGAGACAATGAAGGCACGTTTTCCAAGAAAATAAGGATAAAATGGAATCTTTTGAGTATCTTCCACATAGGCATCCTCTTTGGCTTCTTGCTTATTGAATGATGTGGCGAATTGTGATTGGTGAATAATATGTATATGCCACGTAGGTGCCACCTCAACATATTCCCAAATTGCATCATCTGTGTGATGTCTTCGAACATGATTGCTTTGAACTTGAAGGCTTAGGAATGTATCCTTGTTGATCTTGCCTTGTTCGTTGTAAATTGAATGTGTATGATGTATGTTGCTTATTTGTCTAACTCTGTTATTCTTCTTCTCTAGGAGGATGTAGATGATCTTCTCTGGATGCTTCTTTGTAAAGAGTAATGTAGATGATGATGTATATTTCACAGGACGAAGTAGGAGACTTTTCAGAGACTTGAAGATTGGGAGAACTTGAAGCGATGGATGGATGTCTTCCAGATGCAAATAATGAAGTGTACTTGCACGATGAACTTGAAATGTTCCTTTAGAGTGGCTATCTTCTATCTTCACTTTACTCCTTGCATGAAGGTGATTCCATGTGTTCAGCTTCTTAGATGACTCCTTAATCTAGTCCACGCTCCTGCAACATAGAGAAACATCATATTAAACATTTGATAAACATTTGATTTCATAGCTTAAAGGAATCATTTCCAAGCATATTCATCAATCTTCTAGCTTAGGCGCATATTTGGGTTTGCAAATAGGTGAAAGTGTGCCTAGGCTATTTAGTGCAAATTCATTGTTTCTAACCCTTGTAGATGCTTAGAGTTGCTTATTTTGGACAAGATAAAGTCTTTTCAACACTGATTGATGCCTTTAAACTTGAGGTGCAGATGTGAAGCTATCCAGGTGCAAATGACAAAATCAGACCTTCAATTTGTTGATCTGCTAAAGATTACTGCTTTTTCCCTCCTAAAATTCGCTCCAAGAAGTAATTGCAATGAATAATGATCAAAATGAGAGGAGCGCCCAAGCTTAAATAGGCGATCTACCTTGATTAGTGAGCTGGTCGGCTAGGTAAGATTGGCCAAATCTGGGATTTATTTCATTTCTTTGGAATTTTCAAATTTTAAAAACCTCTCTTATTTAGGCGCCAAAATGGGTTTGTGGAGGTGAGGAAATGCGCCCAAGCTTATAGGCTATTTTTTAATGATTTCAAACATGTTTTTAAACTCCAAAAGTCTCTATGACCCTATGCACAATTTAGGAGTCATATAAGTGTGAAGTGGCACCTAAAATTGGATGAATGTTCTCTTTAATGAGGCGCAAATTTAAGGTTTTTAGAGCTTCCTGACTGCTAAAGTCAGCGCCCAGACCTCCTTAGTAGTTTCTTTAAGTTTCTAAAGACTTTAATCCAATGCAAGACATCTAAGGGGGTTTTTGTCTTTTAATGACCAATTTTGAAGTTCAAATCTCCATCTCAATCAAGGCGCATATTGAAGGTTGCATAGAGATGGATTGGTGCCTTCATATGAATGAATGTTCTCTTTAAGTTAGGCACAAATTTGAGGCAAAAGGGGTTGAAAATTGCGCCTGAGCTCCTTAACTTGTTGCTTGACACTCATTAACTTCAACTACATGCTTAAATGTTTAAGAGACTCTTCTTTTCCTTAGGCGCCCTCCTCATGATATCAAATTTGATGCTCTCCATTAAGGCACTGATTTAAGGGTGCTTAGGTGGAAAAGTGCCCCTAGCTGCTTTAACTAGTTTCTTGACATTTAAATGACTTCAATCTCATGCCTTTAAATCATGCCTTTCAATCATGCCTTTCAATGATGTCTTTCAACGATTGACTTTTAGCTTCTTGTTGTTGTTTGAATCATGCTTTTCAAAACTAAGCGCTAGAACTATGTTGCATGGGTGAAGATGTGCGCCTAGCTACACTTAGCTAGTTCCTTGGCCTTCTAAACACCTTCAATCATTTATTCAATCTTCCAAGATATCTCCTCATCACTTTATATGCTAGATTTCAAGGTTTCATGCTCTTCACATTCAAGGTGCCAAAATTGGGTGACAAAGACAAGAAAGTGCGCCTTGTTCTTGGAAGGATACTTGCTTCATTTTCATGGATTCAAACCCTTTTGGAGTTTCAATAGATGTGCCTTGATACTTATACTCCTTCAAATTGGCCAATGAATGCCCTTTGAGTGCTAGGCGCTCAAACTCATCCTTACAAACATTCTACTTCCTAGGTGCTCAGAGGTGACTACAGGAGCAAGGAATTGCACCCTAACTAGATGATGCTCACAAGCCCCTAAGGCGCACTTTGATAATGATTAGGGTATGGAATTGCGCCTAGCATTGATGTGATGTTTACTTCAAAATTTCGTGCCCTTAGGACTTGTATAGGCTCTTGTGAACTTGTCAAACTTCAATACCTTCAAGATTAATAGATTCCAACATAGTTTCTCCCTAGGCACCCAAAATGGACTCTTCAATGGTTGAAATGCGCCTAGACCCCTTTGGCTTGTTCTTAGGCATTTGTGATGATCTCAAGTCTCTCTTTACTAAGGCGCCTATTGATGATGCTCCAGGTGTGATATTGCGCCTTAGTATACTTTGGATTGTTTCCAAAATTTTCTAAGTCATAAGCACCTCACATTGATCCTAGGTGCAATATTAAGTCTCAAAATGATGCTTTCAAGCATAGGCGCAGATTTAGGTCTCTGCAAGAGCACATTTGCGCCTAAGACTATTATGTCTTTTCCTTGCAACATTTTCTAAGTTGAAAGCATCTCAAGGACCAAAGCATCCATTTCTAGCAGTACACCATTCAAACAACATTAACTTCATCATGAATTAACCTTAAGACATCATCCCAGACCAAGGCAAAGCACAGGAGCTCAAAACAAAAAACAAGGGGACCCCATTTGCAATGGGGCGATGTGTGATTAGGTCACAACAATACACAACTTTAATACATGGATGGGCACTGGCCTCTCATCCGGAGAAAGCATTTGCTTGTTTCGAAGAGATGAAACAAGTGGGATGGGAGCCTTATGAAGTTGTATATCACTGTTTGATGATATCATTATTATCTAGGGCTACTTTTGCTCAAAGTTGTGTGCACTCAGGTATCCTGAGAATCAACAAGGAAATGCTGGACTATGGATTCTCTGTAGACTTGGGGACTACTACTTACTAGAATAAAAGTCTTCGGATGCTTGAAAGGGTGCCTTCTAAACTCACAAGTTATGTTGAAAAGCTATATCCTCCCAGTTGGTCTTCATACAATCATGAAAATTTTGATGCTAAGTATACTTACTCCTCCAAGAAGAATAAAGATGATCTTGATATGTATTGTGAGGAGAATAAAGATCATCTTCAAGATTGGGATGAACTTCAAACTTTTGGCCTTCCCCATTAGGTTTAACTATTTGGAATCCATAACTCCATCTTTTGCCATATATTGACAGGTGAGTTTCTCCTTGAAGTCCAACATACCGTGCTAGTGAGATCAGAGTCTCATTCATGTACTTCATAATATTGCAAAAGATTGAACTTTGTCTCATTTTGGATTTATGTATATTTTCCTGTATACGATGTAGATCTGTGCTTCCCTGTTAGGTTGTGTTGTAATTTCTTAGGATTCTGTTCTGATAGTTGCAACAACCTTTCTTGTTACAAGTCTGTCAAACTCTAGCTTCATTTTTTTATCAATAAATTGTATTTAATATTGAAAAATGGATTGATGTGATTGTGTTGCCCAAAATTTTGAATTTTGTCCTCCGTGCAAAAATTAGTCATGTTGAGTCTTGAGTCTTCATATTTCACACTAAGTTCCTCATTATCTCTAACTTTTTGTCATCATTTAACTTAGTCAAATTTTATTTTTGGCTAAATCTTCAAAGTTCGAACCTCTTTCGACAGGTTTGCAAGTTTGCGAACCTACCAATCCGTTGAAAGCCTTTTATCTTATGTTCTCCTTTTCGGCAAAGTCTTGGTTTTATGAACTTGTCAAGTTCTTTGGTCTTCCTTTTCGGCGACTTCCTAAGTTTTCTAACTTCAAAACTTGTCGAAACCTTGTTGTTTGTTCTTTTCAGCGGTTTCCTTCCTTAGCGAACTTCAACCTATACCGAAAGCCTTTTGCAAACCTTTGTGTCGGCCTCAACTGTGGTTCTAAAACTTTCCTTTCCACTGAAAATGAACAAGTGTTTTGTTTTATCTTTAGTTTCGGTGGAACTTTGGGTTTGTGAACCACAAGGTTCACTGAAAGGTTAGTTCTAAAGTTTGATGGTTCGCCAAATGGCCGAAGCGTCGAAAGAGTATCATAAAGAGGAAGTTCTCAAAGGAAGCAAAGGTTCAAGGTTATTTTCATTTCCGCTGAAATACCGAAAGGTTTGCAAATTGACGAATTGGTTGAAAAGCAAAAGTTGCAATAGAGATACATGTTTAATCTAAAATCAGAGGCCTCCTTGGTTCGCGAAGCACATAGTTTGCCGAAAATCCTAGGTCTCCCATGGCAGAGGTGAACTTTGCAAGCAGGCTTGCTCATGCAAGAGGATTTCCATTAGCACTACAGTGCCCAGGTTTAGTTCTTGCTTGTAGAAAGAACTACCATGTTGAATGTAGAGGAGTAAGGACTATGGGTGGAACTGTAGTGACTAGGCTAAATGCAAAATCTTTGGGAAATCTTCTCAGGTCACCATTGAGGAATGAATTTGCTAACATGTCAATGGAGATAGGATGGTCATATTACCTGGATAAGAAAGATTGGTGTCTAACCTGCATAGCAAAAAGTTGGCTTAAAAAGGAAAAGAAAGGGAAGTCTCAGGTTCCCAAAGTATTACTAAGGTCTCATTTCAAAGAGGACATTTAGATATGATCACATTGTTACATAGGGTAGTGGGTGATGATGAATCTAGCTCATTTGAAAAATGGATGTGTCAATTCATTATCATCATATGTCACTCAACACAATATATAGATTGGGCCAAAATAATCAGCGATCATATTCATGATCAAATGATAAACTTCCAGAGGAAGCAAAGTTTCTGTGTTCCTATTTGTTTTACACCATAGCCAATATGCAAGTAGTATGGCTTGGTCTGAGGACCATTGGGACTTTCACTCATGAAACTTAGGTGTATGATTATTATCCCCAACTGCAAGAGGAACATGGTAACAAAGATTACAAAAGAGTAGATGATGCCTTCTGCATTTTTAATGTCAGGAAAATTGATGGCAATCCCGAAATTAAAATTTTTCGAGGCAACACAACTAGTTATGCAGTATGGCAGTTTCTTTATTCAATTTGATAAATTCTCTTATATAAGTATTGAGGGTTTTGAAAATACCCCTTACAAATTACCACAATATGTTAGTGATTATATCATATTCCTGGAGGTATGTAGGCAAATGACACAGACAAGTAAAAGGTGCCATGGCCAAAAGAAGGCAGTGTATTCTTTTCCTATACACCTAACATATTACACTTGTAAAACTCATGATGATGCCATAAATATTGATATGATTTTATCAAAATTTCATTTCCATACTTTTACTACAAGGCAATATTTCGATAGCAAGAAGTATGTGAAAAATAATTTGTATACTGAAGTGTCCTATGAGCATTAGGGCCATTTTGAAGATTTTTGGGAAGATTGCATAGATGAATTTGAAGTGAGGAGAAAGGACTGGATGAGACTCACTATAGACCAAATGAAAGCCTTTAACCTTGGTTGGAATATTCTAGACATGGTTGATGATGGCTCTGATCTGATTGAGGAAACTTATTATGTTAAAAAATCTAAACCCCTGCCTAAGATTAGATGGTCAGAAAAGGAAGTTACAGTTTTAATGGTAAGATCATCATTTGTGTTAGACAAGAGTAAGAGGTGGTTGGACAGTAAAATCACCAGTCATATTACTACAAGGCCCCCACCTAATGATCAAGCTGCAAGAAACCAAAAGTTAGTTGTAGACTCTTCTTCTCAGCAACCATCTGCGAATATGTATTCCACTAAGTCTAAAACTATTTCTAAGAAGGGTGATGATGAAGAGGATCTTGATAGAGAAGCAAGGTTGAAAAACCAATGTGAGGATACTGAGAGTCCAAGGCAGAAGCTTGAAGTGAAAAAGGGTCCTCAGGGAGACAACACAGGAGTACATGGATCTGTACAAGTAGAAAATCAAGATTATCAAAGTAATCCTTCTTCTCCCTCTCCTCGAGGTAATGTTCTCCCTTCTCCTTCTCAATTGAATTCAGGTGTAAGTCCACCCCCTCCACCATTTATACATAATGTTAATCCTTCTCCACCCTCTTCACCACCTCAACAACAACTTGTGCAAAATGTTCCTTCTTGTTCTTTTCCAAATGTCAATGTGCCACCTTTGATACCCGATAGTCAAACAGTGTTGCATCCCCACCTTGGCTAAAGAAAGCCATAGGAAATACACTCAAATGGTGGATCTCGAATTTGACTTTGTAGCTAGATTGCTACAATCTAATCATCAACCCAGGAAAGCCAAGAAAATGTCTAGAATGATGGTTGACCCTTGCTCTGGACATTAGTATACTTATGGTGATTACTAGAGATTTACAGGAAATGGCAAAATTTGATGGCAGTGTCTTGCTCTATTAGAAAGTGATTGATAAACTTGATGAAAACAAGTCAACTAAGTGGCTGATGGCAATCGAATGGAAGATCCTAGTTATTAAGGCAAACATTGGTGGAATGTAAAGAAATGATTAAGGATTGTGATTCTATTTTGTTAGACATCAGAGCTAATTGCTTGGCTATTGAAGCCGATATCCTTGATGAAGGGGAAGTCAATTTAATCAATGTGGGAACTATCAAACAAAAGTATAAAGATCTTGTTTTAGAAGAGTTAACCAAGAAGGATACTATGAATGAAGTAGCCCTTGAAAAGATTTGCAATTTATATGTTTATCTTAGTACCTTCAGAAAGGAAATTATAAATTTTCATAAAATAGTTGGAGATATGAACGATACAATGGCTATGTGGAAGATTCGCCTTAGTACCATGACTGTTCCTAACGGGAAGGCAATCACTCCCATGATCACAAAGTTCAGAAATCTCAAAGCCAAGCTAGCTGCATCTCAATCGAAGCCTCCACCTAGAAGCCTTGATGGCGAATAAGACCAAGTAGCTGAAGATGACAAAGGAAAAAGTGTCCCCGTTTGATCTTTGTTTTATTATTCAAAAAAGACTTGGATATATTGTTGTTTATTTTAAATAAGCTTTATTATTGTTAAGCAATGGAACAAAATAAAGTTTGTTTTTATTTCTTTCCAAGAAATAGTTACAAATCAAATGGCAGTTTCATTTTGTAATCTATATAAGGTAATCAGGAGAATGTATTAGGGATCTTTTGGCAATTTATGTTGGCGACTGATCACACCATTTTTATATTTCTGTAATTTTGGGGGTTTTCACATTTGCATACTGACTTTGTGGAGATTTTGTATAAGAGACTTTGAGCTCCATTTTTTATGATAAATACAGAAATATAGTAGACTATGGGTCACTGTTTTTCTGGAGTTGTGTGTTCTTCTTATGTTGAATATGCAATGCTTATAATATGAAGAAATCTTCATTTGTGTTGTGTGGAATGTTGATAATCTCTGCGTATTATCTATATTCGCTCATCATTCATGCATTCTTATTCTTATGTTTACAGATTTTTGGTGGTGATTTTGAATTTTTATTTTAGTTCCTGTAGATAGATAAGTTGTTCGTGAGACTTTGTGCTCACTTTGCATTTCCTTAAATTTGTTTTTTGCTTTCTAGTTAAAAGCACACCCCTATTTTATTTCAAGTTCTATCATACGAGGGAGCTACCTCTCTAAAACGCAGAGGAAGGTTGTTAGTCTGATTACAACCTATCCATTTGTTTGTGAGTTTGTCACTATTTTCAGGGCAAGTCATAGTGACAAATTTGTTTACTAACAGATTTTTGGTGACTCTACTAGGGAATACGAACAAACATTTTTTAAGTTGTCTTAAGTTTTACTCTAGAATGATTTCAAATTATGGGATTACAATTTGATATAACTCCTATTCTACGAGTTGGCAACACTTGGTTAGGGGGTAACTCAGAAGACGTCATAACGGATTTTTGTGTAATTGCCTGGAGAAACAGAGGTTCAAGGATCCAATATCAAGAGATTAAACAAGTGATTAATCAAGAAGAACAATTGGGAAGGGAAATCCAGGAAGTCGTCCAGAGAATCATTGAAAACCAGGTAGAAAGAGAACTCATAGAATTGGTCAATTTAATTTTGAGACAATGTAGAAATTGATTGTGCTATTGTGATAGACATTCATGGTGATTCAAAGAAATTTTAGACCATTTCTGCAACCTAATATCAATTGGTTAGATAACAATCAAGAGAATATTATCACTGATTTGTGTACTTTAGTCTGGAGGCTTTGAAGAAACAACCAACAGTTCCATCAAGTGAACCAAATCTTGGATGAAGAAGAGGATCTTGGTAACAAAATCAGACATGAAGCAAGGAGATTTGGCGAAGGCCATCAGTTAGTTGTAGTTGAAAGGATTGTTGCAATCCCAAGAGGAAACATGCCTAATCCAATTCAGAACAATCCTCAAAATAATCAGCATTAGACTGCTAAATTTGGCAACTCTATTGAAGAAAATCTAGATTTTTCAGAAAGCTGACTTCGAAGAGATACACTTGAGGACACTGGAAGAAAGGTATTGTTGATTCTGATTTTCAATTCCTAGAAGTACTTAATTTTTCTACCTTTCCTTCAATTTCAAGTAGGAAAGTCAAATCTATCAGCAAATCTTCTTCCCTCATCAGAAGTACAACATCTTCTATTTGCCAAGCTTTAATTCTACATGATACTTTTTTACCTGTAGTTGTTAATTTTCAACAAGCCATGGCACACCAACAACAACAACAATGAATTCCTTGGGGTGTAATAGACTCCATGATTTACCCCATGGCTCTAGAAAGACCTTGTCTAAATTTAGTGATGATGGTAAGGTTTTTCTAGATGAACACATTAGTGCCTTCTTTGCTGCCTGTTCTATTCTAGGCATCCAACATGAGGACGTGTCTGTTAGATTGTTTGTGGAATCTCTGACTGACACTGCTGCTGAGTGGTTCTACCATTTAACACCTAGCTCTAGTAATGGTTGGGCAGTAATGAGAACTAAATTTGAAAATAGGTTCAAAAGTGCAGAACATGAGCACACCCATTTGGCTCACTTAACTTCATCGAAAAAGGAAATGCATGAACCTATGAGAGAGTTCGTAGCAAGATTTAACAAGATTGTTAATAAGTTCTCTCAAAATATGAGGCCCACCACTAAGATATTGTTGTTTTTCTTTATAAATGCTCAACCCTCGGATATCGGCTTTTACTTGAAAAGAGAGGGTGCTGCAAATTTGTAGCAAGCACAAGAGAGGGCCATCTCCATAGAAGATGATCTCCTCATGGTAGGCAAATGAAAGGAGTTACAAACGAACAAAAAATAGGTAAACACTTCCATGATCCTATTATACAGAGGCTAGCGAATGACTTAATTACTCTCAAGAGGCAACTGCCTAGAGGTCAGCAAGAACCTTTCTATCAAGATGTGTCTAAGAAAGGTTATGGGTAGCAAAATAACAATAATAGACCTTATACACTCAGAGACTGACCATTGAAGGTCCTCCTACTAGTGGCAAGGGAAACAACATGGTATGTAACTTTCATCTCACCACAGATGAATCGATTTATGCAGATGATGGCCACAAAAGATGAGTCATAAGAGCCTATAATAGAAGAAGAAAATATTAATTATTTTGTTGATATAATGATCAAGTTCTTTGAATATGAACCCGATTCTGATAGAGGAGAAGATGTGTACACTGATCTTGGAAGCTAGAACTGTGTAGTGTTTACAAGAAGCCAAAATACTCCAAAGAAAAATAAGGATAAAAAAGCTTCTTCTGGTGATACAACTGCTTCTCTGAAGTTCCTGTTATCTGGAAATTCTTTTGGCATTGCCAAGAAATCAAATCTAAATGTTGCCAAGGTAGCACCTCTAAGGTACCATTTTCCTCTTCTACTAAAGATTCTACTGTAGGTTCTTTTGATATTGTTGAGCATTGTAAAAGTACAAAATCCAGATCTCCTGGGCCGAATACCTTAGGATGAACCCTTCTGAGCTAGAAAGGCTGGTGAGGTATGTGAAGCAAGAAAATTATACTCCCTCTTCACATGTCAATACCCAATCATCTAATGATGGGAAGATAAAGATAACATTTCTACTAATTTCTCTTCTAATTCAAAGAACGCAATAGTTCAAAATCCTTTTGACAAGCCAAACCCTTTCTATATTTCCTTGTTCATTGCTGGCTATAAACTAAGCAATTGTATCATTGACTTTGGGGCCTCTGATAATGTAATGCCTGCTCAAGTTGCAAAGTCTCTTGGTCTTTCACTTACTGCTACTCATGGGAAGCGCTATTCCATGGATTCTAAACAAAGTACCTCTCTTGGGTCAAATAAAAGATGCTTAGGTGGCCCTAGCTGCCCATCCTAAGAAGAGAATCAAAGTCACCATTTTGGCAACAGATATCCCAACCAGTTATGGCATGCTTCTAAGCTGTAGTTTCTGTAAGGACTTAGGAGGGGAAATACAGATGGACTAGTCTCACGCCTTGATTCCTCTAGGATGGAAGAAAATTCAACTTGACCCTGAGCCTAAGGCCAAGTTCACAATTTTAAAGTCTGGGGATCCTAGGGATGATATTTGTATGTAGAAACTGGTCCTGGGACTTACATGATATCCGCTACTATGGATGAAGGAATTCCAGAGATAGTTGGACCGAGTATTTCTTAAGAATTGTGGATACTTGAATTTGATGGTAGTTGTTCATCATCGGGCTCAAGAGCTAGCATAGTGTTGATATCCCCTGATGATTTGAAATTTCCTTTTGCTTTCAAATTGGAATTTGACAATACTGATAACACAACAGAGTATGAGGCCTTTCTCCTTGGCTTGGCAATGACAAAAGAAAAGGGAATCAAGCAGTTGAGAGCACTGGGGGATGCAAAACTCATTGTGAAGCAGGAAAGAAACTTATTCACTGTGAAGAATGATAGGTTGCGACATTACAAAAATAGGGTGTGGGATAATATAGAATATTTTGATGCTTTCTCTATTGAGTCTATCCCTAGGGAACAAAATTTGAGGGTGGATTCACTTGCAGTTTTTGCTTCTTTGCTTTTGCCTCTCCCAAAATTTAAAGATGATCCTTATAAGGTAGAAATTATTTACAGACCCAGTGTGCTGGATAATGTTAATCATTGGCAGGTCTTTGAAAATAATAAATAGATAATATCCTTTTTGGAGAAAGATGAAACATTTGTCAATTTGTATTTTGAAGGCAGTTCTTCCCAAAGTAATGACATGGTGGATTGAAAAACTGATGAAGAAAAAATGATTCAATTAAAGGGGAACAAGCTTCCTAAAGGTTTGGTGTCCTTAGAGGACCTATTTGATAAACACGATAGATACATCAAGAAGAAAGTCAAAAGGGCCGTGAATTCCTCTGCAGAATATGAGAGCATAAATATATGGACATAAAATGAACCTATGCTTGTATGTATAGGCAGATGTTGTACTCCTAAGGAAAGAGAGCATTTAATTGCTTTATTGATTAAGTACAAAGATGTCTTTGCCTGGTGCTACAATGACCTAAAAAATTTTATGGATAGTAAGGTCCATCATCACATTCCTTTGAACCCTGGTGCAGCTCCTTTCAGGCAGAAGCAACGTCCCTATAACCCCAAAATAGTTGACGCCATCTTTAATGAGATTGATAAAATGTTGAAAGCCAGGATAATCTACCCCATACATCATTCAACATGGATTGCAAACATTATTCCTGTGAGAAAGAAAAACTATGAGATAAGGATTTGTGTTAATTTCAAGAACTTAAATCAATCCTCATTGAAGTATAACTACCCTCTACCTATCATGGATCATATCCTGCAAACGGTCTCTAGCTTTGAGATGATGTCTATGCTTGACAGTTTTTCAGGGTATAATCAGATCAGCGTAGCACAGGAAGACCAACATAAAATGACTTTTACCCTTAGGGAACTTTTTCTTACAACACAATGCCTTTTGGTCTTATAAATAATGGGGCCACTTTTCAATGAGCCATGGACCTATCCTTTGGAGACCTCAAAAAATTATTGCGAATTATTTAGATGATTTAATAGTTTTATCTAAAAGGATATTTGACCACATTGATCATTTGATTGCAGTTTTACAGAGGTGTAGAGAGCACGGTATATCTTTGAACCCTAAAAAATTGGTCTTTAGAGTCATAAAAGACTATTTTAAGGCACATTATTGACAAGGGTCGTTGTACCTCATCATTTAATGATATTTCAGATGTCAAATCTAGGGCTGTGTCCTTGGCTATCTGCAATTAGGAATCCTATAGTTGCCAGTTTTATCTAACCAACTGTAATGACCTTTACTGATTTAAAGAAACTAATCTATCTGCTTATGAAATGAATTCCAAGAATATTGAAAACAAAACTGAACAGTAAATTACTTAAAGCAAATCTATAAACTGAAACATGCATCTATCTATGAAAACATTAAGTATCTTTTAAAGCAAAACCTGAAATAACAAACAACAGTACTAGCCTTCTACCTTGGTGGTGAGAATGGGCCCTTGCTCCACACCCTTAGGGATGAAGACTAAAGCAAAGAATCAGCACAAAAGAATAATATCACAACTCGATTTAGTCCAATTCCATCAACTTTGTATTCAGAAAAATATTGATAATAAAATGAGATTACAAAAATTAGAAGAATAATCGTTGTCCCCTTTTTGCTACTATTTCTGTAAATTTATATCTAAATCTATGATGAGAGATCACTCCCCCTATTCTACTAGTTCATCTAAGAAATAACATCAATCTCTTTATTCTACTAACAGTCTAACTATAGAATAAATATCCATGCAATAAAAATAGATTGAGTGGAACAGAAGTCCACACTGAATCTAAGTCTTAGTTTTAAATACAAATGGGCAGCGAGGCCTTGAAATATAGGTATTAAATCAGTAACTCATGCAACAACCAAAAAGAGATATAAACTTCCAGCAGTTAACTATAGACTGCCCTTAATTACTCAGGTGATGATTTGAGTAACATTAGGAGCATCCTAATCACCACTGGAAGTCTCTGACCGACAGCTGTGCTGGAAATTTGCACTGTTCTAAAAAGGCTTCGAAGATGTATGTTTCTATCTGTAGCTCTGGAGATATGTTTGTGACCTTCTTGTTTAGCTCCCGAGATGCTCAAGACTTCAATCCAGCTCCGGAGATGCCTCACCTTCTTATCCCAAAAACCTTTCCAATCAAATTTGTAAACATTGGAGACCATCCGTGGCAGGCTGATGTCAACTCCGGAGATCATTAGGACTACCTCCGGAGATGCACAAAATTGTCTATCCGAACACCTGCACCTATTGATTCAAAAAGAGAAGATTTCTGCATATTTCCATCAATTCAATGCACATTAGTCCTTCAATCAGAAATCATGATCTTAAGTAATTCATCTCTTATTAATCATCATTAGAACAATCCTATTAGTCTATTTTGGTGCAGTCATCAGGACAATGGAATAAAAAGGGAGAAAAAGAGAGGTAAAAAGATGTATTTCATGGGTGCTACCTAACACTCATCAATCGTTTCAAAAGAGGGTATAAAAATTGACCTTGAAATAGTTAAAGCTATTCAACAATTAAGTCTTCCAACCAATAGGACTAATACAAGGTCTTTCTTCGGTCAAGTCAATTTCTTGAGAAGATTTGTCCCGGATTTCTCTAAGCTGACTAAACATATTACTGAAATGATGAAAGAGAAATAGGTTTTCAAATGGAATGATGGAGGTAAGAAAGCCTTTAATGATATTAAGGAAGCCATTGCCCATTCACCAACTTTAGAGCATTCAGACTTTAACAAAGATTTCATTATTCATTGCTATGCCTCTGATCATAGTGTTGGAAATGTTGTCATTGATGTCAAGTGCGTGAACAAGACTATTGTCATTAATGTCAAAGGATGTTAATGTTATCATTATTGTCAAAGGTTGATACATAAACTTCAGAGAGAGAATTACTACCGAAATTAGTTGTTCCTAAAAACTTTACTACATTTACAGAAGTCTGGAAATGGTTGTGCTAGATTTTTGAGGTTTGTTGCTAAGAAGTGGTATTAGACTATCATTGTTTTCGGTACTACATTCTACCGTAGTTGATTGTTTGGCTTCATGGTTTGGAGGTTATCAAGAGTAAAGGAGACATGTTATATCTTCATTGTAGAAGTTATTGATCATTGCAAAAGACATCTAGAAGTGTCTGAGTTAAGAAAGTGAAACTGGTTATCAAGAGTGTCATTAGAAACTACCACATTCTACTGTAGTTAGCTTTTTGGTCTCACAGTTAGGAGAATGGATAGAGCTAGTCCAGAAACATTCTTAATCTAAATTTTAGGAGGTTTTAATTATCTAAGCAATATCCATACGAGTTAGAGTAAAGACTGTGTGACTAGTTGCATGAAACTTAACAGGGATATCATGGGAAACTATCACATTCCACCGCAATTAAGTTTCTAGTCTCGTAATTTGAAAGATAAGAAAAGGAAATAAAAAACTATGTTGGATCCAAGATTCAAGAGATTTGAGTTACCACAATGTATCAAAATGAAGACTATGTTACTGGGTTGCATGAAGCATGGTTGTATGGAAGTCTGGCAGTTTGTGCTAACATTTTGAGATTGTGTGCCAAGAACTAAGTTTGTGCAGAAGAAAATTGGGTCATGTAGAGCTTATGATGTGAAGCACATAATTATATTTCATTCTTACATTACCGCATTTGATTTGGGATCAAAGTGCATATGCAAGGCCGACTACACATTTCATGTGGCATAGAGTTGTGCGCCACCTTGTAGCTGACACATATGATTTGGAGTTGAGCCGACTACATGTTACATGTTATATTGAATTAAGAATTGATGGCTAAAATGAGTTGTCTTGGAGAGATGTGTTAAGTGGTTCTAAGTTGACATGGTGATGTTAATATTGTGATGAGATAGATATATATAATGTCGGTCTTTTTTTGTAAGGTGTGGTTTTGTGTGGTAATGTGCGGTAAGCAGTGCTTTTGTATGGATAGTGTGTGAAGGGCATGAGTAGAAGATAATTTGAAATTTGCACAGGATGGATCCATGTTTGCACGAGCATATTGCTTTATTTCAAACTGCAGAACAGAAGAGTTGAGAAGTGTGTGATGTTACATAATTGAATATATGCAAAATAAACTTGATGGTGTTTCCATTTGTTTGAAGTTAGTGATTCATAATCTGAGTTGGTGCTCTGTAGCTAGGTTGGTGCTTAGTTTGATAAGGGGATTAGAGTCTCTAGTAGGTTGGTGTCTACAAATCAGAAAAAGGGTTTGGTATCCTCCTGGGCTGAAATTGTTGTGGATTGATGCCTACAAAATATTTGTAATTCAATAATCCTTTTGAGGCTAGATTTGGACAGTAGATCCAAGTAGCTCGCTCATCGTGGTTTTTCCCTTCTAGGGTTTCCACATAAAATTTGATGTTGTGTTCTTTTGTGTGGTTGTGTTCATTGCTTTCTCTATTGATGTTCAGATTAATACTCTCAGTAATGTGTTGATGATTATTAACAAAGTAATTGAGGTTGAAATTTAATGATATACTCATTCACCCCCCTCTCAGTATACTTGTGTGGTCCACACATAGCATGTCAGCAATACTACTTTAGAAGAATGAGGATGAAATTGAATCTCCTATGGATTTCATGAGTACTCTAAAAAAGCATGAATTGAATTATTCACCTATGGAGGAACATGCATATGCAGTGGTTAAAGAAGTCAAACATTTTAGGTTCTATATCCTCCATTCTCATGTTGTCATTCTTGTACCTAATTCCGTTATGAAATCTATTCTAACTCAACAAGAAATTGGGTGCAATAAAAGAGGAGCTTGGATAGCTAGTGCATGAGTATGATGTGGAAATTAAACCAACAAAGCTTGTTAGAGGAAGGGGATTATGCAATTTGATTGTAGAAAGTGAGCCTAAAGAAGTCAATGATGTTCCTCTTGCCCTTTTTGTAAGTACTACTAATGAATGTTTTTTTGACATTGTCTTCTTTTTTACTTATGGAGATTGTCCCCCTCATATTTCATCTAAAGAAAAAAGGAATTTGAAGTTGAAGGCTTCTAAATATGTGATATGGGAAGATACTTTATACAAAAGAGGGATTGATGGAACCTTTTTGAGGTGTGTGAGCAAAGAGCAACACAATAAACTCTTAGAATCTTTCGATAATGAGGCTTGTGGAGGACATTATTTTTCTTTAGTTACAACTTTTAAGATCCGAAGACAATGCTTTTACTGGCCTAGCATGTTTAAGGATGCATATGATTGGGTTTCTAAGTGTGATAAATGCAGCCAAGTTTCAAGCAAGCCTTGGTTAGCAACTCTCCCCCTGAGACAAATTGTCATTGATGAGCCCTTTCAACAATGGGGTCTAGATTTTATAGGGCCAAACAATCCCCATTCCAGTGCTGGTCACACTCACATCATAAAAACCATAGATTATTTCACTAAGTGGGTGGAGGCCATCCCAGTTAGACAAACTACTTCCAAAGTGGTATATAATTTCATGAAGGAAAATATTTTGATTAGATTCAAAGTACCTACAAAGATTGTAACAAACAATGCTTCTAACATTTCATCTTCAGAAATTTCTCTTTTCTACTATGACCATGGTATTAGTCTGGCTCATTCTTTAGATTATTATCCAGAAGGCAATGGCTAGGAAGAATCAAGCAATAAAAATCAAATTACTATCATTCGGAAGCTAGTAGATGAGAATTGGAAGAAGTGACATAAAAAGATGTATGGTGCACTATGGGAAGACCGAATCACACCGAAGAGGGCTATAGGTATGTCTCCTTTCGAATTGGTGTATGGAATTAATAGTGCCTTGCCTATTCCTTTGGAATTATCGGTTTTGAATTTACAGAAAGCTATAGAAGATGGGCAATTTCAAAATGCACTGGAAAAGAGGGTGATGTACCTAATAAAAATTGAGGAGCAGAGAGAAAGGGTGGTTGATAGGATAGCCAAGTACCAAAAGAAGGTAAAGATAATTTTTTATCAGAAAGAAAAGCAAATAATTTTTGTGATTGGAGATTATGTTTTGTTATGGGATAAGAGGAGAGAATACAAAGGAGCTCATGGGAAATTGGACTTACTCTAGAAAGGTCCATTCAAAATTAGGTAGGTTATTGGTGACAATTCTTTCTTTTTGGCATATCTGAATGGAACTCCCTTGCCTTTACCTTATAATGGGCAAGATCTTAAGCTTTATAATTGGTAAACGGGTTGTCCTCCATCTTGTATTCTTGTTTTGTCCTTTTTTTCCCTTTGTATTTTTGTTGTGTGTGTTGTGACTCTGGACCCAATGAATAGGGCTTTTTCCAATTAGAGATTCCAAGTTCTTTGCATCCTATTTAGTCCTTATCCCCAATCAAAGCCAATTGTTGCCCAAAATTTTAAATTTTGTTCTCTGTGCAAATTTTAGTCATGTTGAGTGTTGAGTCTTCATATTTCACACTAAGTTCCTCATTATCTCTAAGTTTTTGTCATCATTGAACTTAGTCAAATTTTACTTTTGGCAAAATATTCGAAGTTAGAACCTCTTTTGGCAGGTTCATAAGTTTGTGAACCTATCGATTCAATAAAATACTTTTGTCTTATGTTCTCCTTTTCGGAAAAGTCTTAGTTTTGTGAACTTGTCAAGTTCTTTCAAGGTTTTCCTTTTTGGTGACTTCCTAAGTTTTCTAAGTTCAAAACTTGCCGAAACCTTGTTGTTTGTTTTCCTTTTCAATGGTTTCTTTACTTTGCTAACTTTAGCCTATACCGAAAGCCATTTGCAAACCTTTGTGTCGGCCTTGAATGTGGTTCTAAAACTTTCATTTTTGTTGAAAAGGAACAAGTGTTTTGCTTTATCTTTAGTTTCAGTGGAACTTTGGGTTTGTAAACCAAAAAGTTCACCAAAAGGTTGGTTCTAAAGTTCGGTGGTTCACCGAATGGCTGAAGCATCAAAAGAGTATCACAAAGAGCAAGTTCTTAAAGGAAACAAAGGTTCAATATTTTTTTCATTTCCTCCAAAACACTAAAAGGTTAGCAAATTGATGGATTGGCTGAAAAGCAAAATTTGCAATGGAGATACATGTTTAATCTAAATTTGGAGGCATCCTTGGTTCGCGAACCACATAGTTCGTTGAAAGATAAGTGCTAAAAAGGAGAAAAGTTGCTAATGGAAATAGACTGAAAGATTCATTTTTTCATCAAGTAGCTAGATATCAGAGGGAAAGGTGATACATGAACTTAAGAGTTCGTCGATAGGTGAGTTTACCAAAAGGTGAGTCTGCCAAAACAAGAGTTAGTGAAAATGGTTGTAGTGCCAAAAGAGAAAAGTCAGGTAAAGTACAGGTTTGCGAACTCATCAGTTTGTCGAAGGGAGCTTGGGAGTTGTTATTTTAATCGAAGGGAAAGTATTACTACTCATGTTATTTCTTGATGAAATTAAAGAATAAACTCAAAATAACCTAATCTCCCATCTATAAGAGGGAATTTTGAGTTCATTCTATGTATATATAGTTTGCAAGACCGTGACTTCCATCGAAAATAGAACACTGCTCCCACTGTCATGGTGAATGCTCATTAGCTCATGGTTGTTCTTCTAAATTTTAGTGACTAAAGGTTAGTATTCTTTTTATCACCTTGTTTCATCTCCACCATTTTATATTTCAAAGTACTGCAAAGCCCTAACATTTCTCTACTGATGTTTTCATAAATTCTCTATGTTCTGCATATCATAAATTCTCTAAGAATTTTCCACTACTAGTGACTTGTCAGCTTATATTAAGAATTATAGACAGTTCCTTTGGGTGTTATCTTGAGTTACTAAAAATGAAGTATAAGTTTTTATTATGGGTTTGATGTATCAACGATTATTCAAAATAATTTGGCACAAATCAAAGATACCAACCTTAGACACATCAATTTGAAGGATTTTTGGATGAGAATGAATGAAAATCCTAGGTTTCCCATGACAAAGATGACCTTTGCAAGCAGGCAAGTGCTCATGTGGGAGGGTTTCCAATAGCAGTACTATTGACTCCCAAAATAACTACAACCCTAAACCCTAAAACATTCTTAAATCACCTGGGCCAGGGATGGTCGTTCTAGATGACTGGAAGAGGTTTATCAACAAGTTTGAGGTGATTTTGGGAAACCTACAGGAGTGGGTTAACTCCTCTACACTTCAGGCTCAACTTAAGCCTAGGAGGATATTCTGAGGAGTATACCTAAACAGGTATTAGGTTCAAACTAGATGAACAACTAAAAATAATAGGACAACCAAACCCAAACTGCCTTCTAGGCCACAAAGACTATCACTGGACCTAAAACAATTGGTTGTCATTAATAACCCTTATATAGCTGATAAAAGGGCACTCCCATTGATAATGGAAGGTGCAGATATGCTTGTTTGCAAGACACAAATTAATTACTTTATTAACACATGATAAGTTTGTTCTGATTTTTAAGAGTGTGGGTGATCATGGAAACCTTCAGACTAGTGCCTAATATATTGGGTTACGGAGTCCACAATCCAACAAAAGGAAGAAAACAACAAGAGAAATGGAACATGCACTTTTTGGATATTTAGATGCAAGAAGAACACCAATCAATGGAGAATATGCTTAGTAATCCTTCATCAATATACAATCAATCATCTACAAACATAAAAGAGATCATCACATAGCATGTAATGTTTTAAGAATCTATTCATTCATCTGATTAACGGTTACAGTCATACCACGAAGTGTGGCAAGAGGAAACCCTAAAAGAAACTCAGGATTTCCTTGAAAGATTAAATAAGAAGAAGGAGAAGTTCATACACTAATAGTTGTAATCAATATGATAAACCTTTCATGACCCGTGTCTTCACTGCTGGAGGACTGAATCTCTTTTGCTCTTTAAAACCCTAGAGAGCTCTACACTTGACTGCCTAAAAATACCCAAAATACCAACCTTTTTTACATATTACAATCATGTATATATAGCATCTGATTCTAACTGACCTAATTAGGTTACAACAAATTTCCCCTATGGGCCATGTCAGAAAATATCTCGGCCAAAAGGGACGTTTATCTGCTAGAAATAACTACAAAAATATCTAGGGTTTGGAGGCAGATGGAAGATATTTTTTGCTTTAATGCACACAACCAATTTGCTTATCTGCAACCATAAATGCAACAAATATTTGAGAAGGAAGGGGTAGCTGAAAGGCATAGCACCTGCATTGATGGCATATGAGACAAATCCGTTCAAATTCACCACGCAAAGCTTTTCAACACTTTAAATTTTGAATCCCTAAGTCTCTGTGTCTTCATAGGTTTTGAATCCTTTGAAAAATTGGCCCTTGCAATGCCGCTTGGCCGAGTTTGTGTATCTTCCCGCCTTCGAGATGTCTGAAAGTCCCTTTCAAATTTTAGTCGTAGATGAGTCTGTTTTAAGATCGATGGCCACCAAAGTTCCCTTTTGATTTCGCATTGAGGAGCGCCAATACACCACATGTCATCATCTCGCAGCTGTGCAGTAGAAAGTGGGCCACCTCCATTTGGCTCCGCAGGTGCACGCTAAACCTCCACGTGGATCTCTACCACTCAAGCCCTTTTCTTTCCTTCCGGGAACATGCCACGTGTCATCATCTCACGGTCATGCACTAAATCTTTCCTGCAGACAAGATTCCCCTACGACATTGTGCTACCGTCTGATCCTTATCAGCCCCAACTCTTCAGTTCATTATTCGACACGTGGTGTGATCAACATCATGCAACTAAATCATTGATCTTATGGCCATAGGCCACAACACACTTTACACCTATCCTTATTTTGCAGCTGCGCAGTGGAGATATGATGTCACCTTTAGCTATCTATGGGCTTATGATATCCTGCCATGTGGCACTTTCGGGACCCTACAAAGACTTAGGACTTAAGACCTTATAAAGAATATAACTTTATAGGCTAGAGAAGGTAAATACTAAGACTCAGGGCCGGTCATTTCATGGTATATAAGGCTCAAGGTTATAACTTAGATGGCCAGTAACCTAGGCTAGATAGTCAACAACGAATTATAAGATAAAGTAAAATGATGACTGTAAGACTTAGGGATTTACGAGGAAATAAGGATAAACACTTGACAAGAATGACTTAAAACCCTAAAACCTAAACAAGTGTCACCACTGGCTCTAGTTGGGGACGTGTGTCAAGCAATGACACAATGAGAATCCAGATATCCAGGCAGACCAAAACAATGACACACAAGAACCAAAATAAAACACCATCAAGACCAACAATGGTCAAGACTACTCGAGATCAAAAAATAGGTATAACAAGACTTTACCACAAAATTTGAAGGAAAATCATTATCTATGAGAAGTAATGTTTCAAATGCTACCCATGGATAGGCAACTCCAGCAATTCCCCTTTCAAGTTTCTGACATAAAAGGTGTCTACACTAGCCTTTTTATCAATTTGATATGGGCCTACCCATAGTAGCTCAATCTTACCATGTTTGCTCTTGTCTTCTGATTTGGTATTCCAGAGAAGAACTAAATCACCAATCTAAAAACATCTTTTGACTATTCTTTTGTTGAATAGATGTTGTACCTCATGCTGCCTTAGTAGGTTTTTGTCATGTGCCATCCTTCTGACTTCATCCATCTCTATTAACTCATGCATTCTCAATGCCATAGCATTATTTCCATCTTCTCCTATTTGTTGTAACAATTGATAAACATGCAACTCCAGTGACATTGACATTTTGGCCTACTTCCCATATACTAACTCAAAAGGGCTCTTACCTATAGCACATTTATAGGTGATCCTATCAGCCCAAACTACATATTTTAGCTTGTCATCCCACCTTTTCGTGTTCTCATCTAAAGTCCTCTTTAAAATTTCATGAGGCTCTTATTGTTGGACTCAGCTTGTCCATTACTTTGTGGATGATATGGTGATGAATGAATCAAGCTTATCCCATACTTGGAACACATATTTGCAATGTCTTGAGATCTAAAACACATAGCCTTATCTACAACAATTCTGGATGGCACACCAAATCTAGTTATCGTATTGTTCAATAAGAACTCAATCACTACCTTGGACATGGCATTGCGAGTTGGAATAGCCTCAACCCACTTAGTAAAGTAATTAGTTGCCAACAATATCCATCTGTACCCATTGCTTGATCTCTCCTGGATCTCCCCTATGAAATCAATGCCCCATTGCTGAAAGGGTGCTTCAATGGTAATATTCATAAGGGGAAGGGCACCTTGGAACTTCAATATACCTGCAAATCTTTGAGAGGCATCACACTTTCTAATTTTTTTTGCAACATCTTTGAAGAGACTAGGCCACCAAAAGCCTGCCCTAATGATCTTATGTTATGTGGTTTTAGCATAAAAATGCCCACCACAAACTCCTTGGTGATATTCATCAATAACTTGCTTAGATTATTGTTGATCTAGACACTTTAATAACAATTCCTCATGATTTCTCCACATTAAAATACCTTGGATCAAGACATACCTTTGGGATTGGAGTTTGAGTGTCCTTTGCTGAGTTATACTCATGCTTAGGGGGCAATGCCTGTTGACAAGATAAAAGATAATATCCCTATACCATGGGTCATTTGTCAAAGCACACACATCAACAAGTTGAGAAGCATTTATCTCAGCTGCCTCTAAGTTGGAATTTGCCATCAACTTAGCTAAACCCTAGCCTCTAACCAGTTTGGTGATCTATATTTCCATGTCATATTCCTGGATCTTGCTGATCCATCTACATCTCCTACTTGAAGCTTCCTGTTGTATGAAGATATCCTTCACAGCTGTGTGTGGCACATATTCTATGATCTTGGCACCTGTGAAGTAAGATCTAAAATTCTTTATGGCCTTAATAATGCATAGGCATGCTTCTCCATTATGGAATAATTCAATTCAACAACCTGTAAAGATTTGTTATAGAACCAAATAGGTTGTTCAAATCCATCTTCATTCTTCTAAAGAAGAACAACAACAATAGTATAAAAAGAAGCAAAGGCAAACAACTGAAGGGGTTTATAATAATCTAGAATTATTAATACAAGCACCTCCTTGATAGCTTCTTTAATATCCTTGAATGCTTCAGATGGTTCTTTCTCCAATATAATAGATTGCCCTTTCTTGAGCATTTTAGAAATGGCCTTAGTCTTTTTGGCAAAATTAGGGATAAATCTCCTAACAAAGTTGATTTGCCCAAAAAAAGATTGTATTCCTTTAACTGATTTGGGTTGTGGAATGAGATCAATAGCCTTAACTCATTCTGGATCTATCCTTACCCCATCTTTTGACACAATGTGCCCAAGTAACTTGCCCTTCAACTCTGAACTGACATTTTTTAGGATTCAAAGAAATCCCATATTCTAAGCATCTCTAGAAAATTACTTCAAGATGCTTGCAATGCTCACCTCTTTCTTTTGAGAATGCTGAGGTCATCCTGATAAACCACCATGATCTCATCAATGAGACTAGCAAAAGATACATCCATAGCTTGCTGAAATATTGACCCAACATTCTTCAAACCAAATGGCATTCTCAGGTATATATAGGTCCCCCAAGGAGTGGTGAATGTTGTTTTGTGTTGTTCAGACTCCTTGACCAACACCTGGTTGTATCCAGAGAATCCATCCATCATTGACATCAACTCTGAACCAACCACCCTCTGTAATAAATGGTCCATGCTCAGGAGAGGGTAGTTATCTTTAAGGGATTTGATGTTCAAATTTCTGAAATCAACACACAACCTGATTTCCCCATTCTTCTTTCTTATCGGGACAAGGTTGGATACCCACTCAAAATGTCTGATAGGTTTTATAATGCCTCCCTCTTTTGTCTTTAACAATTCCTTTTGCATCTTAGGAGCAATGGTAGGATTTATAGACCTCTATTTTTGCCTAAATGGTTTTGCATTAGGTTCAAGGGGAATGGTATGCTAGAATAGATCCTCTCTATAAGCCTTAATCTCATCATAGGACCATGCAAAACACTTCTTGAATTTTCTAAGCAGAACAATCATCATCTGCTTCTCATGAGGCTTCAACCTCTTCCCAATGCAAACCATTCTAGGTGCTTCCCTAGTTCCAAGGTTTACACCTTCAACGTTGTCCTCTATAACAGGTTTACATTTACTCTTCCATCAGTTTGAGTTGTCAAATACTCTTTCTAATGCTACCAGCCCTTTTGGAATAGTGTTTGTCTTTAATTGCACAACCTCAGTACCAAACAGAGTTTCCTTAACATTTGTCATTTCCATCATTGGCTGCCAATCAATCAACTGATTTTCAAATTCATCCATGCAATTAATAAAACTAAAAATTTGATTGGTGTCATTAAAAACCTGCCAACTATAAATGTTATCAGGAATTGTTCGCCTTGTGAGTACCTACACAACATATTGGTCATGGGGAAAATTCATTTGAGGGTCAAATTTTGAACCAATGACAGCAAGGGAATCTGCTTCTTCATTTTTTTTTCTTTCAATCCATTTGATGCCAATCGCATCAAACAATTCCATTGTGTCCCAGACTGCATTCCAATACCCTCTAAGCCTTTTTTCCTTGGCAACAAATATCTTTCTAATCTGTTGCACAATCAATTCTGAATCACCAAGTATTCTTAGACATGTGATTCCATGTTTATATTCAGCCACATTGTTGGTGCACTAAAAATCAAGTCTAAAAGACTTGCCAAACTTATCACCATTAGGTGCTATCAGGACAATACCAACACCTAAACCTTCCCTTGAATATGCACCATCAAAATATAGAGTCCATAAATCAGTTGTAACATAAATAGGAGTAATAGGGTTAGAAGGTAAAGCCTCCAAATTAGGATTATCATCACTGTTATATCCCATGAAATGGTCTATGTCAATGACAAAGAAATTTAATTGATCTTCCTTTGTTTTGTACCTATCTTCTACCTTTTGTTCCCTATACAACTTTACCTCTACACCCTGCACTGGAATAGTGGCATATGAGAGATCCATTTGGATACTTCCACCCATAGGGGCTGCCCATTTTCTTGATAGCAGCATACCCCATTTAGCAGGGCAATCCACAATGATTATGTCCATTAAAAATCACCTGTTAGGATAGGTAGCCAAATTGACTTCAACATCCTTGACAAGACCAATCACATTTACCTCTCTAGAGTCCATAGAAAAACACTTGCCAAAAGACTTGGACACTTTTAGTCCCAATTTATTCATTATAGACAAGGGTATAACATTACTAGAAGCACCAGAGTCAAGCATGCAATTGTGTAAAAGCCACCCATATATAATCAATGTAGTGAAAAAGGGGTCAACTCCCATCTTGTTGTTAACAACAGTTGATCCTAGATATACTTCTATGGTCTCCTCATTACTGGTTTCAACAACAGATTGTTTTTGTGCTTCTATGGCAGTAATAAGAGATCCTGTTCTATCCCTATGCTCAGGGATCCTAAGGAGTTCCACTATTGGCACAGAAGTTCTAATTTGGCTAAATACTTGAGCCATGTCAATAGGGAGATAATTTGGCAAAGGAGTATCAAATGAAATAGTTACATCATTTGTAGAAGGAATATAAGGTATTACTTGAGAGGATGAGATATCCTTACCTTCTTCCTTTGTCTTATCTTTCTCTTTTTCTGATTCCTTTTGAACTTGAGGCTGATCACGTTTCTTGTAATCTTTCAGATAATGAACCCCTAGAATATGTGAGGTAACTGGTTGCACCTTTGCTGTTGGGTTCTTTTGTACATATTTCTGTTTTGCTGCTATAGGTTTCATTGGAAGCTTCTTCTTTTCATGTACAATCTTCTTTCGAATAGTATTGCTCTTTTGTTCCACATCCACCTTCTGCCTCTTTTTGGCATCATCCAATATACCATGTCTTGGCTCAACAATAAGAGAGTTCTGCATAGGCACTTGCATGTTCCTCAACTGATAGACGCCTTGAACTTGCAAGATGGCAACATCAGTGAGAGCTTTCACATCCTTCTCAAAAGGTATGGATTGTTTATACTTATTTTGCATGAGATCCCTCAAGTACCCAACATCGTGAGCGGGCAAGTGATATCTTTTTTTACCTTCATTATGATCATATTAGAAAATATGATCATAATCCTCATAGCTGTCATAATTTATATGATGATCCATCTGCTCAAACCCCTGGGTGTCAAACTGATTTATCTCCTCCTCATAGTATTCAGCTCCACCCTCTTCATTGGGAAATTCCTCATCTCTGCTCATTGAATGAGTGACTGCACAGTTTCTTGGGTCATGCAAAAGGAAACACACTTGGCACCAAAGAGTATCATCTTGAAAATTTGCTTGATCCTTACTCAATGGATCAGGGGTATCCCTCTCAAGCTATTTGAAGCTAACATGCCTAGGAGCAGCTTGTCTGTTATTTTGTTGTGGTCTCTTAGACCAATATGTATTGTAAGGTCTATTATGCAGTCTTTGACCTTCATTGAAATGTGTTGGAGCACCTTGAGGCAGTAGCCCTTTCTCATTTTGAGAAACTTTGTAGGATAAATATTTCATGACTCCCATGAGTTCATCCACTTTGTCTTCAGTAGTGAGGGGCTTGTTAGAAGTTGCCCTATCTGGATGAGAAATCTTTACATCAGATCTCTTAACATGTTTACATGAGGCTCTCATGTTATTTGCAATATTTATGGCCACAACATAGGCCTCCCTCAGTGTTTAAGGACTCTTGTTTTTCAAGCAATAATCAATCTTAGAATCAAAGGCACCACAGTATAAAACTAAACACATGGATTCATTAGGTCTCATCTGAGGTGGCACTTTTCTCATTGTCATAATGAATCTACCATTGAAGTCAACAATAGTTTCATTGATTCATTTCTTGATTGTTGTAAGCTCATGGATAGCAAATTTGGGGTCAATCCTATCCCCATACTGCAATCTAAACACTATCATGAACTCTTCCCATGAGTCAATACTATTATCAAGGAGTGCCTTGTACATTCTTTGGCACATTCTTCTAATGAATGCACAAACAACTTCATCATCACATCTTCATCCTCAATCTCATACTCATCTGTGACATTGACGAAGTGTCTCAAGTGTTCCTCACCAATGACTGCATTATTACATTGAAACCTAGGAATTTTCCCTCTAATCTCAATTGGAATGGGAATAGGAAAATTAGGTATGCCAATAAAGTCAAGTTGTTTGTACCTTTCATCTCTCGATGGTTGCCTTTGTGGAATAAACCTTTGTGCTTGTCTTTTGAATGGAGGTCTAACATTCTTAATATTACCATTTTGCTGATTCATTTGTTTCTATCGAGGCTAATTTTGCATACCTTGAGCATGGGCATTATTCACATATTGTTGTCCCACTTGTTCATTTTGTTGAGGTATATGTTGTTGTTGTTGAGGTAGATGGCCTTGGTGCTGAATATTTTAATTTACTTGGGTCTGTTGAGCAAGTTGAGATCGTTATTGTTGAAGTAAGGCTTGCACCTCTCTCTTCCTATTTCTAATATGATCAAGTAGGTCCAACTCATCCTGGATTCTCCTTTCTCTTTCCTCATCATCAGGTTGCTTCTGCTTATCACCCTCATTTGGGATGGTATCATGCTGGCTTTCAATTGTCCTGATGGGAGAACTAGGATGCCTGATATTTTGATATGTTTCTTCATTATCATAGGGCATCCCAAACATCCTCAAGTAGGGATCATTAGATCTATCCCTGCTCCCTCTACTAATAACATTTTCATTTCTCTGGACATCATACCCATCAATGTTCACTCTCCTACTCCTTTTGAGTATATTATCAGCAGAGTCCTAAGAAGTATACTGATATTGACTTCTGAGGCCAACAAATGGATTGTCTTGGGTATTCCTTAAGGGTACCATACTAGGACTTCTTTCCTTGTATCTACTCCTTCTATTTCCTATACTGCTAGAGGACTCCCCATGTCTAGGTTGTCCCTAGTTTCTTCCTCTATCCATTTCAATACTCTTGAAAACTGATTTTCTAGGTTTTCACTGACGGAGTCATCACTCCCCTTATGGGAAGAACTACTTCTTTAGTGACTGTTACAGAGGGGCTTGAAACTGATCAACCTTTTAATTCATTCCATGACAATGGTGCCAAAAAGGATGTTGACTCCCAAAATAACTACAACCCTAAACCCTAAAACATTCCTAAATCACCTGGGCCAGGGATGGTCATTCTAGATGACTAGAAGAGGTTTATCAACAAGTTCAAGGTGATTTTGGGCAACCTACAGGAGTGGGCTAACTCCTCTGCACTTCAGGCTCATCTTAAGCCTAGGAGGGATATCCTGAGGGGTATACCTGAAAAGGTATAAGGTTAAAACCAAATGAATAACTAAAAATAATAGGACTACCAAACCCAAACTGCCTTCTAGGCCCCAAAGACTGTCATTGGACCTAAAACAACTGGTTGTCATTAATAACCCCTATATAGCTGATAAAAGGGCACTCCCATTGACAATGGAAGGTGCAGATATGCTTTTTTGCAAGACATATAAATTAATTACTTTCTTCACACATGATAAGTTTGTTCTAATTTTTAAGAGTGTGGGTGATCATAGAAACCTTCAAACTGGTGCCTAATATATTGGGTTGCGGAGTCCACAATTCAACAAAAGGAAGAAAACAACAAGAGAAATGAAACATGCACTTTCTGGATATTCAGATGGAATAAGAACAACAATCAATGGAGAATATGCTTAGTAATCCTTCATCAATATAAAATCAATCATCTACAACCATAAAAGAGATCATCACATAGCATGTAATGTTTTAATAATTTGTTCATTCATCTGATCAATGGTTACAATCATACCATGAAGTGTGGCAAGAGGAAACCCTAAAAGAAACTCAAGATTTCCTTGAAAGATTAAATAAGAAGAAGGAGAAGTTCATGCACTGATAGCTGTAATCAATATGATAAACCTTTCATGACCTATGTCTTCATTGCTGGAGAACTGGAACTTTTTTTCTCTTTGAAACCCTAGAGAGCTCTACACTTGACTGCCTGAAAATACCCAAAAGACCAACCTTGTTTACATCTTACATTCATGCATATATAGGATCTGATTCTAATTGACCTAATTAGGTTACAAAAATTTTCCCCTATGGGCCATGTCAGAAAATATCTCAGCCAGAAGGGACATGTATTTGCTAGAAATAACTGCAAAAATATCTAGGGTCTGGAGGCAGATGGAAGATATTTTGTGCTTTAATGCACACAACCGATTTGTTGATCTACAACCATAAATGTAACAAATATCTGAGAAGGAAGGGGTATCTGAAAGGCATAGCACCTACATTGATGGCATATGAGACAAATCTCTTTAAATTCACCAAGTACAACTTTTCAACACTTTAAATTTTGAACCCCTGAGTCTCTGTGTCTTCATCAGCTCTGAATCCATTGAAAAATTGGCCCCTACAATGTCGCCTGGCTGAGTTTTTGTATCTTCCCGCCTTTGGGATTTCTAAAAGTCCCTTTTGAATTTTAGCTGTAGATGAGTTTGTTTTAAGATCGATGGCCACTAAAGGTCCCTTTTGATTTTGCATTGAGGAGGAGTGCCAATACACCACGTGTCATCATCTCACAGCCGTGCAGTAGAAAGTGGACCACCTCCATTTGGCTCCGCAGGTGCATGCTAAACCTTTACGTGGATCTCTACCACTCAAGCCCTTTTCTTTCCTCCAGAGAATAGGCCACGTGTCATCATCTCGCGGCCGTGCACTGAATCTTTCTTGCAGACAAGATTCTCTTGCAACATTGCGCTACCGTCCGATCCTTATCTGCCCCAACTCTTCACTTCTTTCTTCAACATGTGGCAAGATCAACATCATGCAAATAAATCATCAATCTTATGGACATAGGCCACAACACACTTTATAGCTATTCTTATTTCATAGTTGCATGGTGGAGATATGATGTCACCTTCAGCTATCTGCAAGCTTGCGATATCCTACTATGTGGCACTTTTGAGACCCTACAAAGACTTAGGACTTAAGACCTTATTAAGAATATAAATTTACAAGCTAGAGCAAGTAAATATTAAGACTCGGGGCCGGTCATTTCATGGTATATAAGGATCAAGATTATAACTTAGACGACCGATAACCTAGGCTAGACAGTCAACAACAAATTATAAGATAAAGTAAAATGATGACTGTAAGACTTAGGTATTTAAGGGGAAATAAGGATAAACAGTGGACAAGAATGACTTAAAACCCTAAAACCTAAACAAGTGTCACCAAGTACAATGCCCAGATTTAGTTCTTGCCTACATATAAATAACTACCATGTTGAATCTAGAGAAGTAAGGACTATGGATGGAACTGTACTGGACAGGCTAAATGCAGAATCTCTGGGAAATCTTCTTAGGTTACTAGTGAGGGATGAATTCACTAACATGTCAATGGAGACAAGGTGGTCATATTACCTGGATAAGAAATATTGGTGTCTAACTTGCATAGCCAAAAAAATGGCTTAAAAATAAAATAAAGTCTCAGGTTCCCAAAGTATTACTAAGGGCTCATTTTAAAGAGGACATTTCATATATGGTCACACTGTTACATAGGGTAGTGGGTGATGATGAATCTAGATCATTTGAAAAATGGATGTATTAATTCATTATCATCATATGTCACTCAATACATTATATAGATTGGGCTAAAATAATTAGTGATCATATTCATGATCAAATGGAAAACTTCTAGAGGAAGCAACGTTTCAATAAGTGTTCCTATTTGTTTTACACCATAGCCAGTATACAAGTAGTATGGCTTGGTCTGAGGACCATTGGTAATTTCACTCATGAAATTCAGGTGTATCATTATTATCCCCAAACACAAGAGGAACATGGTAACAAATATTACAAAAGAGTAAATGATGCCTTCTACATGTTTAATATAAGGAAAATTGATGGTAATCCCAAAATTAGAATTTCTCTTGAGGCAGCACAACTGGTTATGCAGTATGGTAGTTTCTTTATTCAATTTGATAAATTCTCTTATATAAGAGTTCAGGTTTTTGAAAATGCCCCTTACAAATTACCACGATGTCAGTGATTATATCATATTCTTGGAGGTATGTAGGCAAATGGCAGAGGCAAGTAAAAGGTGCCATGACCAAAAGCAGGAAGGGTATTCTTTTTTTGTACACCTAACATATTACACTTGTAAAAATCATGATGATGCCAGAATATTGATAGGATTTTATTAAAATTTCATTTCCATACTTCTACTACAAGGCCATATTTTGATAGCAAGAAGTATGTGAAAAATAATTTGTATACTGGAATGTCCTGTGAGCATCAAGGCCATTTGGAAGATTTTTGGGAAGATTGCATAGATGAATTTGAAGTGAGGAGGAAGGACTCAATGAGACTCACTGTAGACCAAATGAGAGCCTCTAAACTTGGTTGGAATATTCTAGACATGGTTGATGATGGATTTGATCTGATTGATGAAATTTATTATGCTATAAAATCTAAACCCCTGCCTAAGATCATATGGTCAGAAAAGGAAGTTACGGATTTAATGGTAAGATCATCATTTGTGTTAGACAAGAGTAAGATGTGGTTGAACAGTAAAATCACCAGTCATACTACTACAAGGCCCCCAAGTAAGGATTAAGTTGCAAGAAAATAAAAGTCAGGTGTAGGCTATTCTTCTTAGCAACCATCTGCCAATGTGTATTCCACCAGGTTTAAAACTATTTCTAAGAAGGGTGATGATGATGAGGATCCCGATAGAGAAGAAAAGTTGAAAAACTAATGTGAGAAGGATACTAAGAGTCCAAGGCATAATCTTGAAGTAAAAAAGGGTCCTCAGTGAGACAACACAAGAGTACGAGGATCTGTACAAGGAGAACATTAAACTAATCAAATTAATCCTTCTTCTCCCTCTCCTCAAGGTAATGTTCCCCCTAGTCCTTCTCAAGTGAATCCATGTGTAAGTCCACCCCTCCACCATTTATACATAATGTAAATCCTTCACTCTCTTCACCACCTCAACAGCAACCTATGCATAATGTTCCTTCTAATTCTTTTCCAAATGGCAATGTGCCACCTTTGATACCAGATAGTCAAACAATGTTGCCATCCCCACCTTGGCTAAAGGAAGTCATAGGAAAGAAAAGGAAATATACTCAAATGGTGGATCATGGATTTGACTCTATAGCTTGATTACTACAATCTAATCATCAACCGAGGAAAGCCAAGAAAATGTCTAGAATGATGGTTAACCTTTGCTCTGGATATTAGTATATTGAAGTTGTTGAGCCTATGGTTGACAAGAATGAAGCAGATGTTACTAAGGCTAACTTCAGTGTAAATAATATTGACCTTGGACCCCCTACTTTGGAGTGAGATATTCATCATGCAAAGTTATCTATTAATTTTTTGATCAAGAGGTTGGAGGCAGAAAGAAAAGAAATAGAGAATTTAGAAGAATAGGTAGAAATACTTACCTATTATATCAAATCTATCATTGATATTACCTCTCAACCATTTCATGCATCGGATGTTACTCCTATGAAAGTTTCTTTTAAGGGGGTTGACTCAGATGTTATTGATAAAATTGACAAATTTCAAGTCTATAGAAAGCCAGTTGATGCCTGGGTTGAGAAATTGATTTTTGATGGATTATTGTATATAGAGGAAGCTATGAAACTTTTTGAAAGTGTCTTCAATAATAAAGAGGAAATTCATTCAGAGGTGCAATCAATAAAGAAAGGGTGGCATGGGAAAATTACTTCTCAATCTACTAGCTTTGATTGAACGAAATATCCACTATGACTTCACTTGGGTTCTACTATTTGAGGTGTTGAATGTTGAGTAAATCTATTCTAGATCACTACAAAATCACTATGCATCTCATTAAAAACAATACAACCTAAATAGGTGACTGACAATGAAGGGAACCGAACAAAAATGGAGAAAAACAAACTATTATAAATAAAATCTAAAATAGACAATTGTAGAAATGAAATTAGGGAGGAGAGAGGAACTTGTGATAGCTAGGACGAAGCCTCATCCTTAGATGATAGCGTGCCACAAGGATGTCTGTGCCCGGCACTGGAGTCCAAAATGTATGCAAAATATAAAATTTTAACTCTGTACGGCCTCAAACCACCTGCACAACACAAATTTTAATGTACTCTATAGCTAGTGATATCTGGTTGAAACAAAACTGAAAATAAAATCAAATAAACTAAGAAGGATGAAGAGGGAGAGGGATAAATACAAAAGGAATTAATACAGAACTTTCATGTGGATGTATGGTCTTCAGTTCAAAGAACCTGCAAAAAAAGAGGAAAAAGTGGCGGGGCTGCTTGGGGACTTGCCTTGGTCAAGTCCCGATGTTAGTATTTTTACCTTCATGAGAAACAATAGAAGATCTAGCATAGAAAATGAAAGTAAATGTGTGTGTTCTTATTCTTAAGTGTATATAGGAAGGTAAGAACAACAAATAATCAATCAAAACAACAAGAGTTTCTTCCCTGGTCTATAGGGCAAGAAACCTACTGAATGTAGCTTGTGCAACTAACAAGAAGATAATGTTCTACAACAAGAAAAGAAAGTGAAATGGTAGTCTACACCATACAATAACTTATGCAAAGTAAACAAATTTAAAAAAACAAATATTGAGCAACTCTAATGAAAAGATGTTACCAATTTGGAAATACAAGAGGAGGCTGTGAGTTCCCAAACGTTTGAAGGCAATGTGCAGCCTCAAAACCCAGCAAAGAGAACCTCACAACAAGTGCAACAAAACCCCAAGAGCCAAGAGAAGTAATCTCACAATGTCAACAATATCAAAATCTTTAATATTTTTTGTAGGAGTCTAATTTGCACAAGAAGAATAAAAGAGAGCATTAAATATAAAATGTCAAAGTTGAGAGAGAGAGAAAGAGTGAGCAAATGAATGTGTGAATAATTTTTCCAAAATCCTTCTAATACTCTTCCAAGAGGGAAGAATCTCAAAAATGCATGCAAGGAGTCATTCTATGACTTCTACAAGCATTACCAAGAATCATCATGATCATTGAAAGTGTTTTGTAATGCCCATAAATGGATACCTATTATCAAATAGACGTGGGATGCTAGTGGTGTGCTGACATTTGTGCAGAGTGCTCAGGTTCAAGTAAAACTAGCTCCTGGTCGTATAAGGCACCTTAGGACCATGCAAACATTAAAGCACTATAATGAATTTTTGATAAAAGAAGAAGAAATAGACCAAAATCACACAAATCTACCCTATCATGTAGAGAGGATGTGCAAAATGCTAAAATGGTTACTAAACGTAGTGTGAAATTGCAAGGGTATGTAATTTTCTATGTTATATTTAGCCCCCACTTTAGCAAACGTATGACACTATATGCATATCCAAGATAAGGTAAAAAGGAAATAGCATAGCATGTTATACCTCAAACCAAAATGTCATAGAGGATACAGGAGATTCTTTGAGTAGAGGTAAGAAGTCCCCAGGCCGAGAACCTACAAAACCACAATGTTAGACAATAAACCTGCACAAGGCAATGTCAGCATCATAAAACATCCTAAAAGGATTAGATTGAATATGATTTTCCCAAACATCATTGTTTTGCAAATCATATGATCTAATGCCAAATATACTACTATCTATAACAAACACACACACACAGACAAGAAAATAATGAATACCAAGCAACAAAACAACAATTGTAGCACACTATGAGAGCTAAAAAGAATGCCAAGTATGGTTCTAGGGCTAGCACACTACAAGAGCTAGGAACCATACCAACTCTTGTGGGCCACTAGGACTAATAAACTATGTTGTTAAGTGACTCACAAAGAGTGCAAAACAAGTAGTTGAAAGCATGGATAGGCCAAGCAAGTGCATCTTCTTGGGACCACTAGCTACAAACGCTGCAAGGAGTGAACACTTTAGGGAGTGCACCAAAAACCAATGCTTCAGGGAGCATTTCAACAAAGTGGTGTGTGTAAAAAGGTGTAAAGTGGGAGAGATACACCCCCACCTTAAAATAATTGCATAAATCATACGTATGCAATTGGTTTTAAGTGATAAATGAGGAAGACAACTTTAAGAAACATATATCAACAATATATTCGCAAAGATGCCTCTTCTAAAAGAGAAGGGATGCCCCCAAAGAAGGACAAGCAAGGTGATGTTGCAGGCATGATACGCAAAGACCTTGTGTAACATGGTATGACACTGAGTACTGCTAACACATGTCTCATGAAACAAGAAACAATACCAAACACACTAAGGGATCTACGTGCTTTAGGGTCAACATAATATATATATCTAAATGTAATAATCATAGAATCTTATTTTATGTATTATCACCCCCCCAAGCATGTAGAACTACGAGTATAAAGAAAGAAGGTCACAAAGAGACATACAAAAAATAAAATAAAATAAAAATGAAACATTTAAAAATTTTGGGTCAACATGGAAGGAAGCTAAATCTTCCAACGCTTTGCATTATCCCCAAAATGTTAGAACAGCAAACAAAAGGACAACATAAAGAAGGAAGTATGAACAAATAGAAGAATATCACAACATATGCATTCCACATGTATCCATGTGTCTACAAGGGTATCGTGGGTCGTCCAGGGAGAACTAACAAACATAAAAGAACATGACAATGGAAACATTACTAACAAACATGCAAACACATAAAACATATGTAAAGCTCTCACGGGTCATCCGCAAGCAGGTCATTCTAGTCCTAATCTTGATACTCATAATGGGACAGAGGGATTATTGATAACAAAACCACAAAAAGAGCAGTTGAAGGACACTCTCCTAAAACCAAGTGCAAAGGATCAATAGGCGGGGATAGATTCTGCTAGGCACTAGGTTCAACAATTGTCAACTATTTTAAAAAGATTATGGACAATGTTGTGATGTTTGGAATAGACTATGCACTTCTCATAGGGGAGGAATTGGAAGAGTCACTATCTGAAATACAAACCACAGGTGGATCCTAAGTGCTATTAGTTGTAGGACAAGCACTAGGAAACACAGGTAGAGTAACATTCTCCACAAAGAGAAAATAAGAAGAAGAAGAAGGGCGAGCAAGCAACACATACAAATGCAGAATGCACTAAGGTTGAAGTTGTAGTGGTGTAGGATAGCGCTCAAGCTGATGTTTTGGCAATGCAGGCTAAGCAAGTACAATAGAAGAAAAGGTAGTGCTAGGAGAAGCACTGATGACCAGAGATGGGGTCGGGGATGGGAGAGATAGAGGAAGGGAAACATGAAGGTGGGGATCTAGAGGAAGAACAGGATTGATAGACTACTATGAGGAAGAGCAATCCTCAGAAGGAGGCCACACATCAGTAGTAGGTGCTTGGGCTACAACACGGTGGCGACTCTTGCAATCTCTTACAAGATGGTTGTGCCTTGTATGGACCAAGGATTCTGTTGACGGAGCCAAGGGGTCTTCCATCATGGGCTCTGCACCATCCACATTCACGGGGATACGTGGACAAACAGAGGTGACCACTAATGGTGGAGAGAACATAGAAGTAGGTGCCCGCAACATGGGTTGCTTTCCTCATGCCACTGGAGGGACAATGGGAATAGAAGAAACCATTGAAGTTTGGGGAATCTTTGTGGGGGGAGGGGGAGGAGTACTTAATAGAGGTGGGTTTCCTAGTGCCACCGAGGAGGTAAGAGGAACAAAACTAGCCAATGAGGGTTAAGAGATTCCACAGAAATGTAGTGCATGTGGCTATACTACTAGCTCTATCTTGAGTTCTCATGTATGAGAAGGGAGGAGGCACTGTAGAGTACAAACCAAGTGCATGGGAATGGGGAGGTACACTCTGTATGGGTTGATTTCCTTTATCTGTTGGGAGAGCAGAAGGAACATGAGTATCCTCTGACAATAGAGGCACCACAGAGGAAGCTTCCAAAGAAGAGAAAATCAAGGGGCCAACAGAAAACTGAGTGATCCTACTCACTTTGAAATTCTGGTAAGATAGAAATAAAAAGTCATTACGAGGTCGAAGTGGCTCAGTACAGGTTAGCTAGAAGTAGTCCAACGAGAAGTTGCCTTGCATGGTGAGTGGTATGAATCTGTTGTGACAGATCATGTGCACTACACCATCGTGAGGAAAATTAAGGTAGTAATGAACCACTGAAGAGACTGTGCCCATGGAATTAAGCCAGAGTAGGCCTAACTTCACATGCAAATGGTCAGAAGCAAGAATGATATACATCAAAAAGTCCAAGGATTTGGGTCCAACTTGGATGAAAAGGGTGATCATACTAAGGGTGGGGCGATACATGCCATCATGAAACCTTATAATGACATTATATGAATCATATGCATCTTTATAAAGTTCATATACATACAAGAATTTCTTTGTAACCACATTGACCATGCAAATACGATCAATGAGGACACCCTTGATGGGTTTTCCATTGATATTTGTAGGAATGTAGAGAGGGGCTTCCAATGTGTTAGGCATAATCTTAGAAGTAGAAAAGGAGATAAGAGGTTCAAGAACAAAACGTTCTCGAGTAAGTAAAGAATGAAAATCCATAATAGCGATCATGTTGGAATAGGATTGAGAAGAAGAAACATCAGGGGTTGACTCTAGTGCCACAGAGGGAGAAGCAAGGTCAACATAGTTAGATATGTGGCGTGGCATTGTATCTATATAGATTTGTAGATCCTAATTAACAAGAGCAAATGACTTATTACTTTCATTATTTGCTCTTGAGACCTGGATAACACCCTAGTCGATGAGGTTTCGCACTATGTGCTTGAGACACAAACATCACTCAGTATCATGACCTAAGACTTGGTGGAATTGACAAAAGGCTTTTTCATTATAGGAAGATGGAAATGGCTTGTTGGTGTTGAGGAGAAAAATGGGAGGAAACTATACCAAACCACTATTTAGGAGCTGCATCATGATGCTATAGAGAGACTCCTTTAAAGGAGTGATTTTTTTGTTATTATTTGTTTTTGGAGTAGACATGGATAGAGCAACTTGTGAAGTTGCTTCAGCTGCTAGATTGCTGAGTACTGTTGATGAATTGTTTTTGTATAAAAAAATTATTTTTCTTATAGTTATATGATGTGGAAGTGTTGGTGTGAACAAGGTTATTACCTATTTGGTTTAACCTTTGTTGTGTAGATAATTCATATTATTTAACTATTTATTAGTTAAATAATACTCACACACATGTTCACATCTTAAGTTGACTTAGGAAGCATTCTAGTTGTCTTCTAGATGTTTCTAGTTGTTGATAGTTGTAGTTGATAGTTGTTATCTTATCCTATAGCTGTCATATGTCATAGGATTGTGACACTTGTCAGATTACTACAACATCTTGTATCTCACCTTGGTCTTTATAACCAAGGCCTCATTGTACATTATGTAATCCAGTACATTGTTGTATCATGGAAATATAGCATTCTCTTTGCTTGTCTCTCTTGTGTGGAAGGTTATTTGGTTTTGCAGATTTGATCTTGGTGGTTGATTGCTCCAACATGGTATCAGAGCTTTGATCCCGCAAGCCCCTTCTCTCTTTTGTTGAGAGATCTTGCCGTCAACGTTTTGCTGGTTCATCCTGGCTGAAAACGGAGTTCACCGTTGAGTTCAGATCGCCCAAATCAGTAAGGATTGACTCTTAAAAATTTGATTTTGGAAATAGTTGAATTTTCAACTTTTCTGGGCTTTATATGCATTTTTGCAGAAATTTTTTGTCCAAAAGGCAAAAATTTTTTGGCAGAGGGCCATTTTCCCCCTACTGTTTCTCCATCATTTGCTATGTATCAGATCAAATCAATATTTTTTGCTTGTTTGATGAGTTTTGGACAAGATCTGGCTTTTATAGACTATATTTCTGCAGTTGTGGGTCGCTAGTTTGGTGTACAGGTTACTTTTTTTGGCAAATTCAACCTGAATGTATGTTGCCTTTTTTGGCCCTGGTTTGATATCAACTTTGTTTGGCGAAGTGCTTGGCCAAGATCGGGAGTTTTTCAGGCCTTCCTAATATAGATGAACTCTGAAATCTGATTAATTGGCCTTCCTCAAAGGCTATCTCAGCTTCCATACAAGTGACAGTCTTCAAAGATTTCGGTAGATCCCATTTTATCTGTGACAGTCTTTATTAGGAAGTCATTTTATTGCTATCTATAGATGATGGTCTTTCATCCAGATCAGCTGTAGTAACCGCCACTAGCGGTATCACCTAAACGTGACCGACATTGTTTCAACCGTCGGCTTCAAAGATTTCTGGTCGGCATTTTTTTGTTTTGCAGTGGTTTCAAATCATTTGTTTTGAAGTTTGGCGTGTTCTGTACGGTACAACATACAATGGTGACCGTTACCTTGCAAAACAACTGGCAATTCTTTCAGATTTCAGTTGTTTTTTGCCCATCGACAGTTATATGCAGTTAGATGCCATCGATTGTCTTCAATGGTCGACATTGATTTGTTTTTCTTTGATGGCCAAGCACACAGTCGATATCAGCAGTCGATGTTATCTTTCAACCTCCATCAACATCTGCACTAGATCTAGCAACAGTTGAATCAAAACCTATGGATCTCAATCAGGCGATGGTAAAAGTCTAATCTCAATTGACATTCACATCTTGGTTGGCGTTTCAAACTGAGATCAACGGTGGACCAAATCTCCCTGCGTGGCTTGAAAAGCTGCTACACAAACAAAATTGGCATATTCCTTATTACGGGTCTGCAATCTTTTTTGGCAGTCTTCTACATCAGTCGGCACACTTATACCTTCAAATAGTCAGCAAAATTTGCAGTCAATGGTCTTTGATCTGCCATCAGAAGTCATACCACCCTTCGACGGTTTTTCATTGGCCAATAATCAGGTCAGATCTAATATTCCAGTGGTCTCTGCTACATTTTTGGCGGTTTCATTGTCATCACTCCTTTGACAGTTAAATCTGTCATACCGGCGGTCCTTGCTACTACAGTCGACGGAATTTCTATGGGCAGCTTTAAGACTCCGGCATAATCTGGCAGTCATTTGGTGCTTGTCACCCCGTGGTAATAAAAGCCACCAGTCAATCTAAAGATCGGTTTCCTCAGTGATCTAAGTGGCCCCCTTGGAACAGATCGGCCAGCATCCAAGGTGATCGATCTACAATAGATAACATTTTCTGAGCACCTTGGCCTGTGTTTGAGGTTTACTTCAGCAACATTTGTCCATTACCTGGTGAGTATCTTAGGACGATTCCTTTGTATAGATCAATTCCTTGTTCATGGGCAACTAGAAGTGATCTCAGACAAGCAGTGGATTCACAGTTAATATTTGCTGAGGCTAACTGTGGATCTATAAGGCAGCCTTTAAATTTTTTAAGACAACATTTGAAATAAAGGAAGGTATTCTTTCTTTCTTTGTCGTTTGTCGAAGAACAGTGATTGAGGCCTGGTTTGGCAGGTGGCCAAACCCCCTCACAAACAAACTTATCTTTCTGATTACATCCCCTGCTTGCATAATGGTTTTTTGATCATGTCGCATTCAAGTTGACGTTGTTCACCATCTTTTGCAAATTTCAACAAAGAGGGAGATTTTTCTTTTTTGCCATATCTTGCAAACCAAGAGGCAGATTTTCGCGTTCTTACAGTCATCGGAAAGGTGGTTTAATGAATTTCACTGTTGTACAGGTGATTTTTTCAGATTTTGTCATTTTTTTCTAGTTTTAGCAGCTTGAAGGTTCAGATTGTCTTTTTCTTGCAACTAGCGTATCTTTTGCATATGATGTCGAAATCTGGTGAAATTTTTTTTGAAATTCCTCAGAAAATTGCAAGGAATCTGATTGTAACTTTTGTTTTTTCCCTTGACAAGCCTTTTTTCTCAAAAATTGTAAAAATCACCATGTGTTATAAACGGTTGATTTAAGCTTGTCAATTGTACAAATTCTTTCATTGTACTTTGTTGGGGGGGTTACAATCACATTGTTAATACATTATGGGGGGGTGAAAGGCATGATTTAAGTGCCCTTGTGTCTTTGGTTCTTGGTGTTTTTTTCTACTACACATGGCGGAAAGTGTGTCTATAAAAGCACTCACTCCACATAATTGCCACACATGGAAGTTAAAAATGAAACAACTACTGCAATCTAAAGGACTTTGGCAAATGCTTGAGGATAATCCACCTGGTTTCACTAAAGAGTTTGAAAGATTTGCTTATAAGAACAAATTAGATGAAGCTATGGGAATCATAGGATTGCATGTATCAGACAACTTGTTGTTTCATATTGCGGAGTGTAAAACACCTAAGCAAATTTGGGATAAGCTTGCAGAATTGTATGGTACTGTCAATGAATTCCAAATCTTGCAACTTGAAGCAGAATTGACATCACTCTCTCTAGATAGTTTTCCTACTATCCAAGATTTTATAGAGAAATTCAAGATGATCTTGTCACAATTGAAAGGGTGTGGACATGATAAAACTGAAAAGGAATGTATCTTCTTGATTTTGTCAAAATTGAAGGGCCCATTTCAGGTGTTTTCTTCTACCTTCTATTCTACTATGGATGCCTTTGGGAAAGACTTTAAGATGCCTAGCTTTGAGCTATTTTGTGAGCGTCTTACTAGGGAGCAAACCAAGTTACTTCAAATGGATGCACTTCCTAGTTCTAAGAGTAAAGCTTTGATGGCCTCATCTTCCAAGGGTAAAGGTAAGAATAAGAAGAAGCCCAAGACAGAATCTCCTTCAGGTAGTGAGTCTCCCTTCAAACCAAAGCCGAAGAATGATCAAAAGCTCACTCCTCCACCTAATCCTTCCAAATCTGGTGAGTCTTCCTCCAAGACAAAGAAGAAGAAAGGTGGCACTTGTTCTTTTTGTGGCATGACAGGTCATGATGAGTCTCATTGTTTCAAGAGGTTAGAGGCTTTGGAGGAAGCTATGAAGAAGCACAAGATTTCTCTTCCCAAGCCCTCCTCTACAGGTAAAGGACATGCTCTTTCCGCACATGGCTTGCTTTCATCTTCAGATAGCCAGATACTTGATTCAGGTGCTTCACATCATATGACCAATTCACTTGATCTACTTGAGACTCTTTCTGATACTAGCACTTCTCAGATTGCAGTGGGGAACTCTTCATAGATTTCAGTCATGGGGATAGGCACCGTTCAATTGCAAGATGGTTGCATTGAGGATATTCTTTTTGTTCCCAAGATTTCTGACAATCTTCTCTCCATATATCAGATTTGTCATTCTGGGGATGGAAAGAAAGTTGAGTTTACTCCTCACAATGTGGTTATTCAACAGCTACAGGATCCTGAGACAGTTGTTGCTACAGGGAAAGTGGATCATGGATCATGACTATACAAATTTGATGGATTTGAGTCTTCATCAGGATCATCTCTTATAGCACATGTCGATGCCTTGAGAAAGCTTTGGCATGAGAGATTTGGACATCTGAATTACAGTTATCTTCAGTAGATGAGCACAAAGAAGTTGGTTGTTGGCCTCTCTAAGATTTCTTGTAGAGAGGGAGTTTGTCCAGGATGTGTACTTGGCAAACATCATCAGGATCCCTTTCCTAAGGGTCAGGCTACACGAGCTTCGGCACCCTTGGAGTTGGTTCATAGTGATCTCATGTCTTTCCCAACTCCTTCATTTTTAGGGGCCAAGTATGTGCTCACTTTCATTGATGATTTCTCACAATGTACATGGGTGTACTTTCTTAAGTACAAAAGTGATGTTTTTGACACATTCAAGACATACAAAACATTTGTGGAGAAGAAGTCAGGTCTTTCTCTTCGACGGATATGCACAAATAATGGGGGGAATATGTGAACCAATCTTTTCAGGATTTCTACAGTGAGCATGGAATTCAGCATCAATTTTCAGTTCCTTACACTCCTCAGTAGAATGGTGTGGCCGAGAGAAAGAACAAGACATTACAAGAGATGGCAAATTGCATGCTACAGTCTAGGTCTATGGATCCCACCTTTTGGGTTGAAGCAGTCAATTGTGCCAACTATATTTAGAATCGTATGCCTCACAAGGCAGTGCAACATATGACTCCCGAGGAGGCTTGGTCCCATGTCAAGCCTAATGTATCCTTCTTCAGAGTATTCAATAGTGAGGCTTGGGCATTCATTCCAAATGGTCAGCGTAAGGCTATGGAGAAGAAGAGTCAACCTTTGATTTTTGTTGGCTATTGTGAGGATGTGAAGGCTTACAGGTTGTTTGATCCTATCACTCAGGATGTCTACTTTCGTAGAGATGTCCATTTTGATGAGTCCTTCACACAAGAGGATTCCTCCTCCACTTCTTCTTCCTCACTACATACTCCGCCTACTTCATCATCCCTTGACGATGTTTTGCTTCTTCAAGATGATACTGATGAAGGTCCTACCCCACCACCTCCTCAAGCCCCAATTTTGCCCTGATGGGCCTGCACTACTCTTGAGGAGGCTGGTCCTCTTGTTGGTGATCCCACAGATACTTGCCGCACTCATTCACATACAACAGGTGTCAGTCTTTTGAGTCATTCCATTTCCACGGATCCTTAGAAGTTTTCAGATGCCACAGGTATTCCAGAGTGGGATAGTGCAATGGTTGAGGAGTATTCTTCTTTAATGAAGAATCATACTTGGGATCTTGTTCCTCTTCCTAAGGGAAGAAAATTGGTTCGGTGCAAGTGGGTGTACCGCACCAAATATGCAGCTGATGGTTCTATAGATAAGTACAAGGCTCGTCTTGTTACTAAGGGGTTTTCTCAGGTTGAGGGTATTGACTACTCTGAGACCTTTGCTCCTGTCGCCAAGATGGATTCCATTCATCTTGTACTTTCTATTGATGCATCTCAGGGATGGTCAGTGTATCAGATGGATGTGAAGAGTGCCTTCTTGCATGGTGATCTTCATGAGGAGATCTACATGGAGCAGTCTCCAGGTTTTGTGCAGGACTCTTCACTTGTTTGCAGGCTTCATCATTCATTATATGGTCTCAAACAAGCCCCTAGGGCTTGGTATGAGAAGATGGATAGTTTCCTGCTTGCTTCCGGTTTCACACGATGCCATTCTAACCCTACAGTTTACACTTAGAGACATGGAGATGATCTTTTGATCCTTGTGCTTTATGTGGATGATTTGATTCTCACAGGCAGTTCTACCTCCATGATCCAGAGTATTCAGCAAGCATTGATGGAGTGCTTTGATATGACAGATCTTGGTCTTCTGCACTATTTCCTTTGTCTTCAGGTTTGCCAAACTACTGAGGGGATCTTCATTTTTCAGCAAAAGTATGCTCTTGATTTGCTTCAGAGATTTGGCATGGCTGATTGGAAGCCTGCCCCTACACCATTTCAGTCAGGTGTTGTACTGTCTACCAGTTGCACTACTCCCACAGTTGATGCTACATTATATCGGCAGTTGGTTGGCAGTCTTTTGTACTTGACACATAGTCGTCCTGATATTTCCTTTGTAGTTGGACTTGTCTCCTGATTCTCTCAAGAGCCACATGAGAGTCATTGGAAGGCAGCCAAACGTATCTTGAGGTATATTCAAGGCACATCACACTTTGGCATTCACTACACATCCGGAGCTTCTTCGATTATGGGCTTCACTGACTCAGATTGGGCTGGTGATGTTAATGATTGGAAGTCCACTTCTGGCTTTGTTTTCTACCTTGGTTCTGGTCCAATTGCATGGTCTTGCAAGAAGCAGATATCTATTGCATTATCATCAACAAAGGCTGAGTATCAAGGTGCAGTTTTGGCTAGCCAAGAGGTTCTTTGGCTTCGACAGTTGATGACTAAGTTTGGATTCCCTCTAGATCATCCAACTACTCTTTGGTGTGATAATCAGAGTGCCATTCACATTTCTTGCAACCCGGTGGAGCATCAACGTACTAAGCACATTGAGATCCACATGCACTTCATCAGGCATCTCATCCAGGATGGTGTTCTTAGCTTGGAGTACTTGCCTACTGAGGAGTAGGTTGTGGACATCTTCACTAAATGTTTAGCATCGCCTCGTTATCTTCAGTTGCGATCGATGCTTGGGGTGAAGGAAGTTGTCCTTGGGGGGTCTTCTTGAGTCCTCCTTCCTTCACTTTTTCATGCTTTTTCTTTGCATGTTTTTCTCTCTTTTGGAGAGGAGTTTTTTCCCATGAGGTTTTCTCCTTTTCTTCCCTTGTGAGAGATTGTTTGTACATGGGTACCTAACATGGCCTTATTGCCGGGACCCATCTTTGCATTTGTTTGTTCCTCCCTAAGTTGCACTTAAGGGGGGGTGTTGGTGTGAACAGGGTTATTACCTATCTGGTTTAACCTTTGTTGTGTAGATAATTCATATTATTTAACTATTTATTAGTTAAATAATACTCACACACATGTTCACATCTTAAGTTTACTTAGGAAGCATTCTAGTTGTCTTCTAGATGTTTCTAGTTGTTGATAGTTGTAGTTGATAGTTGTCATCTTATCCTATAGTTGTCATATGTCATAGGATTGTGACACTTGTCAAATTACTACAACATCTTGTATCTCACCTTGGTCTTTATAACCAAGGCCTCATTGTACATTATGTAATCTAGTACATTGTTGTATCATGGAAATATAGCATTCTCGTTGCTTGTCTCTCTTGTGTGGAAGGTTATTTGGTTTGCAAATTTGATCCTGGTGGTTGATTGCTCCAACAGGAAGCACCCGACTGGTCAGTAGGAGTCAGTGAAGTAGAACTCTCAAACTAGATTAGCAACTACTGATAGTCGCTCAATGCTGTGCAAAGATGTGCAAAAGAAGAATAACACATCAATAGAATCTGGTCTTAGATTTGTGGTTGTAGGTTTCCTATGAAAACTCACTGCACATCATAATTAGGCAGGACATACGGAATCTATGAGAACAAATATTGCTATTGACAGATAAAATTAGTTACTTTTTCATTATTTCCCTGCCTAGAGTGGACCAAATCTATGAAAGTAACCTGACCAAATCTATGAAAGTAACCTGAGGTCCAATGTTAGCCTGGAAATGTTGTAAGAACTAGTTTACTAATTGATCAAATGATAGATTAGAGTGATCAAGAAGTGAGCAAAACCAATCCAATGCCATATCCTTGAGGGAATAGGGGTATAGTTTAGCTAATAAAGCATCCTAAAATAGAAAGTCACTGCAAAGAGAAGTGAAAGCAGAAATATGATTGTTTGGATCACCCTTGCCTGTATACTTTTAAAATCTAGGGACCTCAAATCCTTGTGGAAATGGTGTGTCAAGGATAGCAAGAGAAAGAGGATTACATCAACTGTAAGTAGGAACAAGGGGTTGTGCTGATGAAGTAGACAAAGGAGCAAGATGTTGTTGTAAAGAACCAACATTTTGCAGTAGTTAGTTTATCATAGGATCTGTTGTATTTGAGAGTGAAGGAAGTGAAGCAGAAGTAGGAGGTTATGAAATCTATTGGGAAATTCTAGGGAAACTAGGAGGAATACTAAAGTTTAAAGGCCTCGAGGGAAGAGGGAATCCATATTGATTACTAAGATTCTATTCACCAGTAGATGAGACAAATCTAGCACTACTAGTATTAGCACAACTGGTGATCATTTATACAGAAGTGTAAGTGTTAATGCCTATGGTAAGTAGAGCCATGGAGAGATGATTACTAGGGGTGTGAGACTGGGAGTCTTGAGCACCTAGAATTTAGCTAACCAATGGCAGGGTTTTGCTATGCACCAAGTGAGCGAGGCCCTGAAGAAAGTGAATACCCTTAGGATGATTGTTCATCATGACACAGAGGGCATCAACCAAAGGAACAACAAATCCAAATATGTCCTCATGAGATAAGAAATTGCAAAAATTGCTTAACTCACGATCTAAGGCATTAATTCCTTCTAGCGGGACAAACTCAAGTGCTTCCTCGTGGTCAAAAACTTGCTCCGCATCATGGAACCAAGTCATTGACATAGAGCAACAAGAAGATGGAGATGAATGAGAGACATTAAGTTGTTTAGAAGATAGATTAGTAAAGTCACTGGATAGGCATGGAAGGATTAGCAGAAAATGTCATTGAGGTCAATTTACTTAAATTCCTTTCACTCCTACGCATTACGTATTGTGAACTTTAAGACTAGGTTGTAAAGCTCATAAACTATGTCTAGGCCTTACAACACACAGTACTAGGTTATGAAAAGAGAATGTTTTTTTTTAGAAAGTGCTTGTTTAAAACAATGGATTCACCTACAATGTAGAGTGAACCACAACTAATCATAATGGAAGTTTTTTGTTTAAAACGTCAAGTTCACCAAAAATGTAGCATGGGAAAATTACTTTTCAATCTACTAGCTTCGATTGAGCGAATTCTCCACTACGACTACACTTGGGTTATGATATTTGAGGTGTTGAATGTTGAGTAAATCTATCCTAAATCACTACAGAACCACTATGTGTCCCAATCAAAGAAATACATCCCAAACAGGGGATTGAAAAAGAAGGGAAACAAACAAAAATGCAGAAAAAAATTATTCTAAATAGAATCTAAAATAGACAGTTGCAGAAATGAAATCAGGGATGAGATAGGAACTTGTGACAACTAGGAATGAGCCTTGGCATCAAACGAAAGTGTGACACAAGGACTTTTTCTCTAGGCGCTGGAGTCTAAAATGTATGCAAAATAAAAATCTTTAACATTGTATGGCCTCAAACTACCTGCCCAACATAAATTCCAACATACACTATACCTAGTGATATCCGGTTGAAATAGAAATGAAAATCAAATCAAATAAACTAACAACGATGAAAAGGGACAAACAAAAAAGGAAGTGATACAAAACTTTCATGTGGATGTATGATCTTCACTTCAAAGAACTTGCAAAAAAAAGAGGAAAAAGGGGTAGGGATGCTTGGGGACTTGCCTCAGTCAAGTCCCGGTATTGGTATTTCTACCTTCATTAGCAGAAATAGAAGACATAGCATAGAAATCAAAAGGAAATGTGTGTGTTCTTATCCTAAGTGTATCTAGGAAGGTACAAACATCAAATAAGCAATCAAAACAACAAGAGTTTCTTCCCTGGTCTATAGGGAAAGAAACCTACAAAATGCATCTTGTGCAACTAACAAGAAGATGGTGGTCTACACCAAGAAAAGCAAATAAAATGGTGGTCTACACCATACAATAACTTATGTAAATTAAATGGATTTAAACAAACAAGTATTGAGCAACTCTAATGAAAATATCTTACTAGTTTGGAAATACAAGAGGAGGTTGTGAGTTCCCAAAAGCTTGAAGACAATGTGGAGCCTCAAAACCCAACAAAAGAGAACCTCACAAGTGAAAAAAAAACCCAAGAACCAAGAGAAGTAATCTCACAATGTCAACAATATCAAAATCTTCAATAGTTGTAGGAGTCCAGTTTGCACAAGAAGAATAGCAGAGAGAATCAAAGAAAAAGTGTTCAAAGTTGAGAGAGAGAGAGAGAGAGAAAGAGTGAGCGAATGAATGTGAATAATTTTTCCAAAATCCTTCCAATACTCTTCCAAGAGGGAAAAATCTTAGAAATGCATGCAAGGATTCATTCTACGACTTCTAGGAGTGTTACCAAGAATCATCATGATCACTGAAAGCATGTTGTAATGCCTAGAAATGGATACCTATTAGCAAATAGACACGGGATTCTAGCGGTGTGCTGACGTTCGCGCAGAGTGCTTGGGCCCAGGTAGAACCAACTCCTATTCATATAAGGCACCTTAGGACCATGTGAACGTCAAAGCACTATAATAAATTTTTGATAATAGAAGAAGAAATAGATCAAAATCATGCAGACCTACCCTATCATGCAGAGAGGAAGTGCAAAATGCTAAAATAGTTACTAAACGTAGCATGAAAGTGCAAGGGTATGCAATTTTCTATGTTACATTTAGCCCCCACTTTAGCAAACTTATGAAACTACATGCATATGCAAGCTAAAGTAGAAAGGAAATAACATAGCATGTTATACCTCCAACAAGAATGTCGTAGAGGATGCAGGAGATTCTTCAAGCAGAGGTATGAAGCCCCTAGGCTGAGAACCTACACAAGAGGCAATGCCAATATCATAAAACATCATAAAAGGATTGGAATGAATATGATTTGCCCAAATATCACTATTTTGCAAACCATATGGTCTAATTCTCAATCTACTGCTATCTACAACAATCACACACACACACACATAAGAAAACAATGAATTCCAAGAAACAAAAAGGCATTTATAGCATGCTACGAGAGATAGAAAGGATGCCAAGTATGGTTCTAGGGCTAGCACACTACAAGATCTAGAAACCATACCAACTCTTGTGGGGTACTATGACTAACAAATTGTGTTGTTAGGTGACTCACAAAGAGTGCAAAATAGTTATGGATTGTTAAATTAGATATAGTTGTGTGATGTTTTTTGAGTCTTTTAATTGCATATAAATGAAATTGTACTTAGAATTATGGGATTTTAGATGTACTAATAGCACTTTGTTTTAAATTTGTAAGAGTATTTAGATATTTCTTTAAACCTTGACTCTTCATCGAATGGACTAAGGAATCGATTGTACTTTACTAAAATGATCAATTTGTTTATTAAAGTATCCTTTTGTTCCTTGGTAGATTAGGGTAGGTTAGGTTCTACTAGTTTGCATACCTCATTGATACTTACCATTGCCAAATATTAAGGGAACTTGCATATGTTATCCAAACTCAAAGAGTTATTCATGTTTGGATTCCAAGTTCTACATGAAGTAGAAAAAACATGTGGATTAACCTATGGGGATATGAATCATTTAATTCATCTTTAGTTGTATGTGTAACTCAACCTACTATAAAGTGATCTTTAGGTCTGCAAGACTAGAAAGCTAGTATAAATGGTGTCTTGAGACAAATGTTTGGGATATCTTTATACAAAGGGTGTGGCTAAGCTTTGTGAACTATTCTATTTTTCGTTTCTCTCTAATTATCCTATAAATATTTACATGAAGATACACTCCTTGACCCTACAAAGGCAGAAGTGTAGAAGAGTTGCATGCTCTTGTCAATTGGCTCACAATTGCGTGCAGTTTGATCATGAGTCTTGCCCTTTTAGTATGATTTTGCCCATGTCCCTTGGTATAGATTGTATGTCCATTCTCTAGAGTTGTGAGGTATAATTTGTAACACCAAAAGGTCTATCTCATAAATTTAAAGAAACTATACTTTTTTACATAACAAATACATATATTTTTTAGATCATGTTTTATATTTATTTTTTCGACACAAGATACATGATAGACCACATAGGGGAAACTTTAATTGAGTGACTATTAAGTTCTCCATTAAAACTAGTAAAGTGTTAGTGAAGGTTAATGATGTTTGAGCTATAATTGTTAATAAAAAGGCTAACTAGAAGATCTCAATGATATCAAAGCAACTATACCAATTTTAAGCCCTTATGAGGTGATACAAATACATTACCATAAAATAAGCCCTTATCAAGTTACCATAGTTTAAATACTCACTAAAAAATTTAATTAGAGGAATAAGCATCCTTCCCAAAAGTTCATCCAAAACACATGGAGACATTCATAGATTTAACAAACAATACATACATATGGATAGATACTCCTTCAAACTAAGTAAAAAATATGTATTTACAAGATGGAATCTGATTCAACATAGAACATTACATATCCCCTAAGTCTATTACAAGATAGATAAATCTTTTACCTTGCAAATATTTAGCTTACTAATCTGTATCCAATTTACCAACAACCATTGACTTCTAAATTTTCTATATATATATATATATATATATATATATATATATATATATATATATATATATATATATATATATAACACCTAATATCTTTCCTATAGCAACAATAGTGTGGACATATCCCTTCAAAATGTCACATCAGTATGAGGTCTTAGGCATGGTAGGCACACACAAGTTGGAAGGAGATGATCCAAAGGTTAGATTTAACCCTCCAACATATGTGATCTAATCATATAAAATAAAGACATGATATATTTGATTATCGTTTTAACTTGAAGGCTACATCTAGATCATCCTTTTAGTGATAAGCACCATCTTGAGATTAATGTCGAGCGATCAATTTTTTATGATCGTATTGTCTCTGAAATATATAGCTCCATAAATCCTAGAAATAAAACTTAAAACTTAGGCTTGATGAATATCAACATAGCACATGATGAACTAGAAATCATGATTAGAATATGGCAAATAATAGGCCAATATAGCTAAGAGAGGGCAACCCTTTTTCGCTTTAGATTTTGTTAAACCTAAGATGATGGTCCTAAGGGACTTCAATAATATAATGAAAGAGAAACAATTTAATGATACCATTAAGCCTTCAACAACCATTCCCTATGGATAATTTAGCCCTCATTGTTTATCACCATTTCTTATTATTTTTTATCAAATATTTATATAGATATTTATTTGTAAGTTTTCAATATGGTTATTTACTTCTACACATGGATAGTTACTTACATGTGTAAGCTTTAAATATATGGATATAATTTAATTGTACATATGGATAGTTGTACTTACATTTGTAAGTTTTCAATACATGGATATTTAAACTTAGATTTGGATATTTGTAAGTTTATTTAGATATTTATTTGTAAGTTTTCAATATGGATATATTTGTACTTACATTTGTAAGTTTTTGATATGGATATTTACATATGAGTAATTAAATATTTACTTATTTTTATTCTAATTGTAAATGTAAGTGGTCCAATGGATGAATTTCTAATAGATGATATTTTCCACAACCCCCACCCCTCCACCTCCAAACCCCCACCCCCTCCACCTAATGAGGCTCTCTTGCAAGAGAGTATCAATGAAAATATAAACGTAATTGAGGAAAAAAATAATTTGATCAAAAATCAGCCTCACATGATGCCCCCCATGTAGTACGGCTTGCATCTTCAATGCAAACCATTGTTGATTCTATTAGGTCTATTGATGCGGACCTAGCTAGATTCTACCTTTGGCGGGAGGAGAGGAGGTAGTTTTATGCGGATGGTCTCTCGTATAAAGAGATCCCTGATCTTCACATTACCAAACAAACATTAGCCCCATTCTTTGTTGACCCCACAACTAAAAAAGCTATACCTGCAACAAAAAAAGAATTTCAATTAAGTGGTGTAGGCATCAAGAGATTGCGAGACATTTTTGAGAGAGATGGTGGATGGTCTTTGATCATCCACCACACATTAATTTTGAGGTTCCATTATATTTTTTGAGGAAATTATGGGCAGAGTTTCAATTGGGTTTAAAACCCAATTATTTTGACATTAGAGCATTCTAGGGGATTGGTGGTGGCATGCCATAACACATGGAAGGGGCACACATCGATCCCAATCAACCCATTCCTATTACACCCATGGTTTCTCCTACTTTTCCCAGTATTCTTGCACCCATTTAGCACTAGGAAATGCTTTCGACATTAGGAGCATTGAGTGCACTCTCAGGAAATCTCACTGAACAAGGTACCCACATGGCAGCTGAATTCAGTGGCAGAGAGCATGGAGGAGTTGGTGCAGTTGGGCCTAGCACCTCACACATGTCAATTGCACATTTGTGTCAAAATTGTAATCAACCGTGTTATGGTCCTGCTCCTGCATCCACATCAGTTGCAACTACATCAAAGGTGGATTCATATTTGGATCTACTATATTCTAATGATCATCCTACACAGGTAGATGTCACATTTTATTTTGTTTCAACTGCATAATGAACATATCAAAATTTATATTTAATCATGAAATAAATATATGTTTTGAATTCTTTGGTGTAGATCTCAAGTCGCTCCAGGGCCTCTACATGATTTGATACAATCAGTTTTGCATCAACAGCTATAGAAATTGGCACACCTTGTGGGGTAAACCAATATATATTAACCCTAAAACCATATGTATCTAGTTCTAATTTAAAGTTTCTTCAAAACTTAGATATATTTTAATTAGCAAGTGTATAATTTAATTTAACTATATGTGAAACATTTTTGTTGCAGCGGGCAAGTCATGTCTTAGTTTCCATGTCTGACCAACCATCTAAAGGTGTTGCGAGTACTCCTCCATCATTTGTTATGCCTAATTATTCCTTGGCGTGTGTTTTCAAAAATTGTAGTAAATTTGTACTTGGTATTTTTGAGTTTATATATTTATATGCCCATATATGTATGCAGGATGATAGCAGTGCCATTAGGATAGCGACTGGTCAGGGACAATTTCAGGAGTCATCCACATTTTTTCAAGTCCTAAACTTTAGTAAATTTTCTATGTAATTTCTAGGTCTTTATATATATGGTTACATGTTTTGGTAAATATTCTAACCTATTTCAAGTGCTTTATTTGAATTTATAAGAATTAACAGCTGAAACTTTTGGTCCAGAATCAACAACTATACCACCTGGGCAATAGAATGTGGGAGTAGATGAGCATGATCATACGGTAATTTATGTACACTTTAGCCTAGATTTAAATATTTAATTTCATAATTTTATAAATTAAATCAAATTTGGATGCTAACCTAATTCTTGAGTGCTTTACTTGAATATCTAGGAATTAGCAGTTGAGACTTTTGGTTCAGAATCAACAGCTATACAGTCACTTGGGCAATAGAATGTGGGAGGATATTACCATGATCATATGGTAATTTATGAACACTTTAGTCTAGACTTAAATATTTAATTTCATGATTTTATAAATTAAATTAAATCAAATCAAATCAAATTAAATGAAATGAAATTTAAATTTCATATGCACACATGTGTTTTTTTTTTTAATTTTTATCTAATTTCAAGTTTCTTTCTCTTCTACAGCATGAGGCAGATCCATCTCTTTCACGAGGAACAAAGAGGCCTCTTGATTTCAGTGATGATAGGACATAGACTATTTATTTCATGGACTGTGATGCATTATTTTTATATGCCACCATGACTATGACTATATGTTGAACAATATTTCATGGACTTAGAGATATTTCAGTATTTCATGAACTATGATTTGTATTTATTTATATGTTGACTATGACTAGATGTTTTAGTACATTTCATGGGTCCTACCTATATTTCAGTATTTCATGGACTTAGAGATCTATGTATATTTATTGACTATGCTTGTACATTTGAGTATGTTAGATAGTATGTTTAAGCTTTATTGAACTTCTCTTATTATTGGGACATGTTAGAATCTAGTACATTTTTTAATTTAAAAGGAAAAACTATCTAATGTGTAAAATAGTTCTAGTATGTGAATAACTAATGTGTATATAATTTTTGAATTTTGAATCTAGTATACATGACTATCTAATGTATAAAATAGTTCTTGATAAATGATAGTACAAAGATAGTTCATGCTAAAAAATGATAAAATAAAGTAAACCTAATAATTCTTTACATGATAGACCAAATAATGCCTTAAATGATAAATGGGGTTGTCTCTAAGTAGGTTCATAATGTTAATGTATTCCCTTGATTGTTGAGCTAGAATTTTCAAATACACTTCCATTTATTTCATATAAAAAAAAAACACCATTTAAAAGTTATTTAAAGCAAGGAAGAAAGTGGTAGAGCATTGCTAGTTACATAGACGAGGGTCGAGAAGTAGTTTGTTTAGACACAATTTATAAGATAAAAGGAATAATATAGAAGGTGACATTTAAGAATGAAAGAATATATTGAAGACACAAAACATTGATACAATGCAACTATAGCATGATGAAACATGAGTATATATAATTAGCTAATAGGTCCACTATTAGTTTGGCAAGACTACAAAATTGATCTAACATTTACAGTATGATGAAATCTTGTAGTGACAGTCATGTTGGATCTACTTGTAGGGGACCTAGAAAAATAATGAATGTAAGTAAATTAACTATATATATATATATATATATATATATACACACATGAGTTGATAAAAATTTTAAAATAAAGGGAATAATATAGAAGGTGAAATGAGAATGAAAGAATGTATCAAAAACACAAAACATTGATGCAATACAACTATAACATGTGACATGAAAGATATGAGTATATATACAATTACCTAATGTATTCACTTTTAGTTGAAGACTACAAAAATGATCTAACAAATTTGTATGGTGAAAACTTGTAGTGACAATCATGCAAAAATCTACTTGCAGGGTACACCTGTAAAAATAATGAATGTAAGTAAATTAACTATATAAATACATGAGTCAATATAAATTTTAAGATAAAGGGAATAATATAGAAAGTGAAATGAGAATGAAAGAATATATCAAAAACACAAAACATTAATGCAATACAACTAGATAAAATGTGATATGAAAGATATGAGTATATATACAATTATCTAATGCGTTCACTTTTAGTTGAAGACTACAAAATTGATCTAACAAATTTGTATGATGAAAACTTGTAGTGACAATCATGAAAAAATCTACTTGTAGGGTACACGTGCAAAAATAATGAATGTAAATAAATTAACTATATATATACATGAGTCGATATAAATTTTAAGATAAAGGGAATGTAAAAGCCTCAAACCATCTCAAAGTAAATAAAGGTAACTAATCCACTTAAATACAACATCGCAAGAAATGAAAGTAAAATGATGTCATTAATCTGCTTAATTACAACTTCACAAGTAAAAGATAAATCTCATAAATTTGAATCAATAAAAGTCATTAAATCTTACAAAAGTCATGTGCTCAATCCAGGTGAAAGTATTATAAATAATATACAAATCCCATTGGCATTCAAGCTATAATACATCCAATTACAAGTTACAATACGTTGGCAGATGGTTAGCGCTCCCCATGGGATTTGTGACATGGATTAACCATCTCCTGTGGATTCATTAACTCTGGTGCTTGTATCAGAAATTGACAGGTCAACCTTTTGGTTTAACAGCAATCATGGGCCAACAATTGGTATCAAAGTGAAAGGTCATGGGTTTGAATCTCCTCGGGTAATGTTGGGGGGGAGTTTGTTGGTAGATGGTCAGCACTCCCCATGGGATTCGTGACATGGACTATTGCCTCCCATGGATTCATTACTCTAGCGCTTGTATCATAAATTGACAGGTCGACCTTTTGGTTTAATGGCAATCGTGGGCCAACACAATAATCATGTACAACAATTATAAATAAATCAATACACTCTCTAGTTGCCATGAACCCAAATGGTCCTCTTGCAAGCTGAGAGATGGGAACATGGTTTAGGTGCTTTTCTACCCAACCATGAAGCAAATAAACTTCCCTGGATCCCTTCATGACACGAAGAAAACCTAGCCCTGCATGAAATGTCTAGCTACCTAGAAACAACTGGCATGAGGGAGCACCTGATGCAACCTAATGTCTAATGTGTAATTCTAAATAATGAAATACAGATTGTCTCACAACAAGATGTGGCAGAGATATATATCAATCCATCAATAAAATTTTCTAGACACAATAGTCATCTTTTTCAATGACAGCTCATTTAGATTTAAACCTTTAAAACATAGTAACTGATCAATTCCTGAAAAGAGAAAAAGCCATCTCTAATAATCTACATTCAACATCCTAGCATAAAAATCTACTTTCTTTCCCCAATAAATAAATAAATAAGTCAATAAACAACTAAATAAATAAATAAATCAAAATCACCTATAACCACCTCTAATCCCTTTCCCAAGCATCAATAAAGAAAACACACTTTTCGAACAAGCAGTAATGAAGATCATCGTACATCATTTAAAAGCAATGTAGATTTTGAAATATGATTATATTCTCAATTCATATTTCTTTGGTTTTAATAGATTGTAGAAACTAATGATTTTACTTCATATCCAATACTATTTCATAATTCCAGCAATAAAATCAATAATAATGTATGCCAACTCCACTTCAACCATATGTTTTCATGCATACTTGTTCCAAATATTATTATCCTTCCTCAGTCTTGCTATCTATTTCATAATTCATACAACATAGATAATTTAGATAGAATAGGCGCCAATAATATATAAGATGGCATTCACATATATATACATATGGTAAATATACTTGTTGAGCTATGATTTGATATTCAAGTCAATAACACATACTTTATCCTAAGTACAATTTATTAATTCCTTTGTTTGCTCAACTAACGAGGGTGCACTTTCAAGCAGGTAATAACGAAGAACATCATTCATTCATTTATGCAAGTATAAACATAGTATCTATAATCAGGTTATAATCTTTAACTGTAATTCATTGTCAAAAGGTTTGAAGAATCTAATGTTTAACTCTTTCCAATCCAATATCAGTTTATGATTAACAATTCAGAGGATCTTTAAATAAGAGTTTAAGACTAGTTTTAGCACTAATAAGTATAGATAATAATCAAAAAATTAAATGTCTCTGTTCTGTGAAATAATAACTCTTTAAAAGAGTTTTTAAAAGAAGCTACAGAAGCATAACGTTCAACTATAGGAGCTGTATAATTTTGGCTACAAGAAATCATAAACTAGATACAAGCACTTTATTTAATAAGCTACAAGATCTTTAAAAAAATCCAGCTGCAAAAACCAGTTAAGCTTTGTTTCACAGGCTACTTAGTAGAAAAGAATAGAGCTGATTGATTGTTTAAAATAGATAAGAAGGTCGACCCGAAAATCAACTCATAAAGAACTAAAAATTGGCAAAAGGGATAATTTCAACAGTGATCACAAGGTATTTTTATAAGTTCAGAGATTTGATTATTTTTGGCTATCTTCTAGCAAATTGCCACATTTAGCTAGACCGCACTTATTCAGGCTGATTTAAAAACAAGATCAGGTCAAGTGAAAGTTATTGGCTATCAAGTTTTATAAGGTTGATTCAAGCACAAAATAGAGGAAAAAGAATGCAGGCCTGAGCTATATTTCTGTGATTGAGGAATAGAGTTATAAGATCTATAATCTATTTTGCAAGCTAAAGATAACATGTCAATTACATGATACATCAGAGGCCAACCTAAGGGGTTTTAATATAGGTTAAACTTAGTAGATTTATAGAAAACTCTATGCAAGGAGAACACAAGATAAATACTTGTTTTACTCTGGTGAAAAAGGTGATTTATGCTCCTATCGCCATGCCTATTCTTCTCTCTTGACGCAGGTCTCTTTGCTCTCCTTTCATCGTTTTGCTCTGCTCTCCCATCGCCATTTTACTCTGCTCTCCTGTCGCCATTTATTCTGTTCTCTTGTCGCTAGCTACAAAAAATAATAGTTCTTCCTTCTGTTGCTGTAATAAAAACGCGGTCTCCTTTCTTTGCTACAAATTGTCATGTTTTGTATTTCTTTGCCCCTTCTTTTTATTAAAAACCTTTCTCTTATTTTTGGCATTCTTAAATTTAGGTTTCTTTGTTTTTTAAATAACTCTCGGTTCACCTTAGTTTGCATGAGATTTGGCTTGTTCAAAAGCCTCCAAAGTTGAAATAAAATAAACTTATTTATTCCTGTTGTTTACATGACAGGATATTATTCTTTTTATTCTTTTATTTAGAATTCTAATTATAATAAGAGTTATTAATATAATTTATTTATTTTCAAATTACATAATCACTTTGATATCAAAACAAGAATTTATTAATAATAAAATAATAATATATAAATCTATTGTAATTAAATACAATTGTTGAAAGTCTAATTTAGATATTGTCTTCCAAACATCCATATTTATATAAATAGGAAAACGTTATTTATTATTAAATAAAATAATATACATCCATATATAAATACTATTTTAAATATAACTACACCATTTAAAATAAATACTCCATTTAAAATATAAATCGAAAAGACATTAATATTCATGACTAAATCAAGCATTCAAAAGGAACTTACTGTCGCAATTTAAAACACAATATTTTCTAGGTATCTAACCATCCATCACATTTATTATCCACACAATGATGCATAAAAATAAGCCATTCAAAATGCAATATGAGACTACGTGAGTGTGTGAGTGCATCAGGGTTAACCATTCCAAACTGTTCTTGCCAAATGGCTAGAACACCTCTACCTCAACCATGTTCTCATCTTCGATGAGTACCTGCATTTATTGACACTCAAATCAACGTCAATAGGTCAATGCCTCAAAACATAGCCGAAGCAAAACATTATAATCATATCGATAATATTTAATATTTAAAACAATTTTTCAATTTAAAAAACTATAACTTCATGATAATTACCTTCACACACGTGGAATTTACTTAAAGTAAAACAATCGTAGTAAATGTTTACTAATCTTGAATAATTTTATAGTCCGTAAAAATGATATGTGACATCCTTCCCCACTAGGAAGAGACATCGTCCCAATGTCTTATCACTCACATAGAAGTATACCACTATAACAGTCATGTATCAATCAGTATCATCAAAGTATCGGCAAATTAAGCAAAACATCTTACTAATGCCCTTTACATCCTCCCATGTGGCACCATCCACAAAAGTATTGGTCCTACTTAAAATAATATCTTAAATTTGCATTTAGCATTGCGTCTATCAATAAATCCAAGTATGTAATCAGTCAATCAATTCACATGGCACAATTACCACTTAGTTTATATAGACTCATAAAAACAAGAATTAATCCTCATAATGCACATGCAACCTCATGGTAACATAATATAATATCAAAAGATCAATCTCCAAACAAACATTGGTCGAGATTTCCAACAAGACAAAACTCCAAAGGTGCACCAACTAGGTCATATCCAATCATTGTGCAAACAACCACTCATATCATTTCTATCAATGGAATCCATTTCCTCTTTTATTACTTGCAACCAAACTTTATCTTCAACTTGATCTACAATTAAAAATTTATGGAAAAGCTCTTCCTTGTCTTCCTCATGCTTTTGCACAATGCTAAAACAATTCAATTTCTTCAATTTCTTTACTATTCTCTACACTTGGCTATTCACTATATTTGGTTGTTTTGTTTCTGTTGTTCAATTCTTTTCCTTTTTTCTTTTGCCAATCAAATACATTTATCCAACCACAACTCATTTTCAAACAACTTATCATAGATTCATTTTTCAACTCTCTAATCCAAAACTTCTCTTCACTATGATTTTTTTTCAAACCACAAATTTTGTAAGGATGTAAATTCTAACAATTTTCTCTTCTATGTCCTTCTCTATCATAATGGGATTAATGTAAAATCTCCTTTTCTTGAAATGACTTCTTAATACTTGCAAAAAAATGTTTGTCCTTTCTTTTCCTTTACCTCGATACCCAAGACCTTTATACTTAGTCCTCTCAACTGACTCAATGGGCTCTTTGATTCCTTGCATACCCAAACCTTCACCTATATAGCCAATTTTCTTCAAGATTTTCAAACGATCATTATCATCAAAACAACTAGCTATGTTAGCAGATTCATCATCATTTTCATCCTTTACATTCTTCAACAAAAGAAACTTCAGAAAATTTACCAAATGATTGATCATAAATCATCTATGTCACATGGGACTTCACAAACTAGCGGCTTGATTTCAACACTCATTTTCTTTTGGCATGCTGCAAACATTTGTTTTAACTCATCATTTTGATCTTTCTATTTGAATTTTCTCCTTCTAGGTTTTTCAACTTTTCTTGCAAATATTCATTCCTTCAAACAACTTCAACTCTTCTTCTAATTATTCATTTTTTTCTCTTGAACTTTCACCAATTCTTTTTCCAAAAGGTCATTTTCACAAAACTTTTCATTCTTTTCCTTTCCTAACTCCTTTATTCTTTCCATATATTCTGTATTACTCCTTTTAACATTCATCAATTCTTTATTAACTTTTTCCAATTCTTCTATTAAAAATTCCTTTTCACCCTATAAACCTTTAACTTCATACAAAATTTTAACTTACTTCAAGTGATCCATAGTGACACCAAAATCCATTTCAGAACTTCCTCAACACTTCAACAATGTTTATTGCATCTAATAACAATTAAAGAACTTAATGTACCAAAGCTCTTAGTAACACACTCACTATGAAATAATATATTCTTTGCATCCTACTCCCTTACACAACCTACTAGAGGCCCATCATGGACATGATAGAAAACATAACATGATACATGACCAACAGTTTTAAAATATTCAAGCATAGCCACCAATAATAAATAAATAGATAAATAAATCATGAAGAAAAGAAAAATTCAATTCCAACAATAAGGTATAAAATGAGCTCAATTTCAATAGTAAATCAAACATGACCATCAATGTCACAAGATAAGTAAGTATCAAATTTTGATGGCTATACTATTTCATAAATAAAAATAAAATTTCAATGTTGGTCTTTACAACATTTAGAGAAAATATCAAAGTCAAATAAATAAATATCAAAATTCAAAAAGTTTCACATTACATGAATTATGTGACTAATTCTAGCCACTAGAAAGGGAGTACGATGCTACACTACGCCTGGTACCAAAATTTGGGGCGAGTTAAGAGAACACACTCAATCATGCAAGAAACTAAGTCCTCTAAGACTCCAAACTCATCTATAACATAAAATCATTTCTACACAACATCACTCAAGATACCTAGCAACAAAGATTGCATTCTGATCAAGGAAATCATAATCAAACTGAAGAATGCTCGACCCTGCTTGAAGGGCCTAGCAACATGTAAACAAGTAGCAGGGTGGAATCTGGTGCATGCCTGTTAACCTACATGCATCCCTAACTTGAATGCAACATCACATTAACATGATATGGTAGGGAAATAAATACATAAAACTAGGCATACAATCCATCTGTTTCAATGGTACACACATCTATTTCAACATCAAAATATTAACTTTGGCCAAAGTGTAAAACTGATTAACGGTGTGTAGGTTTTAAAAAGAAAACCTACTTCCCTATTTCCCCATACTCGGTACCCATCTTGGAAGGCAACGTCCCAAAAGAGCAAAAGCTAGGAAAAAATTAGGTTCACAACCAAGATATCTCAACACACCATTCTTTCCTACAAGCAGCGGTTATCATTTCTCTCCTTAAAACTTCAATAAGGCAATACAATACTATCTTTCTTATAACCACATAATAAATCCATATTCATGATCATGCTCTCAATAAAACAATGCAATATGCATTCCAAGCAAGCATTCACCAGAAGGCAAATAAAAAAAAGTCAAACATATGATCCAACATCCTCTTTCGCATACTAATGCTTAACTCTAAAAAAAATAGACCTAGTTCATTCATACTCAAGAACAATTATCAAGGTCTATCTAATCCCGTAAAAAGAAGGCACATGCTATTCACAGCAGGCCAACACACAAGGACCCACACATGCTTGATCAAACCGAGCAACACACACCCCAAAGTTCCCAATGCTAGAACTATGCTCTAATACCAAATGTAAAAGCCTCAAACCATCTCAAAGTAAATAAAGGTAAATAATCCACTTAAATACAATATCGCAAGAAACGAAAGTAAAATGATGTAATTAATCCACTTCATTACAACTTCACAAGTAAAAGATAAATCTCATAAATATGAATCAATAAAAGTCATTAAATCTTACAAAAGTCACGTGCTCAATCTAGGTGAAAGCACTATAAATAATATACAAATCCCATTGGCATTCAAGCCATAATACATCTAATTACAAGTTACAATAATCATGTACAACAAGTATAAATAAATCAATACACTCTCTAGTCGCCACAAACTCAAATGGTCTTCTTGCGAGCCAAGAGGTGGGAACATGGCTCAGGCGCTTTTCTACCCAACCATGAAGCAATTACACTTCCCCGGATCCCTTCATGACACGAAGGAAACCCAACCCTACACGAAATGTCTAGCTACCTGGAAACAACTGGCAGGAGGGAACACTCGATGTAACCTGATGTCTAATGTGCAATTCTAAATAATGAAATGCCAATTGTCTCACAACAGGATGTGACAAAGATATATATCAATCCATCAATAAAATTTGCTAGACATAATATTCATTGTTTTCAATGATAGCTTGTTTAGATCTAAACCTTTAAAACATAGTAACTAGTCAATTCCCGAAAAGAGGAAAACCCATCTCTGATAATCCACATCGACATCCTAGCCCAAAAGTAACCCAAACACATTCCTAGATAAAAATCTAGTTTCTTTCCCCAATAAATAAATAAATAAGTAAGTCAATAAATAAATAAATAAATCAAAATCACCTATAACCACCTCTAATCCCTTTCCTAAGCATCAATAAAGAAAACACACTTTTTGAACAAGAAGTAATGAAGATCATCATAAATCATTTAAAAGCAATATAGATTTTGAAATCTGATTATATTCTCAATTTGTATTTCCTTGGTTTTAATAGATTGTAGAAACTAATGATTTTACTTCATATCCAATACTGTTTCATAATTCCAGCAATAAAATTAATAATAATGTATGCCAAATCCACTTCAACCATATGTTTTCATGCATACTTGTTCCAAATATTATTATCCTTCCTCAGTCGGGTAAGTGGAAGAAGATGGGGGGCCAAAAAGGGGTCTTAAGTGGCCACTTTTTTTCTAAAATCAAAAAATATTGGCCTTGGATGAGAAATTGAGCATAGTTACACTCAAAATTTGGAGATGCAACCAAAACAATGTTCGTAGTGCTTTGAGTCTACTTTCTAAACTACTTTTTTTTTTAAAATGGCATAGATTAAGGGGTTCAAAAGAGGGAGCCACATAAATTGGTGTTGTTTCTGTCAAAAAAACATAACATAGCATGTTTTGTGGCTCCCTCAAAAGGTCAACTTTTTTTTGGTATTTTTAAAATCGCTTTAGTGAGAAATTAGCTAATAGCATGTAGTTCATGCCCAATTTTTCTGATAATTTTTTGATGAATATTTGATTTTTTACTAATTTTCAAAGTGGACACATCTTAAAAAATAGAATTTTGGTCGTGCTACCCCTATAAATTTTGAAAACTAATGAAAATCATTTTTTTTCTTTTTTTAATATTTGTAGAATGAAGTCTAGTTTCTAAATATGTAATTTTTTTGAAATTTCAATGAATAGTTAATTTACAATGAAAAAAAGACCAAACAGTGGTTTTTTGCCAAAAACGGACACACAAACAAAAGAAATTAAAGATGAAAGGCTTAACACTGTTAAAATGTGAAAAAAATCACATCGTCAAATAGCTAAGAGAAAGCCTAACATTACCCAGGTGTTTGATTTGTTCGACCTTGAAACACGTGCAAATCTGAGGGTTAGCACGAACGAAAATATGTGAAATCTTGAAGAATATGGAAAAACATGTCTGTGGATGTTGAAAAGGCACTCCAAGCCTTTAGGTTGGAAATCCAAAGCAAATCCCAAGCCCAAGGCTTGGGATTCCCAAAGCAAGACATAACGCGAGCGAATTATAACGCGCTCGCGTTATGTTTTGCTTTGCATTTTTCCTTTTCTGTAAAAGTCTGTATTGTTTGTCATGTTTAACATAACGCGAGCACGTTATAACGCGCTCGAGTTATGTTCCCCTTAAATTTTTTTATGTTCAAGGCTATTAATCATGCATGTATGTATGTATGCCTATATGTATGTATGTATGTATCTATGTATGCCTATATGTATGTATGTATGTTTGTATGTATCTATGTATGCCTATATGTATGTATGTATCTATGTATCGCTATATGTATGTATGTATAGTGTCGAGGGCAGAGAAGGGTAGAGATGGGAGTGAGCCAGATAGGGGAGGAGAGGGGTGGATAAGGATTGAGTGATTAAGGTTTAAGATTGAGGGTTGAGCGTTTAGGGATAGGATTTAGAGTTTAGGGATAAGGGATTAGAGTTTAGGACCTTGAGGGATTAGGGTTTAGGGTTGAGGCTTTAGGGATAGCATTTAGGGTTAAGGGTCGAGGGATTAAGTTTAAGGTAGAGTGTTGAGGGTAGAGGGATTAGGGATAGGGTTTAGGGTTGAAATTTTAGGGTTGAGGGATTAGGGTTTAAGGTATAGTTTAGTAGTTCTTGTGGATAGAGCCAATAAACAATGGGAGATTATTTGCCTGTTTCATAATAATATACCTTCCCTAAGTGCAGGGTGGACAACAAGAAACATAGATGTACCCCAATGCAAATCTTTTCTCATAATGATCATCCTTCTGATTTCAACTGTTAATTACTCACTATGGATGTACCATATGCAAAGCTTTTCTCATAGGGTTTAAGGTATAGTGTCGAGGGTTGAGGGTTTATTGATAGTGTTTAGGGTTGAGGGTTGAGGGATTAGGTTTTAGGGTTGATGGATTAGGGTTTAAGGTATAGTGTTGATGGTTGAGGGTTTAGGGATAGGGTTTAGGGTTAACGGATTAGGGTTTAGGGTTGACAGATTAGCATTTAATGTTGAGGTTAGGGTTAGAGTGTCGAGGGTAGAGAGATTAGGGATAGGGTTTAGGGTTGAAGGTTTAAGGATTGAGGGTTGAGGCTTTAGGGATGAGGGTTTAAGGCTTAAGATATAGTGTCAAGTGTTGAGGGTGTAGGGATAGGGTTTAAGTTTTAAGGGTTAAGGGTTGAGGGATAGGGATTAGGGTTTAAGGTATAGTGTTGAGGGTTGATGGTTTAGGGATATGGTTTAGGTTTGAGGGATTAGGGTTTAGGGTTTAGGGTTTAATGTTGAGAGTTAAGGGTTGAGGGTTGAGGGTTGAGGTTGAGGGATAGGGTTAATGGTCAAGGGATTAGGGTTAAATAAGAGTGTCGAGGGTAGAGGGATTAGGGATAGGGTTTAGGGTTGAAGGTTTAATGATTTAGGGTTGAGGCTTTAGGGATGAAGGTTAAGGGATTAGGGTTTAAGATATAGTGTCGAGTGTCAAGTGTGTAGGGATAGGTTTTAGGGTTCAAGTTTTAAGGGTTAAGGGTCGAGGGATCAGAGTTAAGGGTTGAGGGATTAGGGTTTGACATTGAGGGTTGAGTACATTGAGGTTCGAGGGTTAAAGGTTTCGGGATAGGGTTGAGGGTTGAGGGATTAGGGTTAAGGGATAGGGTTAGAGGGTTTAGGGATAAGGGATTAGGGTTTAAGGCATAGTATCGAGCCCGTTGAGGGTCTAGGAATAGGGATAGCATTTAGGGTTTAGGGATGAGGGATTAGAGTTGAGGGATGACGGATTAGGGTTGAGGGTTGAGGGATTAGGTTTTAGGGATAAGGTTTAGGGTTGAGGGTTGAGGGATTAGGGTTTAAGGTATAGTGTTGAGGGTTTAGGGATAGGGTTTAGGGTTAAGGGATTAGAGTGAAGGGTTGAGGAATTAGGATTTGACGTTGAGGGTTGAGGCTTTAGGGTTTAGGGTTTAGGGATAGGGTTGAGGGTCGAGGGATCAGAGTTAAGGGTTGAGGGATTAGGGTTTGACGTTGAGGGTTGAGGGTTGAGCTTCGAGGGTCAAGGGTTTAGGGATAGGGTTGAGGGTCGAGGGGTTAGGGTTAAAGTAGAGTGTGGAGGGTATGTGGATTAGGGATAGGGTTGGAGGGTTTAGTGATAAGGGATTAGGGTTTAAGGTATAGTATCGAGTATGTTGAGGGTTTAGGAATAGGGATAGCATTTAGGGTTTAGGGATGAGGGATTAGAGTTGAGGGATGACGGATTAGGGTTGAGGGTTGAGGGATTAGGGTTTAAGGTGTAGTGTTGAGGGTTTAGGGATAGGGTTTAGGGTTGAGGGATTAGAGTGAAGGGTTGAGGGATTAGGATTTGACGTTGAGGGTTGAGGGTTGAGGGTTTAGGGTTTAGGGATAGGATTGAGGGTCGAGGGATTAGAGTTAAGGGTTGAGGGATTAGGGTTTGATGTTGAGGGTTGAGGGTTGAGGTTCAAGGGTCAAGGGTTTAGGGATAGGGTTGAGGGTCGAGGGATTAGGGTTAAAGTAGAGTGTGGAGGGTATAAGAATTAGGGATAGGGTTGGAGGTTTTAGGGATAAGGGATTAGGGTTTAAGGTATAGTATCGAGTCTGTTAAGGGTTTAGGAATAGGGATAACATTTAGGGTTTAGGGATGAGGGATTAGAGTTGAGGGATGACGGATTAGGGTTGAGGGTTGAGGGATTAGGGTTTAAGGTATAGTGTTGAGGGTTTAGGGATAGGGTTTAGGGTTGAGGGATTAGAGTGAAGGGTTGAGGGATTAGGATTTGATGTTGAGGGTTAAGGGTTGAGGCTTTAGGGTTTAGGGTTTAGGGATAGGGTTGAGGGTCGAGGGATCATAGTTAAGGGTTGAGGGATTAGGGTTTGACGTTGAGGGTTGAGGGTTGAGGTTCGAGGGTCAAGGGTTTAGGGATAGGGTTGAGGGTTGAGGGATTAGGGTTAAAGTAGAGTGTGGAGGGTATAAGGATTAGGGATAGGGTTGGAGGGTTTAGGGATAAGGGATTAGGGTTTAAGGTATAGTATCGAGTCTATTGAGGGTTTAGGAATAGGGATAGCATTTAGGGTTTAGGGATGAGGGATTAGAGTTGAGGGATGACGGATTAGGGTTGAAGGTTGAGGGATTAGGGTTTAGGGATAAGGTTTAGGGTTGAGGGTTGAGGGATTAGGGTTTAAGGTATAGTGTTGAGGGTTTAGGGATAGGGTTTAGGGTTGAGGGATTAGAGTGAAGGGTCAAGGGATTAGGATTTGACGTTGAGGGTTGAGGGTTGAGGGTTTAGGGTTTAGGGATAGGGTTGAGGGTTGAGGGATTAGAGTTAAGGGTTGAGGGATTAGGGTTTGACGTTGAGGGTTGAGGGTTGAGGTTTGAGGGTCAAGGGTTTAGGGATAGGGTTGGAGGATTTAAGGATAAGGGATTAGGGTTTAAGGTATAGTATCGAGTCTGTTGAGGGATTAGGAATAGGGAGAGCATTTATGATTTAGGGATGAGGGATTAGAATTGAGGGATGACGGATTAGGGTTGAGAGTTGAGGGATTAGGGTTTAAGGTATAGTGTTGAGGGTTTAGGGATAGGGTTTAGGGTTGAGGGATTAGAGTGAAGGGTTGAGGGATTAGGATTTGACATTGAGGTTTGAGGGTTGAGGCTTTAGGGTTTAGGGTTTAGGGATAGGGATAGGTTGAGGGTCAAGGGATCATAGTTAAGGGTTGAGGGATTAAGGTTTGACGTTGAGGGTTGAGGGTTGAGGTTCGATGGTCAAGGGTTTAGGTATAGGGTTGAGGGATTAGGGTTAAAGTAGAGTGTGGAGGGTATAAGGATTAGGGATAGGGTTGGATGGTTTAGGGATAAGGGATTAAGGTTTAAGGTATAGTATCGAGTCTATTGAGGGTTTAGGAATAGGGATAGCATTTAGGGTTTAGGGATGAGTGATTAGATTTGAGGGATGACGGATTAGGGTCCATCATGAAGATTCTTGGGTTGAGAACATCAGAGGCTTCAAGTGAAAAATCTATTGTCAAGAATCTAATGAGTGCGTATGAGAGTGTGGGTAACACCTCACGCACAAAAGATAGTAATGCAACACGGCATGTGATTACATTGACTATAGTAAGTAGTCAAATGAGGAAAGCTCGTCTCATTAGAAAGACAAGTCAAGAATTGAGAATTAATAGGAAAACTTTATCAAGAGCCATTGGAAGACGCCAAAGAATTAAGGACACTAATGCCAATGAATTATGGGCATTCTCAGGGAGACTACCACGAAAAGATAAACCAATTGTTGAAGCATTGAGATCACTAATTGAAGACTTTTGGAAGAATTACACAAGGGTATCTCTGAATCAAAGGGATGTGGTAAGAAGGAGAATCGATACTCAGAACCGTGAGCCACATCCAAAGCATTTTTTGGATGAGAACCAAACACAGTTTTATGGTAAATTTCTAGAAAAGTATCCTCAAATTAAAATTTGTCAAAGATATTTTGAAATGCTAAAACCTTTCTATGTCAAGATAAATCACACACACACACTACTTGCTGTAGATTACATATTAAATTTTCTAACCATTTTGATGCTTATAGGTCTATATGTTTAGATATGCATACTAACAATGATTTGCAGGGTTGTGCCATATGTGCCCCACCAACATCTTCAAGAGACTTCATATCAATAATTTTATGTGAAAGAGAGGAAGGTCAAATATTCTACAAGAAATTATGCTTGTATGGCACATGTCATCGTTGCGGTGGCTTGCAACATTTACCAATATGTGAACATATGGAAAAAACACATACGGTTGGAAACGAACTAGTAGAGTTTGGCAAGTATAAAATAGTGGCATACAATACAAAAGATGGTAAAGAACAAAGAGGTGTGAATTGGTTATTGAAAAGATTCCAGTGTATCAGTTTATGCCTATATTTCGTGACAGCATAGTGTATGAGTATGCAAGACATGCCCATAGAGCTCGATGGTTGGACTTGCAATTCAAGTTATGCAAGGACACATTTCCGGTTGGTAGCATTGTTTCAGTCGTCGACTTTGCAGAGAACTATAGTCTACAGCCACAACATGAGGTGCAAACACAATATTACAACTCCTCATAGGTTTCTATATTTGTGCACATCGCATTCATTCATGCGAATGATAGTACAGAGGATGATAGAAAGATCATAAGGGAGTATAATTTCTATATTAGTGATGATCGCACACATTCTATGAAGTTCATGCAAGGTTGCTTTTAGGTGTTCTACAATGATTTGGCTAGAAGGGGCATATCGTTCAGTCAGCATATCATATGGTCGGATAACTGTGCGTCACAATTCAAGAACTCAAGGAATTTCTATTGGCTGAGTAGGAGGCATAATTTTACAGGTATTCAACATATGTGGAACTTTTGTGAGGCTGGGCATGGAAAGGGGGAGCATGATGGTGCAGGAGCATGTATCAAAAGAGTCATAGCACGAGAAGAGTTAAAGTATAAAGACAATGCAAAGTTGACAAATGCAAAATCGATTGTCGAGTGGTGTAATGCTTCCATGGGTCTAGGTAATGAAGGTAAGTCTTCAGTTCATAGATTTTTTTGGTTGATAGATGATACTAATATTGCACCATATGAGGACTATTGTACACTGACAGGATCAAATGAGATGTACTCTTTCAGAAGCTCAATTGTAGGTTCATGGAGTATCCATACATGAAAGATGTCATGCTTTTGTTCTTCCTGTACAATTCAAGTCTGGGATGAGTGCGAGTCAAAGGAGTGGGTTGACGAATGGCAGTTAAGTTATCTTAGCCCACTTGACACGTATTGACCCCCGACAACATTAGAACTAACACAGATGGAATCATCAGTTCACTTTGACCACATATCAGATTTAGTTCAACCAGGTAATATAGGGCACATATATGCATCTAATTTCATCTAGTTCAACTAGGTAATGTCATCTTACTTTGTAGTATTTTTGTAATGTTGACTAATTTCATCTAATTTGCTACACATATCAATGTAGGGCACGTATATGCAATTATTGCAGATGAAGATAATGAAGAGGGAACAGATTATTACTTATGTCGTTGTGTTGAGGCTAAAAAGAAATTGGAGGCCCCTGTTACAAATGGAGAAAACATCGAATACCCTACAGGCTCAGTGGTTATTACTGGAACATGGCTTAGAAGGTACCCACATAAGAGTGTTAATATCTGGCTATTTTAGGACTTTGACACGCATTGAAAGATTCTTCATTGCTCAAACCTTGTCGTGGCATCCAATGTTCATTTGATAAAGTATCAGGGTAGACCTTTGAACAAAATCTTGTGGAAGGTGCGTGAGTCTGACCATGAAGCAATACTTGACACAATAAAGAGTAGAGCAGACCCGGATGGTTCATTGGATTAATTTGTAAGTATTCACATTGATTTTGTAAAGTCATGTTACATTAAGTTGTAAGTATGCACATTAATTTTTAAGGTTTGTCTTTTTTTATTTCCTCCTACATTTTTACACATATACACATTTTTACATCATCATGTTATGTATTTTTGGTGTCCTGCTCCTGATGCGACCAAACTCATAACTCACCCTACTTCCTCTAGACACCATTTGATGATCTCTCTAACACTCTGGATCCAGGGCACCCAATCGTGATGATGACCTATATACCATTCTCCCAAGGCGCTCACAATGAATGAAAAGAAGACCAAGGGTGTCCAAGCTTAATAGACTTATTTCTTTCAATTTTGATGATCCAAACTCTTGCAAAACGACATCCACTTTCATGCCTTTAGATCTTCCTTCACATACAGGGCACCAAATCAAGTTGAAAAGTCTACATAAGGGTGCCAAAATGGATGAAAGGAGACATGAAATGCGCCTTAGGACTCCATGCTAAGGTTTGAGCCATTAAAGTCTCTTGATATTAGGCGCTCATGATGACGAAACTTAGAGTTTTTTCCTTTCATAGGCCCTCATCTAAGATGTTTGAATGATAAGGAGCGCCTAGACCTCTATAGTGTACATTGGGCACCAAAATCAAGGTGATTTTAAGTCACTTTGAGTCATTTGGGGTTAGTTTGAGTCTTTGAGTCATGTTGCAAAAAAGTGTCAATGTTGTCAAGTTGCACAAAGCAACTTTTGCATTTTTCGTGTCCTGCTCCTGATGTGACCAAACTGACAGTTCCAATGCATCCAGATGGGTACATTTAGGCTAGGCATGGTTTTGTTTTTCACCCAAACATGTCGAAACAGTTTGAGCTACATTGTGCCGACGATATCCCTGAAGAGTCCAAAGTGCAAAAGGCAACAATCTTTGACGAGATGTTACTCAAAAACTGTGTCACTTAGAAACATTCCGTCTGAGGCAACACGATCATGTAGAGTGCCTCTACTATAACCTCTCTCAATTTTTTATATCTCTAAGGCATTTGCCCATGGTCAAAGGTTTTCTTCTGCCCCAAAAATCATCAGAAGGAGGCAGTGTAAAGTTGCAAAGGGGTGTAACTTTCGTCTTGCTCCTAATGTGACCAAAATGATTGTTCCAACACATCCGGATGGGTACATTTACGCTAGGTATGGTCCTATTTTTCACCCAAACATGTCGAAATAGTCCAAGCTACATTGTACCGACGATATCCCTGAAGAGTCCAAAGTGCAAAAAGGCAACAATCTTTGACATGATGTTACTTGAAAACCGTGTCACTTAGAAACATTTTGTCTAAGGCAACGTGATCACGTAGAGTACCTCTACAATAACCTCTCTTGGTTCTATATATCTCTGAGAAATTTGCCCATGGTCAAAGGTTTTCTACTGCCCCAAAAATCGTCAGAAGGAGGTAGTGTAAAGTTGCAAAGGGGTGTAACTTTCGTCCTGCTCCTGATGCGACCAAAATGACTATTCCAACGCATTTAGATGGGTACATTTACGCTAGGTATGGTCCTGTTTTTCACCCAAACATGTCGAAATAGTCCGAGCTACTTTGTACCGACGATATCCCTGAAGAGTCCAAAGTGCAAAAAGGAAGCAATCTTTGATGAGATGTTACTTGAAAACTGTGTCACTTAGAAACATTTCATCTCATTCAACGCGATCATGTAGAGTGCCTCTATAATAACCTCTCTCAGTTTTTTATATCTCTGAGGCATTTGCCCGTGGTCAAAGGTTTTCTGCTGAGGCAGTGTAAAGTTGCAAAGGGGTGTAACTTTCGTCCTACTCTTGATGCGACCAAAATGACTATTCCAACACATCCAGATGGGTACATTTATGCTAGGCATGGTCCTTTTTTTCACCCAAACATGTCAAAACAGTCCGAGCTACATTGTACCGACGATATCCCTGAAGAGTCCAAAGTGCAAAAAGGCAGCAATCTTTGACGAGATGTTACTCAAAAACTGTGTCACTTAGAAACATTCCATCTGAGGTAACATGATCACGTAGAGTGCCTCTACAATAACCTCTCTCAATTTTTTATATCTCTGAGACATTTGCCTGTGGTGAAAAATTTTCTGCTGCCCCAAAAATCATCAGAAGGAGGCAGTGTAAAGTTGCAAAGGGGTGTAACTTTCGTCTTGCTCCTGATGCAACCAAACTGACTATTCCAACCCATCTGGATGGGTACATTTACACTAGGCATGGTCCTTTTTTTCACCCAAACATGTTGAAACAGTCCGAGCTACATTGTACCGACGATATCCCTGAAGAGTCCAAAGTGCAAAAAGGCAGCAATCTTTGACGAGATGTTACTCGAAAACCGTGTCACTTAGAAACATTCCGTCTAAGGTAACATGATCATGTAGAGTGCCTCTACAATAACCTCTCTCAGTTTTTATATCTATAAGGTGTTTTCCCGTGGTGAAAGGTTTTCTGCTGCCCCAAAAATTGTCAGAAGGAGGCAGTGTAAAGTTGCAAAGCATTGCTAAGAAATCCTCAATACTCAAACACTCCAATGAACTGAAGAAACTTCTTCTTAGGCACAAATGTAAGGGTACACAAGGGGAAAATAGTGCCTAGATGACTTAGTGCATTTCTATGACTTCATTCACATGTTTAAATGTTTGAGAAACTCTCCTTTACTAAGCGCTTGTCCTCATGTCAATGTTAAGCTTTATACCTCCTAGGCGCTCAATTAAGTGATGTCATTAGATACAACTTACCGTTAGGCGCCAATGTAGCTTCTTCAATCCGTCACACTTCTAGGCACTCAAATTTGAGGTCTTGGACTTGTATCTTATTCCTAGGTGCAATTGGATGATCTTCCTAGATCTAGGCGCTCATGATGGTGGGAAATTACATGAAGGGGCACCTAAGTCCAATTTGACTTTGTATTTGATATTTTATGACTCCAATTGACTAGGAATGGCTCAATTTCTAAAGTGCTGACTCAATAATGTAAGTTTAAGGTCTTTTCCTCCTAGGCGTCAATTAATGAGTTCACTAGATGCAATTTCTCCTAGACTTGAAGATTGTGAAAGAACTTGAAGTTTGGATGGATGTCTTCGAATGTTTGATGAAGAAGTGTTCCAACTTGAAAGGTCCTTTGAAGTGTGGATATTGATGATAACACTTTCCCTTATATGTGAAGTAGATGACTTATCAAGGAGGCTTGAATGTATCAGAGGGACTTGAAATTGAATGGATGTCTTTGGAATGCTTGATGATGATGAGAAGTTCCTTTGGAGCGGCTACATGATGATCTTGAAGCGATGATTGATGAAGAATCTAGTTGATACTTGAAGATGAATGGAACTTGAAGTGATAGATGGAAGTCTTCAAACATGATGCAACTGGTGATGTTGTTGATGAAGAAGACTTGAAATATATCTTGTTGTGACCTCTTGGAGCAGCTACCTCTTGAAGTGGTGTTTCTTTGGCAGTGATTACTTCCATCTTAACTCTCTGGCATGAATGAATGTGAAAGGCTCCTTTGGAGCAGCTACATGATGACTCTAGGTGACTCCAAGCTCTTGCTCCTACCTTTTCCTTCAATCTTCCTACAATACAAACCAAGAAACACATCAATCCTCATAATAAACATTTTATAACACAAAAGAATCCTCTTTAAACATGGAATAATCTTACTACAAATCTAGGCACATATATAGGTACAAAGAAGAGAAAAGGGCGCCTAACACAAGTTGGTCCATATTTATCACTTTAAATGATTTCAAACAATTGTAATGGATTAAAGAGGTCAATCTCCCTTAAGAGATTCATTCAAAAGGTGTCTTTCAATGCAATTTCTCCCTTAGGCGCCAGAATGGGTTTGTACTGATGGAGAGTGTGCCTACATTTAAATGTCTTTATACTTGCAATTTTGCAATTCTAAATGATGAGACATGTCTTAGAATGAATTCTATCTTTCAAGCGCTCACTCCAAAAGGTCATCTCATGCAATTTCACCCAAGGCGCTCATTGAGGTGTCCTTAGAGGCTAAAGTGCGCCTAACTCAATTGCCTTTATCTTTATCATTTGTGTGCTTTCAACAATTGAAAATGACCTAGAGTGATCCTTTCTCTCAAGGCACTCACCTATTGATATGAAATCAAGTTATTTCCCTTAGACGCAATTTTAGGCTTGTATGGGTGAAAAGTGCGCCTTACATCCTTAGATGGTTCTTTCTAATTCTGAATGATTTCAATCAAATTCCAAGTGTCTAAGGAAGCTTTTGTCTTGAGATGTTTAAATTTTGAGGTTCAAATCCCTTCCTCAATCAAGGCACAATCTGAGGGTTGTATAGATGAAAGTTGACTTCAACTTGGGCGCTCATTTGAGTTGGGAGGAGCTAGAATTTGCACCTAGATTGGAGATAGATATTTTGGCTTATTTGATGATGGTCTCAAGTCTCTCTACCAAGGCACATTTTGATGATGTTCTTATTTAAACTTTTATGAAGACTATCTCATCCCTAAGCACTCATCCTCATGATTTTCATGCACTTAGACTTCAAGGTGCCAAAACTAGTAGGAAAATTCACAATGAGCACCTTTGCTTTGGAAGAATTTCTTATTGATCATTGGCACACTTTGGAGTTGATATGTACTTCCTTTACTTCTATGTACTTAATTCGTCATAATTATTATCAAAGACTTCTCCAAGTTGATTGATAACATGCTTCTTGATGTTAAGATCCTTCATTCACTCCTTAGATCTAGGCACTCATGACGGTGGGAAATTACATGAAGGGCGCCTAAGGTTCAAGATAGGTTTTTTCCACTCATCTTAACTTTCAATCATTGTAGTTAATCTCAAAAGACATCATCCAAAATGAGAAACCTCCAAGACTTGTCATTGTAAGTTGTTTTCCTCCAAGGTGCCAATACAAGGTTCTTTTGAAGGCAAAGGGCGCCTAGGCTTATGGGGCTTAATTTGATGAATTTATTGAAAGCTCAAGGTGAATTGATGCTTATTGAAAATGCCACTTAGTCCTTCATTTGCATTATAGGTGCCATTTCCTATTGACTTATATACTCCTCCTCATGCTAGGGTGCCATAATGAAGTGGTTTAGACAATAGGTGTACTTCACTTACTAGAGGCTTGTTCTCCTTCCACCTTAGGCGCACTTTTATGGTGGAACAGGTGTCAATGGGCACCTTGTCTTAAATGAATGCTCTCTCCAAGTTGGGTGCCCTTTTGAGGCTTTATGAGTTGCAAATTGCGCCTTAACCCTTCATGCTTGTTGCTCAATGTTTGAATATTTAAGAAAGTCTCCTTTAGGCGCTCATCTTAATGACTTTTTCTCAAGGCGCAATCATCCTAATGACTTGGATATTCATCCTAGTGTTTCAGGATATCAGGCTACCAGACTTAGTCATTTTTCAGGATCTCAAACATAAACAATAACATGATGATTCATTTTTTTGTATTGCATATAGTTGACATTGTATGCTACTCATAAAGAATATTAATATTTTTTATTCAACATGATGATTCATTTTTTTTTTAAATACAACTTTTATCTTTTAGTTCCAAAATGAGGTTTAGGTGATACTTGAATAACAATAGCTAGCTTATTGGATCAACAAACATCCTATGTAATACAATTGGACTTTAAATATTTGAAGTAGCCATCTACAAATATCCATTCAAACGTGGATTTATAATGTAAGTATGGACGCCATCAATAAAAAAGATTTGTATTAACCAAATATCCATATAGGCATACATCAATATCTGTCGATATAAGTATAACATATATACAAAATAGCCATATAGGCTTACAAGAATGCCATATAGGCATACAATGTCAACTATATACAATACAAAATATATGTCCACAAATGCCAAATAGGCATACAACAAAGGAACACAATAAAAAGTCATTCCCCTCTGGTTGGTGAAGAGAATAGATCACGAGCAGCCTTTGATCTTCTAGGGGATGGAGACGTGCATGTGGGTGGTCTACTACGAACCCGAGGGCTACTCCTTCTATTTAGTTCTTCTTGCATCTTTAGCTGTTACAATAAAAAGTAGACATTAATATATAGAAATTACATGTTATAAAAAATGAAACATTTAACAAAATAATCACTTACCACTAACACATAATATGTCTCCTCACTTGCCTCAGTAGCAGGAATAGGTCGTGGTGATGTCATGTCCTATAGAAACCATCCAGATAGAAATTAAACTTCAAATCAATAATCTTTTGATTTTTCAAAAATAGACAACTATAACAATGAATGTAAATTAAAATTTACTAATCTGCCTCATACCCCTGTCAATGCCATGGAGCTATGAATCGCAAAGGCCACACCATGCTCCATTGCCCTATGAACATGGGGAGGTGTCTCCGCAGCCTGCATCATCTAGAAATAAAACAATATTATTCAATTACAAAAACTATAATAGTGATGCAAATCATGGCTCCTAACATACACACACATTCATCTAAACATGGAAGTACACACAATAAAGCACACAAGTCACATACAAAAATCTAGTAAGTACAATTGATTCATTAAACTATTTATTTTATTACCTCCGTAAAGCTTTGAAGTCCACCACCGTTGGAAGGTGTTGCCGTGAAATCTGCAATATTAACCTATTCAACATCCAAAATTAGATATTAGAATACCATTCATATAACGATGCTATTCACATGTAATATTTATAATTGTTTACTAGTTACATACCCTGACAGTAGATGATCTAGTGTAAAATGCAGGTGGAGAACCACTGAAAACTACATCGATGCTATGACCCTGAAATTTCATTAAAATCATCAATTTAAATTAGTTAATCTTGCATTTCAAAAATAAAATTTAATAAATTAAATTTAATGAACTTGCTAATATTTACCTGAGTATCAAGGCCGAAAGTCTCACTCAGGAGGGTATCTGTAATCACCATCTGCTCAGCTATAGATGTAGCATGTGCACCTACGTCCTGACTATCCATGGGGTCATAACCATAGGTTGACCCGCAAGCCTGACAAGCATGGGGTGGGACCCTACTCCTTACACTATCTCCCAACCCACTCTGTGCTGTAGGACTGACATGCTCTATGATGCTTTGGGTCAAGGCACTAATGGACTGAAGTGTATCGACCTCAACACTCTCCTTCACAATGGAAGGGATAGAAACATGCTCATGGGCTGGTCTGCTGATTACTCATCTCACTACCCGCTGTGGGTCAAGACGTGCCCCTGGTCTATCTTGTGTTGACCCCCCACCTCTACCCTGGAAGTCCCGCATATCATTTAATAGTTTGGCACTTTATTGAGGACAAACTCACAGTAGAGTTTCTTCAAAAAGTATTGCGGGACCTCATTATTATTGCATGGAGGATGGTCAAAAACATCCACCACCTCTGCCCAAAATCGTTCCTTATCGCTTGGTTGTTGCACCAATGGATAGGGAACCTCTTGCATGTAATGGGTGGAGGTTGATTTGTTTGTGGGTTTGTGAAAATCAAACACAAGTCTAATTTTGTGATTTGTAATTTTTTCACATCTTGGTATGACAGCTTGTCTGCATAATAATCTCTAAACTCTCTCCTCTTATCCGTCTAACTAGTTATTTGCTTGCTAATTGAATCTACATTTGATAACATAGATTCAAGAGATTTAGCAAGCATGGACCTATGCAAGGTTGAAGTGGAAGGATCTTTCAACCTTGCAATTATATCTTCAATTTCTTTTTTGTTGTTTTCAATTTGCCCCATTATATTTTCTTGTGTTCTAGGGGCATGTCAAGGAATGGATGGAGGAGGTTGTTGTTTTACAGGATTTTGTGGATTTTGAGGAGGAGGAGGAGGAGGAGGTGCATTAACATTTCCTGACAATTAATGAAATATACATCAAAAAAACAACTCAAACCTACCTATTTAGAAGCAAATTCAAACAAAAAAACAAATAAAACTCACTCCTTTGGCGTGCTCGATGTCGTGGCAACATTTTGGCGACGAATCAGCAAGATTTTGGTATTGAATTGTCTTTTCCAAAACGTGAGCGCGCTTCCTAGGGTTTGCAAGCTGCAGGGATAGAGGAGAAAAATAGAAATGAAATAAAATGACAAGCCTTTTTTTTAATTTATAGTAGTTCATAATGCACTCGTGTTATAATGCAAGCGCGTTATGGTTTGGTTTTGATGAGCCTTAGGCTCGTCATTACCAACCCATAACGCGAGTGTGTTATAACGCACTCACGTTATGTATTATTTTTTTTTAAAACCATTTGGCCACTTTTTGGCCCCCCATCTTTTTGCACTTACCCAGTCTTGCTATCTACTTCATAATTCATACAACATAGATAATTTAGATAGAATAGGTGCCAGTAATATATAAGATGACATTCACATAGATATACATATGGTAAATATACTTGTTAAGCTATGGTTTCATATTCGAGTCAATAACACATACTTTATCGTAAATACAATTTTTTAATTCTTTTGTTTGCTCAACCAATGAGGGTACACTTTCAAGTAGGTAATAAAGAAGAACATCATTTATTCATTTATGCAAGTATAAATATAGTATCTATAATCAGGTTATAATCTTTAACTTTTATTCATTGCAAAAGGTTTGAAGAATCTAATGTTTAACTCTTTCCAATCCAATATCGGTTTATGATTAACAATTCAGAGAGTCTTTAAATAAGAGTTTAAGACTAGTTTTAGCACTAATAAGTATAGATAATAATCATAAAATTAATTGTCTCTATTCTACAAAAATATAACTATTTAAAAGAGTTTTTAAAAGAAGCTACAGAAGCTTAATGTACAGCTATAAGAGCTATACAATTCTGGCTACAGGAAATCATAAACTAGCTACAAGTACTTTATTTAATAAGCTACATGATCTTTAAAAAAAATCCAACTACAAAAACTAGTTAAGCTTTGTTTCACAGACTACTTAGTCAGCAGAAAAGAATAAAGTTGATCAATTGTTTAAAATAGATAACAAGGTCAACCCAAAAATCAACTCATAAAGGACTGTGTTGGCGTTTCAATTCGCACCTCTGGTATGCGATTTGGAAATGGACAGCTATGCATAGATAAACTGATCTCCTATTAGAAGGGGGAGTTCCCTTTCTTGCTGATGTTCGCTGAAAAGATAACTTGAATGAAACTTCGCTTATCTTCTTTTTGATTCTCAGCTGCAGAGCACAAGGTTATAAAACTCTAAACGCTGCAGAAGAGGTTTTTCCTTTTTAATAAAACTTCTACTACAACTAGCATAGACTAATGACGCTTTCAACCTCCTGAGTAAATTCAGAGCAAAGGAAGTTGAAAGTGAATGGGGAATGATTGTTAACACAAAAACTCAAGTAATTTTCCTCCAGATTTACACCACAAGACTAAGAGTACTTTAATGATGAAAGCTGAAAATGAAAGCCACAGAAGCTACACATCTGACGACAAAAACTTGATGAATCGATATAGAATATCAGAGCAAAGTAGGCATGAGATTTCTATTCAATATTAGAAAGTTTACTACAACTCCAGGATAGCAAGACTGCAGCAAAAGGTAGGCATACAGTAAGCGATCAAACACTGGAGAACACTGAACACAGATTGAACAGACACTGGGAATAACAATGTTTGTAGGCTAGAATAGGCATAGCAAATTTGCTATCACAACTACCATTACAAACAATGGGCAAGGATGCCCTTATTTATACTTAAAATCAAAGGAGTAGGGAACCCTAAAATCTCCTTGATTAACCCTAACTTGCCAACTCGCAAGCTTTATTACTATTCTAAGAGAAAGATACAATAAACAAATGCTTTAAAGCAATATGCTTTAAAGCAAAAAGATTCCAACTATCACAAGGTGCTTTCTTTCTAAATATAGAATGGATGAGCTTAGGATGAAAGCACATGCTTTAAAACAAAAAGCATATGTTTTAAAGTTGCTTTATTTTGGAATGCATCCTCATCAACATTCAAGCTTTTTGGGTGATGTCATCCGTCGATATTCTAGGAAACAATATCTTCTAAAAAGCGAGTGACTGCATCTCTGCCAGGAACACTGATACTCTCTAGAACAATATTCTGATTCTCTAACATTTCTTCACCATTGGCAATCATCTGAAGAAATTTGTGAACTTCACCCGCAGCCTTGTCAAATTTCACTGACATTGCGGCAAGACGACTCATCTTGCCGGTATTGATATCATCATTAAAGTTGTTGTGGACGAGAGTCTGGAACTCTTCTTGCACTTCCCCGAGGTCATACAGGGTACCATCTTCTTTCTCATATGAACACGGGATCTGAGAGACAAAGGATCTGATGAACTTGAGGATGCCGATTACCTTTTCTTTCCATTCTGTCAACTCTGAAATCATACTGTCATAAGTTTTTACTGTGAAAAGATATTGTGCTTTCCAAGTAGAAACTGTCTTCTTATCTTCAGCTGAATCAACAGTATCAAGTGCAATCTTCAAGTCGGAGATAATGATCCCAAACACCAGTCTATTTTCTGCCATGATATGCTGCGACCCCTGTATGCCTTGGCATAAATCATGAGCGTTGTACTTCAACTGATAAAGCTCTGCAAGTACAACTCTCCCTTTGGTCACAAATTCTTCTACCCAACTGTCCATGTGCCTCCCATAGAGGACCAACTTACTGAAATGCCGCTGATCGGCTGGTGATCCAAGACTCGGTGGAAGAAGCAAATCAACCTGTGAAGTGCCATGGAAAAGGTTGGAAATATATTGCTGCAATTGTTGAACCTCAGGTTTGAGAGCTGCCTTGTCTTCTCCATCTCTCAACACCCTTTCCTTCAAGCTATCCGCTACAACCTCAAAGAGATTGACATCTGTATGGCGAGTACTTCTGCCAAGGTTAGCTTTGACAACTGTGAAGTCATCAACCTCGACATCATTAGCACTTCTATTTTCTGGAGGTATTGCAGTCTCAAGAATGATTTCTCCATCCGCATTCTTCTCAATGTGAATCTACTTCTTCAGCTGCTTGTCTGGTGTGTCTTGATAGACGTTTTTTAGCTCTGTTAAGTCCAGCTGATATGAGGGCTTTCTTCTCTTCCTTCCCAGAATGTTTTCAAGCCAGGATGAGCCATCCTCTCTTGGAAACTCGGTTCTCGCTTCGTCAGCTCCTGATGAATCAATGTTTGCATCAAAGTTGCGAACCGGTGAATCTGGCTCTGAATCTATGTGAATAGGAGAAGGGATCGGTGAAGGTGGAGATATATGATCTAAAGGTAACACTTCATCATGCAGCGTTGTTTCAACAGGAGCTTCTGGTTCAACTGGTGGATGTTCCTGTTGGACATGAGCTGGAGACTCGTCTTCTTCCTCTTTAACTTTGCCATTTTTGTTCCCTCTGGGAGAACACTCATAGCCTTTACTCTTTGTTTTGGCTTGGAAGTGGAAGGTTCTGATGGTTGCACAACTGGCGGCTCTATTACTGGAATATCATCCTTCCGCTTAGTCTTCAAGAATATCAAACTATTTTTAACCACTCAACTTGTTCTCTCCTCAATGGAAGTACTCTCTTTTACTGACCAATTAACTAGCGGCAACGGTTGTTGCTCAATTTGATCCCTGAAATACGTGGGAAGTAGAACTTCACCACTCTCTGTCAAACCCTCTATGTCCTCTGATAGGATATCAGACATTTGCTGAAGAGTGAACCTGCTGTAACTGCGTCTTCGCACTTCATACTCATTAGCACAAATAGCCCAGAAGTCTTCAACTGCAAACTTGTGTGTACAATTCTGACCAAGATGTGATGCATAGACACCACGGGGATCATATGAAGATCTCCTGTCGAAAGACTTAAGACCATATCTGGATGATTCATTACCGATTGCCTTGGCATCTGCTCCAGATCTACATCTGTAAATACTCATCCCAAGTGGAAAATTGAAGGCAGTCTTGCGTCTGCTACACAAAAATGTATGCACTTGATATGCTTGCCTCAAAAATTCCATAAATGTTATTTCATCTGTGGGATATCGCGGCAACATGGCTGGGTCTCCTGAGAAGCCATATACTCTGATGTAGGAAAAAGTAGGAAATTGGATAAACCAATCAGCCCATTCTGCCATTGCTATTCTAGCCTCTACAGAAAATCGTATATGCAACTCCTTGTCCATGTCTCGCACTGCATTCATCAAGAATGCATCATTCACCCGCCTGTAATGTCGTTCAGCTTGAGAGATCTCTAACTGCGGGAAATGATGATACACATGCTGAGTACCCAGAGTTCCAACAACATTCAAACCTCTGAATTGACCCTGAAAAGCCATCAAATACACAAGGTATGATATCATATGGAATTCATGAGCCTTTTGAAAATCAATTATTTGTTGGTGGAGACAATCACTGATTAGTGCCGACCAATCATAGAATTCGATTCCGTCAACAATCTGGGACATGATGTAAAACATCCAAGGCTGAAATTTGTTTGCATCTGCTTGACCCGTGATACGACTTAGCAGAGTAATCATTATTGCATGTTCCTCCTTGAATTCTCCACGTCCAACGTTCTTTGGCATAATATTATACTTTTCTTTCAACCACCTCTGACCAATCTTTTTTCTGTATTTTTCCTTATCATTATTCCAAACCCTCTTGCATTCTTCAAGTGAAACAGTTAAGTTCTCTCTCTAAATAGGTATTGTAAACCACTTTTCAATGTCGTTTGGCCTCAAGCTGCAGAGCACACGTCCATCACCCGACTGAATTTCTCTTGTGACCAAGTTGTAATGCGTCACACAAGCAATCACAAACTCGATACTTTGCACGGTGATAGGAAAGGATGCCGCTGCAAGCAAACCGGAGTGTCCAAGATTCCTGATGGCATTATTTCCTGCATCCTCCAAGGAGTGTAAATTAATTACTGGAAGTACTTTATGCAAGTCTGTTTCACAAGTTTTCAGGTAATCATGAACCAATGCTGTTTTGTGCCTGAATTGTGTTGGAGAGTATTGCATATTGGAAGATTTGAAAATCAACTGTGAACACGCCTATGTTGGAAAAAGTATTGAATAGATGGCTGAAAATTATTTGCTGATTTTTAGAAAAAGCAAAGTGTGAGCTAAAAAAGCTGGCACATGGGTTTTGTAGATAATTCCGTTTCTAAGCAACCCAGATTGTCGGATTTTGAAAAAGCAGAGATTTTCTCAAAAAAGCAGGAAAAAAGAAATTTCCCGAAAAAAAAGCACAACTCCTAATCTTCAAGAGAATGATAATCTAGATGGACCCATCTCGACGAAAACTGAAAAAACTCTAGTCGGATTTCTGAAAAATGATCTCCTTGAAACAAGGACCCTGAAAAAGCAAGCCTCTCTTCTTCCTCAACCCGAATCTATGAAGAAAACTGAAAAAGCACCTAGTTTGGGTCTTCGAATCTTCATTGAAAGAAAAATAAAATCTTTCCTTGGATGCAACCTGCAAAAAATAATGAAATAAAGAAGCCCAAAGCTTGTCTTTATAAATCTTTGGTCGAAAAAGCAGCTTTACTTGTGTGAGCAGAAAACTTCATCCTCATCCAAGAAGAAAGCATCTTTTAAAACATAAATCCAAGTGGTTGTCTTCGAATAGGAAGAATCCCTATTTTGTAGGAGCCTATGGCTTCATGTGCAAGATGACAAAAAATATCTTCTTTGATGATGTCATCGAATGCGCGAGTTGGAAGAAGTGTTAACAAAATTTCTTCATTTTCGACACTTCAACAATCATTTTGACTCAAATATGGCCTGTCTCTGACTTTGACAAGGTGGAAAAATGTTATCATGAACTGAAAAAGCTAACTGATCCTGACATTTTGAAGATTGATCAGCTGAGATTCCATCGCTTGTCTCCGTTCGACGATCTGACATCGTTTGACCAAGTTTGACCTCCCGGAAACTGCCAACAGGCGAAGATTGGTAACAAGGCATGTTGAAAAACACTGAAAACACAAAAATATTCTAACACTGAACAAGATGGGCGCCCCAAGCCTCCTAGGGCACCCAGTTTCCCAACACTTAGCCATTTTTTCAATTTTTTCAACTTTTTCAATTTCTTGGTTTGCGTGCGCGTTCCGGAGGCACTGGACCCCTATTTGGCTATCGATTCCTAACAACTGGGATGAAAATGAGTCTGATGATCTGACAAATATGCAAGCCTGATGAAAACTGAGCTGATTGTACCTTCTGTTTGCCTCAAAAAATGTGCCAAACTGATCAATACTGAACCGGAGCGTGCTGACGGAAGGAGATTTGCATTTTTCAAAAAAAACATGAAAAATAATCTAACACTGGAGAGTTTGGGTGCCCCAAGCCTCCAAGGGCACCCAGTTTGTCAACACTTAGCCATTTTTTCAAAAATTGTCAATTTTGTACCTTTTCTCGATTTCCGTGCCGACAGCTCATGTTCGATCTTCGATTTCGGTCGTTCTGATGACTATCGAGGCGGGACGGAGGGTGATCTGAGTAGTCTAAACATATCTATGATGAAATCCTGGCTTTGACTGACTTTTGACCAAGTTTGACCAACCGGAAAGGAGCTGACGGAAGCATTTTTGACGTTTCTGGAAAAACGTGAAAAAAACTAACACAAGAGAGGATGGGTGCCCCAAGCCTCCAGGGGTGCCCAGTTTCACTAGACTTAGCCATTTTTTGTGATTTTCCAACTTTTCCATTCACCTTGGATCCATCTTGCATCGTTTTGCGTGCACCATCGAGTCGACGGCTGTTTGTCGATTTTACGTCATTGAAACAGCGTTGGAAACTTGTTGATGGTTCTGGTAGGTGAACTTTTCTATGTTGATGACTTTTGAGCTCATGCTTCGCCTTCTGAAAAAGCAAAAATGGCCCAGTAGAGAAAACTTGGTCGTTTGAAGATTCCGTCTGAACCGCGCTGATTGTGAAGGAAAATCGACCAATGAGAATCGAGCGCGACACCTAATTTGGAGATTCTATTTTTAGAAACTTTCTATTTTTAGAAAGTTTTGCCAACATCCATATCTCAAGAAACCCAGAAAACCTAACTCGACGTCTATTTTTAGAAATTTTGCTTTTTTGACTTTTTGATGAAAAATTTTCTAGACTTGTTTCAAAATGCCTTGATGAAGCAAAAAATTTGGTTGGGTACAACAGACTGAAAATTGGCAATAGGGATATTTTCAATAGTGATCACAAGGTATTTTTATGAGTTCAGATATTTGATTCTTTTGGCTATCTTCTAGCAAACCACCATCTTCAGCCAGACCGCACTTATTCAGGATGATTTAAAAACAAGATCGGGTAAGTGAAAGTTATTGGCTATCAAGTTTTATAAGGTCGATTCAATTACAAAACAGAGGAAAAAGAATGCAGGCCTGAGCTATATTTCTGTGATTGAGGAATAGAGTTATAAGATGTATAATCTATTTTTCAATCTAAAGATAACATGCTAATTACAAGATACAATAAAGGCTGACCTAAGGGGTTTTAGTATAGGTTAAACTTAGCAGATTTATAGAAAACTCTATACAAGGAGAACACAAGATAAATACCCATTTTACTCTGCTGAAAAATGTGATTTCTACTCCTACTACCATGCCTATTCTTCTCTCCCGACATAGATCTCTCTACTCTCCTGACACCATTTTACTCTGCTCTCCTATCGCTGTTTATTCTGCTCTCCCATCGCTAGCTATAGAAAATAATAGTTCTTCCTTCTGCTACTGCAATAAAAACGTGGTCTCCTTTCTCTACTGCAAATCATCATGTTCTGTATTTCTCTGCCCCCTTCTTTTTATTAAAAACCTTTCTCTTATTTTTGGTGTTCTTAAATTTAGGTTTCTTTGCCTTTTTAATAACTCTCGGTTCACCTTAGTTTGCATGAGATTTGGCTTGTTCAAAAGCCTCCAAAGTTGAAATATTAAAACAAACTTATTTATTCTTTCCATTTGCATGACAGGATATTATTCTTTTATTCTTTTATTTAGAATTCTAGTTATAATAAGAGTTATTAATTAATTTATTTATTTTCAAATTACATAATCACTTTAATATCAAAACAAGAAGAATTTATTAATAATAAAATAATAATATATATAAATCTATTGTAATTAAATACAATTGTTGAAAGTCTAATTTAGATATTTTCTTCCAAACATCCATATTTGTATAAATAGGAAAACATTATTTATTATTAAATAAAATAAAATACATCCATATATAAATACTATTTTAAATATAACTACACCATTTAAAATAAATACTCCATTTAAAATATAAATTGAAAAGACATTAATATTCATGACTAAATCAAGCATTCAAAAAGAACTTATTGTCACAATTTAAAACACAATATTTTTTAGGTATCTAAGCATCCATCACATTTATTATCCACACAATGATGCATAAAAATAAGCCATTCAAAATGCAATATGAGACTACATGAGTGTGTGAGTGCATCAGGGTTAACCATCCCAAATAGTTCTTGCCAAGTGGCTAGAACACCTCAACCTCAAACATGTTCTTGTCTTCAATGAGTACCTGCATTCATTCGCACTCAACTCGACGTCAATAGCTTAGTGCCTAAAAACATAGCTGAAGCAAAACATTATAATCATATCGATAATATTTAATATTTAAAACAATTTTCCAGTTTACAAAACTATAACTTCATTATAATTACCTTCACACATGTGGAATTTACTTAAAGTAAAACAATCATAGTAAATGTTCACTAATCTTGAATAATTATATAATTCGTAAAAACGAGATGTTACATGGAATAATATAGAAGGTGAAATAAGAATGAAAGAATATATCAAAAACATAAAACATTGATGTAATATAACTAGATAACATGTGATATGAAAGATATGAGTATATATACAATTACCTAATGCATTCACTTTTAGTTGAAGACTAAAAAATTGATGTAACAAATTTGTATGGTGAAAACTTGTAGTGACAATCATGCAAAAATCTACTTGTAAAGTACACCTGCAAAAATAATAAATGTAAGTAAATTAACTATATATATTCATGAGTCGATACAAATTTTAAGATAAAGGGAATAATATAGAAGGTGAAATGAGAATGAAAGAATATACAAATGTTCATCGATACAATCATGCAGTATCTAGACTTGTAGGGGACCTGCAAAAGTAATGAATGTAAGGGGAGATAAGAGGATGGCTTAAGGGGAGCTAAGAGGATGACTTAATGGGATGTAAGAGGATGGCTTAAGGTAATGTAAGAGGATGACTTAACGAGACATAAGAGAATGGCTTAAGGGGAGCTAAGAGGATGACTTAAGGGTATGTAAAAGGATGGCTTAAGGGGATGTAAGAGGATGGCTTAAGGGGAGATAGACGAGTCAATACAAATTATCAGATAAAAGGAATAAAATAGAAGGTGAAATAAGAGGATGACTTAACGGGACATAAGAGAATGGCTTAAGAGGAGCTAAGAGGATGACTTAAGGGTATGTAAGAGGATGGCTTAAGGGGATGTAAGAGAGGGGGTGTACGGGGAGATACACGAGTAAATACAAATTATAAGATTAGCATTTTCATGATTTGAATCATGGTGATTAACCTAGCCACTCAAACTATGTGTCATGTGAGATTATTAGTTATATAAATAGGAAATTGCTTAAGGGTAGATAAGAGGATGGCTCAAGGAAGCTAAGAGGATGACTTAATACAACTATATTAACTATCGATTAAATATATACAATTATATACATACCTAGAAATCTATTCCATTGTACCATCTGCATCCTCTTTTTTTGTAATGCATCTATAATTGACTCATGTTCTTCCATAGAAAGTGTCCATAACTCTTTGTTAGCAGATCTCCCTTAATATCTGACTAGTTTTATATTTGTTGCCACACACCGGAAGCACAGGTTCATGATGATATCGGGCAAAAAGGCATTTTTTATTTTCATATTACAAAGTCAGAGCTTCGAATATGATGGTTTCAACTTAGGGTTTCATTTCCATTTTTTTCATTTTGCTATAATCATTAATGGAAATGGCCGCATGAATCTTTGAAGAAGATTTTCTGAGGTAACTTCTGGATGCAACAAAGATGGCTGGACCCAAGTGAACTATGTTGACTCTTAGCACAGTTGTCTTTTCAGTTTTCTCTGTTGGGTTCTCAAGTGATTTGTTCTTGTTTTCCTACTTCATTTTTAGTTTCAAACTACATAAAAGTATTGAAGATCCTTTGTATGGTTTCAAGTTTGGAATGGAACAGTTACAAACAAAAAAAAGAGAGAGATCTTGTGGTTTAAAACAAGCATTGATCTGTATATTGTTTACCCAGCCAGGAATCTTTATATTTGGTGATATTGTTTTCAACTCTTCTTTCAATTTTCAATTTCTAATCTTGGGTGTAGAGAATGAAATTGTTTATATTCTGTGAGCAGCGACAGTTATAAACTTTTCCTATCTTGGAATGAACATTTAGTTGGAAATGTTTTCACATGGCATTGTGAAACAGTTTTGGGTTTGTAACCCTGGTTAGGGTTTTAACAAATACTTTGTTTAACTCACTATGGTATTTTATGGTATTTCAAATAAACCACATGAGGTCATTCAACCTTAACTGCCTTGACAGTTGGGAACTACTTTCAGTTTTTATGAAAATGGTTATCTCTTCAAACCGTCTAATGAGAAGAGGAAGATATTATGAAATATATAAAAAGGGCATTGAGCAGAAAGTGTGAGTAGTTGTGTATACACTTGATATAATATGAATTATGTAGTGTGTGCAAAATTTGTACATGCATTAGTGATGTTATATTAGTCTGGATCAAAGCGAAACAAAGTATCCCTCTGTATTTGTTTTTCTTCATGATTAAAGCATGTATTGAAAGGTCAAGTCAGTGAGACAAGAAATGACCTTTGCCAATGAGGCAATTGTAGCCAGTGAGGCCTGTAATCAGTGAGATTCTTTTATTAAGCCAATGAGGCACTTTTTCAAGTGGTTTTTATGCCCCGAAGGGTTTTCCACTCAGGACAATATATGTGTTATGGTTTGTCATTGATGAGTTTGATTCTCATGTTTATTTGCTGATTATGTGTCATTTGGCTTAAAATTATTTAATTCACTTTGATCAATCTATTTTAGTTTTCCAAATCTTTCATGATGTCATCTACAGTCAATGGGAATTGTTTTTGCTTCAAAGTTTTGAAATACAAATTTTAAGATCACTAAGTCTTGTTAAAATTTGCATACTACTGATTCACCCCCCCTCTCAGTGGTATTGTGCTCCAACAAAATATTATAGTTCCAATTCTCTGGTATGCATGCATGCAAAATGTGGAAGCATAGACAAGGCTCAGGTGTTATCATTGTAGATGCTCTAGCATACAGATGTGGCTACCAAGGAATCCTCATAAAGACATGTCCACAACACTGAAAACTTTAGAAACCCATCAAATTTTTCCTTCTCCTCAATTTTGATTTGCTAAGATATTTTTCTCCATTTTTTGCAAAAATCTCCTGGCAAACCAAAAAACTAAAAAAAACTATTAGGAAAAAATGAGAGACCAATGACAAAAAAAAAAGAAAAACCAGCTAAAAATCCATTTTTAAAATCTAAACATGCAAAGCCACCAGTTTTTCTTTGCTGACGTGATTTCCAAGATAAAGATAAATAGCACTTAGTGAACTGAAAACATTAATCCCTTCTTTAAACATGGACTAATAATATTAATGATGATGATTTATCTCTCCTCCCTACTTTACTTTTATGTAGTTTCTCTTCCTGTAGAATTCACACTGGAGCTCACCCAACCTCATTCAGGTGTGGTATGATTTCATATGGATATCAACATAGGTTTTCCTAGTTAGTTTTAGAATCTTTTAGTTTGGACTATCTTTTTAGTTTTGTTAGCAGTTTAGTTAGTTTCAATAATTAAATCGTGGTGTTTTTGGAATACTATGGTCTTGTTTACTTTCTTTTTAATTGTAATTTGTGTTTTTTAGGCATTTGCCAGAGCATGGAATGCAACTTGTAAGGTACCAAATGTAATTTTGTTGGTGCCGACACAAAGATGTTTCTGGTTAATGATTTAATCTACCAGGGACCATGTTCACCTAGCTCCACTTTTAAGGTATAAAGAACTAGACTGTAGTTATTGATTCTATATATTAGTATTGTATTATTTATCAAATGGCATTATTGGCAAATTGCATTTGCAGGTGGAAGAAACGATAGCTACCCCAGTAAAATGCACTCTACTTAAATATCATCCATTTCAATGGTCAAACAATCATTAGCAAATTTACACCTCATTCACAATAAAGTGTTAAAGATTTGTCCTATTTTTATTGGCCAAAATTAACCTTTCACTGTTGAAGTGGATTATATTTAAGAACAACCAGCAACATGAAACAAAACTATGGTTGACATTTCAACAACTTAATAACTTCAATTTAAATGGTTTTGGCACCATTAATGGAGATGGAATGTCGTGTGATGGGAGGGTTGAAGGCAGCCATCAAATAATGATTTTGTATATATTGCCCAATTCCCATTTATTTTTAATTGGAAGGCATTTAAGTACTTGAGGAAGACAATTGGGTATTTGAGTCTTCTCGCGTTTATTTATTTTTTCTGCATTCCTCAAAGACCAGTGGTAATTATCCTATTTTTTAATCCTCTGCTCTTTTATTCTTTATTTATGTTTAAAGGAAAACCTGAAAGAATTCTAACCATGTTTATGCTTATGCATAGGTCGTCTATGCTATTACGATAACTATCACCAGATTGACAATAACAGAGTCCAAACTTTCATTTAACTTTCAATGATTGCGAAGCTATGAGAATCTGAGTTGTTCAAATTTTCTCCCTGAAATATAGTCCAAACACTGACGGAATTGATATCAGAACTTCTAAACACTTCAATGTGCGCGACTATAATGCTCTCAAAGAGGACAACGGTTTGTGGGGATGGGATTCTTTGTGTTATAAAGAGAAGAGAACCTCTTTCCAAGTAGCAAATATGAAAAAGTATATATAATGTCCATAATTTTTTTTTCTTAAATCCTTAATCTTATTGTTGTTGAATCTTTATTGAAATGATGTGCAGGGGATGATTGCATGGCTCTTGGCAATGGGTCTTCGCATATTTTGATCAAGAACTTCACATGCTGTCAAGGTCACTAAAAAACGCATATGAAAAATTGGCACCAAGCTTTAAAATATCAAATCACTCATCTTTTGCAGTCTCTAAAAGAAGTATATGAGAAATTGGCATCGGCATTTAATGGTTGTATCTGATGGTGATTATAGAGGATGATATGAAAATATTCTAGAAGAATGCCTATTCCAATTCTCAAACATGCCAGATCAAACAAGCTTGTAACAAATATATTCATGTTAGCAGCTATTTATATGTAGTTTATTTGGTAATAAATATTTGGTAAAAAAGTGGGCGGTAGGGAGGGGGCCCTGCACATCATAAGATGTGTAGGGATGGATTAATAAGGTGGCGGCAATTGAAATCATAAGATAACAAGTCGCCATAGGGTGGTATGCTTTAGAGAAGGAGAAATCATGGAAAGATCAGCCCTCACGAAGGAAGCCTGGCACAATACTGTTAATCATGATTTGGTGAGGAGTTCGAGCAGTGAGGCTGCCAACATACACGGATCCCGGTTTGCAAGGTGATGTGGCTCTTTATGCACACTAATCCCAGTTTGCAAGGTGATGTGGCTCTTTATGCACAAGCCATCATTTCGTAGGAGTCCAGAACTTTCCCATCACATTTATAGCAGGAAGGATGGGCAGTCAAGTTAGAAATATATATTTTCATCCTCTGTTCAACAAGGATATGGATAGTTTGCCAAGGTTGGATTTGTTCCTCTCCCAGATCATTTACAGAGTAGGTTGTTAGTGTGTGAGGGAATGGCAACACCAATTTTCCTGACTAGCTCGGTCAAGCAAATGGCTTTTTGAGGAAGAATCACAGACCTGTTGGTGCCTGCATGAGCAGTCAGTTTTCAAGCATATAAACATGCAGGCACCATCCCAAAAAATCCAAAAAAGGTTCTAAGTCTTTGGGCCTTAGTATTTTTCAACTGCAGCATCATATTTTCTTTGGAGGAGGTCATCATCATCATGTTTCCAATCATCACCCTATTGTTTCTTGCGAGGATCATCATATTTTCTGCCGGCCTGATCTTTCACTCGGGGGTGATATCTTAACATCGAGTGATCTTAGTTAAGATCATCCTGATGATGTTGCTGCAAGGTTCTAAGTATGACCCGATATTCATCGGAGTCATCATATTTAAACATCGGGTGATCTTTGTTCAAATCATCCTGATGTTGTTTTATCACTTCATGTTCGTTGTTTTATCACCCTGATGGTGCTGACGTCATTCTTATGTCAGGGTGATATCCACTTTTCTGCCTGTCTGCATCATGATATTTCTGATGGTGGGGTGATATTTTCATATCCGAATATCACCCCGATGTATGAATATGGTGGTGACATCATCAGGATCCGAGGCGGGTCATATTTCTAACACTAGTCATCTTGTGGAGATCCCCCGATATTTGCAAATATGACGATGATGTCATCCGGATATGAGGAGGTGCACGATAGGCAGATATGCTAATGACATTAGCAGGATATGACGGTGACGTCATCGGGATGTTCATCGGCTAGATGTGTGGTATCGACGAAGCAGGAGGGTCTTCCTCCAATGTATCAAATTGTGCTGATGAAGATGGATATGGGGTGATGTGAATTATCAGGGCGAGCTCAGCAGGTGGTTCGCTGACGTCAGGGTGATATTGAGTATCTGGATATCATGCTGGAGGATGATGATGATGAAGGTCTTATACTAGTGTCGTCAGGAGCAAAAGCACCGACATCATATATGTTCGCAACCTAGTATATAAAGTATTAGAGAGGTCATCGTGGGGTGCATGTGGGATAATTTGATCCTGCATAATTTGAAATATCAGGATGAAGTATTTTGGCAGGAAAGGTTTGCGATGCACAGTATGATGTTTTTCCCAAGGCCGCGAGTTGGTGCACCATTAATGGCAGATCTTACAGGGTATGGGCGATGGCATGGATGGATCTGGTACCCGACTGAAGATGTGAATCCCCAGGCGGTGGCGCAGGGCTCGAGATCTCTTCCTATCTCTTCCTCCACCTACTGCATTCAATGCGTTGAGCGCCATTCTCTCAATGAACTGTATCTAGCAGATTTTTGACTTTTGCCATGTAATTAATGCTGAGGACCTTCCTACTGTATATAGTAGGCTGTGTTGCTCATTTGAAGGTTGTTGAAGACCTGGGCATCATTTTTTGTGTAAATAACGAAGAACAAGGCATGATCCTGGTTGTTTTATCCCATTTTAGAGTTTATGTGTTGCAGCATGAATGTATTTTGCACATATGTTCAGTTTCAATGTTGATTTTATATGAGAAATGCTTCATTGCATGTGTTTATCTGCTTGTCTCCATTTGCTGCATGTTATTCTCCTTCTTCTAAATCTGGTTGTTAAGGGTTTCTCAGGTTCTAGGGTATGGTTTTCTGTATCACATGTTTGATCTCTAACTTCCATTCAAAGAGTGGATTAAATTGTTTTAGGTTGAGCAGGGGGAAGGTTGCATGTCAGCAGGGATATCTGTAAGTAGAGGCAGTTAGATACCATTCTTGGGTGATGTTTGTAAGGCAAGCATTAGTCCAACCCCCTGAAACTTGAGTGAAAATTGCAAACCATCTATTGTATACGTCTAGTTGATTCCTTGCCCAATGGATAGGCACCAGTCTGCTCCTAGGTCAATAGTTATGATCCAAAACCCCTTGTCTTGCATCCAAGACATTATGTCCACCCATTTCAACACTTCCATCTGTTAGCTGTAGGAGTAGGATTAGGACCCCTGCATACTCTCATACCCACCAGACAAATATGTCCAAGAATGTTGTCAACCTTGTGATCTACCATGCAAATCTTGGTCCAGACATGAGAGTATTCTGCCTGTTGCTGTCAAGCTAAATCTATCAGTCATTAAGCAAGTCAAGGTCACATCTTTAGTTATAGGGATACCCCCCTTGGTGCGGCAGAACTAGAAGTGAAGGGGAGGAGCTCACGCAACCTCCTGTATTAGTTGGCTGAATCTGCCTGTGCATTAGAACTTGCAAACCCTAATGCTGATTTAGAAGAAAAACCAACAAGACCAATGTTCCCGGTGGATCTTGATACAGGGTGAGGCATCCATGATAGGAGCGGTGAAGCTGATACTGGGTAGGGCCTTCATGAAGGATGGGGAAAGATATAGAGTTGACCTTGATATCGCATCCCGGTTCGTGGCCTCGTCGCTTGACCTGGGCGTGGAAAAGGACGTGATTAGCACTGCAACTCGATTGGCCTTCAAGATCCATTTGCTCGATAGCCTCGAGGATGTCCTAGTAAAGGTGGTATTAGGAGTAGGTATTCCACAACCAAAGGATTTGGAGAAGGTGGATAGGGACGAGGGTGTCATTTCCTACTATCTGTTTTTGTTGGACCTAAAAGGCTCGGCTGTGTTAGAGTACAGGGAAAGAGAGAGGAAGGGTTGGGCATTCCTGAGGAAGACGTTCCATTTCGAGGTCACAGAGGACTTCACGTGGATCCATGAATTTTGAGATTACTTACTAGAGCAAGATATTAGGTAAGGGTGGGAGTTCTTTGGCCTAAGTGTTAATGGTTTTTTTGGTCTTTCTATAAATCTTCATCAGTAGGTGTTAGTTTCAATGTATATATGTTCATAGTTAAGATAGAGTAATCTGCCAATGAGCCATGTGTGGCATTTTGATGGCTTATAAGACTCTGCGAGGTCATTTTGGCTAGTATCATAATTCAAGCAAGTAGTAGGTTGAAGAAGGGACTTTGTCACACTGACAAATATAAGTTGTATGGTTTTCAATATTTTAATATAAAAATCTCTCTTATGCATCAAAAAAAAAATTGGTAAAAATGATTCTATGTAGTTTTTATAAAATTAACATGAATGATTTTCATTGAGGAGCTTATTTCATTCTAAGCTATGAATCATTGTAAAACATTATGTTAGTCATTCAATGTCAAATTAATATGTACAGTGTTATCACTCAGTGTATATGATTCATCATTCTAGTCTAAACCAAGTTGTCTTTTTTGATTTTGCGAATCTATTGTGTTCTATGTCCAAATGATTATAATCTAGAATGGTTTCCTAACCACTTGCAAAGTTTAGGTATATCATATTGCAGCTAAAACATACTGATCTATTATCATATTTTTGAAAAGAAAATTTTATTTTAATCATAATATTTCAAGGAGATTTTATCTTGTAGGTATCTAACTATTTATTGATTCAAAAATATGGTAATCTAATAACACTTTTATTACAAATGCCTCAAATTCCAAAAAAAAGAGAGAAAAGGGTATATTAATTCTGGTACCCTAAACATCTTTTTTCGCACAACTTTGGAATGAAACAATAGACGCATTGTGTAGGTTCTTGCCATTGTAATGTTGAATAAAATGAATGACATTGTAATTGGTTAATATAAAGATTGATTTTAATTTGTTGATGTGTTAGCCCCTAAAATTAATTTCTGGGCTTTGACTATTCTCCCTTGCCTGTTCTAAAATTCTAGGGTTTGCCTATGTTTGTTAATCTTATCTTTCGCTCTCTAGTCCTAAAACCCTAAAAAAGGCTAAGTATGCATCTATTTTGCCTAAATCCTAAACCCTTAGCTTGCCTTTTATGCTTGTGTTATATTTTTGAGTTGACCTATTGTAGGTGGTCATCCCCTTCTAAGTTATAACTTATATCTATATTTGCATTTGAAAACTGGCCCCTTTTCCTTAGCTGACCTTGTTTCCTGATTGCCTTTGGTTGTCTTAAGTCCTTCCTGTGCCCCTACGGTCATTAGCCCTTAACCGCCAAAATCCTTGCAGGTGGACGGGGTGATATGACTACATCGGTTAGCGGTCAAAGTTTGAGGATTTTGTAGCCCCGCAACTGTTATGATAATATCAGCTTTTTGTTTGCAGGCTTGCGGTTTATCATAGGGGTGCACAGGTTGAAGATGTCGAATGAATATTCCATGTGGTACTGTAGTTGCATAACATGTGGCAGTCTTCGATAACACATCCTCTTGTGTCGAAACTAATAGACTTGTATATATTCACTCCTAAAATACTTAGAAAATTGAATCCAACCTAGCTAGCAATGCTCTATGAGGACTGAATTTGAATTGATTGACCCTCTAGGAATCATGAGCTTAAGTGTCTCATGATTTGATTAGATCAAGGAGTATTTTATTTCTTGCTGCAATAGAGGTTAACACTGCAGTAGAAAATGGTTGAATGACAAATGCCATTTTCAACAGGATTTAATTCACACACATGTACTATGTTTTGCGATACACCCACATTTTGTGTCAGTTTCTAGTTTATTTTTTAGTGTAGATTGTAATAATAATGCTATATTAGGCTTGTACGTCCACTGCTAGATTACTGATGCTAGTTTTTCCATCTTTCTCAAGTGCTACAATTTGAACTGGCCCTCTGCAAGAGCTTCAAAATACAAGTTTGAGCATCATTCCATAGCTTGCATTGCTTGATTTTAAGGAGGAAGCCCCTATTAAGAGAAAATGCATCCTTGAGAACAAGGGTGGCATCCAAAACTTGTCCTCCAATTTTTTCTGCTGCATTCAAAACTTTCGCAAACACTAAAACTATGTTACTATAAACCCTAAAATGCTAGATCATTTTTCCCACTGTAATTTTCCCTGTACTAGTTCATAAAAATCAATATAGGCATATTATTTTGGTTCCCAGATTGAATTGTCTTCTGGCATTTTCTTCATAATAATTAAATCTATGAATCACCACACATGCATGTTACATCTGGGTGTGTCTAGGCCTCACCAACCGAACCTGGTTCCCAACTATGTTTTGCCCTCGTGCATGTCTTCATTGCATATAGAAATCTGTCATAAATCTGGATGTTTAGGTCCCGTGTATTGCCTTTGGTTCCTCTATAGAATCTTCTATTTACATTTTCTTCTTTTGTGTGGTATAGCATATTGGATTTAGATCTTCAATATTTTCCCCATTTTATACTATGTTGTGTCTTGTGTCTTAGATCTTCAGTATTTTCCTCATTTTATGCTCTGTTGTGTCTTGTGCTTATGCCTGGTGGATGTGGTATGCATGTACATTCATTATCATTTTTCCCATTGTAATTTTCCCTGTACTAATTCATAAAAATCAATATAGGCATATGTAGGTTTTCATTAGATTGGATATCTCCTACTTTTTATTATTTTAAGGGATTAATATAAATGCATGGAATTACAAATTCTCTAGCTTTCCCTAAAAACTTGCAAGAAACAAAAATATAGCATAATTTGTTTCATCTTTTATATGTAATTAAATATGAAATGTAAATACTTGTAACTTCTTTGCAAATTAGCCATTGATTTTGAGGAATTTCACCAATCAATTGGATCTACTTTCTGAAATTTGTTAAAACAATTAGCCAACTGGCTAAAAATTGTCTTCCACATACTTATACCCACAAATGTTGTTGGGCTTTACATTTTTATTGTAACAGAACATTATGAAAATAATTTAGTTAAACTTTCTCTACATAGGTCACTGATTCCTTACCATGTTGTTCTGCTACCCTTTACACATCCATAATAACAAGCATTGTGAAGTTATTTAGTTTATTGGGCTCTACATATTTATTGTACTAGAACATTATGAAACCAATTTAGTTAAACTTTCTCTACATAGGTCACTGATTCCTTACCATGTTGTTTTGCTTCCCTTTACACATCCATAATAACTAGCATTGTGAAATTATTTAGTTTATTGTATAGCCTTGTGATTGAAGAAAAACTCAATCACAACATGCTACTTGTGTATGGGTAAAAGTACAAAGTATTGTCACACTTTGAGCTAAAATAATAATTTCAATCGAGTAGGTTTAGGTCGAGTATGAGTCGGCCAAGTGGGATTCGACCGAATCAACTTGGCACCGATGTGGCGTATATTTGGCACTGATGTGGCTTAATTTATTCGGTCGATTGGTTATGGGCCGATTCCCTTTCGATCAAATCAATTAAATATAAAAAAAAACAATGGTCAATTGTTGTGTTTTCGACCAAGTTTGTTGCGTTTGGATGCTACTCTACATAATACCTAGCCTACATAGCCTGCGTAAGACCTCATTTTGCTCTCATAACACAGGTCATTATTTATTTCATTTTTTGTGCTACGTTTTTCATTTATTTTCATCATGTGCATTTTTTTATTTTCATCATGCAGTTTTTATTGTTTGTTTGTTGAAATATAATGTAAATTCGAATGTTATACATGTTAAGTGCTTTTATTGTTTTTGTGAAGCACTGTGTATGTGCTTGTGAACAGATTTGATGTTTTAATTAAATTTTTTTAAAAACCTAGTCGGGCCATGATTAGGGCACATTTTTTCACAGTAAAACACTATTTATAAATTGGAATGGAATTTTTTTTAAAACCCTAGCCAGGCCATGATTAGGGCAGAGTTTTCTTCACACTAAAACACTATTTAAAATTAGGCCTGTCAAATTTAATGAAAGACTATTTGGGTTGTATTCTTTTAATGGAAAATGCAAGGCGTCAATTCTCTAGTGTGTTATGATTCTGCTTCCAGTGACACAAACATTCGGTGGGGACAAACATTACAGTAGGGTGTATTAGTGGGTCACCTTGGTTGAGTTCTTCAGAGACATTGAAAGAAATCCCCTAACATACACTATGCTACTTTTCCAAGAGGTGGCAAATTCCTAGGACAACACTGGGTCATACCCATTTATGGCTTCTATGCATGTAGTGAGGCCCCCTCTCCTCAATAAATTCCAAACAATAACATTATTGCAAACACTTTGACGGGTAGACATCTCTATCCTCATCAACTCACCCGGGCATAATTCTAGCTCTGTTGACTGACCTGTATGGTAGTTCAAGGTTCAAATTAGTGCAAATGTCAAGAGTCTTCGCCACGACCCAATGCATGGATGTTTGATTTCTAGGTAAGTGCAAGAAGATGGGGGGCCAAAAAGGGGTCTTAAGTGGCCACTTTTTTTCTAAAATCAAGAAATACTGGCTTGGATGAGAAATTGAGCATAGTTACACTCAAAATTTGGAGATGCAACCAAAACAATGTTCGTAGTGCTCCGAGTCTACTTTCTAAACTACTATTTTTTTTAAATGGCATAGATTAAGGGATTCAAAAGAGGGAGCCACTGAAATTGGTGTTGTTTCTGTCAAAAAAACATAACATAGCATGTTTTGTGGCTCCCTCAAAAGGTCAACTTTTTTTTGGTATTTTTAAAATCGCTTTAGTGAGAAATTAGCTAATAGCATGTAGTTCATGCCCAATTTTTTTGATAATTTTTTGATGAATATTTGATTTTTTACTAATTTTCAAAGTGGACACATCTTAAAAAATAGAATTTTGGTCGTGCTACCCCTATAAATTTTGAAAACTAATTGAAAATCATTTTTTTTCTTTTTTTAATATTTGTAGAATGGAGTCTAGTTTCTAAATATGTAATTTTTTTGAAATTTCAATGAATAGTTAATTTACAATGAAAAAAAGACCAAATAGTGGTTTTTTGCCAAAAATGGACACACAAACAAAAGAAATTAAAGATGAAAGGCTTAACATTGTTAAAATGTGAAAAAAATCACATCGTCAAATAGCTAAGAGAAAGCCTAACATTACCCAGGTGTTTGATTTGTTCGACCTTGAAACACGTGCAAATCTGAGGGTTAGCACGAACGAAAATATGTGAAATCTTGAAGAATATGGAAAAACATGTCTGTGGATGTTGAAAAGGCACTCCAAGCCTTTGGGTTGGAAATCCAAAGCAAATCCCAAGCCCAAGGCTTGGGATTCCCAAATAAAAACATAACGCGAGTGCGTTATAACGCGCTCGCGTTAGTTTTTGCTTTGCATTTTTCCTTTTCCGCAAAAGTTTGTGGTGTTTGTCATGTTTGAAATAACGCGAGCGCATTATAACGCGCTCGCGTTATGTTCCCCTTAAAAATTTTTATATTCAAGGCTATTAATCATGTATGTATGTATGTATGCCTATATGTATGTATGTATCTATGTATGCCTATATGTATGTATGTATAGTGTTGAGGGTAGAGGAGGGTAGAGATGGGAGTGAACCAAATAGGGGAGGAGAGGGGTGGATAAGGATTGAGTGATTAAGGTTTAAGGTTGAGGGTTGAGCATTTAGGGATAGGATTTAGAGTTTAGGGATAAGGGATTAGAGTTTAGGACCTTAAGGGATTAGGGTTTAGGATTGAGGCTTTAGGGATAGCATTTAAGGTTAAGGGTCAAGGGATTAGGGTTAAGGTAGAGTGTTGAGGGTAGAGGGATTATGGTTTAAGGTATAGTTTAGTAGTTCTTGTGGATAGAGCCAGTAAACAATGGGAGATTATTTGCCTATTTCATAACAATATACCTCCCCTAAGTGTGGGGTGGACAGCAAGAAACATAGATGTACCCCAATGCAAAGCTTTTCTCATAATGATCATCCTTTCTTATTTCAACTGTTAATTACTCATTGTGGATGTACCATACGCAAAGCTTTTCTCATAGTGTGTACACCTATTGGCATAATGAACCCCAGATGGGCCAGAAAAACATGCCATATAACATTACTAACATTAAAAAAGTTCATAGCCATTTTTATGACATATTCTTGCAACTCAAATATCTTTAAGAGAAGAGTGTCAACAATGATGGGTTTAACAACCTAACATAAGGCAAAGCAGTTTTGTTGGGTTTAGCATTTAGGGTTGAGGGATTATGGTTTAAGGTATAGTGTTGAGGGTTGAGGGTTGAGGGTTGAGGGATTAGGGTTTAGGGTTGACGGATTAGGGTTTAATGTTGAGAGTTGAGGGTTGAGGGTTGAGGGTTTAGGGATAAGGTTGATGGTCAAGGGATTAGGGTTAAAGTAGAGTGTTGAGGGTAGAGGGATAAGGGATAGGGTTTAGGGTTCAAGGTTTAACGATTGCGGGTTGAGGCTTTAGGGCTGAGGGTTAAGGGATTGGGGTTTAAAATATAGTGTTGAACATCAAGGGTTTATGGATAGGTTTTAGGGTTTAATTTTTAAGGGTTAAGGGTTGAGGGATAGGGTTTAGGGTTTAGGGATAAAGGATTAGGGTTTAAGGTATAGTGTCGAGGGTTGAGGGTTTAGGAATAGGGATAGCGTTTAGGGTTTAGGGATGAGGGATTAGGGTTGAGGGTTAAGGGATTAGGGTTGAGGGTTGAGGGATTATGGTTTAAGGTATAGTGTCGAGGGTTGAGGGTTTATTGATAGTGTTTAGGGTTGAGGGTTGAGGGATTAGGTTTTAGGGTTGATGGATTAGGGTTTAAGGTAGAGCATTGAGGGTTGAGGGTTTAGGGATAGGGTTAAGGGTTGACGGATTAGGGTTTAGGGTTGACGGATTAGCATTTAATGTTGAGGTTAGGGTTAGAGTGTCGAGGGTAGAGGGATTAGGGATAGGGTTTAGGGTTGAAGGTTTAAGGATTGAGGGTTGAGGCTTTAGGGATGAGGGTTTAAGGCTTAAGATATAGTGTCAAGTGTTGAGGGTGTAGGGATAGGGTTTAAGTTTTAAGGGTTAAGGGTTGAGGGATAGGGATTAGGGTTTAAGGTATAGTGTTGAGGGTTGATGGTTTAGGGATCAAGTTTAGGTTTGAGGGATTAGGGTTTAGGGTTGATGAATTAGGGTTTAATCTTGAGAGTTGAGGGTTGAGGGTTGAGGATTGAGGGTTGAGGTTAAGGGATAGGGTTAATGGTCATGAGATTAGGGTTAAATAAGAGTGTCGAGGGTAGAGGGATTAGGGATAGGGTTTAGGGTTGAAGGTTTAAGGATTTAGGGTTGAGGCTTTAGGGATGAGGGTTAAGGGATTAGGGTTTAAGATATAGTGTTGAGTGTCGAGCGTGTAGGGATAGGTTTTAGTGTTCAAGTTTTAAGGGTTAAGGGTTGAGGGATCAGAGTTAAGGGTTGAGGGATTAGGGTTTGATGTTGAGGGTTGACTACATTGAGGTTTGAGGGTTAAGGGTTTCGGGATAGGGTTGAGGGTCGAGGGATTAGGGTTAAAGTAGAGTGTTGAGGGTATAAGGATTAGGGATAGGGTTGGAGGGTTTAGGGATAAGGGATTAGGGTTTAAGGTATAGTATCATGCTCGTTGAGGGTCTAGGAATAGAGATAGCGTTTAGGGTTTAGGGATGACAGATTAGAGTTGAGGGATGACAGATTAGGGTTAAGGGTTGAGGGATTAGGGTTTAGGGATAAGGTTTAGGGTTGAGGGTTGAGGGATTAGGGTTTAAGGTATAGTGTTGAGGGTTTAGGGATAGGGTTTAGGGTTGAGGGATTAGAGTGAAGGGTTGAGGGATTAGGATTTGACATTGAGGGTTGAGGGTTGCGTCTTTAGGGTTTAGGGATAGGGTTGACGGTCAAGGGATCAAAGTTAAGGGTTAAGGGATTAGGGTTTGACGTTGAGGGTTGAGTACATTGAAGTTCGAGGGTTAAGGGTTTCGGGATAGGGTTGAGGGTCGAGGGATTAAAGTTAAAGTAGAGTGTTGAGGGTCTAAGGATTAGGGATAGGGTTGGAGGGTTTAGGGATAAGGGATTAGGGTTTAAGGTATAGTATCGAGCCCGTTGAGGGTTTAGGAATAGGGATAGCATTTAGGGTTTAGGGATGATGAATTAGAGTTGAGGGATGACGAATTAGGGTTGAGGGTTGAGGGATTAGGGTTTAGGGATAAGGTTTAGGGTTGAGGGTTGAGGGATTAGGGTTTAAGGTATAGTGTTGATGGTTTAGGGATAGGGTTTAGGGTTGAGGGATTAGAGTGAAGGGTTGAGGGATTAGGATTTGATGTTGAGGGTTAAGGCTTTAGGGTTTAGAGTTTAGGGATAGGGTTGAGGGTCGAGGGATCAGAGTTAAGGGTTGAGGGATTAGAGTTTGACGTTGAGGGTTGAGTACATTGAGGTTCAAGGATTAAGGGTTTCAGGATAGGGTTGAGGGTCAAGGGTATAAGGATTAGGATAGGGTTGGAGGGTTTAGGGATAAGGGATTAGGGTTTAAGGTATAGTATCGAGCCTATTGAGGGTTTAGGAATAGGGATAGCATTTAGGGTTTAGGGATGAGGGATTAGAGTTGAGGGTTGAGGGATTAGGGTTGAGGGTTGAGGGATTAGGATTTAGGGATAAGGTTTAGGGTTTAGGGTTGAGGTATTAGGGTTTAATGTATAGTTTTGAGGGTTTAGGGATAGGGTTTAGGGTTGATGGATTAGAGTGAAGGGTCGAGGGATTAGGATTTGACATTGAGGGTTGAGGGTTGAGGCTTTAGGGTTTAGGGTTCAGGGATAGGGTTGAGGGATGAGGGATCAGAGTTAAGGGTTGAGGGATTAGGGTTTGACGTTGAGGGTTGAGTACATTGAAGTTCAAGGATTAAGGGTTTCTGGATAGGGTTGAGGGTCAAGGGATTAGGGTTAAAGTAGAGTGTCGAGGGTATAAGGATTAGGGATAGGGTTGGAGGGTTTAGGTATAAGAGATTAGGGTTTAAGGTATAGTATCGAGCCTGTTGAGGGTTTAGGAATAGGGATAGCATTTAGGGTTTAGGGATGAGGGATGAGAGTTGAGGGATGACGGATTAGGGTTGAGGGTTGAGGGATTAGGGTTTAGGGATAAGGTTTAAGGTTGAGGGTTGAGGGATTAGGGTTTAAGGTATAGTTTTGAGGGTTTAGGGATAGGGTTTAGGGTTGAGGGATTAGAGTGAACGGTCGAGGGATTAGGATTTGACGTTAAGGTTTGAGGGTTGAGGCTTTAGGGTTTAGGGTTTAGGGATAGGGTTGAGGATCAAGGGATCAGAGTTAAGGGTTCAGGGATTAGGGTTTGACGTTGAGGGTTGAGTACATTGAGGTTCGAGGGTTAAGGGTTTTGGGATAGGGTTGAGGGTCAAGGGATTAGGGTTAAAGTAGAGTGTCGAGGGTATAAGGATTAGGGATAGTGATGTAGAGCACACAGTGGAAGCGTTCAAATCAGGGATGAATATCCATCATACCCAGAGTACAGAAAGATTATTGCTTAACTAGATTTAAATAACTTCATCAAGGTCTAAATGATACTGAACTACACATACATTCTTCATTATCAGTGAGACTAAACACTGTCGGCACATTCAAAAACTCTTCCGCTGATCTCACTTCTCTCACCGACAGCTCAACACTATGCTCCAACCGTCGGTATGACCTTTACCATCGGTGAGCTTGAGAACTGCTCCGTCGATACATTAATCACTCTGATATACCTTTAAACCATACCAATCACCTTTGGTGAGACTTTTGTCATCAGCAAACATTTATATGCTTGGGTCGATGCGTCGATGATCCTTCTCTTCTTCAGTGTGACGAATGCTATTAGTGGGACTCACTTTAGAGTCGTCGATACACCATTTCCTTCTGATGGATCGGTGTAAGATACCCCTTGTCTCTCCAATACCTTCGATCCTTCGGCAAGATCTCCTTTCGCTTTTCCCTAATACACCTCCGATCGGCCTAACACTGTTGATTGGTGTAGGTTTCAAAGCTCCTCCAAGAGGCTTGTTACACCGATGACACTAGAGGTGAGATATAGAACATGAGCTAATGGAACTAGAGGTGAGATATTGTAAAGGTGCTATCGAAGGTGAGATAGGTAAAATATTTATGGATCAATCTATAGCAGGACAAAACGCGAGCGCGTTATAATGCACTCACATTTTCTCCTACTATAGAAATGGTTAAAAAGTGTTGACCCTCGTGATCCAGGCTCACATGCTCTGTTTTCATAATGATTTTGCACGTGCTCCAACAAAAAAGACATGCTTTCATGTTGTTGGGAAGTTCACATGCACATTTTACACATTCTACCACCTTTGTATGATCTTTCCACCACGTTTTCTGCTTTGCCAACTTGAGAAGGAGGAAATAACATAGTTTTCACACGAAGTTTGATATATATCTATTCAAGTTTCAATTTTTGTAGTGTTGCAATGTTAATTGTGATTCAATTTTAGGAATTTAATATTACAAATTGGTTAATAGTATTGTTGTTAGTAATTATATTTGAGTGTTATTCAATTTAACATTGAAAAGGAAGCAAGTGGTGAAAAACTCAAATTGTTGAGGAGTTTGATGCAAGAAGAAAAAAACACTACATAATTGGGTACTCTCTCCATTCGAATCTTCATTTTTTAGGTATGTCAAGTCCTTACATGTATGTTCTTTACATTTTCCTTAATTCTATTTGAATTACTTTATCATGCTTTATCATACATGTTTAAAATAGACACATTCCTAATCAAGAAAGCAGCCTACAATCTCACGTGATGCCATGTATATTTTCTACACTTGGGCTCTTTAATAATTATGTGTAATAAACAGACCTTAACATACCATGATGTCAAACTATACAAGAATAAATCCTTACAACATAATAAAAATACAATCCCACTATTATCTTCTATTCATTTCTTAGGAACTAATATTGGTCTCTTTATCATGCTACAGACAAATTCTCCGTCATGATGAGGAAACGATAAAAAATTAAACCAACACAGGAAGAGATAGAAGGTAAGAATGCAAAGAAAGCAGTGGCTATGAGGGAACTTCGTGAGAAAAGGAAATTGGACACGATAAATGAAGACATGCCAATTGAAGAGGAACCACAACCATCACAAAGAGATATGGTATTGGTGGCACAAAGAGAACGAATGCAAAAACTTTGTGCTACAAGAGATTTGAATACCATTGTTGGAGACACGTCCTCTACTAAAAATCAACATGTAGGGACACCATCTACCACATCTCAAGTTAAGAGTACATCATCACTCACATGTGATGAAGGAGGTACGCCATTGTTCCCACCTCAACCTCAAGGTATGTCATATATTCCATCTTCGATCGAAGGTATGCCATCTAGCCCATCTCATTTAAATATTCATGAAATTCCTAATGTTGAGATGAATTTACCTAACTTAACACCACCTAGAATTTTGCATAGAAAGCCAAAGTATTTTATTGATATTGATGAGAATATTTTGTAGCCAATGGAAGGTAAGATTCCAAAATGCACTTGTAGAAGATATGCTCATAAGATTTGGAGATTGTTCTTTGAAAAGTTAAATGAGACTGCAAGATGTCAACTATTCATTGAAATGATGCGAAATATAAAGTATAGGTCCATCATGAAAATTCTTGGGTTGAGAACATCAGAGGCTTCAAGTGAAAAATCTATTGTCAAGAATCTAATGAGTGTGTATGAGAGTGTGGGTAACACCTCACGCACAAAAGATAGTAATGCAACACGGCGTGTGATTACATCGACTATAGTAAGTAGTCAAACAAGGAAAGCTCGTCTCATTAGAAAGATGAGTAAAGAATTGAGAATTAATAGGAAAACTTTATCAAGAGCCGTTGGAAGACACCAAAGAATTGAGGACACTAATGCCAATGAATTATGGGCATTCTTAGGGAGACTACCATAAAAAGATAAACCAATTGTTGAAGCATTAAGATCAATAATTGAAGACTTTTGGAAGAATTACACAAGGGTATCTTTGAATCAAAGGGATGTGGTAAGAAAGAGAATTAGTAGTCAGAACCGTGAGCCACATCCAAAGCATTTTTTGGATGAGACTCAAACATAGTTTTATGGTAAATTTATAAAGTATCCTCAAATTAAAATTTGTCAAAGATATTTTAAAATGCTTAAACCTTTCTATGTCAAGATAAATCACACATACACTACTTGTTGTAGATTACATATTGAATTTTCTAACCATTTTGATGTTTTATAGGTCTATATGTTTAGATATGCATACTAACAATGTTTTGCAAGGTTGTGCCATATGTGCCCCACCAACATCTTTAAGAGACTTCATATCAAGAATTTTATGTGAAAGAGAGGAAGGTCAAATATTCTACAAGAAATTATGCTTGGATGGCACATGTCATCGTTGCGGTGGCTTGTAACATTTGCCAATATGTGAACATATGGAAAGAACACATGCGGTTGGAAATGAACTAATAGCATTTGGCAAGTATAAAACAGTGGCATACAATACAAAAGATGGTAAAGAAGCAAAGAGGAGTGAATTGGTTATTGAAAAGTTTCTAGTGTATCAGTTTATGCCTATATTTCGTGACAACATAGTGTATGAGTATGCAAGACATGCCCATAGAGCTCGATGGTTGGACTTGCAATTCAAGTTATGTAAGGACACATTTCCAGTTGGTAGCATTATTTTAGTCATGGACTTTGCAAAGAACTATAGTCTATAGACACAACGTGAGGTGCAATCACAATATTACAACTCCACACAGGTTTCTATATTTGTGCACATCGCATTCATTCATGCAAAAGATAGTATAGAGGATGACAGAAAGATTATAAGAGAGTATAATTTCTATATTAGTGATGATCACACGCATTCTACAGAGTTCGTGCAAGGTTGCTTTCAGGTGTTCTACAATGATTTGGCTAGAAGGGGCATATCGTTCAGTCAGCATATCATATGGTCGGATAACTGTGTGTCACAATTCAAGAACTTGCAGAATTTCTATTGGCTGAGTAGGAGGCATAATTTTATAGGTATTCAGCATATGTGGAACTTTTGTGAGGCCAGGCATGGAAAGGGGGAGCATGATGGTGTAGGAGCATGTATCAAAAGAGCCATAGCATGAGAAGAGTTAAAGTATAAAGACAATGCAAAGTTGACAAATGCAAAATTAATTGTTGAGTGGTCTAATGCTTCCATGGGTCCAGGTAATGAAGGTAAGTCTTCAGTTCATAGATTTTTTTGGTTGATAGATGATACTAACATTGCACCATATGAGGACTGTTGTACACTGACAAGATCAAAGGAGATGCACTCTTTCAGAAGCTTAATTGCAGATTCATCGAGTATCCATACGCGAAAGATGTCATGCTTTTGTTCTTCCTGTACAATTCAAGTCTAGGATGAGTGCGAGTCAAAGGAGTGGGTTGATGAATGGCAGTTAAGTTATCTTAGCCCACTTGGCACGTATCGACCCCCGACGACACTGGAACTAACACAGATGGAATCATCAGTTGACTTTGACCACATATCAGATTTAGTTCAACCAGGTAATATAGGGCACGTATATGCATCTAATTTCATTTAGTTCAACTAGGTAATGTCATCTTACTTTGTAGTGTTTTTGTAATGTTGACTAATTTCATCTAATTTGCTACACATATCAATGTAGGGCACGTATATGTAGTTATTGCAGATGAAGATAATGAAGAGGGAACAGATTATTACTTATGTTGTGTTGAGACCAAAACAAAATTAGAGGCCCCAGTTACAGATGGAGAAAACATCAAATACCCTACAAGCTCAGTGGTTATTACTAGAACATGGCTTAGAAGGTACCCACATAAGAGTGTTAATGTTTGGTTGTTTCAGGACTTTGACATGCATCGAAAGATTCTTCATTACTCAAACCTTGTCTTGGCATCCAATGTTCATTTGATAAAGTATCAGGGTAGACCTTTGAACAAAATCTTGTGGAAGGTGCGTGAGTCTGACCATGAAGCAATACTTGACACAATAAAGAGTAGAGCAGACCCAGATGGTTCATTAAATTAATTTGTAAGTATTCACATTGATTTTGTAAAGTCATGTTACATTGAGTTGTAAGTATGCACATTAATTTGTAAGGTTTGTCTTTTTTTATTTCCTGTTGCATTTTTACACATATACACATTTTTACATCATCATGATATGCATTTTTGGTGTCCGACTCCTGATGTGACCAAACTGATAGTTCCAACGCATCCAGATGGGTACGTTTAGACTAGGCATTGTTCTATTTTTCACCCAAACATGTCAAAATAGTCTGAGCTACATTGTACCAACAATATCCCTGAAGAGTCCAAAGTGCAAAAAGACAACAATCTTTGACGAGATGTTACTCGAAAACCATGTCACTTAGAAACATTATGCCTGAGGCACCACGATCATGTAGAGTGTTTCTACAATAACCTCTCTCAGTTTTTAATATCTCTAAGGCATTTTCCCGTGGTGAAAGGTTTTCTGCTGCCCCAAAAATCGTCAAAAGGAGGCAGTGTAAAGTTGCAAACGGGTGTAACTTTCATCCTGCTCTTGATGCGACCAAACTGACTATTCCAGCACATCTAGATGAGTACATTTACGCTAGGCATGGTCCTATTTTTCACCCAAACATGTCAAAACAGTCTGAGCTACATTGTACCGATGATATCCCTGAAGAGTCCTAAGTGCAAAAAGGCAGCAATCTTTGACGATATGTTACTCGAAAACTATGTCACTTAGAAACATTCTGTCTAAGGCAACGTGATCACGTAGAGTGTCTCTACAATAACCTCTCTCGGTAATTTATATCTCTGAGGCATTTGCCCGTGGTGAAAGGCTTTCTATTGCCCCAACAATTGTCAGAAGGAGGCAGTGTAAAGTTGCAAAGGGGTGTAACTTTTGTCCTGTTCCTGATGCGGCTAAACTGACTATTCCAAACGTGTCCGGATGGGTACATTTACACTAGGCATGGTCCTTTTTTTCACCCAAACATATCAAAACAGTCTGAGCTACATTGTACCGATGATATCCCTGAAGAGTCCAAAGTACAAAAAGGCACAATCTTTGACGAGATGTTACTCAAAAACTGTGTCACTTAGAAACATTCCATCTAACGTAACGTGATCATGTAGAGTGCCTCTACAATAACCTCTCTCAGTTTTTTATACCTCTGAGGCATTTGCCCGTGGTGAAAGGTTTTCTGCTGCCCCAAAAACCGTCAGAAGGAGGCAGTGTAAAGTTGCAAAGGGGTGTAACTTTCGTCCTACTCCTGATGCGACCAAACTGACTATTCTAATGCATTTGGATGGGTACATTTACGCTAGGTATGGTCCCATTTTTCACCCAAACATGTCAAAACAATCTGAGCTACATTGTATCGACGATATCCCTGAAGAGTCCAAAGTGCAAAAAGGCAGCAATGTTTGACGAGATGTTACTTGAAAACCCTGTCACTTAGAAACCTTCTATCTAAGGCAACGTGATCATGTAGAGTACCTCTACAATAACCTCTCTTAGTTTTTTATATCTTTGAGGTATTTACTCGTGGTGAAGGGTTTTCTGCTGCCCCAAAAATCGTCAGAAGGAGACAGTGTAAAGTTGCAAAGGGGTGTAACTTTCATCCTACTCCTGATGCAACCAACCTGACTGTTCCAACATGTCCGGATGGGTACATTTACACTAGTCATGGTCCTATTTTTCACCCAAACATGTCGAAACAGTCCGAGCTACATTGTACCGACGATATCCATGAAGAGTCCAAAGTACAAAAAGGTAGAAATCTTTGACGAGATGTTACTCAAAAATCATATCACTTAGAAACATTCTGTCTAAGGCAATATGATCACGTAGAGTTCCTCTACAATAACCTCTCTCAGTTTTTTATATCTCTAAGGCATTTGCCCATGGTGAAAGGTTTTCTACTACCCCAAAAATCATCAGAAGGAGGCAGTGTAAAGTTGCAAAGGGGTGTAACTTTTGTCCTGCTCCTGATGCGACCAAATCGACTGTTCCAACGCGTCCGGATGGGTACATTTACACTAGGCATGGTCCTTTTTTTAACCCAAACATGTCGAAACAGTCTGAGCTACATTGTACCGACAATATCCCTGAAGAGTCCAAAGTGCAAAAAGGCAGCAATATTTGACAAGATGTTACTCAAAAATTGTGTCACTTACAAACATTTTGTCTGAGGTAACGTGATCATGTAGATTGCCTCTACAATAACCTCTCTCAGTTTTTTATATCTCTGAGGTGTTTGCCCGTGGTGAAAGGTTTTCTGCTGCCCCAAAAATCATCAAAAGGCAATGTAAAGTTGCAAAGGGGTGTAACTTTCGTCCTGCTCCTAATGCGACCAAAATGACTATTCCAATGCATCTGGATGGGTACATTTACACTAGGCATGGTCCTATTTTTCACCCAAACATGTCGAAACAGTCTGAGCTACATTGTACCAGCGATATCCCTGAAGAGTCCAAAGTGCAAAAAGGTAGTAATATTTGACGAGATGTTACTTAAAAACTATGTCACTTAGAAACATTCTGTCTAAGGCAACGCGATCATGTAGAGTTCCTTTACAATAACCTCTCTCAGTTTTTTATATCTCTGAGGTGTTTGCCTGTGGTGAAAGGTTTTCTACTGCCCCAAAAATCGTCAGAAGGAGGCAGTGTAAAGTTGCAAAGCATTGCTAAGAAATCATCAATACTCAAACACTCCAATGAATTGAAGAAACTTCTTCTTAGGTGCAAATGTAAGCGTACATAAGGGGAAAATGGTGCCTAGATGACTTAGTGCATTTCTATGACTTCATTCACATGTTTAAATGTTTGAGAAACTCTCCTTTACTAAGCGCTTGTCCTCATGTCAATGTTAAGCTTTATACCTCCTAGGTTCTCAATTAGGTGATGTCATTAGATACAACTTACCCTTAGGCGCCAATGTAGCTTCTTCAATCCATCACACTTCTAGGTGCTCAAATTTGAGGTCTTGGACTTGTATCTTATCCCTAGGTGCAATTGGATGATCTTCCTAGATCTAGGTGCTCATGATGGTGGGAAATTACATGAAGGGGTGCCTAAGTCCAATTTGACTTTGTATTTGATATTTTATGACTCCAATTGACTAGGAATGGCTCAATTTCTAAAGTGTTGACTCAATAATGTAAGTTTAAGGTCTTTTCCTCCTAGGCGTCAATTAATGAGTTCACTAGATGCAATTTCTCCTTAGGCACCAAAACTAGATAGTAGAGACAAGAGGAGGCGCCTAGCATCAATTTAGGCTCTATTCATTATTTGTAAGACCTTGAATGATTAAACATGCTTAAAGTAAGCCTTTCTCTCTTGGAACTTACTCAATGATATAGATTTGTGATACTTTATCTAAGGCGCCAATCTAGATCTATACGGAGGTGAAAGAGTGCCCAACATCATGAAGCTTTATACTTGGCATTTTTTATGCTTGAAATAATTATGAAGGTCTTAGGATGACTTTTCCCCTCTAGGTGCCTAATCTTAGATGTCCTTGGATGCAATTTCAATCTAGGCGCTCATGGAGGTATTGAATGACAAGAAAAGGCGCCTTAGCTTACTTAGCCCATTTCTTTAGATTTTGATGATCTTGACTCTTAAATGCCATCTAGTCTCATGCTCTTAAGCTCTCCTCTTACAAGGTGCCATATTGAATGGATTTAAACTCTCTTGTTATGCTTAGGCGCCAATTCAAGGTCATTCTGAAGGAAAAGAGCGCCTAGAATCCATTTGACTTAGCTTTTAACATTTCAACAAGTTTAAGCAATGGGAGAGATCTCATCAAGGAGTCCACTCAAAGGATTATTTCATGTCAACTCTTCCTAGGCGCCAATGTGTGATTAGATGACAAGGAAAGTGCGCCTAAACTCCAAACATTCAATCAATCTTCATATACATACTTCTCTGCTTCAAGGTGCTCAAAGTGGTTAACTCATTCTTCAATTCCTTATTCTAGTCAGTTCTAAAACCTTTAGGCGCTATCATTCACCAATTCAAACCTTCAAACACTTTTAAGGCACTCAAAGTGATGTCCATCACCAATCCACTCCTTAGGCACTCAAATTTCATTGTAGAAGCAAAAAATTATGCCTAAGGTTTATGTTGCTCAAGACCTCCTTTGCAAGGTGCCTTAGATGATGATCAAGGTGTGAAAATGTGCCTTACTTGAATTTGGATTATTCCTTGATATTTTAAGGCTTTTAACACTTGTTTGCACCCTTGTATGACTACATCACCCTTAGGCGCTCATTTAGAGGTGTTATTCATCTACTATGTTGCCAAGGTGCCAAAATTGGTGATATGAAGCATGAAGGGTGCCTAAACTCATAATGTGTTTTCCTTGTCAAATTTTCAATGCTTAAGGTCATTTGTATCAATTCCATTCAAGGCGCCATAACTTGGGATGATCAAAGGTTTGTTTTCCTCTCTAGGTGCACTTTGAGGTCTCAATCTTAGGCGCTAACTTGAGTCTACAGAGGTGGGAAAGCGCGCCTAACTCCCTAGAGCAATTTTGCGCCTAGAAGTGTAAGTCCCAGAGGATAAGGTATATTGAATATACTTTAAATATTTTTCAATATACCTTTCAGGATGTTTGAGATAGGTCTCGAATCCACATATGTATGTTGCATCAATATACCTTTCAATATATCTTTCAGGATGTTATGTTACATACTAAAATTAGGTAAGACTCAATGTAATCTCATAACCTCACCTTATATGCAAGAGAAATTACATTTAATAACCACAATGGTCATCAGGTGCTCATAAGCATATGATTTTGACTATCTTATTCAAAACAACAAACATACTCTTTGCATCCCAATATGGTATAATAATAAGAAATTAAGAAATATTTTCAATTGACCAACTCATAAAGAATATGGACTAGCATACTCATTTGAATATTTTCAATTGAGCAACTCATAAAGAATATTAATATTTTTTGTTCAACATGATGATTCATTTTTTCTTAAATACAACTTTTATCTTTTAGTTCCAAAATGAGGTTTAGGTGATACTTGAATAACAATAGCTAGCTTATTGGATCAACAAACATCCTATGTAATACAATTGGACTTTAAATATTTGAAGTAGCCATCTACAAATATCCATTCAAATGTGGATTTATAATGCAAGTATGGACGCCATCAATAAAAAAGATTTGTGTTAACCAAATATCCATATAGGCATACATCAATATCTGTCGATATAAGTATAACATATATACAAAATAGCCATATAGGCTTACAAGAATGCCATATAGGCATACAATGTCAACTATATACAATACAAAATATATGTCCACAAATGCCATATAGGCATACAACAAAGGAACACAATAAAAAGTCATTCCCCTCTGGCTGGTGAAGAGAATAGATCACGGGCAGCCTTTGATCATCTAGGGGATGGAGACGCGCATGTGGGTGGTCTACTACGAACCTGAGGGCTACTCCTCCTATTTAGTTCTTTCTGCATCTTTAGCTGTTACAATAAAAAGTATAGACATTAATATATAGAAATTACATGTTATAAAAAATAAAACATTTAACAAAATAATCACTTACCGCTACCATATAATCTGTCTCCTCACTTGCCTCAGTAGCAGGAATAGGCCGTGGTGATGTCATGTCCTATAGAAACCATCTAGATAGGAGTATGGGGTGGGACCCTACTCCTCATACTATCTCCCAACCCACTCTATGCTGCAGGACCGGCATGCTCTATGATGCTTTGGGTCAAGGCACTAATGGACTGAAGTGTATCGACCTCAACACTCTCGTTCACAATGGAAGGGATAGAAACATGCTCATGGGCTGGTCTGCTGATTACTCATCTCACTTCCGGCTCTGGGTCAACACGTGCCCCTGGTCTATCTTGTGCTGACCCCCCACCTCTACCCTAGAAGTCCCGCATATCAAAATAGTTTGGCACTTTATTGAGGACAAACTCGCAGTAGAGTTTCCTCAAAAAGTATTGCGGGAGCTCATTATTATTGCACGGAGGATGGTCAAAAACCATCCACCACCTCTTCCCAAAATTGTCCCTTATCGCTTGGTTGTTGTACCAATGGATAGGGAACCTCTTGCATGTAATGGGTGGAGGTTGATTTGTTTGTGGGTTTGTGAAAATCGAACACAAGTCTAATTTTGTAATTTGTAATTTTTTCACATCTTAGTATGACAACTTGTCTGCATAATAGTCTCTAAACTCTCTCCTTTTATCCGTCCAACTAGATATTTGCTTGCTAATTGAATCTACATTTGATAACATAGATTCAAGAGTTTTAGCAAGCGTGGACCTATGCAAGTTTGAAGTGGAAGTATCTTTCAACCTTGCAATTATATCTTCAATTTCTTTTTTGTTGTTTTCAATTTGCCCCATTATATTTTCTTGTGTTCCAGGGGCATGTTGAGGAATGGATGGAGGAGGTTGTTGTTCTGCAGGTATTTCCTCCTCAAGATCTTGTGGATTTTGAGGAGGAGGAGGAGGAGGTGCATTAACATTTCCTGACAATTAACAAAATATACATCAAAAATCAACTCAAACCTACCTATTTAGAAACAAATTCAAACAAAAAACAAATAAAACTCACTCCTTTGGTGTGCTCAACGTCATGGCAGTATTTTGGCGACAAATCAGCAAAATTTTGGTGTTGAATTATCTTTTACAAAATGCAAGCGCACTTCCTAGGGTTTGCAGGCCATGGGAATAGAGGAGAAAAATAGAAATAAAATGAAATAAGCTTTTTTTTTATTTATAATAGTTCATAACGTGCTCACGTTATGGTTTGGTTTTGACGAGCCTTAGGCTCGTCATTACCAAACCATAATGCGAGCATGTTATAATGCGCTCATGTTTTGTATTAATTTTTTTTTAAAACAATTTGGCCACTTTTTGGCCCCCATCTTTTTGCACTTACCCTTCTACTAGGATCGATCTTTTCATAATTGTTCTTTGGTCATCCTTCATGTTGAAGTGCATTGTCATTATGCTTTCTATACTTTCTCTTAAAATCATTTGTGTGATAGACTCTCCCAACTTGAGGTATGATAGGATGGGGTTAGATATTTTCTTGCTTCATTTTTAATACTTTGTTTGATGTTTTGGGGTATACTATGAACCCCATCGCATGTAACCTCTTATATTGCCTCCTAAGTTAGCAGATAGTGTATGTTAGGGGATTTCTTTCAATGTCTCCTAGACACCTTGTTGATTTGACCAAGTAAGCATATATGTAATCTTATTTATACAGCTCTATACAACTTTCAAAGGCATATATATATCTAGTCTTACCCTTTCCATACCCTGTTCTAAAGTCCCCATTTGGACATAGGCTAGGAGAACGCTACCAAAGGTTGTAGAATCTTGTTTTACACCACCAGTTGCATTTTCTTCAAAGTTTCTGCTACAACTTTTGAGTGCTTTAAATTCTTCCAATTACCTTAAATCCAAAGGCATCTTATTGAGGCTGCACCCCATGGTCACAAACAACTCCATGTGAGAGGCAAAGGAAATGTCAATGAGAACTCTCAAAATAGTCATTCCAAATTTGGAGTTAATACTTTTAATTACAAATATACAGGAGAAGTATGTGAAGGCTTATGTGGGTACCATGTAGTCATCAAATTTGCATCAGCAAGTATCACTTTATAAGATTTAACAAATTGATATTGAATTAAACAATTTATCATACATTAAACAATTTGTAAATTATCCTATATAGTTATCATACATTAAATAAGAAAACAAATTGATATCATTACTTAAACAATTTGTTTTGTTTGTAGTCTAAACTGTTTGTATTTAAAATCCAAGCTAATCAAGGAGAGTATATAAATGCTTACAAAACAAAGGCATGAATAGAGTCTAAATCAAAGAATTAGTTATCCGAATCCAAAAAGGATGTCATGTTTATTCACTATGGCTGTTAAAACATATAATAAATTACTAAAAAAATTTACAATTATATTACTGATGAGCATTGATGATATGGGGACCTAAATTGTTCCAACTGCCTTAAGCCCACTGCTCCAAAATTCTTTTCTTGCCTTAGTATTCAAGATTTGTGACTTTGGCACTGCTAGATCAATCTAAGCATTGTTGTTACCATTGAAGAGGATTCGGCTAGTGTTTATGAAAGGAATTAGTTCAAGCTAGTTGTATATTGTATTATTTGATGTGGAGAATGTAGGAGGCACTAGTTGTAATGGGTTTTCTTGATCAGCCCACATTGTTGCACTACTTAACATCTGAGGTTGTTCTACCTTCATTTGAAGTCCATCCATGGAGCATGGAGATGCAAAATCAGAAATGTTGGATCCACTATACTCATCATAGTTTATATTGTATTTTCTTGAATTTGTTCTTTTATCACTCTAATTTAAAGAGACATAAACTTGAAAACATTTCTGAACTATCACTTTATTTTAACTTCTTTAATCTATAATGGTATTTTATTTGATTTTATTTTACATATAAGATGACATAAATTTGAAATTGTTCTTTTATCACTTTGTTTTAAAGAGACATAAACTTGAAACTATTTCTTCTATCACTTTATGACTACAGTATCTGTTGTGTACAACTTCATGAACTGGCATTTATGTATTTGTATTTTCTTATTCCAATATAAAAAAAGAAACTTCTTTAATCTAGATCAAACCTTATAACATCCATCTATGCATTCCAAATGCAATTATAGGTATGATTCTATCTTTTAGACATAATTGTGTATGTAGTTGTGTCCTCCCAATTTAAATGAATTTCTAGCTATCTTTCCAAGCTAACCTTTTTAGAAATTCATTTTGTTTTTTTATTGACTTCCATGCTTAATATTTTGATTTGAACACCTATGATTCTAAAGTTAAGGAAATCCCTAGGACATTACAAGGGGGAATATTCAAGGGAGACTAAGTATAACGATCAAACATTATCAAAATGAGAGCAAATTAGAGCATATGGGATTGTGTTAAAAATGCTACACTTATGCATTCTTCATCATCTCTCTGTATGGGAGACTAAGTAAAAAGATCAAACATAATCAAAGTGATTTTAAAGCAAATTAGAGCATATTGGATTGTATTAGGCTAAAAATGCTACACTTATGCATTCTTCTTCATCTCTCTTTGTGTCTTCAATCCTATGGAACTAAAAAGGTGTTTGACATGGATCTAAGAAGGTTTCATGCTTCAATCCTTTCACAACAAAGCCCTTAAAGCACCTCGCTAGACTACATTTTTCTTACAATTTATAAGAATTACTTAAGGTGACTAATTATTAAACTAGACATAGATAGGAGACAACATCATATGGTTCACAAGTATCCACAAACTAAATTGTAGGTGTAATTTACTTTTGAGTTGTCCCCAAGTCACAAGGCTAAAGCCTTACAATTTGACAAGTGTAAGTATAATTCCAAATTTCAATCTATGAAATGTCAACGAACATAATTTTTGGTAACTTCAATTCTCTTTATTTGATAATACATTAATTAGATTTCTTCCATTATAGTTATGAAAACCATTATATACTTATGAAAAGTTGAATCTTGTAAATTGTCCAAGCTTATCTTTGAATCCTTTTCCTTTGAATGCAAATCTAAACTTTGTGTTTATTCAGATGATCTACATGTTGCATTTTTATATTTTTGTATGCTTAAAAGAAAAATGCGTGTACATATTTAATTTTTTTGTTTTAAATAAATGCAGATCTATTTACATAGTTTTATCTAGATATGGCTAATGATCAGGGATCTCATCATTCCACACAGTCTCAGTGCGAAGTTGAGGCTAGGAATAATTTTTATAATGATAGCATTTCTAGATTAGATAATGCTTTGAAATGTTTGGACCAAACTATACAGAACCCCAAAAATTTGGCTAATAGAGATAGATTAGTTAATATTCGGTGTGAGATTAGACATATGATTGAGACAATAAAATCATACAATCCATATGATGATATTAGTAATGAGCAGTTTTATAGGTCCCTTGCTAGGACTGTTACTGGCACTGAGAATAATAAAACTATTTCTGATAGAGTTTCATTACATAATGTGCATACTATGTTCCCTTTTTATACTAGGAAAGACAAAGTTAGAGGTTATATTGTTATTAGGTGTACAGATCCACTAGTTGGTCCATTTATATATCCCAGATTTTTGGCAGCCAATCATAGATGGCCTCATAATGACGAGTTGCCACTATATTTTTGCAAACAATTATATGTTGAGTTCCATTTAGGATTATTTGTAGATTACACATCTATGCCCACACATGCTAGACAGGGCAAGGGAAGGTTTGTTGATAAACCTGAATTTAGACATCCAAATTTACCACCGCCCGAAAATAAGAGGGCATTAGTTGGTCCAAACCTTTTGGTTCTTCCAAAATGTTTGGAATTAGCAGCAGCAGGTGATGCAGCAATCGCACCGACTAGATCTAGGCTTTTTGACAGGATGACCATGATTGCTACTCAAGTTGATCAGATGTCATCTGATCGTGTAGGGAGATACTTACTATGTCCATGGATTGGCCTTCCTCCCACTGAGGCTACATCCACAAATTATGACCCCTACATTCATGCAGATCTGCCATCCCCATTAGATGTGACCCATATGAGTGACACCATTGTACATAATGTTGCTTTAGCTTCCATTCTTGATTTACTATCAACATACCAGTTTATCAATGATGAGTATGGTATTCCTTTGGATGATGTATCGACTCATATTAGACGACATACTGGTAGATAGTCACGTCAGGGTGAGGCAACTTCAGAGGACCAAAATATTCTAGATTAGCCTACAGCCCCCACACAGCATCAGGTTGCACCTAATGTACATGGCACATATAGCACACTTCTCTTTGGCACTGGTCCTTTACCTTCAGATATAGGTGTTCCTAATGTTACCATTCATTCATATGAGATTAGTGGGATTGGTACAGTGCTCCAGGATGTGCAGGTACTTGAATAATTTCTATATTTTGTGTTCTACAAATTCACATGTGTATATATTAAATAAACTTGACTTAAAAGTAGTTCTCACTATTCATTGAAATCTTGTATTTGAAAATTTATAGCAACAAGGGGATAATTTGTCGTGCTTTGGAGATCTAGAGCATGCAGAGGATCCCGTACATGATACATTTGAGGTACATTTATAATATATATAAATTACTTGATAAATTCACACATGTTGAAAGTACAAAACTTTAAGAGGATTTTACATATATATACACATGTACATTAAATTAAATTATATACTTTCTTGTGTAGGGAGGTGCATCAGGACATGGATCGGGTTCCAGAGAGAGATCGAGACATGGATCCACACATGGATCAGGATCCAAAGAGAGATCGAGATATAGATCCACACATGGATCGGGAGATTGATCTATCTTATTATGGTTTGACATTTGACATTATGGTTTGACATTTTATATTATGGTTTGACATTTGACTTTATGGTTTGACATTATGGTTTGAAATTAGACATTATGGTTTGACATTTTATATTATGGTTTGACATTTTATATTATGGTTTGAACATTATATACATTGAACATTTTGGCAATGTGGTAACATTCAATTCTATAGGTACTTAGTCCCTCAAGGATTTTCATTTCAAATTGGTTGTATACAAGTCCTCTTTAAACAACTTTTTTTAATTTTTTCTCATATCAAGACATTCTCCTTGAATTGTATTATGTTTAAAAATACAAAGGATAGTTTGAATGAAAGTATGCAATAATAGTCTCTACTACAACAAGATCTAATTGGTGCAATTTGGAAGAAAATAAGGAATCACTACTCTAATTAGACATCACTACATTAGGATTTGAATAAATAATAAATGATTCATGAGCAAATCATAAATGATTCTTGTTTAATCCTTGCATGGCCAAAAATCCATTAGATTTAAATAAATATTTGGAAAAGATAAAATTATTGTTCTAAAAGTAGTTAACAAATCTCTTTCTCAATAATTGTTATGTGCTTTGTGATTCCAATTCATGTCTTTTGCAAATTTGGTTCATGCTTGTGGCTCATAGATAGCCTTGTAAGACATTCATTGTATTCTTGATCATAGGGATTCAAATATCACTAGAAATAGGAATTTGTAATATCTAAAATGATAAAAAATGAAAAATGGATGATATATGCTTCCAAATTAGAGTAGACATTCATTTACTTATTTGTAATATAATAGAGGCCAATGTTTTATAATAGATATTACAAATAGGAATTTGTAATATGGTAAATGCACTATATTTTTAATGTTTTATAAACAAATTTTGGATAGATTAAACCCTAAAACATTAATATGAAACCATAAAACGTCAAATTGAAACCCTAAAATGTGAAATTAAAACCCTAAGATGTCAAATTGAAACCCTAAACATCAATTTGAAACCCTAATACATGAATTTTGAAACCCTAAAATATTAATTTGAAACCCTAATACATGAATTTTGAAACCCTAAAAAATCTGTTTGAAACACTAAACATCTATTTTGAAACCCTAAAATGTGGATGTCAAACCACGATAATATTTTAATTGTGTATTCTTAAGTATGAGAATAGATTTATGATTATCTTTAACTAGGGCTTGAAATTATGGTTTTGGGAGCTTTCTAGAAAGAGATATTTTATAAAAGATAAGAAATTAATAGAACACACATTCCTTATGATATTCAAACACTCACAAAGGATTAGATTAGAGATTGAGAATATTTTCAATGCTTGTTGAAGGATTCAAGGGTTTAGCATCTATAAACAAGGTTATCAAAGTGGGTGTTGAAGAGCTTGGCATCTTAACATGGAATTGTTTAGATCAAGTGCTTCATTTTAAAATTAAAAATAATTAGATATTTATGAATCCATGAATGAGTCTGTGAATGATTTTGTATCAAAATTGTGTTTGAATCCATTAAGTGGAACGAGGATTTTAGAGAATGCAAACCTTGGAAAATCTAGTGAATTCAATATAGGGAAAATTGAAATTCTTGTAAAATTGAAATTGAATGAATTCAAATCTACATAATTCAATTTTTGTGACTTAAATTCGAATGTGTCAATTTGAAACCAAAACCATAGGATTCATATTGTGGGGAGATCAATACAAAACCCTAATATTCTATCTATGACCTTAGGAAAGAGAATATGATAAAATTATAAATTAGAATGGAGTCTTTAATGTTTCTATGGTTTTATAAAATGTATACTAGTGATTTTGGGAATTGGTTTTATGTTTTTTTGCAAGACTGAATGAAATAGGTGCTTCTAGGAACCTCCTAAAAGTGTCAAACTAGTTTCATTAGGAAAATAAAATCAAGATTTTCCTTTCACCAGTTATCAAAATCAATGTTGCTAAGTCTCCTTGAGGTTAGTAAGAAGGTTTGGTAGAATTTTGGGTCTAAGATCTACACCAAGATTCTTTTTCTTTTGAAGCATGTGAAACCTTCTTTTTGTTATTTTGCATTTCTATGTCTTCATCTTCAAATGCTAAGTTTATAAGGGGAATTAGGTAGCCTTAACACCTAAGTATAGGATTTTTTTTTTTAAATTTCCTAGGGACATATATGCACCTCAAGAAATCTACATCCCTTGGATAACTAAATGAGGAAAGCTTAACTAGCATAAATACTTGACTAGCTATGCCACTTGGTGCATTCCCTTACAATATTTGTTCCACCTTATAGACTACACACATGCATCATGCTCAATCATGTAGAATTTTTGAACCTATAAATAAGTTTATTAGGCCTTAAAAACTAAACTTTATTATGACATCCAAAAATAACTCAATTCAATTAAGCTACATTAAGATAAAATAAGATAGCCAATAACTTTATAATGACATCCATGACATCTAGAATTTACGAGCCATAGAGGATAGCCTAGATAATTTCATCGAATCACAATATCTTAGGATGACCTGAATATCAGGTATGATCTGAACACCAAAATGTAGGAAAAAGAAACATGTGGGCTGCAATTAATTGATGACCTGCCTATTTCGATGATTAAGAAAAAAGTAATGTATCACCACATTGAATGAAATTATTTGAATTCAACATAAAATAAATTGTCATATAAAGTATATACATGTACAAAAATAGCTTAAAGTTCTTGGTACATATAATCTGGATCTTCTCTATCTTTTATTATCTCTAAAATCTTTTCATGATCTTCAATAGGCAACCTCCACCTTTGTTTGGCACATCCTCTTTTTGGTAAAGTTTCAAGATTTATTCATGTTGCTATAACTAAGTGACTATAATGTAGAACCTTTTGACTTAGCATATAATCAATAAATATAATACTATTTGTATCTATCTTTGTTTGTTGATAGTATGTGCCTTCAACAACCCCTGATCCAGTTGGATACTCTTGTCCATCACCATCTGTCATTGATTCTGACAATTTGCATTTTGGTTGCATACATCTTAGTAAATAGTAATCTACACCTTCTGTATTGTCAGGATCTGCAAGAACAACAAAAATATCTCATGTACACACCATGTAGTAAACCATGCTCAACTTAAATAGAATATATTATAAATCAAATGTACAAGTTAAAATTCAATTTAAAAATTTAAAATTTATCTATAACAACTAAATCTGATACACATTCGTAATCAGCTGAATACAAAGGATCATAGACATCTACAATTTCAATATCTTCAAAAGGGTCTGACATGGCCACTAATTGTTTTATTTCCCATTCTGAAACATACCCATGTCTAATATTCTCACATTGTAGAGTATTTGCATTGTTCTCAATACAATCAACACAAAAACATGATTTTTCTCACTTGAATTACAGGAGGCCTACTATGTCCTATTGTCATTAGTAAGAATTGATCGATCAATATCTGTTTAAATTTCAATCATCTAATTAAAAAGTGTATAAAATTGAAAATTCAATTCATGTACACATATTGAAATTCAAAACAAAATATTTATGTACCATTAACTTCCCAAAAATAGTGTGTGTTGTATATTGAGTAACAGACGGCAAAATGACTTTTGCACCATTCAACAATTTCATTTGCATTCCTTATGGCATTACCTGCAAATTCATGTTGGTGAAATGTCAGGTTAAGAGGTTTTCTAGTTGAAAGGAAAAGACAATCTCAAAAAACATAATTAGATTTTTTTTAAAATCCAACAGAAGAAATATTGAAAATATGCAACATTGGATATATATCAAAGCCATTAAATTGCATAATGGCTTAAACTTCCACTTATCAACACATGCAATATATTGAGATCTACATTTTTTTCCTAACAGGTTTAAATTTATTTAAAATATATTTAAGAATTTAAATTTGTATTCCATATTGTATTACCTGCATGTTCATGTTGTCGAAATGCACGCTTCACACATGCTCTCCTTTTCCATGTCCACTCTCATAGAAATTCCACAAAAATTGTATGTTCCATTTAATATGTTGTTGGCTTAACCAATTAAAAGCTTTTGCAGACTTAAATTGTCCTGTGATGTTACAAACAATTTCAAATTTAAAACCAAAATATTTTTTAAAAAAATTGTATACATATAGGTACAACATATTTAAGTAACTGAACAATTCAAGTCTACAAGTTAATTACACAAATAAATATAATATAATTTTAAAAAATAATTAAATCAACACTTACCAGCACATCCATCAGACCATATCCAATGTTGTGAAGCATCTATTTGACATCATCTTAGGTCTTCAAAAAACATTGCAAAATAATGAGCTACATAGGTTCTATCATGACTTGTATCATCACTGATATAAAAGTGAATCTCTTTGATGATAATTCGTTGATCTTTGCTACTTTGTACACTATCCACAGACTATTCTTTCCATGATTATGTCTAGGAGCTTAATCGCCAAACCATCCACAGTTTCACGAAGTTGGGGAAAAGCCCATGAACAATCAAAATCCTCCCCCAAAAGGGCATTTTTCTAGGCCTTGGAACCTGACGCCTTGTCCTGCGGCACGTAGTTAGAGGAACCCGGTGCCTTATCAAAAGTCAGGTAGTCTGAGAGGTTTAGAATCTTGTCCTGGATCACGGGGTTAGAACCAACACCCGAACCAAGCCTAGGGCTAACCTGAACTGAAGGGGAGGGGATGGGAGGGGCAGGGAGTCCCCCCCAGGTCCCTTGTAGCCATGAACAAATTCAAAAACAAAACGAGCGGGAAAGCAGTTGCAGAGCGAGAGCCGGAGCTAGATACAGATTTTAAAGTTGTTTTTTTTGTTGTTTTCTTTTATTTGTCTCATTTTCAAATGGGCAGAAAAATTCTAGTAGTGTTTATTTTTTTGAATTGGATTAAAGCTAAGAAATGATTACAAATTATAAAACACAGAAGTGACCACAATTAATACGTATTATGTAAATAGATAAAAAAAGAGTAATCATTGTCGTATCATATTTAAATAGTTATGATTATAGGAAAAATGATATTTTTACTACCATAGAGACAATGTTAAATAATAGTATAGATATCTTTAAAATATCTATCCAAAAGAAGTCAAAGATATCTCTTGGTGTTTAGTGTTTTTAGATAGATGTATTTAAGATATCTTTTATCTAAAATTTTAATAAATTATTTACTCCATATCTTAAGTATTTTTTAATATTAACAAGCGGAATTGGCAGTGCAATAATCTAAACACCACTGGGCAAGCCTCCTATAACCTCTAAGTTGTAGCCCCTAATGCATACAATAGGTGAATCAAGTTTCAAATTTGTGGCCATTGTTCATGTCTTTTAATGACTCAATCATTCAATCTACACCTAGCAGCTTATCTTAAATATATAACTATATCAATATTGCCAGTCTTATGAAAATAAATTATTTTATGTTATTTTATTTCCTAAAATACACAACTTTTCCTATTACTTTATTTTTACTTGAATAACTATTTTTTCTATAGTTAAAACGTTAAATGAAAACAAAATAAATTATTTACTTCATATTTTTACCTACTTTTTAAAACAAGATATTTAGTAATTTAAACTACTACAAATACACAAATAGATAACTAAATAGATTAAAAATCACACAAATCTATTTTATTTTATTTGAAACTAACTTATCCTCAAAGACTTGTTTTTTGTAATACACTTGTAAAATCATTATCAAAAAGAAGAATATTTGAATTTAAACCCTAACGTATAATTGTAATAAAATAAACAAAGAAAAAACTAGTTTAACTATACTATCATTTTATTAATGACAACCCTAAATCTTTTTAATACTTTCTTTCACCTCATTCTATATTATTTTCATTGTTTTTTTCCATAGTGAACTACTTTTATTCTCACCTCATTTTATATTATTTTCATTATTTTTCTTGGCCATGGTGAACTATGGTAAATCTAACCAAGTAATAGCAAATTTTATTTATTTATTTATCTTCTTCTTTTATTTGATGGTTCAAATTTTTAATTTTTTGATAGGAAGAAAGACAATGGCATCAAGATGATGACAAAAAATAATTTCATTTGTATTTCATATATTTAAATTTATATTTGTTATTAAATAGTAATATTATGTTTATTATTATTTAATATTAATATTTTGACACATAAATGACTATCAAATTCAAGGGAAAAGATAAGATTACACTCCACCCCTTTCTATCCTTGTAAAATGCCTCTTTGTGTAATAATTATGCAACTAAATGCAACTAAATCTAGAAGCATTAATTATCTCTTAGTTATTACTAGACAAAAAGAGTAGTCATTAATGTTTAAGGGGAATATTTATATACCTTTCACTTTTCCTTCTATTTCATTTGTCGCTAGGTTGTCCTTAATGCGATGGCTAGTGTATGAGGAGCATATTTTAAGTAAAAGTTAGCAATTAATTGAGTTTAACTTAATCCTACCTTTACACATCTTTAGGGACCAATTTGGATTGTATTTTATCCATTCATCATCCTAGTGTGATGGTGAAATTTGTATACCCATGTCATTTCCTATTTATTTTTGTGCCCACCTTTTGTGGAATGTCTCAAATGTAATTACATATTGATAAGTAGTACACTCTTGTGCTAATTTTGGCTCATGCCGCAAACCCTATCTACCCCTATTTACTCCCACTTACTTCTATTCCCACACATTTGCCATTTACCCCTCATTATTGCACCACACGCAATCTCACTCCCATACATTTTTCCCTACCTCAAGATTGTGATTTCCTTTCCCAAGTTTATTTTCATGCCACTCAAGGTCAATCCTATAAAACATAAGAATGAACTCATAATTCAAATATTTAAATTTAAATTCTAAGTTTCTCACCCCTTTCTACTAGTCATTATGAGGCAAATTGGTACATGTTTGTGCGACATGTTATGTTTAGGCATTTAAAGACATTCAATGTGCACTTAAAATTATATGGAGGAAAATGCAAGAAATTTTCAATGAGAAACATTATAGCATAGTTCAATTTTCTAAAGGGATAAAAAAACTCATCTATATATAGGCCACTTGAATGTTGGTCAATTTTGGATTTGAATATTCACTCCAAACCATACAATTAATCCATCTAGGGGCATGAATTAGTTGAACTTGACCCTAGCAATCCAACATATTCCTCAAAGCATCTCTAGACACTATAGTCCTTATAAGGTTACTAGACAGTAGGGATCAGGGTGAAGAAGTTTTAGAAATTTGTATTTTACTAGTTTAAATCCACATGTCAAATTTCAAATCTTTAATAGTCAAAATGGAACTTGTAATACTCATAGTTGAACCACAAGGTTTTCTATACCAATTCTTATTATGAGGTAGTCATCATATTGCAGCATAAAAAATTTGTACTGCAACAAATCAACTATGCATGACATCAACGTCATTTTCACATTATTGGTCTTGTAGCTAATTATCTTAATCCTTCACATTTAATTTCTAAATATTTATTGCAATTAGGGTGACTACACCAAATTGAGGAACAAAAAAGTGGCCAAATCTACAATTTTAAACTAAATTCATGTGGGTTATGTAAAAGTGCACATAATGTGCATGGATTATATAATGTTTTAAGTAAAAAAAATCATTTTTGTCATTGCAGTGGAGGATTTTTGGAAAGTAAAATCTAAGCACATTTTTCTTAGAAACAAAATTTGCAAGCCCCCTTCCAAGATATTTCATAATCCCACATCATAGGAGAGGTAAGTAATTAGGATTTTCAAGTCTTTTTATCAAATTTTGTTTAAATTTATATAAATTTTGATTTTTAAGAATACATTTATTATTTTTTGTTATTTTTAATTCCAACTTTTATAAACTTGAACCCTAGGTAATCCTAATATAGAAGAAGAATTGTTTTAAGAGAACCCCCTATACCTAAATATCCTCCAACATTTCCCACAAAGCCCCACAAATCCAAGAGGATCTATTAGGGAAACTAGAACAAAACTTGAATTATAGAATTAGTCTCAACATTGACGGCATCACTATCAAACCCTCACCATACATCACTTGAAAATACATTGGAAGCAAAGATGAAGCAAGTTGACTTAATGATGAGTCAAATCCACCAATAGAAAACTTATACAGAATTATGTTGCTAATTTTATGTGAAAAAGTTATCCTACAATGAAATCAAAAGAAAAGAGATAACAAAAGGCCAAATTTGTGTTCTTTTTATAAATCCAAAAATCAATGTACCCATTGCTCTCACTTCGTCGAAGAGATTCCTTATCCATTGGTGCAATCACAATGATATAAAAAATAATTTCTAGGATAGGTGGTGGATGGTCTTTTACCAACCTTCTTGTAACAACCATGAGGTTCCCTTATATTTGTTGAAAACTTTACAATGAATTTTTCATTCACAAAATTTCCAATCATTTTGACATAAGGGAGTTTTAGGGTAGAGGTGGAGGCTTTTCCCAGGATAGAATGGGAGCTTGCCAAATAAAAAGATATCCACAAAGCCCATTTGCCCAAAAAACTATTCATCATGTGATGGTGCCATCAATCATTAAGGAGACTATTGACGTGTTGACCCTCCATTCCATTACTAGTCTCACGAAGACCTTTGTGCAACATTGCACATACATGTCTCAGTCTCATGGTTTGGTGGATGTTCATGTGGTAAAACCATCTAGTTTTAGTTGTTGCTTCCCACTTATGCTATAGTTACTATCATATATACTTTGGAGAAGGCCATGATTCATAGGGTGCAGAGGGTGTTACCTCTCATGAGTGCACACATTATCATTCTACATGTATTGGCAACTTAAAGAGTGATCCAACAATACAACATGGAGATTCAGATAATATGGTGATCATCGATGAGCTAATGTATAATTTGGTTGGTGATCATGTGCAAAGGTATTTTGTATGAATTTATAACACACACACACATATATATAATTTAATACTTAAGATTTTAACATGTAAATTGATTTTTAATTCTAGAATTGAATTAAAAATATTCATTTATTATAAATTTTAGGGTCTGACTTTGCAGGGTGGTACAAGATCAACCATTCAACCAATGATTTTTATGGTCTCATTTGTCTCATAGGTAAAATTTTAATATATATCAAATCAATGAGCACATAATTAAGTTTGGAATGAATAAAATTTCCTTTTAACTTATTAATTCTCTCCAATCTACCATGGAAGAAGTTCTAGCCAAGGAAGAGATTGATTGGAGATAAAAATCAAGAGAAACTTGGTTAAGAGAAGGGGATATAAATACATAATTCCTTCATACTTCATTTGTTGTTCGTAAATAGAGAAATACTATTGATTCTATCAAGGATTCTAATGGCCAAGTTATAAGAGAACATTTTGATATCCAAAGAGAAGTGGTTAATTTCTTTAGGAAATTGCTCTCTAAACCGGACCTTTTAGTCAATGAACAAGCAACTCAGCAGATTAGGCAAAATATTCCAAAATTGATTACTGTTGAAGATAATAAAGTACTATCAAATGAATTCTCTTTAGATGAAGTTAAATATGTTGTCTTCTCTCTAGATCTGGATAAAGCTCTAGGACCTGATGGTTTCACTCCATTTTTTTTTCCAAAAGTGTTGGGATTTTGTTGGAAGAGAAGTCTGGATGGTTGTGGAGGAATCTTGTAGAAATAGAACAATTTTGAAAGAAATTAATTCCACTTTCATTGCTTTAATTCCTAAAGTGGTTGTTCCTAGTTCCTTCATTAATTTTAGACCAATTTCCTTGTGCAATACTTTGTACAAAATTATCACTAAGGCCATTTCATTGAGACTTGCATCTTTCATACCTAAAATTATCTATGAGGAACATGGTGGCTTTGTTCTTGGTAAAGAAACTACTAAAGGAGCAGTAGTTGCACATGAAGTTTTACACTCTATTCAACTTCATAAAATTCCTCCAATGCTTATCAAGTTGGATATGATGAAAACTTATGATAAAGTATCTTGGGATTTTTTACTACGGGTTCTCAAGAGTTTTGGTTTCTCTTACAAATGATGCAAATGGGTTTCTTCATGTCTTTCTAGAGTAAGCTTTTCAATTATTGTTAATGGTTGTCCTTCAGAGTATTTTAGATCTTTTCAAGGCCTTAGACAAGGGGACCCCCTTTCACCTTTTATCTTTATCATTTTGGCAGAGGCACTTAGTAGAACAATTTTGAATCAGAATATTGCTTAAAAGTGGAAGGGCATTAATATTCCTAGAGTTCCTTTTGCTATAACTCATGCTTTATTTTTTGATGATACATTGTTATTTGGCCATCCTTCAATTGCAGAGGTTAAATCCATTAAAAGAGTGCTCAATTTATATTGTTCTCTCTCTGGTCAGTGGGTTAATCCTAGCAAATCCAAAGTGTTTTTATTCAATATTAACCCTACTATTCATTTTCAAGGTCCCACACCTTGAGATTAGTCCCATTGTGTCATTGGAATGCTTGAACAGGATTCAAGAAGCGTGCAATTCCATGTGATAATAGTTACATTGATTACATTTTTTGTTAGCCAAAGGCAACATGAAAAATACATTTACAATTCAACCAGACAACACATAACATGAAACATGTAGAGGACAAGTCCTAAACAAGACTACACGCTACACCAGCAAAAGATCCATGCCTTGCGGATATCAATACTTGCTTAACCAGGTCCAAAACATCTTCATAGCATAAAACACCAAGGAATTACATCTGCACACTCCGCTCATTTGAAAATAGGATAGCCTTAAGCACAAACATATGAAACTTGAAGCATAATGACCACAACTTGAAAATCTTGTGTGGTATTGGAAATAAGAAAGATCTTCATGAAACTCTTCCACATGAGTCTACATGACTCATAAAACATCTCCAAACACTCCTTTACCTCCGCACATCAAAGATTTGTGCCACACATCTTCAACCATGAACTCTAGGAACACCATGTCATTCAAAACACTCTACAACATACTATCATTGAAAAACTAAGCTTGCAGACCACCAAGAAACTTAAAACTACAAGGAAGAATGTAATGCACATCCATAAACATGCCCACAAAATTGCAAAGGCAACCATTCACTTCCAGAGGAGTGTAGATCATTCCAACAGGCCTTTAACACCACCTCACTCTACTAGAACTCATGTCAGTACTCTATCATGCATAATTTTCACAGCGGAAGGAAAAATGATTTGGAACTTTGGAATTATCACCTTCACTACACCCTAAACATAGTTCCAGAACCGCATATCCATAATTACTAATGCAGTGAAATGCAGAGCAATCTCCCAGATGGTCTTCACAGGTAGTCATCTTGTAGCAGAGACTGTCACTGACTTCTGGAGAGACCAAACCTTCCTTGTATCAACACATGCATTCTTAGGAAAAGTAAGAAAGATCATACAATATGCTTCAAGCCACTAGTAACATCTTCCCAACACTAGCAACACAACTTCATACTCAACTCTGCACTGATCAAGGCATGACATCCAACCATGAACTATATCATCTCTGTTGGATAGGACATGACATCCAACCATGAACACCATTACACATCCATGACAGTATTGACATCAATGATAATCTTGTGACAATGTTGACGTCAATGACAAACATAGGAACCATATGTGTAACAATCTCCCCCGCTGGCATTGATGGCAACACATATCTGCACATTTCTCCCCCTTTGACATCAAGGACAAACGGCAACTTCTTCTCTCTTAGGGCATAACTTCTTGCAACAAATAAACTCCCCCATCATCAGCAACCACTACCTCCTCCCCCTAAGAGGTAGCCACCATCAGTCTAGGAAAAAGATATAACACGAACTCCCCTTCCACAAATGCACCACTATGCATCTAACAAGGAGGGGCAATTACCCCTAGCCTCTGTTGGAGATCCTCAAAAGTGTCCTTTGTAAGTGCCTTTGTGAAAATATCTACAATTTGATCCTTTGTTGTAACATATTCCAACTTTACTTCCTTTTTTGCAACCTTCTCTCTCAAAAAGTGATACCTGATTGCTATATGCTTGGTTCTAGAATGCATCATTGGATTCTTGGAAATATTGATAGAACTTGTATTGTCACACAAAATAGGAATGGGCTCATCATCTAATGCCTTGATATCCTTTAGTGTTTGAATCATCCAAAACACTTGTCTACAATAGGATGTTGCAATTTACTCTGCCTTTACAGTTAATAAGGACACTAAATCTTCTTTTTACTTTGCGATGAGACCAATCTGCTTCCTAAAAAGAAGGCACCACCACCTGTACTTCTTCTATCATCAACACAACCAGCCCAATCAGCATTAGTGTAAGCATTCAAATCAAATTCATTACCTCTTGTATACCATAATCCATAATCTCGAGTTCCTTTCAAGTATCTGAATGTCGTTTTCATTGCCTTCTCATGTGTTTGCTTGGGATTGGCTTGATATCTGGCAACCACACATACTGCATGCATAATATCAGGTCTAGAAGTAGTTAAGTACAACAATCCTCCAATCATAGATCTGTAGGAAGTCTAATCCACCTCCAGAGACTCATCATCCTTTCTCAAGTGACATCTAGTGACCATGGGAGTACTTACTGGTTTTGAATCATCCATACCAAACTTCTTCAACAACTCTTTGACATACTTAGCTTGAGAAATAAAGATACCACCATCTAGCTGAGTAATTTGAAGTCCAAGGAAGAAAGACATATCACCAATCATAGACATATCAAACTCTTTTTGCATCTCCTCTACAAACCTCTTACATATATCATCATCTCCACCAAAGATGATGTCATCAACATATACTGCAACTATCAATATCATGTCTTCTTCTTCCTTGATGTAAAGATTGCTATCTGTAGTACCTTTCTTGAAGCCCTACTGAAGTAAGTACTTGTCTAGCCTAGCATACCAAGCCCTAGGTGCTTGCTTGAGACCATATAAAGCCTTTTTGAGTCTGCACACCATGTCTAGATCTTCTGATATCTGGAAACCATCTAGTTGTTCAATATAAACCTCTTCCTATAGAACACCATTCAAGAGAGTTGACTTGACATCCATTTGATATACCTTGAAGTTCTTATGAGTAGCAAGAGAAAGGAAAATTCCGATTGCCTCCATCCTAGCTATTAGAGCAAAAGTCTCCTCAAAGTCAATGCCTTCAACTTGTGTGTATCCTTTGTTGAAATACATAGGACAACTGAGAGGGGGGGGTGAATTAGTTGTTACAAAACTTTAACCACTTATGAGTATCAACACATCAAATTCTTAATCACTGTTATTAAGATTAACCATGAAAGCATGAAACAAGAAGCTCAACATAATAACACATGAGACACCATAATTTTTAAATGGAAAACCCTATAAGGGAAAGACCACGGTGGGTGTTAGCCCATAGAAATAAATAAGTTATCGCAATACCAAAAATCAAAGGCTCACTACCTTAGGTCTCACTGCCCAAAATGCTCACTGCAAATGTTAGGGCTCACTACCAAGATTGGCTCACTATCAAGGGGTGACTCACTGCCAAGGATTTGTGAATTGATTTGATAGCATCTACTCCATGCCTGGGTTCAGTTCCATTGAAGTACAATATAACACCTTTGCTCTACTCTCAGTAGACCTTCACACTTACCTTCACATTTTCACACTTAGACATCTTTTTCACAACTACATTACATGTTTTTATACAATTCATCGACCTTGGAATGTACATCAAGGTTGGCATTGCATTCATCAACTATTGGAACAATCTCCAACGTCGACATTACAAACATACATAGAAATAGGTCTGGACCTAAACAAGATTAGCTAAGGAAAGGATGTATGTGGATCATGTTACACCTTAGCTGGGACTCAAATGCAATCTTCCACACCACAACACGCTTCCACAATCTTCAATGCATCTCTGCAAGTAGTGAAAACAACCAGGTCAGCTAAGACTGGTGTTAACACTAAGTTTTCTAAGAACAATCTTCTTCTTCGATCCTAATTTCTTTTTGCAGACCAATCCAAAGGTAGGAACATGATCATGAGACATCCACAAGCACATTCTAATCACCAAGAACAACCGCACAATCTCTAACTACTCTGTCAAGAAGATTCTTCAAACTAGAGCATATAATCAACACTGTCAGCCACTGTCATAAAGAAAAGATCACTTGCAAACCACCAAATCACAAACCATTTGAGTTGAAGGCACATAACATCATCCTAGACTTAACTCTAGAACCGCAGACCAAAATACTTAAATGCGGAGGAATGCGAAGCATATAATACATTCTCCCTGTCACCACCAAATATAGAGAAAAATTAGTTTTCACTCTGGTGAACATAACTCACTCAAATCTTCATACTAGAGGCTCAAACTGGGAACATAGCATCTTCAGACATGTCTCTAAATAACTTCCAATCCACAGAGAAAGATATTCATTCTACAAGAAATGCAGAGCAAACCACTGGACTGTTATGTTGTAAACAAGAGCACAATTGACACCAATGACAACACAAATATGTTGACATCAATGACAACACCAGTTAGGCACATACTTGCAACAATCTCCCCCTCTGTCATTGATGGCAACATATGATGTGAAAATTGTAATGACCATCAAGACAAGATACTCCCCCTTCCTTTTTAGACATCTGCATTCTTCTTTTTCCTAAGTTCTTCACATGATTTCTCTCCCCCTTTGACATCAATGGCAAAGGGCACATACTTGCACTCTGTTGCTCTGATCAAACTGAAACTGCTCTAAAATAGGAACTTGTGTAAGTAACATCTAGCTACTCCTCCTGAGAGGTAGCTCTCAAAACATCAATCCAGATCAATGAATGAGACTCTAGTCACCACTAGATTGATGCATTCCTATGAATCTAGTTCAGAGAAGGAGGGGTAATAACCCCTAACTTCTCTCTGAGATACTCAAAAGTACTCTTAGGCAGAGGCTTAGTGAAAATGTCTACAATCTGATCTTTTATGGACACATACTCCATCTTTACGTCATTTTCTGTCACCTTTTCTCTCAAAAAGTAATATCTTATTGATATATGATTTGTTCTTGAGTGCATCACTGGATTCTTTGAGATGTTTATAGCACTTGTATTATCACAAAAGATTGCAATTGGATCTTCATACATAACTCTTATGTCCTTCAAAGTCTGCTTCATCCATAACACTTGAGTGCAACAACATGCTATTGCAATATACTCTGCTTCTATAGTAGACAAGGAGATTGAATCTTGCTTTTTGCTTAGCCATGAAACTAATCTATTTCCCAAGAAGAAAGCACCTCCACTTGTACTTTTTCTATCATCAACATCCCCAGCCCAATCTGCGTCTGTATAAGCACTAAGAGTGAAATCATTATCCTTTGGATACCATAAGCCATGATCTGATGTGCCTTTCAAATACCTCAAGATTCTCTTGACTACCATCACATGTGACTCTCTAGGATCTACTTGAAATCTTGCCACAAGACACATTGCATGCATAATATCAGGTCTGGTTTGAGTTAGATAAAGTAATCCTCCAATCATAGATCTATACCTTTTCTGATTAGTCTTAGGTGATTCATCAGTTTTGCTCAACTTGCAGCCAGTCACCATGGGAATACATATTGGTTTGGAGTCCTCCATCCCAAACTTCTTCAATAATTCTTTCACATACTTAGATTGAGAAATGAATATTCATTTGTTTGATTGAGTAATATGTTGGATAAGTTTTGGAGGTAGGTTAGTCATTAGACTCTCAGATGGCTTTCTGCTACTGGGAGAGTGGTGTTATTGAAGTATGTAGTTCAAGCTCTTCCCATCTATAGATGCTTTGTCCAAACGACTCCTAGTTAATTAAGGACTTTGATGCTCTCTCTAGACAATTCTTATGGCTTTGTAATCTGGAATCGATGAAGTGGAGTTTGGTTAAGTTGGAGTCCATCTATAGACCAGTTTAGGAGGGTGGGCTTGGCCTCCAGCAAGCTAGTCTTAATGGTCAAGCTCTTGCGGCTAATCTCTATTAGAGATGGTGCACTAACCAGGATCAGGCATGGTCCAAGATCCTCACCATGAAGTACCTGGGAGGTGTGGAGAGTGGAGATGCACCTAGATTCTGCATTACTGGAAAGGGTTCCATGACTTGGGACACTCTAAAAAGGGGTGCCAATCTGATTAAGAAGTAGTTGTTTTGGATAATAGAGGTTCGGAGGCACTCTTCTAGTTTGATTCCTGGGATGACTATCCTCCCATCATGTCCATATTTCCACACTTGCACTTCCTATGTTCTAGTTTCCTTGATGTTGGATGGAGTCGGATTGAGGATGTTGAACACACCTAATACTGAGAGGGGGGATGAATCAGTATTCAAACAAATCTCAAACCCTCTGAAGCAATTTAAAACTTAAACTTTACAACATTAACAGAAACATAAAATATCAACACAATGCACAACACCACATAATACTAGATGTACGTGGAAAACCCCAAAGGGGAAAAACCATGGTGAGAAAAGCTGCTAGGAGCTATTGTCCTAATCTAGACTCACAAAAGAATCACAATTACAACTTTGTTTTAGGGCTACAACCCAAGGAATCTACTACTCCCTAAAGAAAGGTTTTAGGGTCACTCCCAAGGAAGCTTCAACTCCCTGCAAACTTTGTTTTAGGGCTTCAACCCAAGGAAGCAACTACTCCCTGAACCAAGAACAACCTTAGAAAAGATTACAGCATGACAATCCTTCTACTGTCTGAAACTGACAATGAAGCTCACTCCTTTTGATGACTGTAATTCTACCTTTTCACTCCCTTTTTGATGATTGCTCTTCTACTTTGACAACTTCTACAAATTCTTCAAATGTCTTCTCCGCAGCTTGCTAACTCACTGCTTTAAGCCTTCATGAAGTTTTGCCTTTGGCTCACTACCTCTAGCAATTAGTTAGGCACACTTTTCACTTCCCTTCTATCTCAAAAATATCTTCAAGATGAATCTGGACAAAATCTTATTACTTCTACTCTTTCTCTTTTAGTCACAAATCATAATGCATTACACATCCATATTTTGCTTCTTACACTCACACTCGCAATCACACCCTACCTAGATCAACTGGGTTTACAATATATACATGATATTACATCGATTACATTACAAGTCAGCCAGAGACACCAAGAATATTACAATTATAAGTTAGCCAAAGATCAAACAACATGAAACATGTAGAGGGCAATCCCTAAAATGAACTACACGCAACACTAGGAAGAGGAACACACCTTGCAAATTCCAACACTTGCTTAACTTGGTCCTAAACATCCTTCATAGCATCATCCTTCATAGAATAACATCCGCACGCTTCACACAATTGAATTAGGTCACCCTTAAGAAAATAAAACATGAATCTTGTAGCACATTGGTCATTACAACTTGGCTGTACTCATGGAATATTAAGCATTACTTGTGCTTCTCCCAGATGAGTTAGCATGACCCATACAACATATCCAAGTACTCCTTGAACTCTGCATAGCAACAAATTTGTGGCGCACTCCTCCAACATACCTCAGTTGATCAAGCAAAAGCATAACCCGGTAATACCTTCATTCCAGACCCCAACCTATTCTGGAAAGACTAGAAAACATCTTGCAAAGCAACATGAAACATCACAAGATCCTCAGGATCATTCTCTACCAGCCAATTTACCATTTCATACAACAACAAGTTGGTGCAAGCCAACAGACACCAAAGCTAGCCACCGGATAGTACAGTCCTGCACTCTTGTCACTTACAACTTTCTCTACGAAGGAACAAATGATATGAAACTTTGAATGTAGCACCTTCACAACCCACTGAACTTAACTTTGAACCGCATGACCAAATTGTCAAATGCGGAGGAATGCAGAGCATTTTCCCACACAGTCTTCAAGACAACTTCCTATAGCAAAAACCTTCACCAACATCCAAAGACCAAAGCCTTCTTGTAACAACACATACTTCCTTAGGATCAGTAGGAGAGAGCATACAACATACTACATACCATCAGCAACATCTTCTCAATATCAACATTACTTCTAATCCTCATCTTAATGCTTCTAATTCCCATCTTAATGTATCATCATGATATCATCTCTATTGACAACAAACATACTCAATACAACCTTAATTGACATTAAACAAGGCATGACATCCAACCATGATCATCAACAACATCACTGTTAACACTCCATCATAGTATAGCATCAACATAAGCATCAATGACAACCCAAACAAAGTGTTGACATCAATGACAACCATACCAGTGACAACCTTAGGCAACATATGTGCAACAAAGGACTTCAAATTTGCTCACTTTTTGCATCAAATGGAAGTGTTTCGTTGGAAGGACCCCCATGAGTGGCCACTGGGAGGCTTGGCTGAGGATCATGAAGAATTAGCTCAGATTCTTATTGGAAGAGCTTACAGTTCTTTTATGGAGCAGGATGTCCTGGATTGGAGTCCTAACCTTAAGGGTTTGTATTTGATTGCTTCAGGTTATCAGGAGTTGGATAGGTAGAAGTAGGGGAGGTTGGCATTCCCTAGTGGAGGAATGTGTGGAATAAGTTTGCTTGGCCTAAATGTAACTTTTTCTTTTAGTTGGTGGCTCAAAATAGGTGCCTCACATGGAAAACTTTGCAGAAAAGAGGATTTCAGGGTCCGTCCAAGTGTGTCCTCTATGGTAGTAGCGAGGAATACTCTTCTCATTTGTTTTTCCAATGTTCCTTTTCTAGAGTGATTTAGCACTTTTGGTGGGGGATTGGAAACAACCTTGTCTTCATGCTTCCTCGTTAGTTGAATTTTGGAGATGTATGGGGAGACCCCCAACCAAGGCCTTCTTCCTGTAGGTTGCTTGGGAAATTGGTCCCTCATGCATCTTATGGCAACTCTGGCTAGAAAGGAATCATAGAATTTTTTAGGGCAAGAGTATGGTGGTCCAACAACTCTGGCAGAGGATTATTGATATGCTCTAGGAAACCTTATATACCAAATGTGATCTGTCTATTCCTCCAGATCTAGGTGATCTAGCAGTGATGCAAAGTTTGAGATTAGCGGAAAGTAGTGTGAAGTCTTCTTTGTCAAAGAGATGTCGGCACCTTTTTGAGAAGACTCAGAGGGGTGGTTGTTGGTCTCCTACACCTACAGGTGTCTTCAAGATCAACACTAACGGGTCCTCCAAGGGGAATCCTGGGCATGCTGGGATTGGGGGAGTTGGGAGGAATAGCTCTGGTGATGTTCTCTTTTTCTTTTCCATTTATAAGGTTTTTAGACTAACAATATCATGGAAGCCCTTGCTACTCTTTATTCTTTGGAATGAGGGTGTGCTCTTAGCTGGCATAAGGTCATTTGTGAGTCAGATTCTCATATTAATATTAATATGTTGAAGGGACAAAAATTTGATGGGGTGAATTGGCAGTTGGCTTTAGTGGTTAAGTAGATTCTTCGCCTGAGTAATTCGTTGGAGTATGTTTCTTTTGTTCACATTCCTAGAGAATGGAATAAGGTGGCTGACTGCTTGGTTAAATGGGCATTGAAGCAAATGGATGATTGGAATGTGGGAGACTGGGAGCAGTTGTCCTTGAATCGATCTCAATGCTTAGATAGGTTGATTCTGGAAGATATGGTTGGGTAAATGGAGGTCTCATTTAGGGCTTTGTGGGGAGGGAATTTATCTGATTGTGGGGGTCTGGTTGTTTTCTTGTTGGGCTTCTCTGGCACTCTAGTGGATTGTGTAGATTTTTGTAACCTTTGTTGTTTGTCAGTTTCTCTTTGATTAATAAATTTTTACGCTCTTTTAAAAAAATTACTATTACTTGCTCAGATTTACCTTGGTTCACCATGCTTGAGGCCTATTTGGGTAGATGGGCAAAAAAATGAAAATAATCCAATGAGATGAAAATAAAAGTAAGACAAGTGCCACGTAGTGGCAAGCACCTGCCTTGTGGTGTTGTAATAATAGTATATGTTTTGTAGTTGTAATTTTTTTCTTAGATTAAATATTTGTTTAATATTGATGTGTGTTGGCACTCATTTTGGTCTGGAGTTGAGCTTTGGTGTTTGCAGGTTCTTCATTGAGGCCCTAGGTTTTCTTGTCCATCGGCTTGAGATTGTTTGTGTCTTGGCAATCGTGTCAACAACATGGTGTGTTCTTTATATCGCCAAGACTTTGTGCTATCGACGAAGGAAATTATTGTTCCACCGAAGAAGATGGTCAAGCCCATGAGGGTATTTCAGGTGTTCATCAGCAAGATTTGGTGTATCGGCCGAAGTGTTTTGTGGTTCACCGACACGTTTGATCTGGCCGATGGTGCCATCGATGAAACATATGTTATCGGCATTACTTTTTTAGGACTCACCGACAGGGGAATCACCCCGATGGAGAATGCCATCGGAGTGAGATTGCATATCAGCCCGGCCAATGGAGGTTCCGCCGATGGTCTAGGTCTCACTGACGGGGGATGCTCGGTGGCCATCGGGAGGACTTTGTGTTCGGTCTGACCGACGATGTCATCGGTGTAGTGATGGCTATCTGCGAGGGAGTTTCATGTTGGGCCGACAGTTGGAGGTCTGGCCGACGGTGGAGTTGACAATCGACATGTCGGGGTGACAATGGAGATTGTTTGGCCGACAAGGGAGTATGGAGTGTGCATTGGTGTGATGGGTGATATCAGTGAAGGAGCTTTGTATCGCTCCGACGGTTAATCTCTCGCCGATGACTTAGCAAGGAATGTGTTTCGGCGGGAATAGTGTTGTTGGCCGGAGGGTTTTTTTGTGGTGCCGATGGTGTAGGTCACACCGACAGAGATGGAAGTTGGGCAGTGGTGACTGCTAGCGGTGGATTCGTGGGTCGAGTGGGGCAAAATGCTCGACACTTAGTGAACATGCGGCCATGCTTATAAAGTAACAAGGAGATCTCCGCGGGGTGCATGTGGGATATATCTTTCCCACATTTTTGAATTATCAAAGCGAATGTGTTTTGGCGGGAAGGCGTCAAACACATTGTTGTTACATTTCTCGGTGGCCGCGGGTGGTTGAGCCATCAATGGCGACTGTTGCAGGGGTATGGGCGATGGTACGAATGGAGGAACTGCCCGTTTGAAGTGTGGTTACCCAGGTGGTGGTGCAAGGCTCAAGGCCTCCCCTGTCTCTTCCCATACCTACTGCATTGATGACTTTTGAGCGCTATTCTTCTCAGGAATGTATGTATCTGGCAAATTTTTGAATCTGCCATGTAATTAATGCTAAGTACGCTTCCCTGTGGTATTTGAGGGACTGTGTTACTCTTTCTATGAGGGTTGGAAAAATGGAAACCTCTGGCTCTGTAACAAGACACGACTGGTTTTGGTTGCTTTGTACAGAAAATCTTGTGAGTTTATGTATCTATTGTTGTATGTCTCATGCATGAATCTACTAATTTCATGATTGCTTTTATATGAGTAATGTTGTATTTGCATGTGTTTTGTTAATTCTGTCTCTAGTATGGCATGTGTCCTTTTGAGTCTAGGTATTTGAGGAATGTCTGAGATTCTAGAATACAGAATTCCTGTATTGAATGCTTGATCTTTTAACTTTTGCTCAAGGGGTAGATTAAATTGTTTTCAGATTAAGTATTGGGAAGGATATACTGCAATAGGGATACCTTAAGTAGAGATAGCTTAACACTCTGTTCTGGGAGGTGTTTGTAAGGCAGATACCATAACATCCCCTTGAAATCCAGTTTTAGTGGGTCATGCTGATCATTCACAGGTGTATGTCTACTGACTCCAAGACTTGGATAGGCACCAATCTAGCTCTGTGTTGAGGTTATACACCAAGTTCAAGTTTACATCCAAACATAAATTAAATTCAAACTCCAAAACAACCATTAGGACTTTAGAAGTAGTTTAGGACCCAAGTCCTCTGATTCACAACTGAACATAAGCCCAAAGCTAGCCCCTTTGCACTTATCCCACAGTTTTGGTCTTCATACAGGAGGATTTATCTACTTTGTATCAACATCCCAAGCCAACCCACAAGCATATTCTCATGGGTGTTGACTAGGGAATAGCCCCCTAGGTTTTGCAGAGCCTGAAGAAGAAGAGGAGATAAAAATAGAGTCTATCTCCTACATTGTTGGCCCCTGGCCCAGAGATCCTGTTGATCACTGATGGCTACCTTGTAGGGAAATCTGGGAATGAGCATCCAATCAGGGAAAAAACCAACAGAAATTGGTGACTCTACTGGGGAATTTATTAAAAGAACCCTGATTTAAAAGAAAACAGTTCCTAGTTATAGGTGGCGACTCTGAAGTAATCTCCCAACCGGTCAAAGTGAAATTTATATGCAGGGGAGAAGATCCCAACGTAATCCTTTATTTGAAGAGTTACCAGTAGAAAGAAGGATGATGTATAGAAGAAAAGGAACCATCTCAGTCAGTCATGAGGGTTCCCCCAAGAATAATGATGATATTCAGGATAACCCTAGGCCGTCAGGATAGCATGTGGCTTATTTTTCAAATGCAGAAGCTGATATCCAAGGTGCATATGAGAGGCAATAGGGTGGCGGTTTAAGGATGAGATCAGAGGTGTTCCAAGGATGCCCTTTCTTAGACCCTGATGAAAGATTTGAAGAGGTAGAATCTCCGAGGGATGATGAAGATGATGACCAGAATGGTATGAGACCATCTACCTCCATGCCTAAAGAAGAAAAGTTAACTGAAGAAATCAAAAGCCTAAGAGCAGAATTAGAATATTTACAAACAATGAGAGTTAGAGATGACATGAGATAGAAAGTGCAAGCTTTAAGGGCTGCTCAGAGTGATTCAATTCCTACCCTGGAAAATGCAAATGTGCAGAGAAACCAGTGCAGAAATGAAGTGCAACCTCAGCATAATGATCAAAGACAGAATGTAAATGATGCCAGAATACCATTAAACAATGTAAGACATCAGAATGCAAATAGAAATATCAATGCCAATCAATTTGATAGACAACCCATGTAGTTGGATAGATTTAGACAGCTAGTGTTTGATGGCATTCTTGGTTATCCTAACCCCATCGATAAGCATGTAAGGCTGCAAGTACCAAAATTTTTAGGAAATAACACTGTGTCAGGGGAGGATCATCTAAAAGCTTTCCAAAATGTCATGGACAACTTTGAGGTTGAGCATGAGGATGTTTTTATGAAGTCATTCATGCAATCTTTGGTCGATGAGGCTAGAGAATGGTACAAAAATCTGCCTGATCGGAGCATTTCATCATGGGATGATTTCAAAAGGATGTTTAAGGAGCAGTATGGTGACAAAATTGACCCTAGCTTTTTTGTAAATGAGTTCACCAGTATCACCAAGGGGTCAAATGAGCAGGTTGCAGATTTTAATGCAAGATTTACTGAAGTATTGAACAAATTGCCACATCACATGAGGCCAAATGAACCAATGTGCATAATATTGTATATAAATGCTTTTGATGCCAAAACTACATATGGGTTGAGCGATAAAGGTCCTGCTACTCTCAGGGATGCTTTCAAGATAGCAATAAATATTGAGAATAACAGGAAAGCATCAGGCAAGACAAACAGGAGGGATGATGTGAAAATTCTGTAGAATCCAAACAAACCTCAGAATGTTCAAGGTAATACATCTGCCCTTGAAGATAAAATTGATAAATTGGCAAATGTTGTTAAGGACCTGAGCTATAGACTGGCTAGAAGTGAAAAAGGGATAGGTCCTGACAGGCAAGTTTACCAAAGGCAGGAAAAGAGACCATCATTGCATGATATGCCATATAATACCAATTGGCATAATGGTAAACCTGTATTTTCACATAACAACACAAATCAGAGAGCTCAACATACCAAGGAAACTCCTGATCCTTTGAAGAAAGCTGTAAATATTGCTGATGATACTCCATGGTGCATAATCTGTCAGATGCCTCATTCACAGTCACAATGCATGATAGCTCAATCTTTGTATGACAATGTTGTCTCTTGTGATGAATGCAATGGGCCACATTATATACAGGATGATGATGTTAATATGCTATCCATAAGCCGGGAGCATCCTTCTCATGATGCAGAGGAGAGCACAAATGATGAGGATAGTGAAGATAGTTATGTGTATGCTCAGGGCTCACACAGTTTTTTGAATAACCTGCAGAGACTTTCTGATGAAGAGATTAGAGCTCTCACAGCTGCAGCAGTCGCTCAAGTCAAAAGCAATTATAACCTCAGAGGCAAGGCTTGGGTAAGCAGCTCACATCAGCCAGAAGGCGTTTCTGCAAGTCAGCCAATGCGTGATCATAGAGGGGCTGAAACATATAAGAAACAATGGAATAATAACAAGAAAAATTTCAAACAAAAACCAAGTCATGATTTCCACAGATCAGAAAATGAAAGCCCCCAGAATGAAGACTGAAGTAAGAACCCTCGGGTTATGAGTGACAGTCAAGCAACCATAAAGACTAAGGTCGGATCAGTTCAAGAAAAGAATAAAACCGTGGAGCAAGCTACAACTGTCATACAAAATTATGCTCCATTTGATATCACTCAAGTCCTCTCTCAAGTAAAGCTTTCTGTCCCATTGATGGAACTGATGAAGATTGAAGAAATCAAGAATAGGACAATATCTTTAATTTCAGGAGTGCCTTGTCAAGCCAAACAAAATGATGAGGCCCAAGGTAAGAAGCAGGCCTTGTGTAATGAAGAATATGAATTCCCTGAGGTGTATTTAGGGATGACCATGACAAAGTGCCCTTCACAAGTGGAGCCATTTTATGTATCCCTAGTTATAAATGGAAAAGTAATCAAAAATTGCATGCTCGATTCTGGAGCATCTACAAATATCATGCCTTTAGCCATCATGCAACAAGATGGATTGAAAATAGACAAGGCATGTGGAAATGTTATGCTATGGATGCCAGAGAGGTACCTGTCATCGGAATCATGAAAGATGTAGATTTCAGACTGGTAGCATATCCTGAGAGGACATATAGGATGAACATAATAGTGGTTGACATCAAGCCACAGTATGGTATGTTGTTGTCAAGACGATGGGCAACACTAATTGGTGGAAGTATGCAACTGGACCTGTCATATGCTATGATTCCAATGAATGGCAGGGATGTTAAATTGATCAGAGAAGAAAGATCATTAGAGACAGTGGAAGACCAAGAATCAGATGAATAGATATGTTTTGTGAACACTGATTGTGATAACTGCAAGGTTGTTTCAGATGATAAAGAGGATAGAGAGAAAAAAGTTTGCATTGAAGAACTGGACCAGCATGGTCTATGGACCATGTATTTTGATGGAGCTTGTGCAAAGGAAGGTTCTGGAGCTGGAGTTGTTTTCCTATCTCCAACTGGTAAGCTCCTCAAATTCTCCTTCTTGCTAGGGTTTGCTTGTACAAATAACATTGCAGAGTATGAAGCCTTACTCTTAGGCTTAAATATAGCTCTCAAACATGGAATCAAGATACTAAGGGTATTTGGGGATTCTAAGTTAATTGTATCCCAAGTTAGAGATAGATATGCCTCAAAGAACAAAAGATTAAAACAATACAAGCATGCTGTTTGGGATACAGTTGAATTATTTGATGCATTTTCAATAGGGTGGGTAGAGAGATCAAAAAATGTCATGGCTGATTTCTTAGCTAATGTAGCAATAAGGCCGGATGATATCACCCTGTTAGATGTTACAAATGTTGAAGTTAAAATTAGACCTGCAGTACCAGAAAACATATGCAGTTGGCAAGTGTTCGATGATGACAGGGACTTGTTAAAAATTTTGCACTGCAGAGATGAATATGAGAACCAAGAAATTGACTTTCAAGCTTTTGTAGAAACAATAGATGGAAAAGAAACTCTTATGGGGAAAGAAATAATTCAGTTGAAGACTAACAAAATTCCTAGAGGGTTAGTAGCTTTAGAAAGAGCTTTTGACAATAGAGACCAATTGGTCACAAAGACATCTCCCACAAACAAGGATGACTTAGAAGAGATAAATTTGGGGACATCTCAGGCCCCCAAGAAGGTATACATTGGCAAACAGCTCAAACCATGCATTAGGAGTATGCTGATTACATTACTGAAAAGGTATAAACATGTTTTTGCTTGGTCATATGAAGACCTCAAAGCTTATAAAGAGGACTTATTCTAGCATGAGATCCCATTGAAGCCTGGAGCTAAGCCATTTAGACAGAAGCAAAGGCCTATTAATCCTACCTTAGCTCCGAAAATGTAGGAAGAACTCAAGAAGCTTAGGGAGGCTGGAATAATTGTGCCAATCAGACATTCAACTTGGGTGTCTAACCTTGTCCCAGTCAGAAAAAAGAATGGCGATATTAGGCTTTGTGTTGACTTCAAGAATTTGTATGTATCCTCCTTAAAGGATAATTATTCATTGCCTAATATGGAGGCTATGCTGTAGAGGGTAACTGGTTGTGAACTCCTATCCATGATGGATGGATTCTCAGGTTACAATCAGGTGAAGGTAAAGGAATCAGAACAATACAAGACTGCCTTCACCACTCCATGGGGAACATATGTATATGTGAGAATGCCATTTGGACTAACAAATGTAGGTGCTACATTTCAAAGAGCAATGGATGTTACTTTTGCAGGATTGATTGACTCAATCCTGGCTGTATATCAGGATGATCTGATTGCCTATTCAAAGAAGGAAAAGCAGCATTGTATGCACTTGGAGCAGATTTTCATAAGAGCACTAGAGTATGGCATTTCTCTAAATCCAAAGAAGTGTGCTTTTGGGGTAGTTGAAGGAAGGCTCCTAGGGCACATTATTTCCAAAGATGGAGTTAGGATTGACCCTGAGAGAATAGCTGCAATTGATAAGATTCAGATGCTAAAAACAGTAAAGGGAATTCAATCTTTCTTTGGACAAATAAATTTTGTTAGAAGATTTGTTCCCAACTTTACAGAAACCACAAGGAACATCTCTAAAATGCTGAAGAAAGGTGAGACTATCAGTTGGGAAGGTGAAGCAAGCAGATCTTTTCAGGACATCAAGGAAGCAATCAAGATAGCTCCTGTTCTTAAATCTCCTAATTTCTCTAGGCCATTTCAATTGTTTTCATTTGCTTCTTTCCATACTATTGCTGCATGTTTACTATAGAAAAATGAGGATGGTTTTGAACAACCCATAGCTTTCTTCAATATGTCCTTGCAAGCTTCTGAGTTAAAGTATGACATCATGGAGAAACAAGCATATGCACTAGTCAGAGCGGTCAAGAATTTCAGGCCATATCTGGTAGGATCCCAGATAATTGCATATGTGCCTCATGCGGTAGTCAAAGACATTTTCACTCAGCAGGAGGTAACAGGGAGAAGGTGCAGATGGATAAACAAACTGTAGGAGTTCAACATAGAAATACAAATTACTAAGTTGGTAAGAGGACAAGGATTAGCTAAGATGATGGCACAATCAAACTTGGAAGCATGCCAGATCAATGCAGTCCAGAATGAGAATATCAATGTGTCAAAATCTGAATGGTATAAGAACATCATATATTATTTGCAAAATCTGAATTGTCCTCATTTCAGCGACAGTCAAAAGAGAACTTTAAAACTACATGCAATCAGGTATGTTATTGTTCAAGGTGAGTTGTACTGGAAGAATCCTGGTGGTGTGTTGCTGAGATGTGTGGATGAAGGTGAAGCTAACAGTGTTTTGAATGACATGCACAAAGGATTGTGTGGTGGACATTATATTGCCCAAACAATAGCTCATAAGATCCTTAGGGCAGGGTATTGGTGGCCCAGTCTCTTTTCAGATGCACAAAGGCTGGTAAGGAAATGTGACCCTTGCCAAAGGTTCTTAGAAAAGTTAAGATATGAAGGTGCACTACCCCTTAGAATTGTAACTGTGGATGCTCCTTTTCGACAATGGGGAATTGATTTTATAGGGGAGATTGCAGAAAAGTCGAGTGGGGGACACAGTTCAATTTTGGTGGCTACTGACTACTTCACCAAATGGATTGAGGCCATTCCAACTAAAAGAGCTACAAGTAAGGTGGCGATGGATTTCATACTGGAAAATATTATCATCAGGTTTGGAGTACCATTCAAGATAGTCACAGATATGTGTTTCAAATCAGGTGAATTTGTTGATTTTTGCAACAAATATGGGATGAACTTGTCATATGCATCACCATACCACCCACAAGGAAATGGTCAGGCAAAGTCAAGCAATAAAAGCCTCATGAAAATCATCAAGAGGATACTGGATAAGAACAAGAGAGCTTGGGATTCAAAGTTAAAACTGGCATTATGGGCTGACAGGGTGACAGTGAAAAAGGCTATTGGAAGGTCACCTTTTGAGCTGGTATATGGTACAGTAGCCAGGCTGCCTATAAACAATATCTTGCCAGTGTACAAATTTATCCAAGAGAATGATGAGGAGATTGAAGACTCCATGATAGAAAGAATAAACCAGCTGGTTGCACTGGATGAAAACAGAAGGAAAGCCCACCAGATCAATCTCAAGAGACAACAAAATGTGAAGCATCTGTTTGACAAGAGAGCTGCAGAAAGGAAGTTTCAAATAAATGACTGGGTGCTCATCTAGAATGCAAGAAGTCAGGACAAGGGCAGACATGGTAAGTTTGAACCCTTGTGGATGGGGCCCATATCAGATTTGCAATACTCATGCCGAGGATTCTTATTTCCTCCAGGCCCTAGATGGTGAGATGCTGGAATTGCCTGTGCATGGACAATTCCTCAAGTTTTATTTTGCATAAGTGACCTGTCTCTATGCACAATTGTAAAATATATGTATATTGTTTGTAAGTGCCTTGTATAGTCGTCCCTGTTTTGAGTTTTGGGTTTTGGCTGGTCTACCTGGAGATCTGGTTCTCGCTGCAGTTTTGCACCTGCACGTCCCCATTCAGAGCCTGTGTTGGCACTCATTTTGGTCTGGAGTTGAGCTTTGGTGTTTGCAGGTTCTTCATTGAGGCCCTAGGTTTTCTTGTCCATCGGCTTGAGGTTGTTTGTGTCTTGGCAATCGTGTCAACAGCATGGTGTGTTCTTTATATCGCCAAGACTTTGTGCTATCAGCGAAGGAAATTATTGTTCCACCGAAGGAGATGGTCAAGCCGATGAGGGTATTTCAGGTGTTCATCGGCAAGATTTGGTGTATTGGCTGAAGTGTTTTGTGGTTCACTGACGCGTTTGATCTAGCCAATGGTGCCATCGGTGAAACATATGTTATCGGCATTACTTTTTTAGGACTCACCGACAGGGGAGTCACCCTGATGGAGAATTCCATCGGAGTGAGATTGCATATCGGCCCGGCCAATGGAGGTTCCACCGACGGTCTAGGTCTCACCGACGGGGGATGCTCGGTGGCCATCGGGAGGACTTTGTGTTCGGTCTGACCGACGATGTCATCATTGTAGTGATGGCTATCGGTAAGGGAGTTTCATGTTGGGCTGACAGTGGAGTTGATGATTGACATGTCGAGGTGACAATGGAATTGTCTGGCCGACAAGGGAGTATGGAGTGTGCATCGGTGTGATGGGTGATATCGGTGAAGGAGCTTTGTATCGCTCCAACGGTTAATCTCTCGTCGATGACCTAGCAAGGAATGTGTTTCAGCGGGAATAGTGTTGTTGGCTGGAGGGTTTTTTTTGTGGTGCCGATGGTGTAGGTCACACCGACGGAGATGAAAGTTGGGCAGTGGTGACCGCTAGCGGTGGATTCGTGGGTCGAGCGGGGAAAAATGCTCGACACTTAGTGAACATGCAGCCATGCTTATAAAGTAACAAGGAGATCTCTGCAGGGTGCATGTGGGATATATCTTTCCCACATTTTTAAATTATCAAAGCGAATGTGTTTTGGCGGGAAGGCGTCAAACACACTGTTGTTACATTTCTCGGTGGCCGCGGGTGGTTGAGCCATTAATGGCGACTGTTGTAGGGGTATGGGCGATGGTACAAATGGAGGAACTACCCATTTGAAGTGTGGTTACCTAGGTGGTGGTGCAAGGCTCGAGGCCTCCCCTGTCTCTTCCCATACCTGCTGCATTGATGACTTTTGAGCGCTATTCTTCTCAGGAATGTATGTATCTGGCGAATTTTTGAATCTGTCATGTAATTAATGCTGAGTACGCTTCCTTGTGGTATTTGAGGGACTGTGTTACTCTCTCTATGAGGGTTGGAAAACTGGAAACCTCTAGCTCTGTAACAAGACATGACTGGTTTTGGTTGCTTTGTACATAAAATCTTGTGAGTTTATGTATCTACTGTTGTATGTCTCATGTATGAATCTACTGATTTCATGATTGCTTTTATATGAGTAATGTTGTATTTGCATGTGTTTTGTTAATTCTGTCTCCAGTATGGCATGTGTCCTTCTTCTGAGTCTAGGTATTTGAGGAATGTCTGAGATTCTAGAATGCATAATTCTTGTATTGAATGCTTGATCTTTTAACTTCTGCTCAAGGGGTAGATTAAATTGTTTTCAGATTAAGTATTGGGAAGGTATACTGCAATAGGGATACCTTAAGTAGAGATAGCTTAACACTCTGTGCTGGGAGGTGTCTGTAAGGTAGATACCATAACATCCCCTTGAAATCCAATTTTAGTGGTTCATGCTGATCATTCACAGGTGTATGTCTACTGACTCCAAGCCCTGGATAGGCACCAATCTAGCTCTGTGTTGAGGTTATACACTAGGTCCAGGTTTGCATCCAAACATAAATTAAATTCAAACTCCAAAACAACCATTAGGACTTTAGAAGTAGTTTAGGACCCAAGTCCTCTGATTCACAACTGAACATAAGCCCAAAGCTAGCCCCTTTGCACTTATCCCACAGTTTTGGTCTTCATACAGGAGAATTTATCTACTTTGTATCAACATCCCAAGCCAAACCACAAGCATATTCTCATGGGTGTTGAATAGGGAATACCCCCTTAGGCTTTGCAGAGCCTGAAGAAGAAGAGGAGATAAAAATAGAGTCTATCTCCTACACTGTTGGCCCCTGGCCCAGAGATCCTATTGATCACTGATGGCTACCTTGTAGGGAAATCTGGGAATGAGCATCCAGTCAAGGAAAAAACCAACAATGTGGCACTGATTTATTGGTAAATACTCTTCATGAATTGATTAGTTCATTTTGAGTTTGATTTAATATTTGTTTGGTTAGCATAGACTACAATGGAGTTTGTATTGGAGAATGTCAAATAATATGAATTTTAGTCTAATATTGCCAATCGTTGAGTCACTTTTCATTTATTATAGCATTTTACTACTTGCTATTATTGCGATGACACTCATAATTAGTTTGCATCCAAAAGGTTTGACAAATTGCATTCCAAATAGGTAAATTAACTAGTTGAATACATGAAAGGTTTGACAAATTGCATTCCAATTAAAGCTAAATTAACTAGTTGAATATAAGGAAGGTTTGAAAAATTACTCCAATTAGGTAAATTAACTAGTTTAATACATGAAAGGTTTGACAAATTGCATTCCAATTAGCTAAATTAACTAGTTGAATACAAGAAAATTTGACAAATTGCATTCCAATTAACTAAATTAACTAGTTGAATACAAGATCTTGGAAAGACTAATTACAATGACAATGATAATGATAATGCATTGTTGAATGTATCCTTCCTCATTATAGCATGTGTTGTACTAGGAAGGGATTAAAACATGAAACATGATAGTTGATTGTATGTGCAAGTTGTAGCATGTATAGACCAACATATATAAGTGTTAATTTAATTGAATATAAAGTTAAACAATATGACTAATTATTTGCAATAAGTAGTAAAAAAAAATTAATTTAAATTCTATTAAAAGAAAAAAAAAATTATTATTTTAATTTTAATAGTATTTTATTTTATGAAAAATGGTAAAGGAACATTAAACTTTTATTTCATTTTGAAAATATCTATCATTATGCAATTCCTTCTAGTTAATATGAGATGAAAGTAAGAGGAATGCCATTTGTGGACGTTAATTGGAAAGTGACATGATTGCAAACATGGGCATAAAACTTGCATGAAGGTAATTTTCTATTATTTAGCCTTTTTTTCCTCTTACTTTGTTTTGTATGATTCATTAAATTTTGCATCCTATCCCCTTCTTAGCTGAAAGTCATCCACATATAACATGTAGTAAAAAGACAAAGATGGTGACAGAATTTATCCAAAATATGAACAATGATCAATAAGTAAGAACCTTGTATGGGTATTTTTAGGAAAGTCTTGAATGTTTTTTGTAACATGTGGAATTATGTCACAAATTTATAGGCATGTAAAGCATAGTATGGTAGATGTGCTTAGAGAGCTTTGTGAGATGGCCTTTAAGAAATGCATGAGAGCAGATGAGGTAAAACTAAGTAGTTTGCAGAAGAAGTGCTAATACATTACAAATGTGAAAGAAAGAGAGGATGAAAGCTATGTAATGTATATAAATACATTATAATGATAATTCTATTTATTTGTATAATCAATAATTTATTATAAATAATATTATTAATATATTATGAATTATATTATTCATATTTAAAATAAGAATCTAATAATTAATATATACAATGAATAAAAATTAAATATGAATATTACACAATATAATATATTAATATTTAGATTAGTATAATATTTCAATATTTAATATTTATATTAATATAAAATGTATATTAATTCATATTAATATATTTTTTGATATTCTTATGTGCATTTAAAGGGTTTTAGGATCCCTTCAAAACCTATATTACATTACACATTTTTAATAAAACAATGAAATTACATAAAGTAATTAAATTATCAAGAAGGGAATTTAGAGAGATATCTTGTTTTGCACTCCAATATTTCACTTTTCTTTTTGTATATATATATATTAATAATCAAATTTATATTAATTAATATTTAATACATTTTTTGATATTTTACGTATATTGTATGTTTTATCAGAACTTTTGGGGGACAAATTCCACACTATATCTATTATTAAAGTGCAAAATTTTTTACTATAATATAACACAAATATAAATACATTATAATTTTTTTAAAACTTGCATATATTTTACTAATAAGAAGGAAGATTACATCAAGTGGCTAAGAGAACCACTCCCGCAAAATTACATCTTATATAATATGTCTTTTTCGCTCAATCTTAGCAAGTTAAAAATAGAATTACTACAAAGTAATCAATATTTAGTATGCTTTATGTATTATCATCCTTGTTTCTAGTCCATTTCTAGAATGTCATTATCTACCATATTTTTGTCTGCTCCTGTTTGCTGCATATCATGTTCAAAGTTTCCTCTATCTTGTTCCTTCATTGCATTTCCTTGCTACTATTCTTCTACCATCAAAGTTTCCTTACACCACTGCTCCTTGTTTTCACTGCCGAGAAATGAATCCCAACCTTTAAATGTGCCTATCTTTGGTGAGACTTTCAATTGGCTACTATCAATGTCAAAGTTCTGACAAGTATACTCCACTGCTCCATTATCTCATCATCTTTCCCATCTTCCAGTGAGTGATTGCTATATCTATTGTGCATCTCCATATATTCTTTATGAAAACTGGGATCAACTCTCATATAGTCATGTGCCCAGAACTCTGTTGTTTGAATATTTGATATGTACACCATTCTTGAGCCCTCATCCAAGATCTTCATAAACCTATCTGTAGGAATCTTCAAAGTAGTGGTTGCATGTTCACATATCAAATGAAGTGTGAGTCTAACAAAGGACCCAATAAGCACTCTCTTCCTTCCCTGGTATTCATCTTCATTCCTTGCTTTCCATTATGACCACATAATCTCAGTTGAAAAAACAATCCAACACAAATTGACATTGATATCTACTTTACTAACAAAGCCACATAGAATATCCAACTTGGTAAAACATACTTCAAACAACCCTCCCTTTAATCTACTCAAAAAGAACCACCAGACATGACGAGCAAACTTGCATTCAAAAAAGACATGATCACAACTTTTAGGCAAATTACAAAAGGAACACAATTTAGTATCAAACCCTAGTTCCTGTCTTTTAAGCAATAACAACTATCTAAAATAATACTTTTTAGGTTCAACAATATTAGACCAAATAGAATTCATGGTTCTAGACCAAACTTTAGACTCTAGACTGACATTCCTAATAGAATTAATGTGTTCAAAAACCCCTCGTGTTTCTATCATCATTTCATAAAGTTTATTAGGTTTCACTTTACTTAATTATGTGCCATCTTTCCATTTTATTGTCTCCCATCCAAATCTCTTCAGATCATAGCCCTTCTGAGTGTATTCATAAATGGACCTGCTTAGGATGGCAAATGTTCTTTTCTGTGTTTCAAGGATACCATATTTATTTCTAATCTGATTCCAACTCTTCAAAGAGTTGCCTACTATTATATCTTCAAAGGAGTCAATGCCCAATCTGTGTCATTTCTTTTCTGAGCATCCTTGGAGTAGGGCCAACATTTTATCCTTGTGTTTTAGGTTCCACCAGACTGACCTGCAACCATAAATTTGCTTGCTACAACTATTAATGGCACTTCTATCTCTTATGAAGGTTCTTACACTTTCCCATGCTTTCCAAATAGAACCAAATACAATAGACCCAGAGGGGTTAACCTTGAAATCTCCTAAAATAATATCCTGAATATTCAGTCCTTGCCAATCTATGAATTAAAATCATTGCTTCCAGCAGAAATATCGATCTTCGCTGCTTTTCAGCAGCAGATTACTTCCGTGCCAATTCACTCATCTTTATTGGACCAAGTTAGATTTTTCCCATTCTACCCGATGCCGTCCTTTTCGAATCAAATTTTATTGATAGGGCCTAGGGAAACTGGATGATCATATTTGGCTAAAAGTTTAGCAGTAGATTCTTATTTACCTTTAATATGAATATCTCCTAACAGTTTTTTGAGGCAGCAGAAACTTCTGTCTCACTATGAACCTGAGTATACATCTTCAGCTCAAAATTCATACCTTGAGCATGAAAATATCCTTATGTCTATGGGCTGGTCAGGGAGGCCAAAAGACCTACTTGAGAAAGACCATTATGATAAAAAACCTCATAAGTTTTTGCATGACCAAGAGGATCCTAACCCTCCAGAATATTTTTCGAAAAGAGTTTTCCAATTCATGTTGGCACTTAGATTGGCAAAATTGATGTCTCCTTGCATCATATGGATTCCAAGCATTCATGAAATAAATGATTACTACTTCCTTGTTACATTATTGACGAAACTCCTTGGAGATTCATATCATTTGGGTGATGGTGAACAAGAAACCACCATCAAACAAAATATTATTGTTATTGCTTCAACTCATATTCCAAAAAAAATTGGTCCATTTCTAATAACTCCTCCTCATAATAAACGAAGATTCGATACATTTATCAACACTAAAAGATGGCCTGCCCCACACCGAGAAAAAGAATTTCTTGTGCTTTTACGTAACAAAGGGCTCTACTTGAAAAAAGAGTGGAACTGCTACGATGAATTTGGATTAAATACCAAAGGTTTTACTACACGAGATCTAGCAAACCTTGCTAATTATATATTGCTAATTAGCATGAATCAAAATACTTCAGCTATAGACAATGATATAATTAGAGTAGCTTTGTATAGATCAAGTTGGGGTCCTTGCAATTATAACCTGAAATTTAGTGCTATTTCTAAAGTACTTCCCTATAAGATAGGAAAAGCTATTATACAAAATAAACTTACATATTTAAAAAATTTTCTAAGGCTTACTCTAGATTTCCAGGGTCGAAGGGCAAACTATTTGCATCAATGGTATTTAGAACCTTCAGTTGCTGGAACAACTGCGAAGGAATTCACCATATTCTATCATATTTTGGGTTGCTTGGCTGGATCAGTAGCTCAAGATTGTTGGTTTCTATCGGAATCAAATAAAGAGAATTGGACTCCATTTGATCCATTCATTGCAAATGATTTCATTCTAGCTTCGAGTCTTTTACAGGGTCTTTTGGAAGAGTTTCCATGGTTGGCAATATATCGAGGTAATTCTGATTACATCACAATTGCTCCTCAGTTCAAAAGAGATACGATGCAAAAAGGATTATCTTCTATGCTAGATGAAATCGTTTTATCTAAAGAATTAAGATACGCCTACGAAGGATACAGAGGAGAATTGGGAACTCCCGTAGTTTGTGATTCTAGGACTTGGCATTTTAGTTTTATTTGCGGCAATCGATTCAAGCATATCAAAGATATAACAATAGAAAATTCTTTATTGGATTATCTTCATCTGTTTGGAGGGTTTCAAGAAAGACTGACCCATCTTTCTAGTTTGTATTGGAAGAAATTCCTGGCGTCTAGCACTTATCTCCTTTCTCTTTATGGTGGGAAGGACGATATTCTAGAAAGAAAGACAGCTGCTTTCTGGGAAGCAAAATTCTTATACAATAAGTTTCAAAGGATGGGAATATATCAATTTGACACAGAAGAGTATGCAATGGAGTATAAACCTTTAAATACTCCAGTGATCTATCTATCTCGTCGATTTCTTTGGGATCCCGTGAGTATTCGCTTTGTAAGTAAGCACCCTATTTTTGAACGAAAAGAACTTTTTGTTTCTAAAGAACTCGTGAAGAGTATTTATCTTACTTATTCTTCAACAAGAGAGCTAAAAATCAGTATTAGAAAATCGTTAAAGTCTATTATAAGAAGGAAAAAGGTGAAAAAAATAGCCCTAGGAATGAAAATTCAGACTGATGATAATGATTTACCTCAAATTGAAAGAAAAGAAGATTTCAAAACTTTCAAATGCTTTCAAGAAATTGGTATCCGATTGAGACGTGTATTACCATATTCCCAATCGATAATAAGTGAATGTTGGTTCCATGAAAAAACACGGGATGATAAATTCAAACAATTTTTGCTCAAGGGAGAAAGGGAAAATATAGATTTATTATCTAATGAATGTTTTATTTATAAAACTCTATTTGAAAGTTATGAATATTTATCAAATTTATTTTTCTCTAATAGAATATTATTTAAACAAATGATCAATACATTGTTTAAAACAAAATGGCTTTCTCCGAATGCCATTGATTGCTTATTAGCGGAAGGATTGAATAAAAAGAAAAAAGACTAGATCTTTAATTTAAAGATAAATTGATATTACGATTATGTAAAAGTAAGCATAGTAATAAATATAAGCCAAGTCAGTTCTCTTGAACTTGATGAAATATTCTCTACTATGTTTACTTTTATTTATTTTATTTGGGTTATAGTAGTATAGTATACTTTCCTCCTAAACTTTTTATTCCGAAGAAATAATCTTTCATTAGAACAATTTTTTGTAAATTGTTTATGACCAAAATTTTCTAGGGTTCACCACCTTCCAAAGCTTTAACAATCTATTTTGCAACTAATGTTGCACCTTGGATTTTTAAATATTTAAGCCATAAACCTCCTTTTTTACTCAGACATCACCATTCCCAAGATACTGCATGCCTTTTTTTTATTTCCTTTGCCATCAAACCAAAGAAATTCCCTTATTCTTTTTTGAATAATGTTTATTTGATAGCTAAAAAACATCCAAGAGGATGCATAATATATAGAATAAGCAGATAATATTTTTTGACATACTTGTATCCTTCCTGCCATAGAAAGGTATTGCTTATTCTACATATATAGCTTCTTATTAATTTTTTCATATATCCAGCTCCACATATTCTTCAAGGAGGGATTCACAGAGAGTGGAATGCCAAGAAAACTTACCTGCTTATTCGAATCTCCCATTGTCATTGATTAGGTCCCAACCAAATTGGTGGGTTTTCATTCCATCTTAATAAGATAGACTTAGATTTTGATACTTTAGCACCAGAGGCCCAACAAAAAATATTCAGTCTATGCTATAGTCTCTTTAGATTATTTTCTTCAATGATTGGGAACAACGCAGTATCATCAGCAAATTATTTATTCAGCAAGGTATCCTTATTAGGAACAACTATACCTTTTAAATCTCCTTTTATTAATTATGTCCTCAAGATGTAAAACATGGCTTCAAATGCTATAACAAATAATGCAAGGGCTAGAGGACATCCTTGTCTGATTGACCTTTCCATTCTAAAGGGGTCGGATAAAGAACCATTAACATTAATTTGAACTGATGCATCTCTAAAAAGCACTTTTACCATCTTGCAATACTTATATGGAAATCCAAGTGCTTCCAACATCAAAAGCACAAAGGACCACTCTATCCTATCATAGGCTTTTTCAAAATCTTCCCAACTGGTAATTAGGTTTTCTAGAATATATCTTCCTTTGATAAACCCTGTTTGAGTAGGGTTTATGATTGCCAAAAAAATATCTGTTAGTCTCATAGCTAAGACTTTTTCTGTTATTTTATATGACACATTTAACAATGTAATAGGCCTCTAGTTTCTTTTATTGGTCTTGTCTCCTCCTTTCAGTAGAATCTTAATAATTCCCTTGTTAATTTCCTCTCCCAGTGTTCCTTTAACAATTGCTTCCTGATAAACTTCATGTAAGTCCTCCACAATCCACTCTAATTTAGCCTTATAAAATTCTACTGGAATACCATCTGCTCCTGGGGATTTTCCATTTTCCATAGCTCAAATTGCTCTCATTATTTCTTCTTTAGATATATCCTGACTTAACATTATTCCTATTTCTTGGGAGACTTTCTTTGGACATGTTCTTTTACATAGCATTTGTGCCTCTTTGCATTCACTGGATCCATCCTCTGCTAAAAAAAGGGTTTTATAAAAGGATCTAAAGATTTCCTTCATATATGCATTATCTTTATAGCACGCATCCTCTTCAACAACAGGTCCAATGTTATCTTTAGCATTTTTGGTCTTTAACATATTAAAGAAATACTTTGTTCCTCTATCCCCTCCTTTCAGCCAATTGGGCCTAGCTCTAACTTTAACTCCCTAATTTCTGAGTGTTTGAAATTTCTCGAGCTTATGTTTAGTTTCCCCCAATTTCCTAATCAATTCCTCATCCTCACTTTGTACTTGTATATTTTTTTCAATTTTTAAGAACTCTTCCTGTAGCCTCCCTTCCTCTCTCCTATTGTCCATAGCATATTTTTTCCAATTGTTTGGAAAAGAGCTTTACAATTCTTTAATAATACATCCCAGTATTGCAATCTGCTAGAGTTGGAATACAAAGCCTTAGAGACATTCCTTAGGCTTTTAATACCTTCTTGACAATCAGAGTCTTGAAATAGGGTTGTGTTTAACTTGAAGAGATTATCTTTTTAACTTTGATTTTAATTTGCTGGTCTTTCAATCTGATGTGTGCTCCTATTGGGTGATGATCCGATAAGGTTAAAGGAAGGACCTCAACACAATTAGAATCTTTTTTATTTTGAAATTAGAATCCATATTCACTCACATAAAATCTATCCAACCTAGAATATATTCTTCTATTACCATTTTGACTGTTACACCAAGTGAACTATATACCCTTTTTGTCCTTTTTCTTTTTTTTCTAGTGGGTCAAAAAGCTTAAACATTTTCTTTAATTTGTTCCAAAAGAAGAACTCATTGCCTTTCCACTCCCATTTGTTTCCTCCTCTTTTATCTTACCTATTCTTAGTCATATTAAAATCCCCACCTACAATCCAAGGAATTTTTGGTAGTTCATGAGTCATCCATTTCCATAATTCAGTGCTATTAATGTACTCATTGGGTGCATAAATAGAGAAAAATCCAAATCTATGATCATCTTTCTATATGACAGTCCACATACATCTATTATAGGGAGAACAACCATTATGTACAACAAATTTAAACCATCTTTTATTAATCAAAATAGCTATTCCCCCTTACCCTTATTATGCTTGGTGAAAAAACAATCAACCTCTCTCCATACAAATTTTAAGTTAGTTTCCAAATTGAATCCAATAGCTTTCACCTCTTGCATCATAAGGAGATCCATCTTTTTATTCTTGTTACATAAATCTCTTATTATATATTTCCTGTTTGGGGATTCTAGGCCCCTGATATTCCAACTATAGCAATTCACGTTTGATCAATATCAGAAGAGTCAAGTTTCCTTTTCTTATACATCTTATGAAAGCAATCAAGGATTTTTTCATTTTTGCTTTTACTCTCTTGTTTAGCATTGCTAGAATTTTTCCTAACATACTTCCTTTTTTAACTCTCCTCTATTTTTTTGTTTATGCTAGGGAGGTTAACAATTCTTTAAGGTTAACTTCATTTCTGTTGAGACTGACTAGGCCTAAACTTTCAGGCAGTATCTTAGAAGGTTCTGCACTAACCTCCTCTGAGTCTATTGTATGCATTTGCCCCTCTGTACTCAGTTCTAGGTTATCCTGTTTACTTTCATCTTCTTCTTTTTTCCTTCTTTCTTCTATATTAGCTTTGATTTTTCTAGAGCAAGTTCCTGAGCATTATTTTTGGTCAAGCTTTTACTTTTTTAGCCCAATCCTTTTTTAAATTGAAAACATTTTCTATTTCATGATTTAATTTAATATCTAAAGGGTTTTCCATAATAGCAGCATCGTGGGTTGGGCTAGACACTGGGGGTTCTTTATTTGTGCTTACTAGAATATTTTCACTTCAAATTGAGGAGCTTGGTATATTACTACAACCATTTTTGTTATTAAGGCCAGATCTCTGTTATCTTCGAAGTCTATACTTCTAAAATCTCCTAATTCTCCTCCAGGCTCCAGGTCTTGACAACCACCTTCCCACTCCGAGGATGAGGAGTCACCCAAATCTTCAAGAGTGGTAGGTTTTTATTAGGGTCCGCAAGCCTTTTGCCTACAATTTCCCCCTCTTCAAGACTTAATTCACTTAATTTCCTCTCAATAGCTGAAAGCCCATCCTTGTCAAAAAACCCACCAAGACCACGACCAAACTTTTCCACTTTTTTCCACCTAAGTGTTGTTCAACATTGGGAACATTCGAGCTATTAGGTTCATGCTTCCTCACCCTCTTGTTTTCTTCCCTGATATCAGAGAGGTTTTCCTTAGGGACAACTCTACCAGTGACATTATGCCAGTCATTGCCAACATTCAAATTTTTATTTAGAGTTAGACATGATCTCTTCTGATGTCCATCACTCTTACACAAGAAGCACACATTTAGTCCCCCCCAATCCTTCTATTTCATAGAACACTGGTTTCCCGAAGCCCTTAATTTCAACCCATTTGGGAATAATCACTCTTGGTTTAATTAAGACCAGAACCCTCGCATCCATGTGCGAAAGGGTTATCCTAGCCTCCTCCACCCTTAGTGTTTCACCCAAGGGTTGTAGAACCTGGGGCAGGAAGGCCCACAGTTGCTCAGGAACTCGTTTGACTACAAACCATTTGGGGGTCGAATAGAATAGCAGTTCTTCTTTGGAGGCCTTTGAGGACCAAGAGTAAGCTTTAAACAGAGTCTGTCCTATGTTTCAAAAATTCCTATTAAACACTTTTTCCTGCATGGCATGGGTCCTGAAGAAAATTACGAAAACCCCTCTTTGTAACATTCTACAAAAGGACACCTGGATGACCATTTTTTCCCCCCAAACTAACACTATCCACTTATCAAGGAATGCTCTAGATGGCAAATTTTCTAGGTTTGAATAGACCAAAAAGACTACAATATTTCATAATCTATTTTCCTCATTCTTCACTACAATTAATGTGCTTTCATTCAAAATTAATGTTAAACTAGGGGATGGGAGAGAGCACTTACCCACATCTTCTTTTTCTCCCTCCTTCTTGCCTCTTCCTCCATTGGGGAATTCACCGCCTGCTCTGAACTCTATGTTTCCTTTGAAAACCTTGAAACGACCATTTTCTGGCGGAGTCGAGGCATCTTCGACTGCTATGGCTTCCTTGAATGTCTTTTTTACACCATCAATAATCTCCCTAAGTCCCTCCCTTAATGTCGTGGATCGAGCCATAACTGCCTCAGTCGGAAGTGCCACAGCACCTCCTAGGGAATCGCCTGCATTAACTTTGCGGATGTCAGCCTACATCCAACCAGAGGTAGGAAATCCCCATGCCAAAATCAAAATTAAAAATTAAAAACAAATACAACTATGAACAATTTTAACCCTAAGAAAAAAACATACCAAAGATTATTGATGACTAGACTGACACAAAACACTAGAAATATAATGAAACTAGGGAAGGATAAGAGGCCTGCACCCCAGACAGAACATGGAGGGATCATGAGAAACCCTCATTCTTCTCAGAGTGCACCCGTTAGCCCTCCTATCGCATTATCCATTCCATGTCATACATTATAAATTTGTATAATGAATAATTTAATATAAATTTTATTAGTAATATATAATAATAATAATAATAATAATAATAATAAACAATTTTCATAAGGTTGAGTATTATATATAGACTCCATAGTATATGGTGTAAAGGAACATAATAATGTATGTTTGGTAGACCTTCCACTAAAATGTTTTACTTGTTATTCATCTATTTCATTCTAAATTTTTCCTCTAAATCATAACTCACCTGCAAATAGAAGTGTTTGATTTTTCGTGAGATATCTTCTTTCTTTTCTTTTCCTTGAGGTTCCTTTTGTGGCAAAACAAAGTCACAAATAAATATTATGTACTTTAGTCACTAAATAAACAAATTAAATAGTCCTGAATTTTTAAACCATGTAAATGATTAAACAAAAAGTTAAATAGTACCAATAAACAAGCATAAAGAGCTCACAAAATCTATTGGGCTTTACACTTGAATTCTTAGCTCCTTCATAACAATTTAATCAAATATAACAATACCAAAGTAATGTCAATTATGTGTTTCATAGATCTCATTGTCCAGTGCAAATATTTTATTAACAATATTTCATTTTACTATAATATAACACAAATATAAATACATTATAAATTTGTATAATCAACAATTTAATATAAATTTTATTATATATAATGAATAAAAATTAAATAATTTTCATAAGGCTGAATATTATTTTAATATGAATATTACACAATAAAACAAATTAATATTTAGATCGCTATAATATATTAATATTGAATATATTTACGCCAATATATCAATATTTCATTTTACTATGTTTCCATAAATTTTATTATAAAAATAATATTAATTATATTATTCTATAGATATTTTAAATATCAATATTATAATTACAATGAATAAAATTAAATAATCATATTAATATGAATATTACACCATATAATATATTAATATTTAGATCACTAAAACATATTATTATTTAATACTTATACAAAAGTAAATAATTTAATATAAATATTATTATTAATATAAATTATTATAAATTATTATTGAGAAAATTTTCTCATATAGACTTAGGAAAAACTAAAATTTGTTCAACATGAAAAATAATACTTTGTTTTGATTGGTTTACTCTAAATAGATTAATCACTAGATTAAAAAAACTCATTAGATTTAGGACTATTTTGAGTTATTAAATCATCTTTAAAATAAAGGGTAAAAAATTAAAATTACTTGGAAAAGAAAAATAAAGTAAACATTGATAAAACAAGAAAATTCTTTAACTAAAAATTAAAATTTATGTGTCAAACATGTATGTATGCAGTAAATAAATAATTCTAGAGTAAAATAAACTACCATATTTATTTTAGAAAAATCTATGTAAAATACTTAGATATCACAAATGGAAAGAATGATATCTCTAGGGCTTTTACATAAGTTTTTGTAAACATAGATATACTAGTTATATTGTTTACCACTAGCATAGATATCTTAAATATATCTATCTAAAAGATGCCAAAGATATCACTCCGAAGGACCTATATTGAAATTGTTATTGAAAATAGATAGGGGCCTATATCTGTCCATGTCTTTTAAATAGATGTATTTAAGATATCTATGCTAGTTTAATAATTTTAACAATTTATTATAATATATATAGAGTGAGGAGCAAAAATATATACATATTTTTATATAATGCTAGTTCTTTGTGGGGTGTAGGGGCAATTCTTAGCTATAACAATTAGTTTAAATGGAATAATTTTCAATAATTTAATCCAAATGATACAAAAATTTAATTATAAATTTTTAAAGGAATTTATTCTCATAGTAAAAATCTAAAACAAAGGTCATTAAATTAAATATTAATTTTTTTTTGGCTTTTAAAGATTGAAGAACCTCTCATTAAACTAAAGTAAATAATTTACTTGCCTTGATTTTCTTTTTGGATTTCAAATATTTGTTTATGTAAGAAAAATATTAAAAAAATTATAATTTATAGGTTCCTTAATGCCATTCAATAACTCCTCTCATGTAATTATTTTTATATGTCGGCTCTTTAATAGTTTTTGTTAACACGCTCATGTCATTACACTCCACCCCTTACTGTCCCATGTTACTAATTCTTAAATAGTTCTAAAATAAAATAAATTAATTAATTTTTAAGTAAATAAAATAATTCAAAATTAATATCTCACCATTTTAAAAATAAATATATTCTAACAAACATAAAAAAATAAAATTAATAATTAATTAATTAAACTGAGAAAACAGATAATTAATTTCAAACCTCCCTTTTAACCATTTCCATATAAGAAAGCCCTCTTGAACTAATTACCTTCAAAACAAATTAGAGTAAAGCCACACCCTTCCGACATTCCTCCACCCCTTTAGAACTTATAAAAAGGGACTAGAATTTTCAGACTGCTAAAAAATGACACAGCCGAGGCAGATCACGGTTCGATCCTAACAAAGAGCAGAAAGAAAAGGTATGGCAATTAATTTTTCCTCTCTCTTGTGCTTTTAGCCCTAAATTTTTGCTCAATACAGGTTGATTTACAACTCACCGATGCACAATATACACAGGACTTTTCTCTCTATATAAATATAAAAATGTCTTTTTTTCCTCGTGAATTGAACCCTGGCCAAGCTCAATAAATCGTACTGCTTTTATCTGTGTTTGAAAGCCCTCAATGCAACTTAAAATTGTATTTTCTTTTCGTTTCGGTTGTGTTGAAAAATTCCTCTTCCATATAGATCAAGGTAGTAAATGCTCAGTGTTTTTGTGCAGAAAATAAATGTTAACTTGGTTCAGATGACGAAATCTACTGTTAATATTTTATGAAACATATTTTGCTCTCATCTATTTTCTTGAAGCGCCCAGAGCAAATAATGATAATATGCTCTTATGCCAGTTACAATTATTTTTTGTTATTTGTCTTGCAAGAGCAATGCTCAAACAAATCTTTGACTCTACTCCTACCCAGAGTTGCATTCTATCACAATTCATCAGGTTGGCTTCCAAGGAAAGTAGATTTTCATGTTTTTAAGTTTGGTAAAATTTATAAGTTGTAAAAGCTAAGGATCTACTTTTAGGTCATGACCAAGCTATATATCAATTTGTGTAAGAGACCTAAGGAATTTCTTTTGAATTTACCATATTTGTTCTCTTTTTTAACCCTGTAGTTTCAACCTCATGACTAAGCTGTGGAGTAAAGTGAACCTTGCCAATGCACCTATCTTGGGTACAAAGAAGAGGTGGATTTTCCTGTTACTATGTTTTCGGGCTCTTGAAACCTGCATTACTCAACTAGGGATTGTTTTGTGTTTTCTTCCTCATTTACCTATTTGTCTGATTTAAACTTTCCAACAAGCATGTGTCCTAATATTTTTGAATGTGATGTAATACGCTTTAGATTGACCATTTGGAGGTACAAACTTTCTTAGGCAGAGTACAGAGGAGAGTGGGGAATCCAGGTTGCCCTTCAGATTTAGTGAAGCTAAATTGGTAGTGCTCCCTTACTGGAATTTGTCACCTGTGATTCTAGTCCATTTGCATAGGAATTTGGAAGACTTGATCTCAGACAAACTCCAGTTGAACCAAAATGCATTCACAAACAAAATGATAAACATCAATTCCTTGGTATCCGCCTTGCTGTACAAAAACAAGAATGTAGAAAGTTTTCTTTATTCTTGGAATTGGTACATGGACGATTCTTGGAATTGAACCATCGTGTAACTGATCTGTAGATTCTATAATTCTAATCCATTGAATTGCTATTAGGTTGGGCAATGTGCAGACTCCATCCTCTGTAACACATTCTTGATGGCACACAATAAATCTTTGGACTCCAAGTCCAGCATTGTGCATATATTTATAATATCCTATTTGTGATGAATAGAAGAGATGTGTTTGCTATTTCTATCCTCCGTGAATGTGTAATGGTGCTCCCATATTTATTTTTTCATTTACCATTGCATGTTCAATATAACTGGCAGGTTTATTAAATAGATCTGTCTCTCAATTAGTCTGTAAGTTGTCCTCTGTGCCAATTCTTGGGCCTGGCCTGGATGAGGATAAGATGAGAATTATACAGCCAAGGTTTCTCCTGGAGAGATATGGTGGCAGAAATTTAGGGGTGGGGGTTGAGCTGCAACACCCTTGGGCATGGAGGATATGCACAGCCCTAGGTTTTTGCTGTGTTCATTCCCTTAAAAACTCTTTATTAATTTTCTCTTTGGCAGTACTTTTGTTTAGTTTTCTTGAACTCTTCATTTAGGGAATTTTGCACAATTTAATCCAAGGAATCCTGGAATATGGATGTTGGTGACATGGTCCCCAAAGCTTCCTGAACATGTTAATTATGCTGAAGTGTTTTCTAGAATCTAAATAATGACTGTCATGTTTGTATGCCTCATTTTTGGTTCAATGGTGGATTTCCATGGCACTTAGAGATTGTAAGGCATCTATAGTGTGCTAAATAAATAGTAATCTAAAGCCTGCTAAGTTTTATTGTGTTTTCTATATCAAAGTCTGTTTACTATGCTATTTGGTTCTAATTGCAAGAATGGATATGCCAGTCTTGCATCTTATATGCCCACCTTCTCAACGTGAATTTTCTTTAATTGGATCTCCTTCATCCTATGAAAGCCTTGAACGATGACAAAAACTCTGAAGTATACATAATAGTCTATTAGCAGTTCTGTTGGTACAAACTACAAAGCTCTTGCTTGAAGGTTTTGTTGCAAAAGTTATTTTCTTTGTTAAGTAAGTGAGGTATGTTAGTATTTTTTCCAATTATGCCTGTGGATTTTTGAAAATCTTTAGATCAAAGTGGGATGCTAATGTTTACTCTTAAGTAGTATCATCAAGAAGGTTTCAAAAAAATCATAGAGTACTTGGGAGTGGAATGGGGAAATGAGTTACTTGCCCCTGGACTTGCCTGCAACTCAGGCCAAGCCGGTGGTGAGTGCTCTCTGAATTTGCCTGCTAGCACTCACAGGAACTCAACAAGTACTTGCCATGGGCTTGGCCTGAGTTGCAAATGAGTTGAAAGGGGAAACAAGTTACTTGCCTGCAACTTGGCCTAAGCCAGTGGCAAGTACTCGCCAAATGTTTCTGTGAGTATTCAGCATGGGCTTGGCACATGTTGCAGACATGTCCAGACTTGCCATTGAACCTTGCAAATGCCTAAAAACACTGAAAAAATTTGCCTGGGTGTTCTATTTAACTGCAATAGATCTCCTTTGTCACTCACAACTGCTTTTGATTTCCTTTCAGTTAGCGATTTAAGGGATTTTATGATTCAACAAATGCATAGATTGGAATCTTCACCAAAAAAATGGGAGCAGCTGCTGTAGGGAGGGGGTTGAAAGCTTGCACCACTCACTTCAAGAGTTTTATATCTATGTGGCAGCATTGTCCAAAAATTTCTGTGGCATAAAAAATATGAAGGGCAATTAATACTCTAAAATTGTGTAGCAAAGCTGAAAAATGGTATCATTAGATAAAGAATACATTTAGCACGATCCTCTGCAGCTTATGTGATCGAAGTGCTCCCACATGATATGAAGTTGAAAATGAAATTACATTAATGCCAATAGGTGAACAAAGCAGGCCAATGTGACTAAAAATCACATCATGCTACAATAGACAGTATTAGGGTAATAAAAGGAACCTATTTGAAAATAGAATGGTACTGATATTGGACCCAGTATTAGTAAGCCAGATAAATACCAGTATTGCATCAAATAATGGGATGCAATGTGTGTCATCATACTAGATAATATATTAGGGTAAGGGTATTCCTTGAACTTCATTTAGAGGAATACTTAGCTTAATAAATTAATCAGGAAATTAATAGGGAGAAATGGCATTTAAAAATGGACTATCAAAATGTTTTTAATAATTCCAATGTCACATCAGTTATGGAACTCTAGGAAAAGATTAGTTAAGAATAAACGATGGAAAGAAAGTCAGCAATAAAAAACCTAACTACATCATAGGACTTTAAAGGTAGGGATGCAGTAAATAAAAGACTTACTGTAAGAAAGATATCACAATCAACATTACTGATCTTACAAGCACTTAGAAAAATATTAGAGAGCCAAATCTCAAGAAAGTTCATCTCAATAATACTGATCTTACAAGTAGATAGAAAATATTAGAGAGTCGAATCCCAAAACAAATATATGCTGAAAATTAAAAGGAAGAATTTATATAATAAGCTTACAATTAAGTGGAATTTCATCCTTCTCTCCAAAGAGAATAAGAACAGGATATTTCGTGTAAATAAACAAGTTACACAAATTATCATGAAGATAACATTGATATTGAACCTCCTTGTTTTTTGTTGGTTGAGAAATGAAACAGAAAACAGTAAGGGACACTGGAATGGTGCCACTAGACTAAACTCAAAAATGAAATCAAACAGCTTCCTAGATGAGTTGCATGTCAATTGTCAAAGGAAAAAGAACAAGGGCAACTTCTTGTTAGAGAGTCATAGTTCTTAGTACTTACAAAGAACAAATAAAAAGCAATAAATATTAAATAATGGACATATTTTTGTTGATAAGATTTTAGGCCAACAAAGGAGACCTGTGGTATTGAGAATAATAACGGAAAAATAAAAATTGTGCTTATGGTATTTGCCATTATAGGAATCTGAAAATAACCAATAAGTAGGAAAACCAAAGTGACACATTGGATTGTTTGACATAAAGAAGCTGACACAATCTATAACTGCTGGATAATGCCTACTTCCAATGGAGATTGCGGGTAGAGATACAATTGTTTGAGAGTAAACTTAAGAAAAACAGGTCAGACAATGGGCTATACCAATCACTTGAACATCATTCTGAATAGAACAGAAGGGAAGGAAATTGAAAAAATCAAAAGATGGTTATCCATCTTAATAAAAGGAATAGGCTATTAGAAGTATGATTGATTATTAAGTGATTTGACTGTTAAAAATAGGTGTAGTAGTTTCAAGGTTTGAGAGTAGCTGAAAGTGAAAACATTGGATTGGAGTCTCTATTATTTATCCTGGATTAGAGGAGCATGTCAAGCTAATTGTAGAACTATTTTGATGAGTAAAATTATAGATAACAAACCAATACTCTCTCGGAAGGAATAACTGTTTAAGCACAATGTAAATGGGGAAAACATACTGCAAAATAATGGTAATGTGGAACTGGTGACAGGGTTTAGTGTGGAAGAGGAGGTAGAGGTAGAGGCAGCTGTCAGATGTGCAGTAGTGTTGGGGACAAAATTCAGTCTCTGGATGATGGTGTTGATGAGATACAACATCTCATAATTGCCATTGATGAGGAGAGGGCTGCAGGGCTCTACATGGGCTCGGAGTGGTGGGGAGAGGAAGAAGTGGCTCGGTTAATGCTATTTTGTATATTCTTTAGATGCTTCATCGGGTTTATTTTTTTTGTCTATTGTTTGGTTTTTTGCATTTTTGCTCTTTTGGCTCACCCTGTTTGGCTTTCTAATCTTTGTGGTGTCGTGGCTTAAGCTGTGTGTCCATGCATGCCCATGGGGGCACTTGAATCAAGGGGTGAGGGTCCCTAATAAAATCCCCTCATTTATTAATGAAAAAAAATATTAATAGGTAAATATTATTATGAAAATTAAATGCAACAGACATATGGGGAAAACTGAAAAATGAATATCTAAATGGAAAAGAAGAAATTGTGCTGTGTTTAACGAAGCAAAAATAACTCTTAGATCTCTAGAGAGAGCTAATCAAATCAATGGTGTTAAAGAAATGTCATCCCTTAATCTATAGGTAATGTACATCTATAATGGAAAGTCCTAGCAGTATCTTTTAGACGTTCCTTTAAGTTCTCTGTTGCAACTTGCTAGGAACGTCTAAAAGATACTGCTAGGACTACTAATTATGACTACTACCCATGTCCTAGTAATTATGACTACTACCCATAGTCCTAGCAGTATCTTTGAAAAACATAAAGTTCTCTGTTGCAACTTGCCTACAAAGGAATAAGATTTAAAGGATCTTTGTCCTTTGAGCTGTTGTCAACATCTAAATAAGAAACCAAACAACATGACTAAGTATGAATAATCAAGCCCTTTTTGTGTAGGATTTTGGTGTGTGTGTGTGTTCATTTTAATATTTATTGTCAGTAACATCTTTGCAAGCAGTAGTCAAATTTCTTGTCATCATACATCATCAATTTTTTTAAATTTTAATCACTATAATAAAGTAAGAAATAAAAATTTGGTTAAATGCTAGGTTTAGAATATAAAATTCATATGGGAATGACATAGTTTAGTTAGCTTTTTCTGAGGCATTTTTCTATTTACATTTTGGGCTCTCTACATCCAATCATCAAGAAACAAAAATAGACATGGGTAGTAGTCATAATTACATTGTTCTTGTAAAATCTCGTGGTGTTTTTCTCCTCTTAACTATATTACTCAATGGCATCAATGCATATCCTTGAAGGCATTCAAAAACTCTAATTATTTTTGCCTTAAACATTTCTGCCAATCAAAACAGCGATGTTTATTATTAAAAACCATTCTTGAACCCATTTACTTGTTCTGTTTATTTATCAAATCCATGTTTTGTTCCTCATTAATCTTCTGTAGATAATGTTTAGTGTGTTTCTAAGCCTGGATGTTGAATGAGTGGCAGAGAATATGAATGGGCCTTCATTTGTTTCGGAAGATGAATGGGAGGTTGTGAATGATGATGGCTTTGTATACAAGAGAAGGAAGAAGCAGCGTGATTGCGCTTCACCAATACCAACCAAAACTTCCGCTTCTAAACATAATGATGACCAGTACATTAAACAACGTCGCCAAACTAAAAAAGTGGCCCTGCTAAATCTCAAGGAAAAGTATTCAAAAGAAATAAGAGATTGGGAATCTCTCTCTCAGATGTTGCAGAGGACACCCACTCCTGCTAACCTCCCGATGAAGGAACCCACACCTTCACTAGCTCTGTCCCAAACCCAAACTGGGAGCAACTACAAATGTGTTCTAAGGGAGCTCTTACGGCAGGTGCATACTCTGCAAATTTCTCTGTTAAATCCTTTTTCTTTGAAATTTTGTTTAGTGTGCTTATATTACCAATTTCCTTGCACAGGTGGAAGTCCAAGAGGCCTTCATCCAGGATGCAACAACTCTCTGCAATTTAGCTGAAATGATGTGTGATTCACATGAGCAAGTCCTCAAACAGCCCATTTTTGATTTGCCTGTTTGGGCACCCTCCACGACACCCATACACAATTTGTTATCATCTGATTCTGAAGACAACATTTAAGTTAACGGACTGAGCTTCAATTATGTGTAGGTAAAATGGCATGAATTGGACGTCACTAAATAGTAATTTACCAACCAGTTCCTGCTGTGTTACCTTTCTGTATTCATGACTTTCTGTACTGATGGAATCTTCGTTTGCCCCTTAAAAAAAGGGGAGCACTTCATTGCACTTTTCATATGATTTTTATGGTCCACTCAGAGCATATTTATCTATGACCTAAGAAATCTGTGATTTGATTCCTTATTAAATTCTGTTCCTCCTTTGAAATTTCATGTGTTTGAACTCTAAACAGTCTTTGGGCTTGATACAAGATCATGTTTCAAAAGTATGTGAGAGAAATCTTTACCTACCTGGATTAAGTTCTTGTGACCACATAGACCTCTAATTTTACCAAACGCTTCTGCATTGTCCCTGGTATTTTGATCATAAAATATATTTTTTAATAACTATGGTTTTCTTTAGCAGGCAGAGGTAAAACTTCCTTTCATTCGTTTATTGTGTAGAGAGCACACATTTGTATGAATATAACCAGAAAAATCCATTCTTCCACAAAGTTTCAGAATGGGGGGATGAGGGGACAATGTTGCAAATATAATATAGTACTTGTAAACTACCTAATACTAAACACAATGCATTGAACAATGAAAATGCCGAATATCAATATATTTTTATATTCAAAATGTCAATATGATTACATTCAAAATTGAAATAAAATTGGCGATTGCTTGTTATCATCATCCCCAAAGGTTATGGCAAACTCCTTATCACTAGAACTATTGGACCCATCTAGTTCTGTAACACCCACTCTAATCTAACAAAATTATAAACTTACATCTAACAACAAAATTTTAGCGGAAAGATTAACTAACTATTATGAAAATAGTATCGAATGCAATAGAATTCAAATTTCAACTAACTTTCATTTTCAGCTGAAATAATATTTTCTAACAGAATACATATAACCAAGAATAAACTAACTAACTTTTGATTAACTATCTTTCTCCAATAAAATTCAAATATTGAGATAGGAAGAGAGATTAAGAAAAGTACAACTTGAATAGTTTCCTGCTGATTTGTTTGTAAGATCCTCCTCTGGATGTTGGAAAAAAAGAATATCAACAAGGGCTTTATCCACCCAACCAAGACCAATTGGTCTCCCATGCTTCTTCAATTGAAGAACCCTGACCCTTCACGAGGGTGATTAGCGAGGAATCTAATAACAACAATATGCCTCTAAGCCTGGTGTCAAGAACCTATACCTCCTGATCGATCTTTGCCCTAAAGTTACCTCCTAACTGGAAAGATCACTCTGACCAGTGGTATATTTGGTACTTAATAGCTGACAGATGCCTATATTGGATCGTAACTCTGACCAAGGATTTTTAATAATTATCTGACACTACTGTGTCGTCAGCATTGACATTATTTCATATGTTTCTTTTTGGTTACAGGTTTGGATGAAAATCGTGTATAATTCACTTGACATACTTATAGTTTCATAAGAGATACGACATAAGAACATTTGGACAGAAAGGTATCCTTTAACTCAGTGACCGAAGTCAAATTTCTCAATGAGAATATATATATATATATATAGGTATAAAGAAAAATACTTCTGCAGATTCAAAATATTTGATATTTGAAAGACACATACGGATTTAGGAGGTCATTCATGAATCATAGAATAGAAAATACAAAATGATAGAATTAATTGGTAATCTTGGTTAGCTACGGCTATCCAAAATAATGTATTTCTATCCATTGCATGATGAACTATAGTATAATGAAAGGAACTATTGTCTTGCCTGAAAAAGCTTTTACAAGTCGAGGTAGAGGAATATGCGACTGCAAAGACAAATCTTGATTGACGGACTGGTTCTTACGGCCGCTCCTATGATATTGATTCTTACTTGCGATGTAGTAAGAAAAGAAATGTAGCTCATGCACAAGAATTAGATGGTTTGGATTTTTGAGTTGCGGTGACGAGGACACTCAAAAGAATGCAAATCAATGTTCATAGAATAGCTTACTAATCCTGCGAATGCTTTTGGAAAGAGGGTGCGAATGCTGCTTCCAAAGATTGGGTAAAGAATGACGATAAAAATGATGAACGCCAACAAATATAGGTATGCCCCCTCCTTCCCCCGTCTGCATGCAAGAAGGAACATTTCCTTCTTGTGTGTGGGCGGAGTGGAGTTACACATCAAGACTCTAGCTCGCACACCACCAAGCGCTCCTCATGAGGTGAGCGAAATATATTTTATTTTATACATAAGGAAAATAATTCTTACCAACTTGAAATATATACGTATATATATGTGCCTTGGCCAAGGCTACGATGATATAGTTGTCTAGACTTAGACTTAGGCAATATTGTTGTTTTTCAATTCTCGTAACCACACCTCTCCCTGTTGATATCCCTTTTTCCTTGTCAATTGATTTATCCTGCAAACACTTCGACAATTAATGGAGGTTAAATTATTTCCTTGATACTAACATTAATATATGTATTATATCCATGCATACATTCATTCTCACATAATTATACACATTATCCAACGAATAAATTTCATATTTACATGAAAGCAGTTATACACAACTAACAACATAACCAACGTTTCATTGATCAGAAGAAGGGGATGTAACATATTCTTCCCCTTAAGAATCATCGTCCTCGATGATTATTTATCAATATTTATCAAAATTGAACAACATAGTCTGATATAAGTCTTAATCGTTTAGGAATAAATAAGGAAACTTTTGATGAATCTCATCATAATCTTCCCAGGTGGCATTCTCTTTTGAATACTGGTCCCATTGGACCTTACATTGTACCATTTCGCGATCACGTAAGTACAGCTTACGTATCTCGAGTACTCAGAGTGGCTCTATTGTGATCACCCCAGGGTCCCGTACCTGCAATGATTTCCAATCAATCATATCTTCATAGTTTGCATAATATTTCTTGAGATAGGAAACATGAAATACATTGTGAATTCTAGCGAGAGTCATGGGTAGAGCAGTTCTGTATGCCACAGGATTGATAATTTCTAGAACTTCAAAAGGTCCCACGTATCTTGGGGCTAACTTAGAGGCTTTCCCAAATTTTATAGAGCTTTTCTGTGGTTTTACCCGCAAAAGAACTTTCTCTCCCACTACAAACTGTCTGGGAATACGTTTTGCATCAGCATAACTCTTTTGCCGGTCATTGGCCTCTTCCAATCTCTGCCTGATTATTCTTATCTGCTCTTCCATTTCTTAAAGCATTTCAGGTCCTAGAAGGATCTTGTCTTCCCACATGTTCCAACTTATAGGGGTTCTACATTTCCTGCCATACAGTGCTTCAAAAGGTGCCATTTTTATTGCTGACTGATATGAGTTGTTATAAGCAAATTCTACCAAGGGTAAATATTCCTCCCACCTGTATTGTTGATCCATACAGTACATTCTAAGTAGATCTTCTAAAATTTGATTTACCCTTTTCGTCTGACCATCTGTCTCGGGATGATAAGTTGTACTAATATTTAACTGAGTCCCCAAGGCTGAAAATAAGGTCTACCAAAATCTGGATGTCATCCTGGCATCTCTATGATATGATCTTTACTGGTATTCCATGGAGATGAAAAATTTTCTGTACAAATTTTCGTGCGATCACTAGTGCCCCATCTGTCAAATTCCCTAGTATGAAATGTGCCACTTTGGTGAGTTTGTCCACTACCACCAATGTGGCATTATGCATGTTCCTAGTCATAGGTAAACCTTGTACAAAATCCATACTAATAATTTGCCATTTCCAATCAGGTACGCTATGAGGCTGAAGTAATCCTCCTGGATGCTGATGCTCTACCTTGACCTTCTGACATTCGAAACATCCTACCACAAATCTTGCTGTGTCCTTTTTCATTGCTTTCCAAAAATATAATGGTTTGATGTCGGCCATCATCTTGGTTACTCCTGGGTGTCCTGAATATGGTGCGGTGTGTACTTCTTTCCATATTTTTTCCTTAACTCAGAAGATTTTGGAATATACATCCTACCTTTAAATCTCAAAAGCCCATCTGCTTCAATGTGAAAACCTTCATATTTAGGCTCCTGTGGATTTGATTGAAGAGCTTCTCGAACTTGCAAATAATATTCATCTTCATTTAATTTATGAATCATCTGTGTTCTAAAATCAGTGTTGATTGACACCATTGCCGTTATATGCTTCCATCGACTCAATGCATCAGCTACTCTGTTTTCCTTGCCCTTAATGTAACTAATCTCGAAATCATAATCTAAGATTAACTCCATCCATATTCTTTGGCGAGCATTTAGATTGGGCTGTGTAAATATATACTTCAAACTTTGATGATCTGACTTAAGTTCAAAAGTTTTTCCTAATAAATAATGTCGCCACATTTGCAGGGCATGAACAATAGCTGCTAACTCTAAATCGTGGGGATGCATAATTTTGCTCATATTGTTACAATTTCCGAGATTCATAAGCCACTACCTTTCCTTCTTGCATTAACACTCCGCCTAATCCATCTCCTGACGCATCTGTTATAACTACAAAATGACCAATAGGATCTGGGACTATCAATATTGGGGCGGTTAATTTTTCCTTTAATAGGTTAAACACCTCTTGACATTTTTCAGTCCATTTGAATCTTTTTCCTTTTCTTTGAAGAGGTAATGGGATGAACAATTCTAGAAAAATCTCTGACAAACCTTTTGTAATACCCAGCTAATCCCATGAATCTTCTAACCTCAGGAACATTTTTCGGTATTGGCCAATCCACTATAACTTTTATCTTAGCAGGATCCACTGCAATTCCTTTAGCTGATATTATATGCCCCAAATATTGTATCTCTTTCTAGAAGAAGGTACATTTTGACAATTTTCCATACAGTTTATGTTCCCTTAATCGTTGAAAAACTATTTGAAGGTGTTGAAGGTGCTCTTCCTCATTTTTGAAGTAGATAAGAATGTCATCTAAGAATACCAATACAAACTTATCCAGGCAATCTCTGAAAACACTGTTCATTAAATTCATGAACGTGACTGGGGCATTGGTGAGTCCAAATGGTAAAACTGTGAACTCATAGTGTCCATATCTAGTTCTGAATGCCGTCTTATGAATGTCTTCCTCTTTTAACCTGAGCTGATGATATCCTGACCTCAAATCTATTTTTTAGAATACTACAGCCCCTTTCATTTGATCAAAAAGATCATCTATTCGAGGTAAGGGATATTTGTTCTTGATGGTGAGCTTATTTAGCATTCGGTAATCTATACATAAAAGAAGAGTCCCATCCTTCTTTTTAACAAAAATCACTGGGGCACCCCATGATGAAACACTCAGTCGTATAAAACCCTTATCCAGTAATTCCTGTAATTGTGTCTTTAGCTCCACCAGCTCTAAGGTGGTCATATGGTAAGGTACTTTTGAAACAGGTTCGGCCCCTGGTACTAGATCAATGGCAAAATCAAATATTCTTCTAGGTGGTAACCCAGGTAGTTCCTTGGGAAATACATCTTGATATTCTTGAAAATAAGGGTATTGTTCAGTGAAGGTCTCTTCCTTATCTTCAATTCCCATTTTCCTCTTCCTATTCTGGGAATGCTCTGTCCCTTTTTTGATTGCTTCCATCTTGACCACAAACAATTTACATCCTTTCCTTCTATTTCCTTTCAGCTGCATAGCTGAAATTTGTCGCACCTTAACTTCTCGTTGTTTCCCTTGAATCCTCACCGGGTTCCTTGAATTATCCATACATTCTACTATCTTAGCATAACAGTCGACCTTAGCCCTATGTTCTTTTAACCAATTCATTCCAATGATCACATCATAGGAACCCAGAGGTGCTACGTAAAGGTTGACCTCTGTAGTGTAGTCTGGAAATTCAATCTTGGCTTCAAATAGACATTGCTCTACTTGAGCTATCGTCTGATTAGCATATTCAACCATCCACTATTTGGCCATATACCCAGTTCTTTTAGGGAACCTTTCCAATAACTTAGGTGATATAAAACATTCAGTGGCTCCAATGTCTATTAAAATAGTTATTGGGTTTCCATAAAGCATACTTGGAGTTTCTATGGAAGCAACCTAGTACTCTGCTTGTCTATCGTCAACTGCTGCATGAATTCTTTGCTTGCGGTGGTCGAGGCTTACGTTGCTGCTGTTCTTGCTAGTTCTTAGAGGGACATTGATTTGTGTAGTGCTCACCTCCACAATTGAAACATCCTCCGGGCGGTCCCTTCTTTTAAATACTTTTTAGTAGTGTGGTTTTCATCCTTCCAGGGGTTGTAATTATTCTTGTACCCCTTCTTTTTGAAATTTTGCTAACTGCTTCCACTTACCTTTGTTATGCTTCTTGTCCCTGAAGGAATCATCGTTCTTCAATCTATGTTCTTGCCGAACAGCTTTCTCGTAAGCCTCATCCATAGCCGGAGGTGCCAAAACATCTACTGGTCCTCCAATACGATTATTTAACCCCATTATGAACTTTCGTACTCGAAAGTTTTCATCCTGTTGGTACTGTGGAACATATTTGAGTAAACAGGTATATTTCTCCCAGTACTCATTGACAGTTAGGGGTCCTTGCCTGAGGTTTTCAAAATCTAATAGTTTTTTATCATAAAATAACTGTGGAAGCCATCTTTGGCAGAATATCCTCACAAATTGATCCCATGACACATTAGCGACTGCCAATCCCATTTTAGCCCTTTTGTTTTCCCACCATGTGGCAGCTTCTCCTACCAATTGGTAGGCTGCCCATGCTGCTTTAGAGTTATCCGAATAATCTCGAAGCTCAAAATATTTTTCCATTTCCATCAACCATGCCTTCACGGCATGTCCCGAAGTAGAGCCTTCGAACTTAGTAGGTTTTATCTTTTTGTAATGTCCCCTTCCTAGACGGCACATAGATGAGCAGTGGTTGGCCTATTACCAGGGTTCCCGTAGGTCAGCAAAGTGGTTAGGGGACCTATCTAGGGGCAGTGGAGCTTTGCTGGGAGTCTTTCAAGCTCTTCAGTTTGGTGTCAGTTGATGAATCCAGGGGTTGAATTGAAAATACTAAGAGTTGTTTTAATGGAATAGTGAAAAGTGAATAGTAACAGAAAATTAGAAGAGGAATAGTGAAAAGTGAATAGTAACAGAGAATTAGATGGTGAATAGTGAAAAGGTCCCCATCCTAGTAGCCCCAATGTTGTTTTTAAAAGGTGGCCCTTCTTTTTCATGAGAAAGAGACCCTCAAGGTGGGTGTCCCCTTTTGGAGGGAATATTTTAATGTTTTTTGTGGAAAAAGGAGGATGGAGGCTATAAAGCAATGTATTGGGCTCACTTTTGAGCATTTTATTCTCATTTTCTAAAAAGCTAAGTGCAGGTTTGGAGCTCTGGATAGAGTTTTCAGCAGATTGCAGCTCTTCTGAGGACGAAACCCCTTGGAGGACAGTGGATTGGACGACAACCCAGTTCACATAACAGGGAAATCTACTCTAGGTTTCCGTTTGGGCTTCATTAGACATCATTAGAGGTTGATATTGTAGTTGGAGTGATTGCAGCAGTGGATTGTCAAGGTATAATTGCAGATCAGGTCTTCATAGTGGCATATTTCCTCATTTCAACACCTTTACCAACTGGCCGTTCAAAATGGGAGTCATTTTCAATCAAACCCTAGCTGGGAATTAGGGTTTCAGTAACTAAATGTTCCAAAAATTGAGCGTTGGCTTCCGGGTATGCGTTTATTGTTTTGAGTAGTTTAATATTGCATCATAGAAGGGCTTGGGGTTGCTGTTATAGTCTGATATAGTGGAAATCAGACCTCTAAAATTGTAAGCAGACTTGATTTAATCAGTTTAAAAGGGTCCTATTGATGTGCAAGTGTTGTCTTTTTATTTATTCAATAGTTCTCTTCCATTTTCTATGGTTTCCTTATGATTTGGTCCTAAACAAAACAATCATTTAAACTCAAACAACAAACAAATCAGCACTCAAGCAAAGACACCAACTTACACTTTGCTGGTCAAAGACAAAAAAAAAATTGAAACAACAAATCAGCGGATCCAAAAATCAGAAAATTTAAGATCAGGATTGGTAGGGGATCTTTCAATGGTATCAGAGCCATAATCCTGCTAGCCTGTTGGGTAATGATTGCATTCAATTGGTGTGAAATTAGTTGGACACAAGTCAGTTTGGGTAGCAAAACAAAAGGTCATCATGGCAAAGTTGTTCAACAATAAACAGGCATGGAAGGAATTTGAACAAACACAACACAAGATCATACGTAAATTGCAGCGTTTAGATGAATTACTTTCAAAGTTTGGACTCTCTAAAGGATCATCTTCACTTTCTACTAGCAAAGGTCCAACACCACAAGACAAAGAAGCGATAGTGGTTAGCATATTTGAGGAGTATAGCATTCTTCCTCAACAGGTTAAGGAGAATTTTCCTTTCAAGGACTATATGGATATGCATCCCAAACTTTGTCACAAAACTGAGCAAGCAAGGAAGAAATATCACACTATAGTTGATGAACTGTTTATACATGGAATGGATAGAGAATCTTCAGATAGAGGTGATACAACTCTTCATGAGAATGATTTAGTGTCTTCAAGTTCCAATAAGGTATGCAAAAACTTATATTATGAATTTGATAGACATGCTAATTTGACTCAAGAAGACATTAGGACAGCTTTGGGTAATGATTTGTCTACATCATCTTTGCATGAGATTTCACTTGAGACTTCTACATCAGAGGCTAGCACAGAGCATGTTAGTGATTTGGAAAGCAATGGTATGGATTCTTTGTGTGTTCTCAAGGCATCTTCTAGTGTGATAGTTGATTCCCATAATGTCACATCACCTACACATGATGAAAAATCAGACTATGGCAACCAAGGATATTTGGAAGAAAAGCCTTTGGTTTGGCAAGATTTGCAAGACTATTCAGTGGTGAAGGAAGATGACTAAATTGCTTAGAGATAGAGACATGGCTGTCAAGTTGGTGAAAGAAAAAGATAGAGAGATTGTTGATCATTGTCTTCTTTTGAGTATGTCCAATAATTCCTTGCATAATTCAGAAAATTAGTCCTTTATAGCAGCTACTCCTTGGGTACAAGATGACAAGGCAAATGGTGTAGGAGTTGAACAAGTTGAGAAAAGGATGGAAGAATCATACAAGGAGGTACCTTGCAGCCTTGTGACATTTAGTGATGAGGAAGCTTCATTCAAGAATCGCATTCACCATGATCATATGGACGAAGAACATGCCACCACAGAGGTTATCGTTCACCAAGGTATGAGTTCATTAGATAATATTGTTTTATTCCCTCTACATCATATTGGCATGGAATCAAATAATGCGGTAGGTATCCTTGAGATGGACTTGGTTCATAAGAAGGGAAGTGATCAAGATATGTTGGACATTCCATCCATCAAAGCTATTCCTATGGAAGGAGAAGAAGCAACACTTATTGAAGTTCAGTCACACATGGGAGTAGTAGACTCCACTCACTACTTTGATGGAGACCCCTTGTCCAAGTCGAATGTTGACGTCATTCAATGGAATGAGATTCCTGAGATGGCAGCTAACGTACATGGTGAGAAGGTGGAAGAATTCTCTACTATTGGCACTCATGATTTGAGCACTAAAAGTGGTAAGTTTGGGAAGAATTCAGGCTATAACAGTTTTGATTTTGTGCATCAGACCTGGGCAGATGTGAAGAAGACACAAGTCTTGTGTAACTACTGGGTACAAAGAGCAAGAGAAGCAAAATCAGTGGCTGCCCAAGCGAGACAGCACCTTCAAGAGGTCAAGGCAAAACGTGAACAGCTGGAGCAAGCAAGAAGACAAAGGGAAGCACACATGAGATCTTTGTCCCTTCCAAAGGAAGAGTGCATGGAAGCAAGCAAGCAAGACAGAGATGCAGATTTAGATAAACTTTGTAAAGAGATAAGTCCTCTCGATTTAAACTCTCCATTTCTTCATGAAGAATGCATTGACACTTGTTGTGAAATTGCTGATATTATTCCTATTAAAAATGATCTAATACCAGACGGGAATAAGTTAGAGTTCCAGGGTATTTCTAATGAAGAACGTGCATCTTCTTATGACAAAGAATCCCCTGAGAATGGTAACATAATAGCATCAATGACCATGCATTTAGATCAGTCCAACAATGAGTATGAGGCCTATGAAGACATTTATAACACTACTGAAAAATTTGATGAATCATGTAGTAGTAGTTTACTCATACAGGATTGTGTTTTTGAAGCTCAGCATAGTGGTTTTGCTGAGGAAGTGAATGAAGATAATGTTGCTTATTTGATGAACTCAGGAATGGCAAACATGAGCGGCTATGAAACATGCCAAGAAGATGACACTCTAGGGACTGAATTGGAAGGCAAATCAGAAAATGTCTTTCAAGATGAGGCTTTTGAACTATATGGTTTCAAGAATCAGCTGAAGGTTAGTGAAGACTTGATTGTGGCAGCGTTGGTTCATTATGACAATATTCATAGGGACATTGAAGGTCTTCTTTGGGAAAGTAAGAGTAAGGAAAAGAAAGGAGAAGGGGCACGTGGATTCAATAGCACCCTCTTATGCAAAATCAAAGGAGCATTAGAAAGAATGAAATCTGATTACTTGCAGTTGCTGAAGGATAGGGATCTTGCAATCAAGTTTGCTGAAGACAGAGAAAAAGAAGTTGATGACTTGTGCTTGCAGCTAAGTATGGCTCATGGTGTATTATACAAAGCAGAAGATCAGTCTCCTATAGCAGCCACCTCTATGGAACAGAAAACGAGCAGTAGAACTATGGAAATCATGCAACTTGTAGAAGGGATCTATGCACTTGGTAAGGATGAAATAATGTTTGATGATTCCAGCAGAAGCAAAGAAGAGAATCCCAAAGGTCTGATTTGGGACAGCGATAATCTACATCTTCCCCTTGATATTGCAGCTCATACACTTGGGATTACTCATGAAGCCGAGATTACAAGTGTTGATCATGATAGCAGTAATACTTCTTTCCTTCATCAAGAGGTAACAACTTGGTTACATAGGGTGGATAGCATTATGGAATCTTCTTATGATGATACCCAAATGGAGTGTGAAAACTATGGGGAACAAAAGGTGGATTCATGCCACAATGGTATGGAAATTTCTCATCAATCCAAGGAAAATCGCATAGGCAAGGACACAAAGGTTGAAACTAGTTCTAAATTTCAGTTTGAGAACAATAGTGATATATTTCACCCTTCCCACAATGTTGCCACTAACAATCATGAAGAAAGTAAGGGTACAGTTTCACCTACTAATGGACTACAAGAGGCAAGTATGGTACATGGTAATTTTGATGTTGTCTCTTGTCATAGGACTGAGTTTATACATTTTGATATAGCTGATGTAGAATATGCCCAAGTTTTGAATGAAAAATGGTTGGAAAGAGCTAAACAAGCTAAGATTGTGTCTCAACAAGCCCAGCTTCACTTTCAACATATTCATGATATTCGCCATTCTTTTAATGATGAGAGACATGAATTGCCTAACCCGGAGTCTCCAATTGAGATAGTTGATCATTCCAATGATGGTGATAGTGATTGGGTTGATGAATCTCTTAGTGGGCCAGCCACTCAAGAGTTGTCTGTGTTGAGAAGTATTAGCATACATACTTCACTTTTGAGTTGGGTAACTGTTCCTCTTAATATGGCAGCGATATCTTTGTTGTTTGGTGACTTCATAGTCTTCGATCTCTTATGGACTAATGGCTGTCCTAATTGGAATCATGTAGCACTTTCTGATTTTGCATTGACTACATCAATGACTCAGCAGTATGGGAATGTTGAAGGGCAATTCTTTTGGGTTGAGTTGGAGTGTGGAGTAATTTTCCTTGATTGGCATTGGTTTGATGACATATTTGATATCATCTATGTTTCTAGTCAAAGTTATGACAGAGAGGTTTGGTGGCCATTTGTGCTGGTTTGTGGGCATATGGAGGTTCATCTTCACATTGGCTGGATGTCTTACATGCACAGATGATTATGTAAGGGTACTTGGTTGACAAACTTCTTTTTCATCTCTTACAGTGGGTTCTACATTTTTGTATGGAATCCAGGTATCGATTTGATTGGTGCATTATTTCACATGGATTTTATTGAGGTTGTTTCATGGCTTGTGGTACGATATCGGTTTCATCAAAGTGAAGCAGCGGGTATGTTGGTAGGATGGACACATTTTCGAGATGATATCTTTTGTCATTTGTTCCTCTATATTGCGTTGTTGGCATGTGTAACCACTTGGGTTATGATTGGATGGAGAATCTTGTCATTGGGCAAAAATATTCAGTATGTAGATTTGTTATTGCTTGAGGGCAAGCAATCCCAGGAAGGGAGGACTGTAATGTCCCCTTCCTAGACAGCACATAGATGAGCAGTGGTTGGTCTATTACCAGGGTTCCCGTAGGTCAGCAAAGTGGTTAGGGGACCTATCTAGGGGCAGTGGAGCTTTGCTGGGAGTCTTTCAAGCTCTTCAGTTTGGTGTCAGTTGATGAATCCAGGGGTTGAATTGAAAATACTAAGAGTTGCTTTAATGGAATAGTGAAAAGTGAATAGTAACAGAAAATTAGAAGAGGAATAGTGAAAAGTGAATAGTAACAGAGAATTAGATGGTGAATAGTGAAAAGGTCCCCATCCTAGTAGCCCCAATGTTGTTTTTAAAAGGTGGCCCTTCTTTTTCATGAGAAAGAGACCCTCAAGGTGGGTGTCCCCTTTTGGAGGGAATATTTTAATGTTTTTTGTGGAAAAAGGAGGATGGAGGCTATAAAGCAATGTATTGGGCTCACTTTTGAGCATTCTATTCTCATTTTCTAAAAAGCTAAGTGCAGGTTTGGAGCTCTGGATAGAGTTTTCAGCAGATTGCAGCTCTTCTGAGGACGAAACCCCTTGGAGGACAGTGGATTGGACGACAACCCAGTTCACATAACAGGGAAATCTACTCTGGGTTTCCGTTTGGGCTTCATTGGACATCATTAAAGGTTGATATTGCAGTTGGAGTGATTGCAGCAGTGGATTGTCAGGGTATAATTGCAGATCAGGTCTTCATAGTGGCATATTTCCTCATTTCAACACCTTTACCAGCTGGCCGTTCAAAATGGGAGTCATTTTCAATCAAACCCTAGCTGGGAATTAGGGTTTCAACAACTAAATGTTCCAAAAATTGAGCGTTGGCTTCCGAGTATGCATTTATTGTTTTGAGTAGTTTAATATTGCATCATAGAAGGGCTTGGGGTTGCTGTTATAGTCTGATATAGTGGAAATCAGACCTCTAAAATTGTAAGCAGACTTGATTTAATCAGTTTAAAAGGGTCCTATTGATGTGCAAGTGTTGTCTTTTTATTTATTCAATAGTTCTCTTCCATTTTCTATGGTTTCCTTATGATTTGGTCCTAAACAAAACAATCATTTAAACTCAAACAACAAACAAATCAGCACTCAAGCAAAGACACCAACTTACACTTTGCTGGTCAAAGACAAAAAAAAAATTGAAACAACAAATCAGCAGATCCAAAAATCAGAAAATTTAAGATCAGAATTGGTAGGGGATCTTTCACTTTTTCATATCTTTGGCTAACTCATTGGCCAATCTACTTCTCTTGTATCCTATACTTAATGTTTTTGAGTTATCTTCATGTTGGTCACTTTGATTTTCAGACCTCTCATCTCTAGCTTCATATTGCCCTTCTACCTTTTTCTCTAGGTGGGCTAATCTAGCCTAAGTTGCTTTCATCATACTCAATATCTGATCTAGTTTATCCATGGAGCTATTGTCTTGATCTTCTCTGAACTCATTTCCAGAATTTTCCATTCCAATGAAGTTCCTGAAGAAATTAAGAGTTTTAATTAGTTTTTGGTTATTGTTTGTTGTCATTTAGTAGTTTTCACAATGAATTAAGGAGTCTTCCTTTTTGCATAAAATTATTTTTAAACTCAAGTCAAATACAAATAGCTCACAAAAATTTTAATTTATTTGAAGAAAAAGACTATCACTCCCTGTGATAGATTCATTAGTATTTACAAAATTTCTATCACTTCCTGTGATAGATTTATTGCAATTCAATACAAAATGGTCATCACTTTCTATGATTAGTTTTTTGAGTCTTGTTCATTATTAGTGATAGGTTCCTCCTAATCACTAAATTCTAAAAATGGGATAAGTCTATATCCAGGAGTCGAAACTCAATCTCCTTCAGATGTTTCTGGTAGTGTGGCCTTTAGATTTGGTCTTGTTTATGTTTGCAATTATGGCAGACTTCACCTTCTCTTTTCCAGAGATTGTCCATTTTCTTCTCTCCTTCAGAAGTCTTTTCAGAGCTTTGGCTATCGTTTCCAAATCTGTTGGAGGAGAACAACTTGAATAATCATAATGAAGTCTGATCTTCCATAGTCGAATAGATACAGGGTCATGAATCTTTTTCCAGGGTGTTTTTCTTATCAATAACATCCTGAAGAAAACATCAATAACTGTTTTCAATGTTCTAAGCATGATGAGCCCCAAGGTTCAGTGTGGAACCTGGTAGCTCTGATACCATATGTAACACCCACTCTAATCTAACAAAATTATAAACTTACATCTAACAACAAAATTTCAGCGGAAATATTAACTAACTATTATGAAAATAGTATCGAATGCAATAGAATTCAAATTTCAACTTTCATTTTCAGCTGAAATAATCTTTTCTAATAGAATACATATAACCAAGAATAAACTAACTAACTTTTGATTAACTATCTTTCTCCAATAAAATTCAATATTAAGATAGGAAGAGAGATTAAGAAAAATACAACTTGAATAGTTTCTTGTTGATTTGTTTGTAAGATCCTCCTCTGGATGCTGGAAAAAAGGAATATCAACAAGGGCTTTATCCACCCAACCAAGACCAATTGGTCTCCCATGCTTCTTCAACTGAAGAAACCCGACCCTTCACGAGGGTGATTAGCGAGGAATCTAATAACAACAATATGCCTCTGAGCTTGGTGTCAAGAACCTATACCTCCTGATCGATCTTTTCCTTAAAGGTACCTCCTAATTGGAAAGATCACTCTGACCAGTGGTATATCTGGTACTTGATAGCTGACAGATGCCTATATTGCATCGTAACCCTAGCCAAGGATTTCTAATAATTATCTGACACTATTGTGTCGTCAGCATTCACCCTTGCTCGGCATTGACATTATTTCATATGTTTCTTTTTGGTTACAGGTTTGGATGAAAATCATGTATAATCCACTTGACATACTTACAGATTCATAAGAGATACGACATCAGAACATTTAGACAGAAAGGTATCCTTTAACTCAGTGACTGAAGTCAAATTTCTCAATGAGACTATAAATATATAAGTAGATGTAAGTATATATATATATATATATATATATATATATAAAGAAAAATACTTCTGCAAATTCAAAAGATTTGGTATTTGAAAGACACATACGGATTCAGGAGGTCGTTCATGAATCACAGAATAGAAAATACAGAATGATAGAATTAATTGGTAATCTTGGTCAGCTACGGCTATCCAAAATAATATATTTCTATCCATTGCATGATGAACTATATTATCATGAAAGGAACTATTGTCTTGCCTGAAAAAGCTTTCACAAGTCGAGGCAGAGGAATATGCGACCGCAAAGACAAATCTTGATTGACGGACTGGTTCTTACGACCGCTCCTATGATATTGATTCTTACTTGCGACAGAGTAAGAAAATAAATGTAGCTCACGTACAAGAATTAGATGGTTTGGATTTCTGAGTTGCGGTGACGAGGACACTCAAAAGAATGTGTTGTGCATTTTTGCACACCATTTTAGTTTTCCTTCACTTGTCAAATTGTCAGTTAGATCAAAAGTGTTAGGGAGAAATAATCAAGAAACTCGCAGCACATCTAAATTGAGGGACAAGTTAACAAGAAGAAGCATATTGGTATTCAACAATGGCGTTCTTCTCTGGACAAGAGTTACAGCTATTAGTAAAGGGCGGAATGACCTTTATAATGGTGGCGTTGCGAGGCATTTCAGTCAACCATAAGTTTCATACATTGGGGCCGTCAAATGAAAAGCATCAACTAAATATAAAGGAGGATCGGTTTTTGAAGATACATCAGTGTTTGAGGCACTACTTAAGACACAGCCAAACATAAGAACATTGCTGATACATCAAAGAGGCAAGTAAAAGAGAATGCACCCTTCCAGTATGAAGCAACTTCTATCCAATGCATAGGCATAGGTTATTTATAGTTTGGGGCAAATATCAATAATGGTGTATCAGTCATATACAAAGGTAGGCACTTCTTAGAACCACTAATGGAGAGAGAGGTGCCAATTCAAGTGCAACATAAAGATGTGGCTCGACATTCATAGTCAATAACAGAGAGAATGGTAGCCATTATAAGTGGGCAACATCAAATTCGAGGCACAATTTAATTGGTATAGTTATCCATATGGATCAAAGGCGATGCCATTGGAGAAACTCTCAGTTACTAAGAGTCAATGTGCAAAGATCTGTGTATGCCAATGGAGACAAAGTTGCCCCCAATGTTTATATATATAGCACCGTCCATCCATCAAAGAGGCGCTACCCATAATACAAGACAAAGCGCCAGTCTATAAGTAATGTCAGTGCCCATTGAAATGAAGAAGCTGCTAGTATACGGTGGCATTCACTATATGAGGTTCACAAGCAACGTAGAAGTTGAGGTCTATAGGCATCAGCCAATAAAAGAGGGTGGCCCCTAAATGAGTGGCATTTGGTCTTCGAAAGAACGACCTGTAGATTGTAGCAGTTAGCATATGGAAGAAAATGCCAACATCAATTTCTTGTGCGAGTAAAGAAAGAGGCGCTGCCAGCATAAGGTACAAGCTATATGAAGGCGTTAGTTTTTAAAGGATGTAGCCACTTAAAACAGTAAGGGCAACCTCTAAGACAGGAGGATCGGTCAACAACCAAGGCTCATCCGAATGAAGCAACAGTCCAAATGAGGATCGGTCATAGTAATGTGAAATGTTCATAATAAGATTGCCAGCTTTATCAAAAAAAGATAGACGCTCGTATTCAAAGATAGAGACATAGTTAAGAACTTGGCTTAGACAAAGGCATGATAATGATGGAGCGGCCTTTCTCAAAGGCAAGGTCATTTCAAATTACATACACAGTGAGATGGCGGCCATTATATTAAAGCTATAGTAGGAGGCATGGTTCTGAGCCAAATTAAGCTTTTGGTTTTAAGGGAATAGCGGTTTATGCAAGTGAAGTACACTCTCATAAGGAACAAAACCCTAGATCTCTTCGTGGCAGTTAAGACACAGAGTTTCACTGAAGTGCACAGTCACCGTTGATACAGAAAAGATCTAGCGGTGTGGAAACAAAATAATGAAGGCTGCCAAATGGCACAAGCAGATCAAAAGAGAGCAACTCAGAATCATGTGGAGGAAACCACGTGGAGACACCCAACAAATATATTAAATGTTTTTTCACATCAAATGGAGGAGCCCAAGCAGCAATGAAAAGAGTTTCAAAAGATGCAGAGTCCAACATGTGTCAGATGCAGAAGGAAAAGAGAGCAACTGAAGAATTGAGCGGATGGAGCCACGTGGGTGCAGCGGTGAAAGGAACTCAAGAATCATGCGGAGGAAGCCATGTGGTGGAGCCCGAGCAAAAGGGAATTAACTGTTTTATTTAATTGCAAATGGTTCACGTGAAGTATGATAGGCTAAGTGAATATTTTAAAGTCTCTCATTATAATACAATGGTGGGGCCTTCCTCCAAGTAAGTTGAGTTTTATATTATAAAAACTTTATGAGATAATAAAGCCACGGGAAAAGTTCACTTTTAAATAAAGAGTTATCTTTAACAGAAAGCCAGATACAACCATGGAAGTAACAGAAAGCCACAGTTCAGTTCTAATTTTTCGTTGCCACTTCAGTTACAGTTGCATTTTGCTAGATTTTGCGGAGTTTCAGTTGCAAAGATTGATGGAGGCCGTTGAAATTTTGTTGAGTCTTTCAAGTTATAAATGGACAGATCTGAGACACAGTCAAAGGGATACACATACAGAGTTCTACATTTTTCAAATCAGATTTTGGAGCAGCAGCAGTAGATTTTATTTCTTTTTGCTTTTGCAATTCTTCCTTTATGAGAATGTAACAGTCATTTTGTGCAGCAACTTTTGCCTTTGTAACTGGTTATTCAAATAATGAGATGGTGTCCTGTGCATACTTGGATATCTCTGTTTCTTGCTTTTAATTTCTCTGTTTCTTTGCCTTGTTTAATCTGTTTCTTAAACTGAGTTTTAATCATGCATTTTGCTCTTTAATTCCAGTTAAATCTTACACGGTTAACACTGTGCAAACTAAGTTTTAATCCAGCGGTTTGCCATAGATTAGGCATTTGTTTTCTGCAATCTAGTTTCCTTTCTAACCTTTTTCCCAAAGCCCCATTGAAAGAATGGAAGAGCCAGCTTCCCTAAAATCTAGAGGTTGTTTCTGATAAGCATTCCCACATCTCAGAAACTTCGCATGTTGCTACTGGATTAGACTCATAGATTTATGCATCAACAGTTTTTGGCGACCACGGTGGGACTGGATTCAAAGACTTGAGTCTTTGTTTTCATTGAATCTTTGCCCTGCATTTTGTGATTTTGGTGGTAAATCACAAAAAAACTGCTCATAGGAGCATGAATCATCCATCTGGTGACTCTACTGGCGGATCTTTCTTGAATCTTTGCCCCTGCAGATCATGGCAACTCTTGGTATATATGTGCACCTAAATATTCAAAGAGATCTACCCTTTGTGACTTGGGATTCAAGTCCTCTTGTTCTTCAACAGCAGGGTCAGGTTCTTGACACATCATGGAAGGCACTGCCTCACTTTCTTGGAGATGGCTCAGTTTCCCCTGTTGATCACATTCAAGATGTTGCCAATCTATGCTCTGTTTACAATATCACAACTGAGAATCATGCCCTCCTATTGCTGGCATCATCCCTCAAAGGCAAAGCAAAAGAATGGTACAGAAGCTTGCAACCCGGTTCAATCACTAGATGGGATCAACTTGGGGAACTCATCTACAATCAGTTCAAAGACAAGACAGATGTCAGCACTCTCACCGAGAACCTGATTACAATCAAGAGGCATCCAATGGAGCCCATACATGATTTCAATTCAAGATTTGACAAGGTATGGAAAAAAATTTCTACAGACCTGAGGCCTCCTCCAGCCTTTGCTTTCTTGTATTATTTAAAGGCTTTAGACCCTGAGATCTCTGTCATGATACAATCTTTGGGGGGTGAAACTCTTCCTTAGTCATATGATCTTGCCATTAAGGCTGAAAGTAATCTCATAATGTCTTGTAAACTGCCTCCTCTGCCTTTTAAACAACTGATGCCTCATGCAAAGAGCCTGTCTCAAACTCTTTCTTGCAGTCAAATGCATGCCTATTCTAATCCACCCACCCTCCCTGCTGATTTGTCAAATCGTGAGGAGATGAGTGCTATCAAAGAACTGATAAAAGTCCTCTCCAATGAACTGAATGAGTTAAAATATCAAGCCATGTACAATGTTGATCCAATTTTTACACCCCTAGGTTTGTATGAGCAACAAACCGGATATAGCCAGAAAAGACCCAATAATTTTCAAAATCATGCATCACAAGGTTCTGAAGTTGCAAATCAACCCATAGAAGCCATAGACCAGGGTCTTTGTCATTTTGATATAAAGGAGGAATCGGGTTTCAAAGATTAGATTACAAGAATAGAGGTGGTCCCTATCTATTCAGTGTGTCTTTCTGATCTTGAGCATCAAGCACCTGTGGCAACATGTGATTCAAAGATTTTATCAAGTTATGAAAAAGATTCAGAAGTTGAGTATGAGATGACACTTCTAGAAGCTGAAAAGTACTACATGAGGGGCTTTGAAGTTGAAAAGTATTGGGTCAACAATGATGCTTATCTTGAGGAAGAGGATGTCAGAGAGTCTATTGCAGAGTCTATCAAGAGCGTGTCTTTATTTCAACCACGAGTTTTCACACCTGAAAGGGGATAGCATAGATATGCATTTGGAGCAAGATGAGGATATATTCTCAATTTTGCAACAAGGTTATCAGATTCTTGACGCAGAAGATCCTGCTATTGAGCATATGCATGGTTCATTTACAAAGCCTTTTATAGCAGATTACGAGGAAGATTTTAATGCAAAGATAGATTCAAGAAATGATTCGTTCTCCATTTTTGCAAATGGTTATTGTCTTCTTCTTGATGAATTTTCTCCTCTACAAGATGATGAGATTCAGAGAGACATTTGCCACAATACATAGCCACATATGATGTCACAAACAGAGTTAGATTCTACACCTTTCTTCTTACAAGAGGGAGTCCCAATCAGATTCAGGACTGTTCTGGGCAGTTCTGTCACTTGTCAGCTAGATCTTTATGCTATCATGGATCATCATTCGGATGAAGAGTCAACAAAAGGTCACTAATGAGTTTATGGCAGTAGAAGTTTTCAAATGCAAATAGAGGAAAGAGTTTCAGTGTTTTATTTTCCCTCCCCACCCTCCACTGAAATAGGAACAACATGCAGGTCAGCCTGACTGGTGTTTTGAAGCAAAAAGAGACTCTCCAAAGTGCAGAGAAGTAAAAAGGTACAAAATATTTATATATTTCTTCATACAGTTTGTCTGGTTCATTTTTAGTGCTATGTGGATCAACTGGAGCAATATTGTCAGGCATGGTAGCTATTTTGTTGTTCCGGTGAATGGACACGTTCCTGTATGTTTCAGTTGTCAGTAATATGGCTTCAATGTTCAGAATAAGCTACAGTAGTAGCATTAGTTTTAATTTTGATTAGTTTTATTTTCATAAGTCTCAGCTGCAAAACGGAATGGAGGATCTATGGTCAGTCTCAGAGGTTCAGTCAGTTTCATTTCTGGGTGTGTTTCATATCAGCAGTGTTTCAATTTCAAATTCATGCACTTTCTGAGTGGTTTTCATCGGTTTGGTTGCATAAAATGGAAGTATCAGATATGTTCAGTTATAAATGTTTCAATTTCATGACTCTATTGCCCAATAAATAAGGCTACTCTGTGAAACTAGAGATTCTAGATTCGAATAGGCAGGCCTATATTCCCAGTCTGTCGCCATGAACTGTTGTGCATTTTTGCACACCATTTTAGTTTTCCTTCACTTGTCAAATTGTCAGTTAGATCAAAAGTGTTAGGGAGAAATAATCAAGAAACTCGCAGCACATCTAAATTGAGGGACAAGTTAACAAGAAGAAGCATATTGGTATTCAACAATGGCGTTCTTCTCTGGACAAGAGTTACAGCTATTAGTAAAGGGCAGGATGACCTTTATAATGGTGGCGTTGCGAGGCGTTTCAGTCAACCGTAAGTTTCATACATTGGGGCCATCAAATGAAAAGCATCAACTGAATATAAAGGAGGATCGGTTTTTGAAGATACATTAGTGTTTGAGGCACTACTTAAGACACAACCAAACATAAGAACATTGCTGATACATCAAAGAGGCAAGTAAAAGAGAATGCACCCTTCCAGTATGAAGCAGCGTCTATCCAATGCATAGGCACAGGCTATTTATAGTTTGGGGTAAATATCAATAATGGTGTATCAATCATATACAAAGGTAGGCGCTTCTTAGAACCACTAATGGAGAGAGAGGTGCCAATTCAAGTGCAACATAAAGATGTGGCTCGACATTCATAGTCAATAACAAAGAGAATGGTAGCCATTATAAGTGGGCAGCATCAAATTCGAGGCACAATTTAATTGGTATAGTTATCCATATGGATCAAAGGCGATGCCATTGGAGAAACTCTCAATTACTAAGAGTCAATGTGCAAAGATCTGTGTATGCCAATGGAGACAAAGTTGCCCCCAATGTTTATATATATAGCACTGTCCATCCATCAAAGAGGCGCTACCCATAATACAAGACAAAGCACCAGTCTATAAGTAATGTTAGTGCCCATTGAAATGAAGAAGCTGCTAGTATACGGTGGCATTCACTATATGAGGTTCACAAGCAACATAGAAGTTGAGGTCTATAGGCATTAGCCAATAAAAAAGGGTGGCCCGTAAATGAGTGGCGTTTGGTCTTCGAAAGAAGAACGGCATGTAGATTGTAGCAGTTAGCATATGGAAGAAAATGCCAACATCAATTTCTTGTGCGAGTAAAGAAAGAGGCGCTGCCAGCATAAGGTACAAGCTAGATGAAGGCGTTAGTTTTTAAAGGATGTAGCCACTTAAAACAGTAAGGGCAACCTCTGAGACAGGAGGATCGGTCAACAACCAAGGCTCATCCGAATGAAGCAACAGTCCAAATGAGGATTGGTCATAGTAATGTGAAATGTTCATAATAAGATTGCCAGCTTTATCAAAAAAAGATAGACACTAGTATTCAAAGATAGAGACACAGTTTAGAACTCGGCTTAGACAAAGGCATGATAATGATGGAGCGGCCTTTCTCAAAGGCAAGGTCATTTCAAATTACATACACAGTGAGATGGCGGTCATTATATTAAAGCTATAGTAGGAGGCATGGTTCCGAGCCAAATGAAGCTTCTGGTTTTAAGGGAATAGTGGTCTATGCAAGTGAAGTACACTCTCATAAGGAACGAAACCCTAGATGTCTTCGTGGCAGTTAAGACACAAAGTTTCACTGAAGTGCACAGTTACTGTTGATACAGAAAAGATCTAGCGGTGCGGAAACAAAATAATGAAGGCTGCCAAATGGCACAAGCGGATCAAAAGAGAGCAACTCAGAATCATGCGGAGCAAACCACGTGGAGACACCCAACAAATATATTAAATGTTGTTTCACATCAAATGGAGGAGCCCGAGCAGCAATGAAAAGAATTTCAAAAGATGCGGAGTCCAACATGTGTCAGATGCGGAAGGAAAAGAGAGCAACTGAAGAATTGAGCGGATGGAGCCACGTGGGTGCAGCGGTGAAAGGAACTCAGGAATCATGCGGAGGAAGCCACGTGGTGGAGCCCGAGCAAAAGGGAATTAAATGTTTTATTTAATTGCAAATGGTTCACGTGAAGTATGATAGGCTAAGTGAATATTTTAAAGTCTCTCATTATAATACAATGGTGGGGCCTTCCTCCAAGTAAGTTGAGTTTTATATTATAAAAACTTTATGAGATAATAAAGCCACGGGAAAAGTTCACTTTTAAATAAAGAGTTATCTTTATTAAAATATGATGTGGAATCCAAGTTATAAAGTGAGGCTTAAATTTTTGACTCATGTGAAACAAAAGTGAAAAGGAGATATGAAGCCCTAAAATAAGTTGCAGCAATATTTTATTTCACGGTAAGCTACAGGAAGCGATGGCGAGAAGTATTTCTTCTTCACGTAGGCCAAAGATAAGCACAGAGACGCATTTTTCAGTGCCAGATACAACCATGGAAGTAACAGAAAGCCACAGTTCAGTTCTAATTTTCCGTTGCCACTTCAGTTACAGTTGCATTTTGTCAGATTTTGTGGAGTTTCAGTTGCAAAGATTGCCGGAGGCCATTGCGATTTTGTTGAGTCTTTCAGGTTATAAATGGACAAATTTGAGACAGTCAAGGGGATACACATACAGAGTTCTACATTTTTCAAATCAGATTTTAGAGCAGCAGCAGTAGATTTTCTTTCTTTTTGCCTTTGCAATTCTTCCTTAATGAGAATGTAACAGTCATTTTCTGCAGCAACTTTTACCTTTGTAACTGGTTATTCAAATAATGAGATGGTGTTTTGTGCATACTTGGATATCTTTGTTTCTTGCTTTTAATTTCTCTGTTTCTTTGCCTCTATTTAATCTGTTTCTTAAACTAAGTTTTACTCATGCATTTTGCTCTTTAATTCCAGTTAAATCTTACACTGTTAACACTGTTGAAACTGAGTTTTAATCCGGCGGATCGCCATAGATTCTTCAATCTTGTTTCCTTTCTAACCTTTTTCCCAAAGCCCCATTGAAAGAATGGAAGAGCCAGCTTCCCTAAAATCTGGAGGTTGTTTCTGAGAAGCATTCCCACATCTCGGAAACTTCCCATGCTACTGCTGGATTAGACCCACAGATTTATGCATCAATAGAATGCAAATCAATGTTCATAGAATAGCTAACTAATCCTGCAAATGCTTTTGGAAAGAGGGTGTGAATGCTGCTTCCAAAGATTGAGTAAAGAATGACAATGAAAAGGATGAACGCCAACAAATATAGGCATGCCCCCTCCTTCCCCCGTCTGCATGCAAGAAGGAACGTTTCCTTCTTACGTGCGGGCGGAGTGGAGGAGTTACACATCAAGACTCCAGCTCGCACACCACCAAGCACTCCTCATGAGGTGAGCGAAATATATTTTATTTAATAAACATAAGAAAAATAATTCTTACCAACTTGAAATATATACGTATATGTATGTGCCTTGGCCAAGGCTACGATGATATAGTTGTCTAGACTTAGACTTAGGCAATATTGTTGTTTTTCGATTCTCGTAACCACACCTCTCCCTGTTGATATCCCTTTTTCCTTGTCAATTGATTTATCCTGCAAACACTTCGACAATTAATGGATGTTAAATCATTTCCTTGATACGAACATTAATATATATATTATATCCATGCATACATTCATTCTCACATATAAGTGAAAACTATTTGTATATAAAAGAAAATCATTCTCACATAATTATACACATTATCCAACGAATAAATTTCATATTTACATAAAAGCAGTTATACACAACAACATAACCAACGTTTCATTGATCAAAAGAAGGGGATGTAACAAGTTCAATCTCTTTCAAACAAACAACAACCTTGTTAGTGTTGCATCATCAATCTGTGTTGGCTCCTCTGGCTCTACATCCTATTGTGCTGCTAGACTTTCCTTGCACGTAAGCATGTTGTGGTCAATCAGAGCACAAGGTGCTATGTACAACTATAATCTTCTCTGCCCTCCCAAAGGTAAGTTTGTTTCTCTTAATAGAATGGATAAAGATGTATGTAGATCAGTTCCTCTCAGCAACAAAAGAACTACAATCTAAGACAATAGGCAAATGACTAGTGTAATTGTTAACAAATGAGGCCCATGAATAGTTCACCATAGTATTGGGTCTTCCTTTGCCTCTTCTAGATGTTTCCTAATCGACAAATTTAGTCCACTTAAAATGAATGATGGCGACATCCTTAGCACTATACATCCTTTTGTTTGTTTTCATGAAACTTGCCTTCACCTCAACATTTAACATAGAGAAAACTCTGCTAGGCCTTTGTATGTATCACTTTGGGTTTAATGAATAGAAAGCCACGTGCAAGAAGTGTTGAGCTTTTCCCACCTTTGTTGAACGATTGGTAGAATGTGTTCATTATAGAACTGCAAGGTGGGGTTTTTTGTTTGTACAACCACCTTCATTTGGCCAAGTAAGTTGTCAATGCACTCATACACCTCTCTAAGGTATGGAGCAATAACGTCCTTATATCTGATGATTGTGAGAATTGGAGATTAGATTGAGATAATATATTTGGTGTCGGCCCAAAAAATGTCACTCTTCACCATTACCTTCTCCCTCTTCGTTTGTCCTGACTTAGAATCAAGTCATTGATTCCACTCATGTGTCATGACCATTAGTTGCAATGCCTCTTGTAACTCAAGCATCTTCTCCAAGAGAATGCAATATGACAAATATCTAGTCACTATAGGTTTCAAACCTTCTCTTGGAGAAGGTCCAAAATAGAGCATGTGACATATTGTGGTTGTAGATAAACATCTACACATCTCTTGCATCAAAAACCATCTATTTGATTTAGTCTATTTTCCCTATATCTTTGAGCATATTGTTTATCGCTTGCACACAAGGAGTTCACCATATATGTTTGTAGGCTGCCTTAGCCATCTTCTTTGTTGCTCTATACATAGAGGTCGTGTTTGTCACAGCCAACACCACATTCTTAAGGCCAACTTTTTCAACATCTCTATGGATTTGAAATTGATAATCTGCATCCTTGCATTGCCCTAAACAATCAACAACCTTAAGTAAGGGCCCTCTATACATGCCACCATGATATTGATGAGTGGACAGTGTTTAATGTTCGTCCCACCCATCCATGATAATGTTGAATCAACTTGTGACCCATTTAGCCTTCATTTTCTCCATAACAATGTTAATCTTGGAATAGTGCTTATCCAAGATTGTGGTGTTCAGTTTTGTCACCCCTAGTGGCATATATGAAGGCCTTGCTTTTCTTATCTTAGCCACAATCTCCTTATAATAAGGAGAGCAAACAACATGGAATGGAATGGTATTGGCAAAGAAGATTTTGCTAATGACATCATTTGCCTCATCTTTAATGTGAACATTAAACAACTCTGCCATCGGATTGGGAGAAGAACTTGTCATTGTATGTTTCTCTTTAGGCTTTGCTACACTAGACCAAAAAAAGGAAATTTTGGCTCTTCGAAAGTTCTAGAGCCCCTCACTGGCATGGTAGCAAGTGGTGTTTTCACCAATACCAAACAATTTATATCTTTGTCCTCTATTTAAGTGACAATTGGTCACATTTTGAGATGTGAAGGAAGTGCACACTAACTCTAGTAATGCTGACTTAGAACTCAAAGCCACAAAAATGACATTTCCATAGCCTAGTGTTGCCTCTTGGTGTGTAAGATTTCTTTGCTTCTATTTTGGTAGAAAATTATTTTTAAGGGACCAATTTTTTTGAACAATTTGGAAAAGCAATTAAAATGAGCACCCCCAATAGAACTAGTTATCTCACCCCACTCTTTGCCTCCTTGCCTCTTTGCACATCTATACTTTGATCCTTAGATTCAACTAGAATGTTGGGTTAAGACAAGATTGGTTCTTAGTATTGGTTGGACAAGGAGTTTTCTATTATAGTCCTTGAGGGAAAAGAGTTTTTCATCCATGAACTATTATTGAGAAACTTCAAAAACAATCTCTTTTTTTTTATGATGCACATGCTTATTTTTTGAGGTTGCAATTGATTTGTGAGCCCTATAGATAGTAGGGCTAGCTCTATTAGTTTTCTAATGATGGTGCATCAATGGGTCATCAAGTAGCATTGCTAATGCCCTCATCATCACTCATGTTGTGAAGACTCATAGTGACATTGCAAGAAATGAAATTTATGGTTTAACTTTAAAATTTAGTGCACATATATAATTCATCTAATAATCAAGTGGGCAACACCTATTAGATCATTTACCTGCCAAGTAGATCAAGAGTGGGATACAAGATTGTCCTTGCATATAACACCAAGCAATAAAAGTTTATAATAAAGACAACCTTCTCATAAGGTCTATAATGGACTCACATCCATTTCCAAGTGTAGTCTTCTTGGTCCTTTTGTTGACATCTCATAATGAAAAATCTTTCCAACACATATCTCTAAGTTCAAGAGATATCAAGCCTCACCCAAGTCTTTCTAGTATCCATGAGTTTTCAGCTATCAATCCATGCCAACTTCAAATACAATCTGCACAATCATGAAGCTTCAAGCAAATGATTAATACTTCAAAACCAAAGAGAACTAACCAAACCATTGTCAAAGTTCCAACTATAGAATCAAGAACATTTCATGACATCATAATCTAACATCTTCTTAAAAGATCATATGTTCTAATGAACATATCCTGCTTCCAAGAGCACTGTATCATGCCAAAAATTCTAACTCATGATCAAGAGTGCATCATGACATAATACTATACATCTTCTAAACCAAGGATCATATATAAAAAACTAATAAGTTATAAACTCAACACCTCACCAAAAACTCCAAGAGTCCTCCATGGAAAACCAAGATGTCAACACCTCTTCAAATAACATGAAGATCTAGCTTCCTTTGTCAATAGAACCAAAAAATGTCAATGAACCCTTATTGCAAACTAAAGGCATAATCCAAGAGCTTTTAATGACACCAACAACAATTGCAAAAGATCATCCATATTCTAATCAAAAGATTATGCATGACTCACAACATTGCAACAATAACAGTTTAGAACCAATATCTTGAAACAAAGAAGATAGGATACATTATGAAACTACAAAAAACTCACACTGAAAGTGATGCCAAGTTATGCATGGTATCATGATCAACATCATTACCAAAACTCCACTGAAAGTGAAAAAAACTTCTCATCCAACATAACTTTAGTGCTATATATTCCAATGAATAACTAAATCAGGTACTTCAAATTACCCTTTTGTCTCTATTGATGCATAAATCTGTGGGTCTAATCCAGCAGCAACATGGGAAGTTTCCGAGATGTGGGAATGCTTCTCAGAAACAACCTCCAGATTTTAGGGAAGCTGGCTCTTCCGTTCTTTCAATGGGGCTTTGGGAAAAAGGCTAGAAAGGAAACTAGATTGCAGAAAACAAATGCCTAATCTATGGCGATCCGCCGGATTAAAACTCAATTTGCATAGTGTTAATCGTGTAAGATTTAACTGGAATTAAAGAGCAAAAAGCATGATTAAAACTCAGTTTAAGAAACAGATTAAACAGAGGCAAAGAAACAGAGAAATTAAAAGCAAGAAATAGAGATATCCAAGTATGCACAGAACACCATCTCATTATTTGAATAACCAGTTACAGAGGCAAAAGTTGCTGCACAAAATGACTGTTACATTCTCATAAAGGAATAATTGCAAAGGCAAAAAGAAAGAAAATCTACTGCTGCTGCTCCAAAATCTGATTTGAAAAATGTAAAACTCTGTATGTGTATCCCCTTGACTATGTCTCAGATCTGTCCATTTATAACCTGAAAAACTCAACAAAATCTCAACGGCCTCCGGCAATCTTTGCAACTGAAACTCCGCAAAATCCGGCAAAATGCAACTGTAACTGAAGTGGCAATGGAAAATTAGAACTGAACTGTGGCTTTCTGTTACTTCCATGGCTGTATTTGGCGCTGAAAAATGCATCTCTGTGCTTATCTTTGGCCTGCGTGAAGAAGAAATACTTCCCGCCATCGCTTCCTGTAGCTTACCGTGAAATAAAATATTGCTGCAACTTATTTTAGGGCTTCATATCTCCTTTTCACTTTTGTTTCACATGAGTCAAAAATTTAAGCCTCACTTTATAACTTGGATTCCACATCATATTTTAATAAAGATAACTCTTTATTTAAAAGTGAACTTTTCCCGTGGCTTTATTATCCCATAAAGTTTTTATAATATAAAACTCTACTTGGAGGAAGGCCCCACCATTGTATTATAATGAGACTTTAAAATATTCACTTAGCCTATCATACTTCACGTGAACCATTTGCAATTAAATAGAACATTTAATTCCCTTTTGCTCGGGCTCCACCACATGGCTTCCTCCGCATGATTCCTGAGTTCCTTTCATCGCTGCACCCACGTGGCTCCATCCGCTCAATTCTTCAGTTGCTCTCTTTTCCTTCCGCATCTGACACATGTTGGACTCCGCATCTTTTGAAACTCTTTTCATTGCTGCTCAGGCTCCTCCATTTGATGTGAAACAACATTTAATATAATTGCTGGGTGTCTCCACGTGGTTTGCTCCGCATGATTCTGAGTTGCTCTCTTTTGATCCGCTTGTGCCATTTGGCAGCCTTCATTATTTTGTTTCTGCACCGCTAGATCTTTTCTGTATCAACGGTGACTGTGCACTTCAGTGAAACGTTGTGTCTTAACTGCAATGGAGAGATCTAGGGTTTCGTTCCTTATGAGAGTGTACTTCACTTGCATAGACCGCTATTCCCTTAAAACCAGAAGCTTCATTTGGCTCAGAACCATGCCTCCAACTATAGCTTTAATATAATGGCTGCCATCTCACTGTGTATGTAATTTAAAATGACCTTGCCTTTGAGAAAGGCCGCTCCATCATTATCATGCCTTTGTCTAAGCCAAGTTCTGAACTGTATCTCTATCTTTGAATACTAGTGTCTATCTTTTTCTGATAAAGCTGGCAATCTTATTATGAACATTTCACATTACTATGACCGATCCTCATTTGGACTGTTGCTTCATTCGGATGAGCCTTGGTTGTTGACCGATCCTCCTGTCTTAGAGGTTGCCCTTACTGTTTTAAGTGGCTACATCCTTTAAAAACTAACGCCTTCATATAGCTTGTACCTTATGTTGGCAGCGCCTCTTTCTTTACTCGCACAAGAAATTGATGTTGGCGTTTTCTTCCATATGCTGACTGCTACAATCTACAGGCCGTTCTTCTTTCGAAGACCAAACGCCACTCATTTACAGGCGCCACCCTCTTTTATTGGCTAATGCCTATAGACCTTGACTTCTACGTTGTTTGTGAACCTCATATAGTGAATGCCACCGTATACTAGCAGCTTCTTCATTTCAATGGGCACTAACATTACTTATAGACTGGCACTTTGTCTTGTATTATGGGCAGCGCCTCTTTGATGGATGGACAGTGCTATATATATAAACATTGGGGGCAACTTTGTCTCCATTGGCATACACAGATCTTTGCACATTGACTCTTAGTAATTGAGAGTTTCTCCAATGGCATTGCCTTTGATCCATATGGATAACTATACCAATTAAATTGTGCCTCGAATTTGATACTGCCCACTTATAATGGCTACCATTCTCTTTGTTATTGACTATGAATGTCGAGCCACATCTTTATGTTGCACTTGAATTGGTACCTCTCTCTCCATTAGTGGTTTTAAGAATCGCCTACCTTTGTATATGACTGATACACCATTATTGATATTTGCCCCAAACTATAAATAGCATGTGCCTATGCATTGGATAGAAGCTGCTTCATACTGGAAGGGTGCATTCTCTTTTACTTGCCTCTTTGATGTATCAGCAATGTTCTTATGTTTGGTTGTGTCTTAAGTAGTGCCTCAAACACTGATCTATCTTCAAAAACCAATCCTCCTTTATATTCAGTTGATGCTTTTCATTTGACAGCCCCAATGTATGAAACTTATGGTTGACTGAAATGCCTCGCAACGCCACCGTTATAAAGGTCATTCCGCCCTTTACTAATAGCTGTAACTCTTGTCCAGAGAAGAACGCCATTGTTGAATACCAATATGCTTCTTCTTGTTAACTTGTCCCTCAATTTAGATGTGCTGCGAGTTTCTTGATTATTTCTCCCTAACACTTTTGATCTAACTAACAATTTGACAAGTGAAGGAAAACTAAAATGGTGTGCAAAAATGCACAACAGTCTCAATACAAAAAATACCAATGTAATCAAGGTGAACAAGAAGAGGCCTACCAAATAGAACCCACATCAGCTTATTCACAAGATCTGCACACATGCAACATCTCATAGGAGAAAAAACATGATCAGTGTTTCAACTTTTAATAACTAAAAAATAGATTCAACCCCACATCAGTAACATGTAGAACAAATGTGACCAGGTATAACATGTAGATTTCCAAGACTTAAACACCAGAATCAACTCTAGATCTGATTTGCCAAACAAATGCACATAGGAGAAACTATGGATCATAGGAACCCAACAAGCAGCCTTGCAAATCTAAAATCGTTTCCATCCAAAAAGTGTCTGAACACAATTTTCCACAGATCTACAAACCACAAATTTTGGTTAACATGTAAAACCTACAAAACCATATCTCTGTAAATCTTGAAACCACTTAAGCATCCAAACATTCACACCAATGAACACCATCAAATATGTCATCTGAAAATAATGGAATACCACAGATCTACAAACCCACAATCTTTTGAAACAGGAAAACTGTGAAAAACCTACATATTCAAAATAGCATGAATATGAGAAAGGAGTAACCAGGTTGTTCAGGGGTGTCCATATCATAGAAATACCAATTCCACAACCTACATACAACCAATGCTAAATCATCCAATGCTTTCATGTAACCATGAATTGAAACCATGAACCCAACATAAGCACTCCAAACTGTAGTCCAAAAAGTGTGGTTTTCCAAGTGATCAAGGTAGCACAAGCAACCATCCAACATAAACACCCTTTCACTGCACATGACCACAAGGTAAAGGGATATAACCACCAAATAAGAGAATACACACATATTGTCAAAATGGAGCTCTAAATCACTGTCACATGGTCAACTCCATAAAGATCCATAACTTTTGAGCTTCAAGTGCCCAACAAAGATTCGTTTGACAATATCCATTTGAGAGTTAAATACCATGGCTTCCAAACTCAGATCTACAAAACAATGTTAACACATAGAACTTCCCCTGCAACCAAAATGCCTTCAACACTTAAGAAAAAAAATCTCTCTCTCACTACAACCATTGGCTCTGATACCACATGTTGGAAAAAGGGAGAGAGAACAAGGTAAAATTGCAGCTATGAAGCTTTAAAATGTTTTCAAATATGAAATTAATAGCATGTGTAAATCTGAAAATTATTTTTAATTTAAATGTTATAGTATTTCTCCAATTTAATCAGTGTAGTAGAAGAAGACACAATATTTACGTGGAGAAGCCCTTGCGAGAAAAAACTCTACACCCAAAGATGTTTATGCTTGTATTAAATATCTTCAAGAAAGATTACATTCAATACTGAAACTTCTCTGAATCCTGATGCACATCTCAAAGCTTTTTCAATATTCTAAAACTTGTAAAACTTATTATGCTGTAATGCTTTTTCTTACAACTTCAAATCTTCTATATTGAAAGCTTGAAACTCAAAAATTACAATAAATTGTATTTGATAACATGAGACAGGTCCTCATGCAAAACCCAAGCACTCCAAATAGAGAACTCCAAAGTCAAACAGTAGAAAGCAACCCGTTACTTGCCAGTCCTAATTATGGGTGCCCAAGTTGTCCCATTTAAACTTAGTCAACAGAAATATCTTTTCACAAATAAAAGCACAACTGCAAGTCTCAAGATTGAGCGCCCAAGTTGTCCCAATCTATTTCAGTTAACTGAAGTGCACCAACATACATCAATCTCATGCAAACAACATGCATGATTGATGTCCCCAATATTATTTTGAATCAACCTGTTCTGTAACATGCAAGAGACATGCAAACACCTGTAGCACCATGCAAGAGCTATCCAAAACTGATCTTGAGTTAGAGTGTCATTCAAGTTACATGCAACACTATATAATTGACATGTAACGACATGCAAGTCCATATAACTGACATGCAACAATATGCAAGTCCATATAACTGACATGCAATAACATGCAAGCACATGCAAGTGACATGCAACAACATGCAAGCACATGCAAGTTCATATAAGTGACATGCAACAACATGCAAGCACATGCAAGCTTTTATGAGCTCATGCAACCACATGCAAAAATATGCAAGTCCATGCAAGCTTTTATGAACTCATGCAAACAATATTCCAATATCATGCATCTCTAACACTTTTGATAACTCCCACATCATATCCATGCAAAGTGTATCAACAATATCCACTCATGTATATAAAAAAAACAAACTCCCAGTCTAAAAATAAGACACCTCCAAAGTGGGTGCCCAAGTTAACTCCCACTTCCTTTGAGGTATCTGTTGGCCCACGATTACTGTTAAACCAAAAGGTCAACCTGTCAATTTCTGATACAAATGCCAGTTAATGAATCCACGAGAGGCGGTTAGTCCATGCCACGAATCCCGAGGCTGCGCTGAACACGGCACCAACCTTTCGGGAGATGAAAGCACCAACTTTCCAACAATCTCCCCCCTAGCGCCAGCCCGAGGGGATTCAAACTTGTGACTTTTCGCTCTGATACCAATAGTTGGCCCCTGATTGTCGTTAAACCAAAAGTTTGACTTGTCAATTTCTGATACAAACGCCAGAGTTAATGAATCCACAATAGGCGGTTAGTCCATGTCACGAATCCCGAGGTTGCGCTGAACACGACACCAACCTTTCAGGAGACGAAAGCACCAACTTTCCAACAGTATCAATAACTCAAAATAGACTTCTAGGAGTTGTCAACAAGTCTTCATGGACCCCACTTCAAAAGTGGGCGCCTAAGTTTGACCCTACCTTTTAGGAGTTAATTACAATAAGCCAAGTGTTATAATTAAATATTAATTTATCTCTCAAGTCCTTATGTGTTGGGGAACACATTCCAAGAACTTTGGAGACACATGAAATTGGTTAGGATTGCAAAGTTAATGGCAACTTATCCCAACAATAACCCTACCCATTTTTGATGTGTCAATAATAATCCTTTGATCGGGGCCTCATATTTAACTACATTATTAGTGCACGTGAATTGCAACCTATATGATGCAAAAAATGATTTTCCTTTTGAATTAATCAACTCAACTCGAGCCCCACATCCTTGTTTTGATTTGGATCCATCAAATTTTAAAGTCCACATGGTATCATCATAAGGGACTTGTGTCTTCTCTTTTGTCTACTCATTTGGTGGGGAAGTGAGCTTTGCTTCTTCTTGTGAGACCATGACCTGAGAAACATCTAGAGACGTCTTCTCAATGTTTTTCTCTTCTACAATCTTCTACTTTGATTTGGTAACAATTTCAATACTTGCTCGAAGGTTTGGACCTGTTGTTTCTATCACTTGAATAGCTTCTAAGAAAATGGACAAGAAATATCAGAATGATAGTCTTTGTGTATCCTGCACTAGTTTGGGAGCAACAACTCAAAAGTGCATACTTGATCACCAAGCATATGCTTATCATGGGCCAATTTATTCATGAACGCTTTTAAGCTAGCTATATCATCTTTATCTGGCACTTTCAAGGCTATCTATTCCAAATGTGATAGATGAAACCAAGATCTCATCTACCCATCTATATGTTCCAAGATCAACATTGACAAAAATAACCTCATTAGGAGCATTATACTCAGTAATCATATGCTTCAATCTAGGCTCACTATCAATTCTAATTTGATTTTGATTGCCCTCCCATGGAAACCATAGGTATAAAAAATCTGTAGCAAAATACTCATTGAGACTTTTGGTCCAATCTTTGTTGAGTAGCATTCCATATGCCTCAAGGATACCAACTATCTGAATATCAATGTGTTGTTGGATCTGGGGATCTGATACCGATTGAATGTGTACATTTTTAACTTCCCCTACAATAGTGACCTATGTTTTATCCAGTTGAACCACTTCTCTATTTGTCTTGGTAAGAGTTATCGCTAGCTTTTGACTGATTAAATAAGGCATTACATTTTTTGAAGCACCTGAATCAAACATATAGTTGTGTAGATTCTTACCAAAAATCCTGACACTTAGGAAAAAATGGAGGTGCATTCAATCTCCCTTTGTACATCGCTGCAAAAACATCAGCCATAGAGGTTGTCTTATCCTTGTCTTTATCTTTCTGAGAAGTTGTTGCCTTGAACTTAGTCTTATCCAGAGATTGAATAAATGCTTCCCTCTTTGATGGACAATTCTGCATGATATCATACAAGGATATGTTAGCTTTAGTTTTCTTCAAATCATTAGTAAGTTCATATCCTTGGTTAGCTGATGTGTGGGTTTTGTTCACATTTATGTATCTTTGTTTGTACAGTCCTCCTTGGGATCCTTTTGGAGGTGGTGGATTATTGTCTACATCAGGATGAGGTGGGGTAGGGGTATTATTCGAAGGAAGGGAAGATGTGAATGGTTTTTTGCCTTTGTTTCTTAGAAAATAATTGCTCTTCCCCTATTGAAAAGAATGAATCTCATCATATTCTATGATTGATTCATTATCATCTTCATATGGAAAAACATAAGTGCCCAGAATCATGGCAATACTTAGATCTCTTGATTGTATGTTTTTATCCTCATAGTTAACTTGTTGGTCTGTCTGAGCTATTTTAGACATTTTCTCCATTTCAAGGTAGTTTAGTTATGAGTAGATAGCTATATCATGAATCTTACACCAGTTTGATAAAGGGTTTAATTTAGTAAAGTTCACAGAATTAGCCTGGTTTGTGTTGTCTAATGGAAAAGACACCCCTCCATTATTAGGCCTAGTGTTCCATTGTTTGTTTGATCTTTGTTGGTTAAAGCCTCTATTTTGGAAGTTTTGACTTTGATTGTTTTGACCTTGATTGTGATGATTATTCTAGTTCTGATTTTGGTGGAAATCTTTCCCTTGGAAACTATTCTAATTCTGACTTTCTGCTTGAAATCAACTATTTACATCAATCATGCATATTGGCAAATTTAAACAATTCTAGTATCCAGGGTTCCATTAGATTTGGTCTTTATTTTGTTTCCAAGATTTTGTTCTTTAGGTTCCAATAACTCAACCTAGTTTTATTCTTTAAATTTAATAAAGAAGAATTTACCCCTTTCAATTTATTTTTTGTTATTTCTAGTATAATTTTATTAACATAGAAGAACTATACTTCATTTCCTTTAATCTTTCCAGCTTTACATAATTAATAAAAAATATCAAAAGCACTTATCTCATATGATAAATGCAAATCATTAATTTGTTGTTATAATCAACAACTTTCCTTTTCATACAACATAAAAGAAGAGCATTCGAAGGGATTTTAAGACCATTTAATATGCCACAAATCATAGTGATTAGTATTCTCTTTTAATTGAGAGCAAGTTCCATTTTTTTAACTCTCTGCAAACACAGAGGATGCACCTCTAATGGAGGTGTCTCCATTAGAGAGTGCCCCTCTCTAATGGAGATGTCTCCATTGGAGGGATCACCTCCATTGGAGCGCCCATGATTATCTTTGCTAACAATCTTAAAAAAAAATCTATTTGTTTGCCCTAATGTGGAATTTATATGGTTTTAAAGCATAATTTTTCTATTGTGTATCTACATACAGGGATTTAGCAACAACGTTTCTGAATTATTGGGTTCAAGCCTTTGTATTAAATTTAACTCAAGCACTGCATTTGTCATGAAGGCGTGCATTTTAACAGAGATTATTTTCTTTGTATCTGGTTGATTGATTTTAATTTTCTTGCAGGTATTCTATAGTTGGTCATCAACCAGAACTATAATTTCATAGTTATCCTATTTAGGGAAAAATTACATACAACAACAAATTGATTTCATTGCTATTGCTAAGATTCAAAACAAAACTCTAAAGGAAATGGAAATCCTACCAGCATGTTCAGAATTTATAATTACACAGAAGAAGATATTAAATTTGCCACATTATTAATTAACTTGGTAAATAATTACTTTGGATTTTATGATCAAATCAAGCATTCTGGTTAAAACCATACCTAAATCTTTCTGCAATCTGAATTCCTTTGTCAGTATTTCTAGTTTTCCACTTTCAAGTCTACTCTTTTTCTTGCTTTTCCCACTTTCATTCCTCTGTCGACATTCCCTCCAACTCCAAAATTCTCTATTTGAGAAGTATTTTTCCTCCTTTCCCCAAGGTTCCAGATGTTTGAAAACATGTTAATAAAATGCCAAGTAAACTTTGATAACTCCCCAATGTTCCCTGCTCAACATCTCAGGTGGAGTGATCGCCAAATGTCTCTCTTTTTTTACAGATGTTAGGCATGGTCAATGTTTCATGGAATAAAAAGAATAATGTCATTATTTCCTCTTACCTCTAAAGTGATTAATATTATCACTTCATCCTTATTATATATATTTTTAAAAGTTCTGCTGGTGAAATAAAGTATAACATGTTGTATTGTTAAAGTAATATCTGCCTTGGCTACAATAGTAACATTATTTGTTATTGCCAGGATTTTCATGTTATTATATTTTTTGATATAATTATCATTGTTTATTCTTATTTAAGGATAAGTAAATATATTACTATATCCCATATTTAACTCAATTAATTGTAATTATATATATATGTGTGTGTGTGTGTGTGTGTGTGTGTGTGTGTAATGAGCATATGCCTATTTGTGTTATATTTGTATACACACATATATATGTATATATTCATATATCATGTGTATGTATATACATCATATATCCACACTTGTACTACTTACACACATATACATATGTATATATTATATGCATTTTTTTACATCTTAAAATTAATTTAGATGAAGTTGTTAGTAAGGAAAAATTGAAACAAAAAAACAATTTCAAAACTTACAAGCTAACTACAATCCCACCCTATATGCAACCGCGAAAAGATGATTTAGTGTGTGTGTGCGGAAGTCATGCAGACGACCTTTAGAGGAACTAGGTTCCTCTCTTCTATGATACTCTCATGTCGGGTAGAGGTGAATGATGGATCCTGTCGCACTCAAACACCAAAGTTGTGGTTAGTCTATGACAAACTGGTATCATTTACATCATGCAAGATAAAAATTCTAGATATGCTACTATCACATAGTATAAATATCTACTCCACAGATAAACTTAGTAAAAATATAGTCATTTAGATGGTTAGAAACTCCATATGCCACTGATCAAAGTACATCATATATGTCTATACAAATCTAGGGTAATAATATTGTCATGTACCAAAACATCATATAAGACTATATATACAAGTCTGTAATCAACAATACTATGCCATGTAACAAAATGGGCTATGACATATTGACAATTAGCGAATGCTAACTAGATTGTATCAAGCTCCTACTCATATTTTTATAGGTTTCAAATGTCATAGACAACACAATTTTTTGTCTTTTCATGATGCCTTTTCCTTATATCATTTCATAATAACTTCTAATTGCTCATAATAAATCTCTTACCATAATTTTACCCATTTCTTTATGATATATATCCCTTTAATAGCTTATTAAGTATAGTATGGTGTATTGAAGGCTATTTAAGTGATATGTTATGGATAAATGGGTCTAAAAATAACCCTAATGACATGTGTGGTACCACACAACCTCTTATATCCTACCAACATTTCCCCAAGCCTAAAATATTATCTCATCCTTGAGACAACATAGTAAAATCAATTATAATTATTATGCTCATTTAAGGGTCTATCATGGTGCCCTTTCTTGCTCTAAATCTTTATCTCTGTGGGTAGAAATTTGCACTAGGCCTATTTGTTGTTGTCACATGTTCCCATTTTATTTATGCCTTTTCCCTTATTCTTTTCTTTATGAGGTTTTGTTTTATGGCATCCTTTTATCTTGGTATGTATCCTATCTTCATCTTTAATTTGATATTTTCTATAATCTCAGTCAATGTGGTCTTTTCCTTATAGGCATCTTGTGCTTTACTTTGATTTTCTCAATGAATTCTGGTTGATGTGGCCTTGTCCTTGTAGGAATCTTCTCCTTTACCTTTATTTTTTCAATAAACTTTAATAAGAATGGCCTTATCTGTCTAGGTATTGCATCTCTAGTGATCAACATCTTGTATTTTCCTTCCATTTCCACCTCTATGTTCCAAGGTTCCATTCCATTTGTTTATATCAATTGTTTCTATGTCTAGAAGATTACTAACTTTGGGCAATACTACTACTATTCTCTATGGTATGAACCTAATGGTTTCCTAGTTATTTGAAAGCTCTTGTGCTACCACAATTATGTTATTCCTCTTAAATCTCCTTTGTGTCTTTCTGACTAGGAATGTTACAAGAGGTTGGATCCTTCTATGTACTTGATGTATCTTCTCACTTTGATCACAAAAGAAAATAATTTAACAAATTCGTCTTTTAGCTTATTGCAATCCTTTATTTCTCCTTTTTGTTCTTGATGTGTACACTAAGAACGAGATGGTAACTCTAAAGTCCAATAAAAGAAGTGAACCCATACTAATTTGTCGATTGCTCCTCTTTTAGTCAAAAATTGCTCAAGATATTTAACATGTTTCCTTCAATTGAAAGCTCATTTCAAAATAGGCATCTTGTACATAAGTCATTCCTTTACAAATATGCATTGAATCACAACCTCTAGATTTCTCAATGTGAGGATGTTATGCTTATGGGTTTTCCACCATCTTGTTGCATTCCTTGTTAAAGTAACATCTAGGGATGTCATCCTGATCTACTCATAGGATTTTGCATCTTCTCCAAATACTTCTTAAAATCCCCAATTCCTACATATTTGGGATAGTACTCACGATTATGCCATACAAAGATTTTGGATTTTATCATGTCTTTTACACTCTATTTTGAATCAACCACTAATATTTATCACCATATTCTATGTTGTACTCTTTTTTGTCTAATCTTTACAAATTATCTTCTTAACTATTTATGAATATCCTCTTCTTTGTCTCCTTCAATATAAGCAACATGCGAGATGACATTTGATTAGGGGGGTCATTTCCTTAATATGTCTCTTGATATGGGGGTCCACATCTTTTGGGATTTATTTATTCTCTTATAATCCTAATTAATTACATTATTACTCTTTCCACTTTACATATCATGAATTCATTTCTCTAATATATAAGGTTTTGCCTTTCCTTACACACGCAAAAAGACTTCTTCATGTTCTACAAGTCCCTTAACCATGGCCTTAGTGTTTCTACTAAATGGTGGTCTCCCTTCATTTCCACTATCTCATTCCTTCTTTCTTTTCTTTCTTCTTTAATTTTATTCACTACCTCTAATTATTTCCTCTACCTTATTCATCCTAGATCCCTTACTCATTTTATTCCTCCCCCAAACATTGCACATGATTTGCCTTAGTAGTCATGTATTTTTCAGATCTCATCTCTTCTCTATGCTATCTCCTTAGTGCCTAGCTCCATGAGTGCTAGGGCTTAGTGTGTATTGCCCTACATAATAAATTATCTTCACCATGTGTAAGTAAAAAAATTCCAAAAAATTTCACTTCTCTTTGGTTTTAGTTACCACTAATTCCCTTGTTTGGTATGATCTCCCTTCTTATGCAACAAAAATCAAGGCCCTAATAATGGAACCAAATGTTGATATAAAAAAGACCTAGACTGTAGTCCAAGGTTTTATACTATGTGATATGTAGTAAACCCCAATGTGATGCAATAAAAAGAACTTAGATATGCAATAAGTACAAACTAAATTATAGAAAATTAGATACACACATATATACATCAATATACATAAGATCATATATTAATATAGTTTAATGGCTTATACAATATCTTCATACATTCTTCATACTTTACTCTCACTATCATCTTCCTCATTCTTCTCTTCATATCACTCATATATCATTTATCCATGTATTATATTCTTTCTATATATCTTCCACACTTTCTTATTCTCACACTTCGATAATTCATCCTCTTATCTCCTACTTTCCCCTTATATAATGTTTTTATGTCTTTTCATGACATCTTTTCCTTATATCCTTTCATAAGAACTTCTAATCACTCATAATAAATCTCTTCCCATAATTTTACTTCTTCCTTTATGATATTTATCCATTTTATAGCTTACTTAGATATACTATGGTGTATTTAAGGCTATTTAAGTGACATGTAATGGATATATTGGTCTAAAAATAACCCTAATGACATGTGTAGTACCACACAAACTTCTATATCTTTCCAACATAAATGAGAGAGATTACTATATGCATGATATTGTAGGAAATATGAATTGAAAATATTACAAGAATAGAGCATAACACAATTGGCTACCTTGGAGAACCCAACTTAAGAAGAGACTCTAGAAGAGTGAAGTTGTTTACCCTCTTTTGTCATTATCTCTTTTCAATCTTACAAGTTTGCTACTTTTGTAAGTCCTTAAATGACGCATTCAATACTTCCACAAAATCTTACACTATAAATTTCTCTACAACTTGTTACACATGCACTATTTGTTGCACACAACTTCCTAGCACACTCTTAACAAAGAACCTCCCTATCTTGCATGAAAGAATAAAAACAAAGTTTGATAATTGTTTGATAATGCCCTCTTGATGGCATATTACAACTTGGATGAGAAGAGGATTGAACAAGAGTCCCAAAAGACTAAAAGTGGAAGAGATGTCATTATAACCATTTTCCTTCTCCTTTGATTATTTTGGGCAAGCAAATCCACCACATACAACAGGGGTGGAATTGTCAGTTACTTTCCAAACTTCTGCTATACACTTGAAATTGTTGTGTTATTGTTTCTAGTGACTTTGTCATAGACAAATTATACCATGTTTATGCTTTGTTTTTGGGAACCCGCTTCAATTGTGTTTGAATCCAAATTATTTGGGTCACTATAGAAACATATGAAACCTCTATAAACCCATGTATAAAATTACATATTATGATTTTTTTACATAATTAGCCATTTTGACTAGAGATTGAGAATGTCTTAGTAAATTAAACTTGATATCTTTCCATGATCCAACACCTCCCAAATTAGGATACTTTTGTTCCTCACAAGTACAAAGATTCAATATGTGAATTTTTTTTGCCACCTTCTCATTCAAATACCACTTAGGTTTGCTTGGGATTTGTCCTTTCAACCTCTCTTGCTAACTTTCTTGCTAGAATTTCCTCAATGGAACCCAATAAAAGTCATCCTTTGTCATTAAGCATAGAATGCTTATAGAGACATTAGTTCTCAATATTGAAAATGGAATGTATCTTTGTGTATAGAGAGTAATCTAATCTAAATGCAGTAATGACTACTTTTTCAAGAATCTCAAATGGACTAGAGCTTACTAGTTTCAATTTATTTTATTTAACTTGTAGCCTTTCTTTACTCAAATGTAACCATACTTTGTCCCCAACTTGGAACTTATGCTCAACCCTATGTTGAGCATGTCATGCTTTCCTCTTAATTTGAGTCTCCTTTAAATTGCATTTCACTCGGAGGTGTATTTACCTTTAATATTCTCAATGAATATCTCAACTTGGTAGATTTCCAAACCCACTCTTTCTTGTTTTCTTTGTTGTTGCCTGATCACTACATCAAAAGGACTAGAAGGTAAATAACCAAAAAAAAATCTTAAAGTTTAGTTATATTTATAGAGGTATGAATTGCCCTATTGTAAAAATGTTGAGTATGTTTTTGATTAAGATAAGAGGCAAAACAAGGGAGCCAAACCCTATTACAGAGCAGCTTAGCAGGGCAAAGAAAAGAACAAGGCTGCAAGGGCAGACAAAATAGAACAACACAGCTGAAAGAAACCAATAGCCCCAAAGGCAACCCAAACAGTGCACCGGATGCGCACTGACAGCAGAAAAACCACATTTGGGGAGCCCTTTCTTTCTACGCTAGACCACAGTCCAAGAAATCTCTAAGTCAAAGTCCTCAGAGCAAGGCGAGAGGGGAGGATCCTCCCGAGCAGTAACAGCCATGGAAGGCACCAAAGAATCCGACCCAGAAGAAGGTACAACCGGATAAGTGGAAGCCCCCAAGCGCAGAACCGCCAAGTCTGAATTAGGCAAAGCTGAAGGATTAACAATAGTTGGAGTAGAAGTGATCCGGTCCAGAGCAGTAGGAGCCGAGGTGTGCACCGGATGCGCACTGACAGCAGAAAAACCACATTTGGGGAGCCCTTTCTTTCTACGCTAGACCACAGTCCAAGAAATCTCTAAGTCAAAGTCCTCAGAGCAAGGCGAGAGGGGAGGATCCTCCCGAGCAGTAACAGCCATGGAAGGCACCAAAGAATCCGACCCAGAAGAAGGTACAACCGGATAAGTGGAAGCCCCCAAGCGCAGAACCGCCAAGTCTGAATTAGGCAAAGCTGAAGGATTAACAACAGTTGGAGTAGAAGTGATCCGGTCCAGAGCAGTAGGAGCCGAGGTGGGAGTCGAAGGAGGAACAGAAGAGTCCAACAAAGTCAAGGGATTTGCAGCAGCCGCCATCACTCCCACTGGAACAATCTCAATAGGGGGCTCAGCCTCCTGAGAGGAATCATCATCACAAGACAAACCATCTTCCCGGGAAGCACTGATAGTCAAATGATCCTCATGAGCATCCTTCCACCAAGTTGCAGCACTTTTGCAGCACGATAGAGGACAACCAATGACCAAACGAGCAATAGAAAAACAACGTCAACATCTAAAGGGGATACCCTCATAGTACAACAATTATTTCCAAGGTCGATCCCCAACCATCAAAACATCTCCAAAAAGGGGTTTGGAGATGCCAATATCCACCAGAATTCGGGCAACCATGGAGTGACCCATGAAAGAGGTAGTTGAATCAACTTTCAGAAAATGACCAATGGCATTGCCAATGCTCTCATAGCAAGAATCCTCCCAAAACTGAAGGGGGAGGTTCGGGAGACGCACCCAAATCGGCTTGATATTAAGTGGCTCTGTGAGGGGATTGAAAGTAAGAGTCCAAGGTTTAATGGACAGGGAATGTTCCCCCCACATCCAAACCCTGCCATCAAGCACTAAATCGCGTTGCTCAGAAGAAGCAAAAGTCACGATGAAAAAACTTTGTGCACTGGGAATAAGCTCAATCTTACCAGCAACCAACGGCTTCCATGACTCCAAGACCCAATTGTGGAGGTCAAGCAGGGAAGGCCATAGTCCATTGAACCTACATATTACACCTGTATTGCAGTAAAACTCTTCATTTTCTTTGACCTCTGGACCACACACCACAACAGGGGAAGAATGGGCACAGGGGAAAGGCCAGACTCCCCTCCTCTCCCCCCTGAAGCACGATGAGCACCAGGACCAGCAACTGTCACATAAGACCGCCGAGGGATTGTAGGATCACGCTGCCTAGGAGCAGACACACCAAAACCAGCCTCAGCCTACACACAGTGAATACCACAGTTCTCATTATCCTTGGGAATCCTATCTCGATTAGAGGGAGCGCTCATCCCCGAAAGCACATTGTTCACAACTATTTTCACTGTCTTCTCCGGAGACCCAACCTGACCTGTAGGAGCGCCAGAAGAGACACACTCTTCCCCCAAAGCTGGGGAAGAGACATCAGCATCTTGCACAACCCCCAGGGCAGAAGAAGGGAAGGCGGAAACCTTCACAGAAGCCACCCCCAGGTCTGCGGAACCAGAGCCAACGGTCCCATTCAAATTCCTACTCTCGTTCAAATTCCCACTCTCGTCCATCCTTCTCTTTAAAATGTTGGGTATGTTAGGATTAGCTATGGAGGTAGCTATCCCAAGATCAAGATGCCTAAGAGCTAATCACAAGAATAAAAGAAGATCAACATGATAGAGCAACAATAATCTATACAAAGGATGCAAATACAATTGTTGTATAGTACATAGAGAACCCTTGTTTATATATGCAAGGGTGAGACTAGGACAACATAAGATTATGACAAGTGTCATAATCATATGACATGAGACACAAAAAGTAAATAATCTAAATGTGCCCTAAGTATGCCCTAAGTAAACTTAACTAACTAGGTGTGAAAAGGAGCCAAAAGGGAAACTGATTAGGGAATAACCCCATTCACACCAACATAATATATGCCAAAATCTCATCCCAATTCTTAATATGATTCTTGTTTTACCCCTTCAAGAGTTGTGTCAATGTTCTATTGAGAACTGTTGTTTGAACACCTTTTTGTGAATGAAACACAATTATTCTTATCAACCTAGTAGCTATCATCTTCTAAAATGTGACCCAAAGCTTGCCCATGAACTTAGTATCCTTGTTTGAAATAACAAAACTATTCATGCTAAAGTGAACCCAAACTTCAGTGAAAACAAATCAATTGTATCATTTCCCTTAGGATTCTTTTTTCATGGAACGAATATTACACTTCTTACTCAACCAATCTATAAGAAAAATAAGTAAACACACCTTTCCTTGACAAAGGAAAACCTCTTTGGAAATTTATGTAGATGATGCTCCATCACTTAGAAGGTATTGATAGTAGCATATAGAATCTCAAACTTTCTATTACATGCTTACTTGTGCTAAAAATCTAGAACCCATTATGAATTTCATAACATAAACTTAAATTTTAGATAATAAACATACCTTTGCAAATTTGTCAATGACTTTGTTATGCTAAAGTGAACTGTAATTTTGAATTATGAGCTCTTCGACCTCTTTCCCAACTTGTTGAGCTAGCCTACTTGGACAGGTTAATTTCCTTGGGCTCAAAATATGTAGTCTTAGTTCTATGCAAACCCTAAAATACATCCAAAAATCTACATCATATTTATATTCTTTACCATTCCTCATGGGCAAATGACTCAAGCAACTAGGATATAGAGCCAAAAGTTTAATTAAAGGTAGTCCAGAGAACATATCAACCAACTAGTTACTCACACCTTGTATATATTTATAATCTAACAAAACTTGTTGCAAGGAACCCATCCTTATGTAATTTTTTTGCATGCTACAAGTGTTGGCATGTCTTGGAGTGGTTTGTGATTTGTATGGATAATGGTTTCTCTTCTTATTAAATAGCGCTCCCATTTCTTAATTGTTTGAACAAGGGTGCATATTCTTAATCATTTGAACAAGGGTTTACAATTCCTTATTAAAACTACAATAATCCAAAATTGCTTGATAAAAAAACTCTAAATTATAATAAATTGGTTTTGTCTCTTTGCAATAAGACACCCCACATCATAATCACTTGCATATGTTTCCACCTCAAATGGTAGTTGCAAGCTAGGAAGATATAAAACTACTATCATGCTAATATTTTGCTTGTTGATTTCTATCTCAATTAAATGACTTACCATTTTCTATTATGGAAAATGATTAGATAAACTTTCTCAAGCATTGAACTATCCCTACAAAACTCCTTGTCTTGGTTGCATCGGAAGGTTTGAACCACTTCAAAGTGGCTTTCACTTTTTTCAAATCAATTCTTAATTTTCTATCTCCAACCAAACACCCTCATATATCATTCAAGTATACAATGACACAAAAATATATGAATTATCCCAATACGTCATTCATCAACCTCATAAAAGTAGTTGGAGCTTCACCAACAAAAGAGAACATATAAGTCTTGTCAAAATTGAATAATGAAGTAAACTTAATTACCAACCACTATTCTCATTCACATACCATTGTAGTTTCAAATGTATCATGACAATTACACTTGACGTGTCATGTGTGATGTTGGTTTTGCCCATAAGTGACCATTTTGCTCAAGAGAAATGTACAAGTTGAGTGTCTGTTGTAGATGATAACTTTTCTAGTTATTTAGCCTTGGATTTCTTGATTTTAAGCCAAATAAATGTACATACATAAATATACCATCATGATGTTGCAAGGAAATATTTCCAAAAATATTAGCTAGTTCTTGTTAGTTGAGTGGAGAGGGAATTGAGTGTAGTATGATACTATGCTTATGAGCAAGTTGCAAAGTAATTGGACATGTTAGGATATTGTTATAATATTGGTTGGTGTTAGGAAAGGTGTTTCAACCTTGCTCCTAATGATAAGAATACAAAAAATGCAATTTTTGGGCTATGAAACAAAAAAACTCAATTATGTGGGCTAGAGAGGCCATTTTTGGCCAAAATGAATATTGAGTTGTTCAACATCAATTATTTGATGATTGGTATGTGGACCACTTTGAGCTCTACAATTTTTTAAAAATAGGCCCAATCAATCTCCCAGGTCAAAAGTTATGGCCTCTAGAAGTTGGGCCTCCTACATTGGAAATGCGAGAACAACTATGACACATAAAAGAGTTGTAAGAGGGAGTTACACTTGTTGACCAAATTTTGACATGTGTTATGACACATGATAAGGCATCTTTGAATGGAGATAATGGAGTGCCCAAGTTGGTGAGTGATTATGATGAGTTTATAACAGGTGGATGGAATATGTTATTTTTAGCCTATGAATTCATCTTGTGATTTGGGTGTTGGATTTCTAACTAGGGATCTGGGTACCACATTTTAACTTGTTTTAGCTCATGGTTTCCTAATTACTATTTGATGGTTTGATGCATTAATTCTCCTATATATTGGGTGCTTGAGATAAAGGTTTCGATAGTGTGTATTGTAGGTACTATTATGTTGCTAGAACTACTCTAGATCGCTAGTTGGTGATACTCTTGTAAAGACTTAATACTCTGCAAGTGTGTTGTAACCTTTGCTTACTGAATAATACATTGAGTTACTTTGGAGTGTGGGGTTTTTCTCTTGAAAGTGTTTTCTCTATGTAAGTCATTTTGTTATGGTATATTGTTTTTGTGTTTATTCCCTTGCAACTATGTGATTAGTTTAATTTTTGCACATATCTCCTCTCATAGATTAGTGTAGGAAGCACATTCTACACTTCTGCTTCCTTTCATTTGTTATTAGAGAACAATCACTTCAAATTCTAGGTGTTAGGGATAAGGGTTTTTCATACTAGTCTTGGATTGAGTGGGGGTTTGTAGAGAAAAAAATCATGGTGTAGGAAAAATGGCAAGCACATCAAGGATAGAGATGGAGAAGTTCTCAAGCACAAACTTTGAGATTTGGAAGCTCATGATGGAGGATATGCTTGTGGGTAGAGATCTATGGGTTACAGTATCTAGATCCAAACCTATTACAATGAAATAAGATTCTATGTTTCTTGTTGGCAAGAAGTTTAATCCTTGAATCATCCACTACAATTAAGTTTAATCCCTGGATTGATGTGATTCCCGTTGTATATTTGAAGCAGATTAAATGAAAGAACAATGAAGAAATTCAAACTCAGAAATACAGGAACAAAATAAAAAAACACGAACATATAAGAGAACACGAATTTTTAACGTGGTTCACCATAAAAGGTTACATCCACATGAAGTAGGGGAATCTATGTATTAAACTCTGTACTTCATACACATACATCTACATCATCATATTATTCTCTACAACAATACCCTTAACATTACAATAAGACTTGATGATGGTTTGATACGCTGAGCAACACCATCTGCTAGGGTTTAGGGTTTCTCGTCTTTCTTTGTGCTGGGTGTTTGGTACTGTTTGAGCATGGAGGGTGCTACCAATGGCAATACCTCAGAACCCCCACTCGTACAGGGTGCTGTTCAACAACCCAACTGGAAAAATGCCCTAACGGGCAATGTTGCTTCTCTTTCCACCAACGCACAGACAGCGGACTGTTAGCTTAAGGAATCAACGGAGGGTTCATCCCTGGTCATCCCTAATAATCTCGTGGACAGGATTGTCTCCTCAATGAATCTTACCCTAGTGGGTAAGTTTTTTTCCCTCTGCCCGAGCATTGACATGGTGCGAAAATGGATTTCCACCCGATTGCATCTTAAAGGCAACGTTTCGGCAATGGCAATGGCGCGCGAGATGTTCTTGTTCAGATTCATGAGCAAGGAGGACATGCTGTCCGTTCTATCTAGAGGGCCTTGGCTATACGGTTCTCATTCTCTTTCTGTTTGCTGTTGGAAACCTGGCTTGGACCCAGTTGCAGATCTCAACCGCTACGCCCCTGTTTGGGTAAGATTACCTGGTTTCCCCCTTGAGTTTTGGGACGAGTCTGTTTTCAAATCTATCGGTAATTCCTTTGGGCATTTTGTCACCTTAGACAATCCTACCAGTACCAAGTCTCGTTTTGTTTACGCGAGATTCTGTGTGAATGTGGAAATTAATAAAACTCTACCCTCCTCCATTGAGATTACATCCAAGTTTGGAATATGGACCCAATCCATTTCTTATGAGAACTCTACTCTTTTCTATCAGCTCTGCAAGAGGAAGGGGCACCTTATTTCCCATTGTAAGTTCAAGAGAACTGAGGAAGTTAGGGATAAAGGTAAAAACAAGTTGATAGAGGAATGCTCAATCAAGCCTACAGATAATGAGACAGTGATGGATAAGGATCTTATTCCTCAAGTTGGGATGCCAAAACCCACACCCACCTTTAGGACAGTGGATTCTGAGATAGCCCCTTTATTAGAAGAAGGAGAGATTTTGGAAATGGTAAAAGAGAAACACCCGGATATTTTAGCTGCTAAGTTGGAAGAGGAACTGATACAGAAGGAGGTTAGTCCAGTGAAGGACAAGATCCCCTTGACGCAAAAAGTGGATAATGTATTTCAGATCCAAAAGGACTCTGTAGTTGCTCAGGAAGCCCCTCCTCTGATTGATAGGACATTTTCTGTCAAAGAAAATATGCCCCCCTTCTCAGAGCCTGGATCATCTTTCCCCTGTTAAGCTGGGCCAGAATTCTTTAAAAGAGATTTCATCCCCTGGGCAGAAAGCTTTATCCATAGTGAGTTCACCTGGAACAAGCACGAGTGCTTCGTTAAGCGACCAGGAGGAATGGACATCTCAGAAGAAAAGAGGTAGGAAACCTAAAAAGATAGATGATGTTGGTATAGATCCAGCAAAGGGCAGGCCCTCCCTGAGGGAAACCAGACAAAGAGAGGCAATGTGGGAGATTGCCAATGGACGGCAAAAAACTCTGGAGACCCACTCCAAGAAGATTTTTTAAATGAAGATTTTCTCTTGGAATATGAGGGGACTTAATAACCCCTCAAAACAATTCGAGGTTAGAAATTGTATTTTGGATTACAAAGTAGACATTTTGCTGCTCCAAGAAGTCAAAATGACAGAGGATAATTTCAAGACTGTTGCTAACAATATCTGGCCCAATGCTTCCTACTTCGTAAGCCCGGCGATTGGAGCCTTTGGTGGCATTGTCACTATGTGGAATGCTTCAAAGATTAAAGGTTTGCTTGTTCACCTTAATAAGAATTGTTTAGCTGTTGATTTCTCTTTGCCTTCTTTCAGTTGGTGCCTCATCAATGTGTATGCCCCTAATACCCATGTTTTGAGGAAGAACCTCTGGGAGGATCTTTCCGGGAAACTTGTTTCACATATAGCCTCACACTGGATGTTGGCTAGGGATTTCAATACCCCTTTATACCCTTCTGAGAAATCTGGAGGTATTGTGGATTACTCGGACAGTATGATGGATTTGGCGGACTTCATCAACACCTGTTGACTTGTGGACATTGATTTGACTAATTAGCAATTCACATGGACCAATAGAAGGAATGGGGAACATCTAATTCAAGTCAAACTGGACAGGGTTTTAACCTCTAATAATTGGCCCCTCAACTTCGCTCTCTCTCTTAGAGCGCTCCCCAGAACGATTTCAGATCATAACCCCATTGTTTTGGAGTGGGCTAATGATAGAAGAAAAGGACCTTTTCCTTTTAGATTTGAAGCAATGTGGATCAAGCACCCTGACTTCAGAAATCTCCTATCTGGGTGGTGGCAGATCAAGGTGGTAGGTACTCCTATGTTCCGTCTTCACAAGAAACTCCTCCACATCAGACATCAGGTTTATGGCTGGAACAGGTACAGCTTTGGTAATATTTTTTCTAAGAAGAGGTTCATCTCTGATAATCTTGAGGACATACAACTTAGGATTGCCCAGGGGGATAGGTCTGAGTCTTTGGTTACTTCCGAAGACAACCTCATTAAGGATTGGAAGGATATCATGTACAAGGAAGAAATTTTTTGGAAACAAAAGTCCCGCATCCAATGGCTCAAAGAAGGGGATCGGAACACGGCCTTCTTTCATAAATCCGCCCTTAAACATAGAAAATCCAACACTATATCTTCTATTAAATTGGAAGATGGTAGTCTTATTACTGAAGATGAGGAGATTGGAGATAATGCTGTTAGGTTCTTTCACAACCTGTTGTCGGAGTCTGGGCTAATTGCTGACAATTCGTTGTCTGTTTCTCAGCTGTTAGAAGAGATACCTTCTGTTTTGACTGTGGAAGATAATGCTGACATTTTGAAAACTGTTACTGAGGAAGAAGTCAGGGCTGTTGTCTTTTCTATGGGCCCTTATAAAGCTCCTGGTCCCGATGGATTTCCTCCGGTGTTTTTTCAAGAATTCTGGGAAATCATTGGGTTTGATGTCACTGCTGCTGTTAAAGACTTTTTCAGGACTGGTAAGCTCCTTAGACAATTTAGTAACACCTATATTGCTTTGATTCCTAAAAAACCCAACCTTGATATGTTCAAGGATTTTCGGCCCATAAGCCTCTGTAACACCTTTTATAAAATATGCACTAAGTTGTTGGTTTTCAGATTGCAACCTTATCTGGATAAGATCATTTCTCCCATGCAAAAAGGTTTTGTCCCAGGCAGGCAGATTTTGGATGCTATTCTTGCTACTCATGAGACTATTCATTCCATGGAAAAAAGTCGGATACCTAGCATGGCTCTCAAACTCGACATCTCTAAAGCTTAGGACCGGGTTTCTTGGCAGTTTCTGTTCAAGATTCTTTACAAATTTGGTTTTAATGATAAACTCCTCATTCTTGTCAAGGAAGTTGTTACTACTGCAAAATATTCGGTTCTTGTGAATGGTATCCCAAGAGGGTTTTTCTCCCCTTCTAGGGGGATTCGACAGGGAGACCCTCTCTCTCCCTACCTTTTTATTATGATTGCTGAGGCGCTGGGTAGATCATTTTTAAACAAAGTCTCTTCTAAAGTTATCACTGGGATTAAACCTGCCACCTCCCTTACTCCTTTGACGATCCAACAATTTGTGGATGATACTATTCTATTTGGCATCTCTTCTGTGGTGGAGGCTTCTGTTTGGAAAAGGTTACTGAATGAGTATGCTAAGGCTTCTGGGCAACATATAAATTTTCAGAAGAGCAATGTTTTTTTCTTCAATACCCCTGATGATCTTCAAAGAAAAATTGTTAAGATTCTTGGTTGTGCTGCTGCTAATCTCCCTTCTGTTTATTTGGGCCTACCCCTCATTGTTAAAGATGTCACTCCTGCCTTTTGGCACAGCATTATTGAAAGAACTCGGAGAAAGCTCATGGGCTGGAAAGGCAAACTTCTCAGCAATGCTGGGAAACTTCAACTTTTACGAGCTTCCCTTCAAGGCATTCCCACGTACTTCCTATCTCCTTTTAAGATGCCTAGATACCTAGATGAAAAACTGGAACAGATACAAAGGACTTTTTTATGGACTGGAATGGAGGAAAAGAAGAGGATTTCTTTGGTCAAGTGGGAGCAGGTCTGCTGTCCTAAATCTCATGGGGGTCTTAACATCAGGACTGTCCAAAGCATGAATAAAGCTCTGCTGTCCAAGGTAATGTGGAACTTCATCAACAAAAATAAAGATTGGGGAGATATAATGAAGGCTAAATATCTCCAAGATTCTGATAGCTACTCGGTACTTCTACAAGAAGGTATTCCGCCAGGTTCTGCCATTTGGAATAAAATGCTTAAAACTAGGAGCATCATTAGAAAAGGAATGAGATGGAAATTAGGGGACGGTTCTCTCATCAACTTCTGGGAAGACCCCTGGTTAACTAATCAGGCTCTCTCAGCCCAAATTGATAATAAAGATATTATTGCCTTGGCCAAGCAATTTTATGGCTCTAAAGTTAGTAATTACCTTACCCAAGACCATGGGCTTAAAAGGTGGAAGAATCTATTACAATGCACCATGAATAACCCTGAGTTTCATCAGAAACTGAATATGGTTCAACAATTACTGATGGACATCAGACTTCCTTTATTCCCTTGGAAGGATGAACTCCTATGGTATGCTGACAAAAAAGGGAGGTTCTCAATAAAATCTGCTTACCTTCTGCTGGTGGAGGATGTCAACAAAGATGAGATATGGGAGAAAGTCTGAAATTGTAAAAGTCTTCCTAAAATTAACTTCTTTTGGTGGACTGCCACCCATAATAAAATTTTGACTCTAGATAACCTCCAACGTAGAGGGTTGCAGCTTGTCAACAGATGTGTTCTTTGCTACAATCAAGAAGAAATTGTGGCACATCTCCTCATTCATTGTGATTATGCCCATGAAGTTTGGAGCAGAATTCTGGAAAAATTTGGTATACAATGGGTTTTTAACAGAGAGATTCGTGATTGTATTGCCAGTTGGAATGTTCCCCTTAAACACCCTTGGTTGTGGGAATTGTGGAAGTAGACCCTTCCTTCACTTGGGTGGGCCCTGTGGAAAGAAAGAAACAATAGGATTTTTTGGGACACTCATAGGTCCTCGATGCAAGTTTGGATCTCTTTATTTAAGGCTATTGTTGAAAATGTTTCTAATGCTAACATTAAACCTGCGGATCAACCTTTGACCAAATAGGAATCTCGGGTGGCTTCTAACTGGGGTTTGCTAAACCAAATCCCGGCTTTTGATGATACGAAACTTCAGAAAAGACTTAATACTATTTGGGCCCCGCCTGAGCCGAGGTGGTTGAAACTTAATTTTGATGGTGCTGCTAAAGCTGATGGTTGCGCTAGCGGAGGAGGTATAATAAGGGATGAACATGGTGATCTTGTTGCGGCTTATGCCGGAGGACTTGGAAAGCATTCTAACAACATTGCTGAGGCAATGGCCCTCCTCTGGCATCTCAAAGTGGCGATCTCTTTGGGGATTAGCCATCTCCACATACAAGGTGATTCTAAAATCATTCTGGATGCGGTTACCGGTCTCTCTACTTGTGGGTGGAAGCTGAGTGACATTATATCTGATATACAAACCATTCTCCATGGCATCCCGAATGTCTCTTTCTCCCATACTTATAGGGAAGGCAACTCGGTTGCTGATGGTCTTGCCAACTTTGGTCAGGAACTTCAAATCTGGCGGGTTTGGCACCAAATTAGCAGCATTCCTGGTCACATTGGAATGCTTATTCATAAGGAGAAGAATTCTATTATTACATGATGTCTACTCAAGTGTCGAGTGATGAGGTGGCGTGTTTTTCCACCCTGTCTAGGCTTATGCACGATCCCCGTGCGAATTGGCAGTGGCATATGTACTCCCTTCATGCGAAATTAATACTCATTATTTGGGTTGCGTTTGGGAACTTAAAGTATCATGATTGGCGTCGTCTGGTTTTTGTTCACATGAATACTGTTTGGTGGGTTCCTCTAAAGGGTATTTTGCAATTTATTTGTCTTCTCCTGCTGGGTATTGCGGCGTGGGCTATCATTATGGGTGGTGAAAGAATTTGCACTGAACCAAACACCTGCAATGAATTCAAAGATAATGCCATTGTCTGGCATTACTGCAAGGAGGGGGGCATAATTCCGTTCCTGGAATGCCTTAACGGGCATGATGAGTCGTTATCCATCCAGTGTGCTTCTTCGTGGGTTGACAGACGGGTCACCATTGGCAGTGTCAGTTTTGAGATCTTGGAGAAAAGTATAGCTGAGGCGACGGTCTTATCCCTTAAAGGCATTAAGTTGCCGAGAAAAACGAGGGTTTCTGACGAGCAGAACCAAAAGCTTTTCTTGGGTGATGGCGAAGAGCTGGTACCCTACTAGGGAGGGTTCGAAAGGGCGAAGCTTCCTTAGCCATGGGCGGACATGTGCTTCTTAATCATGAAGTACTTCACCTTGGAAGGCCGTTATGCCAGGTTTTATTACTACCATCTTCCCCTGCTCAATCATTTTCGCAGAAACTTGGCTATTTGTTTCCCTTACTACCTGCTTTCTTCTTTAGAGCACTCGGTTAAAATGGTTCATAAGAATTTAACCTCTAGGCTGTTGGAGAAGCCTGTGCCCCTACATCAAGGCCTCATACACAGACTTTACCAGTTTCACTTGGCCCTAATGCCCCCTGCCACTCTCCATCACCCGGCTGTGGAACCCTCCCCCAATACTTCGTCGGCTTCTATCAAATGTGATTCCCTACTCACTCTTGTGAATTATAGTCATGATGGCCCGACTTCGACCTCTGTGGAAACTAATACCCCCACTCCTAGGTCTACCTCTACCCCTAAGATGAAGGACTCTATTAAGTCTAAGAAGTGGCTTCATCGCCTCTCTGAGCTGGCTGAGGAAGCGGCTATTCTTAGCTCCCTCAAAGATAGTCATGAGACCCCTAAAAGCAAAACCATATCTGCTGAGAATCCTGCTAAAAAGACTAGAAAGGGCAAAGGGAAAAGCATATCCACTGGTGTCAGACGCTCTACCAGAATTGCTGGGAAGCCAGCCCCCAAGGTTAAACTTATAGACTACTCAGAAAGTAACTCTGAGGCTTCTTCTCACGGTGAGGAGGCCGATAGTGATGATTTGAAGGAAATTTGCATGGAGAATCCTGTTTCTGGGGAGCAGTTTGATGGCCATGACTCTCTGCAGAATGATTACAGGGACAGCCCCGAGAATGTGATTGGTACTGGTAGTGATAAAGATGAGTTTGACCATCAGAGCCCTGTGGAGGCCTAGTATGATACCGGCGAAGGAGAGGGGAACATGAATGAGCAAAACCCTGCCGGTGCTAAAGAGGTGGAAGCGAACAGTCAGTCTATCCCTGAAGAGATTCAAGATGACGATGTCAGGGCTACTACTGAGGATGGCAATGTGAATGAGGGCAGGGACAGTAACTCTCTTTTTGCTGAAGTGACTCAGTTAAAGGACAAGATGGTGGCTCTGCAACTCAAGCTGTCTACTCTGTATAAGTTCATTTCCCGCATGTTGTGCAGGTCTTCCATGATCAACTTAACCCTTTTGTAGGATATTCAACTTTTCTCCCAGGGAGCCGATAATGACAGAACTCAGGAGCTGGACAAAGTTTTTGAAGTTCTTGCTAAATACTGGGAGGAATCTATGTCCTAGTGTGCCTTTTGTTGTCTGTTTGCTGGTTTTTTGCTGTTGCTTACTATCTGCCGTTTGTAAGCTGGTGTTTCCTGGGTTTTGGTTCCAGGCTCTTTTTGTTCCCTGAGCCTGTGCTTTTTCTTATGTAATCTCTGTTTAGGGTTTGGCCCCTTGTTTTTGCCGCCTGTTGTAATCAAAAACATTACAATGTCCAACAACATATTGAATAATCCTACGAGAGGAATGTGAAGAGACTGAAGGAGAAACGGATGGTAAAGAAGGATGATTGGACTTCATATTCCAACAATCTCCCACTTGAAGTCCAACCACTATTGCAAGAAAGGCTGCTCAGAGATATCCCCCACTTTAGAGTTATTGTCACATCTTGACAATGCCAAGAGAAGTCCTACAGAACTCGAACTTCTCCCTTGGCACTATCTTCGTCAATGCATCCGTCGGATTCACCTTTGTATCAATTTTCTCCACTTTTAGTTTGCCCTCTTCAAGTACATTCTGGATGAAGTGGTATCGCAACTCTATGCTTGGTTTGATTATGAAAGGTGGAGTTCTTTGCCAAATGAATAGCACTGTTGCTATCACAAAAAAGAGTGAAAACGAGTTGTTTGAATCTCAACTCACCCAACAGTCACTGCAACCAAATCATCTCTTTTGCACCTTCAGTGAGAGCAATATATTCAACCTCGGTAGTGGAGAGTGCAACCACCTATTGCAACCTTGAAACCCAACTGATCACTGCTCCGATGAATGTGAAAAACATAACCTGTTGTGGACCTTCGCTCGTCCAAATCTCTAGCCATTTCAGAATCAACATAACCTTACAGCTGTGCATCTCTCCCTCTAAAACACAAAACATAATTTGAAGTGCCTTTTAAATACCTTAATATCCACTTCACTACTTCCCAATGAGTTTTACCCAGATTACTCATGAATCTACTTACAACTCCCACTACATGGGAAATATCCGGTCGTGTAGAAACCATGGCATACATGAGACTCCCAACAATTGATGAATAAGGAATACCGTTCATATTATCTTACTCTTGAGGTGTTTTTGGACACATTTCAGATGACAAACGAAAATGCTCAACAAGGGGAGTACTTACTAGCTTAGCATCCTTCAAGTTGAATATGTCCAAGACTTTATCAACATACTTTGATTGTGACAATCTGATTTCTCTCTTACGTCTATCCCGGATTATGGTGATACCAAGTATCCTCTTTGCTGCCCCTAAATCCTTCATTGTAAACTTTTGAACTAACAATTGTTTCAAATCATGAACAACTCTCATGCTAGTGACGGTAACTAGCATATCATCAACATAAAGCAACAATAAAACAAACTCATCATTATCTAATACCTTGTAGTAGACACACAGATCAGATTCGCAGCATGTAAAATATTGCTCAACCATGAAAGAGTCAAACTTTAGATACCACTGTCGTGGGGCTCGTTTGAGCCCATATAAACTTCTCCTCAACTGACAATACAAATCCTCTTGACCTTGTTGCTAAAAACCTTCAGGCTGATGCATATACAACTCCTCGTCAATATCGCTTTGAAGAAATGCAGTCTTCACATCTAGTTCTAACTCAGGATCATATACCACTGCCAATCCCAAAATCGCTCTAATAGTAGTCATCTTCACAACCGGTGAGAAGATTTCATTGAAATCGATACCTTTTAGTTGATCGTATCCCTTCACCACCAGTCTGGCCCGATAATGTTTTCCACCTTCCTCTTTCAACTTGTACACACATCGATTCTTCAATGCTCTTCAATTGGGTGGAAGCTTGACTAAATCCATGTATGATTGGCCATAAGTGAATGCATTTCATCTTGCATTGCCTCTAGACATTTCTCATGATTGACATTGTTGTAGGCTTCCTTAAAGGTGACTGGCTCTACTAAATCAAAAAGCAATAATTCATAATCGTCAAATTTTGCCGGAAGTTGGCGCTCCTGGGTAAACCTCCACAGTTGAGGGGCTTGTACCTACAAATTGCCTTGTTCCTGCAGAGTACTCTGTTTAGGATCTATCAAGTTCCCTGTGACTGAACTCATTAAATTAGCTAGTGCCAAACTTGGCACATCCCTTAAATTCATGCTAGGCTACATTGAAATTGAGTCAACTAGCAGCGATGAACTTTGCACAAGTAGCGATGAACCTAAAGGAGAAAACACTGTATTTGAAGGTTCTATAACACTGTCAAAGGGCTGTGTGGAACCTTTTCCAAACTGTATTGATGTTTCAACAAGCAGCGTGGGATTGTTCAAGTGTTGCGTGGAGTTTTTGGAAAGAGTGTTGCATAATACTTTCAAAAGGCAATGTTGCATTTTCTAAATGTTGCGCTGAGCTTTGCATTGGATTTTCCAAAGTTTGCAAAGATTTTTCAAATAGCTGAGTATGATTTGTGGGAAGTGGCATAGGAATATAAGGAGGTTGTGTTGGCATTTGTAAAGACTGCATATTATATGGATTATTCAAAAGGGGTTGCGCTGAATTTTCCATAGGCAACGTGGGGTTTGGCATATGGTGCATGGGATTTAACACTTCAGTAGGTTGTGCTTGCAATGTATGACACGGCCCCTGATGCATAAAATCTTGTGAAGAATCCATACATCGAGTACTAGGTGAAACAAAACTTGGCATACCTGAACCCAGATCTCTCTGTGGTATATTTAAACCACCAGACGGAATTGAAGACAAATTCTAAGGTAAGAGCACAAATCATTGGCACTTTGAATTTCAGTTGGCACATACTCTTTGTCTTGTGTCCCCTATTGTTGTAGACCTGGAAAAACTTTCTCATTGAATATCACATCGCGATTGTGCATTATCTGTTTGGCAATCGGATCCCACAACCGATAGCCATAATGCTCCTCTCCATAGCTAGCAAAAATACATTTTTTCAATTTGGCATCTAGTTTAGTTCTCTTCTCCTTGGGAATGTGAGCAAAAGCCTCGTAGCCAAAAACCTGTAAATGATTGTAAGAGATCCTTCTTCCCAACCATCTCTCCTCCAGAATGTCAAGATCCAATCGGGATGAAGGACCTCGATTGATCAAGTACACCGTTGTATTCACTGCCTCTACCCAAAATTCCTTGCCCAAACCTGCATTAGAGAGCATACTCCTAGCTCTCTCCAAGATTGTTCGATTCAGCCTCTCAGTTGCACCATTTTCTTGAGGAGTGAATGGAACAATCTTAATATGATGGATGCCATTATCTGCACAAAAATTGTCAAACTCCAAAGAGCAAAACTCTCCTCCATTATTTGTTTCCAAACACTTTATGTTATTCCGAATTTGATTCTCAACGATGGCTTTGAAAATTTTAAATTTGCTAAATACTTCTGATTTTCTATTTAGCATATAAACCCAAACTTTGCGAGTACAATCATCAAGAAAAGTAACAAAATAATTTGCCCCTCCAATGGAGGTTACCTCCATAGGACCAAACATGTCCGAGTGCACAAGCTCTAAGGGCCTTGTCTTCTTGTCATGTCCGGTTTTAAAAAAGTTGATCCGCCTTTGTTTGCCATAGATACAATGCTCACACAACTCTAAATCAACAGATTGCAAACTTGGAAGTTGATCCCTTTTGAGCAAAACTTCAAGTCCTTGCTTGCTCATATGCCCTAGCCTCTTGTGTCAAAGCTCCACCTTATTGTCCACAACCGCCATTGCAACTCCCACTTCAGTGTGACACTCTAGCACATACAAAGTACCCGATTTGCTGCCTCTTGCAATGACTAAAGCTCCTTTGGTCACTTTCCAAGTGTTTGAAGAAAAGGTGATGCTACACCCTTAAGCATCAAGTTGTCCCGTTGAAATTAGATTCCTCTTGAGCTTAGGAACATGTCGCACATCCCGCAACAACCACTTGTTTCCATTGTTTAATCTCAACATTACATCACCTTTGCCAATGATATCACATGGCTCATTGTCACCAAGGCAGACTCTCCCATATTTACCTTCTTCATAGTTTTGAAAAACTTCTCGGCATGAGGTTGCATGAAAAGAAGCACTAGAATCCAATAGCCACGAATCAGCTGTAATTTCACTTGTTGCCAAGACTAAAGCCCATCCATCCTCTACATATGTAGTGTTAACCTCATTGTCTTTTAGCTGATTTTGTGCCTTCTTATATGACCAACAATTCTTGGTGTGGCCTTCTTTGCCACAAAACTAGCAACCTCCATTTCTCCCCCTAGACATTGCTCTTTTCACAGATTTAGACCTCCTCCAATTGTTATTTCTGCCTCTATTTTGTTGTCTACCTCTATTGCAAAAAATCAAGGCATCACTGGATGTGGTTCCTTGATTTTTCCTTCGCATATCTTTGCTAAGAAGAGTTCCAGTAACGTCATCGAATTTGAGTTTGACTTTTTCAGATACGGAGGTGTTGATCGCCATCACTATCCCTTCCCAACTATTTGGAAGAGAGCACAATAATAAAATAGCTTTGATTTCATCATCCAAATCAATGCTTACCGAAACCAATTGGCTTATTAGTGTGTTGAATTCATTCAAATGATTGAACACGATACCTCCTTTCATTTTTAGATTGTACAGCTTCTTCATGAGGTAAACTTTATTCGAAGTTGAAGCCATTTTATACATATCATTGAGTTTGTCCTATAATGCCTTTGAAGTCTTTTCCGATGTGACGTTGAAGAGAACATTGCTGGATAGTGATAGCAAAATTATAGCTCTTGCTTTCTTGGCCAATCTCTCCCACTCTTCGTCATCCATCTTGGTTGGCTTCTTGGCTTTTCCTTCTAGCACAAGTGAGAGATCTCCTCTAATCAGTAGCGACTCCATTTGCACCTTTCATAACCCGAAATTCTGCCCAGGACAATATTGTTGCAAGTATGTGCCTAATTGGTGTTGCCATTGATGTCAACATATCTTTGTTGTTATTAGTGTCAACTGTGTCATATTCTATTACTTGTTTAGAAGCCTTATCTGTTGAGGATATTGAGAAAATTGGCCTCTCTGGAAGAATCAAGTGAGTTACAGTGGAGTGCAATGTAGACAGTGAGTTGTATGTTGAAGAACAGTCTGGTAGATTGCTCCGCATTTCCTTATGCTTACAGATCTGGGTCCGTGGATTGGAAGTTATTCAAAGTGATGTCTGAAGATGCTAAATCCTGAGTTTAAGCCTCTGGTGTAAAGTTGTGAGAAAGTTGCATTCACCAAAGTAAAGCCTGCTCATTTCGATTATTCTCTGGTGACAGGGAGAAAGTATTATGCTCTGCATTCCTCCGCAATAAAGTATTTTGCTTTGCAGTACTAGAGGGAAGTCTGGGATGATGATAAGTGCCTACAATTGCACCAGTTCATATTTTGGTGGTCCGCAAGCTATCTTTCTTTTATGACAGTTGAAGACAGTGAAGTTCATGTGTTCCAGTGAGAAGATTCATATAGATAAAGTGGTTAAGGTTCGTGTGGTTGCTCCTAATGACTATAACGTGCTTGTGGATGTCTCCTAATCATGTTCCTATCTTGATATTGGTCCACATTAAGGATTTGAGATCGTGTTCGAAGATTGTTCCCAGATAGTGTAACATGTAACCACTTTTGGCCAACTTGGTTAATCCTAGTGATTGCGGAGATCTTTGAAAGATTGTGGAAGCGTGTTGTGGCGTGGAAGATCGTGTTTGAGTCCTAGCTAAGGCATGGCGTGATCCACATTTCATTTCCTTTGCATAATGTTGTAATAGGTCAGGACCTATTTTGTAAATGTTTGTAATGCCGACCTTGGAGATTGTTCCAGTGGTTGATGATTGTGATGCCGACCTTGATGATCATTCCAAGGTTGATGAAGTGTATAAATACTTGTAGTTGAGTCGAGGGAAAGGTGTCCTTGAGTGAAAATGGAAAGATAATAAGAAAGGTCCAAAAGGCAGAGCAGAGAAGAGGCAGAGCTGAGAAGAAGCAGAGCGGAGGTAGAGCGGTGCAGAGGAATTATTGTACTTCAATCACAGACATAAAAAGGTGTTGATCGTGGCAGTGAGCCGCCAGTAGGGTTTAACAACCCTTATTGTAATCTTGCTAGGTTTAGGGTTGAGGCAGTGACTCTGCTAGACCTAGTTGTTCTTCATGGCAATGAGCCAATATGTTAGGCCCGTGGAGTGACCAAGCCTGAACATCATTATTTCAAGATTGCAATATATATTGAGAGCTAATCCTCTCCGTGGTTTTTTCCCACCTTAGGGTTTTCCACATAAAATCTGGTGTCTCTTGTGTTTGATGTTGTATCTATGGTTAGGTTTCTAGTTTCATGCATTCATTGTTAAATCATAATAATTGTGGATAAGTGATTGATGTTTAATTACAGAAGTGTTTAAGTTTTAAGGACAACTGATTCACCCCCCCTCCCCCCTCTCTCAATTGTCCGAGACATCAACAAATATTTCAATCTTCCATTTATCTACTTCCTCCATATTTACCGGAAATTATCACAATTTCCTAATCCACTCCTTCGCCAAGCTCTGATACCAATTGTTGTATATTTGAAGCAAATTAAACGAAAGAACAATGCAGAAATTTAAACTCAGAAATACAAAACAAAATAACAAAACACGAAGATAGAACATAACACGAGTTTTTAGTGTGGTTCACCATAAAAGGCTTCATCCACATGAAGCAAGGGAATCTTTGTATTAAACTTTATACTTCATACACATATATCTACAGCAGCATATTATTCTCTACAACAATACGCTTAACATTACAATGTCCAACAACGTATTGAATAATCCTACAAGAGGAATGTAAAATGTCCAACAACATATTGAATAATCCTACGAGAGGAATGTGAAGAGACTGAAGGAGAAACAGATGGTAAAGGAGGACGGTTGGACTTCATATTCCAACAGTTTCTACTAAGATAAATCCCTCACTCACCACACATATTTTGAACATGTGTGTCCTAGTAAGCATTGGTTAGTGTTTAAGTCGTAAGTCTCAACAACTCAAAATATAAAATTTGTACCCATTGGCAAATGAAGAGAAGTTATGAAGTCAAAACATGACGAATTAATATAAGATTAGAGGAAAATCACTAAGCATTTACAACTTGAGACAGGAAATTAGACATTCACATACACCTGTATTTTATAATAACAAGTTGTTGAAAATGAGGAGGCTTTACATTTTCATCGCTTTTCTTAGACTAAAAAATTCAAGCCTTGGTATGTCACAACAGCATTAAAGAATATAAACAAAAAAGCCCTAATACAGAAGATGATTTGAGAAACTAGGTACTTGTGTTTTTGGAAAAATGGCTTGATAAATGTGCAGTAGGTGAATGCATTCCTTGACATTTCCCTTTTCAACAAGCTTTCCACACTCGTTTGCAATGAATCGAGTGGCATTGTTATCGAGAAATTTGGGCCAATGGCATCCTACTCTGTGTAAGCTGCTTAGCATTTCTAAGACTTGTTTTGCACCCATTCTACCATAAATGGTTACATACCAAGATGTAATTTTGTGTGCCCTCCATCATTAATATAAACTACAATTTCTTAGGTCATGTCAATTTTTATTTATTTTGAATTGATGCTAATTGATTAGGGCGGCAAGGGCAAGAATATGGAATTTATCTTCGGCAATTTTCCTATTGGGATAAAAAGAAAAATTTGAGAAAGATGAGTGAATGTTGCTTAATTAAACATGAATCCGTCTGTTTTTAAATTTTGTGCATTTTCCGTTTATAACATTTAAAATATGAGCCAATCAGGATAAGAGCAAAAAGATAGGAGTTAATTATTTTTCCAAATATTTGTAGTTAAATAAATTGAATGTTTAGTTTATAAAAAATGAACATAAACTATAAATGGAAAAAATTATAACATTTAATTGGTTCATAAATAGAACTACTAATCATTAGTTAAGTGATTTTGATCACAATAGTACTCCCAAAGGCAAGCACTAATAAAAAAAAATTAAGCAAAGATTGTGCCTTAATCAACTTTAGTGGAATGGACACCCCTCAATCCTTAACTTTTAATTGAAGAGATATCAACTTAATACAAAAACAATGTGAATTTGACATAAAACCCTCCATTTAAAAAAAAACAAAATTTAAAACTATAACACTAATTAAATAATATACTAAATTAAACAAATCATAATAATAAATTAAATCAAATACTAACCACTGCATAACACTTATTATAATTATAATTAAACAATTATTCATTCCTTTTAACGTTCTCATCTTTTCCACACAAGTGAAAAGATCTATTCAAACAATGATCTATGTTTGAAACCAGATAATATCCTCAGAAGATGGCTTTCATCTTTATTTAAATGATTTATTTTGCCCTTTGCATCCTTCTCCTCGAAACAGTAAATGGGTGGTTGCCAATGAACATCCTCTAACTCTGCGCCTACCTCAAATGTTATCACATGAGTAGACATGCCTGCAATATTCACAGTTTCTTAAAACAAACCTTTTAACTGAGGAGAATCATATCTGCAATATTCATGGCATTATTTATAGCAAACAATTATTCTTTCAATATAAAGATTATTTATCAAATTTTAAAAAATTATATAACTTTTTATAATATAAATTATTTATTTTCTTTTGAAATTTCAGTGCTTATAAATTCATACAATAACTTTTATATATATTTATTATTTTGTCTTATTTTTTTTTAATTTATCTTAAATAATGATGTTTTCTATATTTTTAAAGTCATTTATTAATTAAAATAAAATTTTAAAATATATTTTATTGGATCTAATGTTTTGCAGACCTACTTCTTTTACCAATTATTATTAGTGAGGGGACAAGCTGAAAGTGAATGCCTAGCCAGTAATCTCAAATAACAAAAGGGCATGTGACTGTTCAAGTTCTTTCCAAATTCTTATGTCATTTAAAAATATTAACTCAAACAGACTTATAAATTTGATGGTTATAGACATGATGTTTCCACAGTCCATGATATTTTATTATGTGAGCTTCTGGTTTGACTGCGTGTTGCTTTTTTGAATAGACTCGGATCACACTCTGTGATCCATCATCAGGATGAAAAGAGAGAAATTGTGAGAAGTGTTTGCAGAAATGGTTTCTTAAAGAGAGAAAGGAAAGAGAGAAATTGTGAGAAGTGTTTGCAGAAATGGTTTCTTAAAAAGAGAAAGAGAGGATCACAGAGTGTGATCCGAAAAGTCGATTCAAAAAAGCAACACGCAGTCAAACCAGAAGCTCACATAATAAAAAATAAAATTTGATGGTGTTTTTATTAAATCTAATGCCTTACAGACCTAATTCCTCTCACAAAGGTTGAAAGTAAATAGCTGGCACTTTACTTTAAATATTAAACAATGTGAGGCTTTATGTAAGTTGTTCTCTAAGTTGGGGCCTGGCTAAATTGGCTAAAAATTCCTAGGTCACTAGGTCCAGTCTCCCCCCATCCCCATGGTACTGGAGGGCGTGTACCTGAAAAAAGTTTACCAAAGTCTAAAAAAAAAAGTTGTTCTCTAAATTTTTAGGAAGAATCTCTAATTATGGAGCAACAGGTTGAAGAAAAACAGGGAGTTTTTATTTTTAGCTTTCAATTTTCAGTTGTTATTTGTGAGGTGGAATTGGAAATTTCTTCCACCAACAACCAGGTTTCTGTTCAAGTGACCTCATTACAAGGCACCCACTAAATTTTAGATAAATTTGTAAGGAATTTTTTTTTTTTTTTAAAATATTTATATGTTGCCAAAATAATATTACAGTTTTCATATAAATTATGTAAGGACCACTCAACTTCCTAAAAATTCCCAGCTATAAAATTTTATCTTTAAATACTTCTATAAAATTATGGAACCACCTAAATGTAGAAAACTCCTAAATTTTCTCAACAATACTGTTTTTAAATAAACAGCAAAATCCTTATCCTAAACATAACACTGTATTGGCTGTTCAAGTGCTTTCCAACATAATTGGTAAACAAATCCAATAAATTTTCTCTCTCTGGGATCATATAGGACAGGGTACCCACCTGTGTAGAAGAGCCAATGCACAGGCCTCTTGGTGACAACATCTTCATAGTAGTGAATGAAATCTGCCTTCTCCCACACATTGCAGAGGAAGCCATCAACAGATTGAACCCCAATGTAATGTGCACCTTCAAGCCAATTGGGCCTCAGAATTCCCACCTCAAAATGCATCTTCTTGCACTCATTTTTATCAAGATAGTAATAGAAGGAAGTGCCATTGTTCCATTCCAAATCATAGAGTTTCCTTCCAAGCTGCTTCTGAATGATGTTGAAATTCCTGCCATTTGGCCAGTCATACCACAGATCAGTCACCTGCAGAGACCCACTATTGTTGATGTAGAGAAGAGAATGGAACTTCTCTGGCCAAGCAGCAGGAACAGGATCCGCCTCAGAGGATTTCCCTGCAAACAGACTACGCATTAATATCAGCCATGTTAGGTAAACCTTCATTGTCATCATCCTTCTTGCAAAATTGAAGGCCCTCACAGACTGATAAGCCTTCAGATGATGTGGGCCAAGTCATGAAAACAAACCCTCCTTTCATCTCTCCCGCTTCTTCCCATAGCAATCTTGATAGAGTTTAACCACAAGTAAAGTACACCATGGGTAGGTTCAAACTCAACCTTCCCCGAGTGATGATATTCATTTTTTAAGAGAAAAACCCTCCTAGAGGGTAAGCTAATTGTTGAATATTCTATAAGAATAAAATCCCTTTTACATAAATCTAAGCCAATTGAAACAATGTAAACTTAAGCAAATAATTAGCTTAAATTTAATTTAGTTAGGATTTATAGTTGTAATAAATATGTTAAAATTAGATAGGATAGGTGTATTTAGTTTTAGGAATAATAATGAAGAATTAAAGTTGATGTTGTATAGAATTTAGTTATTGGGTATAGAAAATCAATGCTCACAATTTAATAAATGTTTGGCGGTTACGTGCGATCCCAAAAATCTCTATGGGTCAAATCAAGTCCCATGAAACCTAATCCAAGCACCAGGGGAGTGTCCTAATGCATAGGAATGATCTGTGGCCTTCGAGAGTGATCTGACAAAAGTTGTTGCAACAATCCCAGACTGATAAGCCTTTAGATGATATGGGCCAAGTCATGAAAACAAACCCTCCATTCATCTCTCCCGCTTCTTCCCTTAGCAATCTTGATAGACTTCAACCACAAGTAAAGAACACCATGGGTAGGTTCAAACTCAACCTTCCCCGAGTGATGTTATTCATTTTTTAAGAGAAAAACCCTCCTAGAGGGTAAAAGAATTGTTGAATATTGTATAAGAATAAAATCCCTTTTACATAAATGAAAATGGTGCTCCCTGCCTCCATCGCTCCTTGCACTGATCATGCTCATTTCCACGCTATGCATCCTCCTGGTGCGGGCGCCATTCCTCTTCACAAGGGTCTCGATGGTGTGAATACCTCTGGACGCGCGGGCGCAAACTAGAACAATGGACTCAATTTAGACTTGAAAGGGATCTTGCAGAGAAATGTTAGGGTGTCTTCTCTGCCACATTGTAACCCTAGCTCGTGGCGCTAGATTAAAGCTTCACCTTGGCCGTCTAGGGCTCCGACTCCAAGGAAGGAGGGTGTTTCTAATGGGAGTAATGTTGTGGGTTCCGCCCTTGCTAGGCGTAGCATTGAACGATCCCCGATTTCTCTGCACAATTCAGGTTACATTCCTAAGATTCAAATCAATGAATCTATCCACGATAGGGAGGAATTTCTCCAAGATCACGCTCTCATCTACAGGTTTGTTAAAATTTGGCCTAAGCTGTGCGATTTACACACATGGATCACATCTCACTGGAAAGATGGATTGGAGGATGAGATCAGTAAATTCCCCTATGTGAAGGGCTTCTTCATCCTGGAGTTTGAATCCCTTGATGACAAGGAAAAGGTGTTAAAAAATGGCCCATGGATGTTTCAAGGCGATTTCTTATGCATGAAGGCCTGGTATCCATCCTTCGACCCCCGCACAGAGATTTTCAATTTTGCTTTCCTCTAGGTTTGGTTACCATACCTTCCTTTCCATCTTTTGGGAGTTGGATTGTTTACAGACCATTGGTAATGGTTTGGGCAAATTTTAATGTTCTTCAGAGGAGACAATCAACTATGAGAACTCCACCTGCGCTGTAGAGATGGACTTTTCCATTGGTCTCCCTACTGAGATCTCCTTACTACTAGATGAGAGAAAGTGGAGACAACCAGTAGCTTGTGAAAAGATTGCCTTCAGATGCAGAAGGTGTTTCTCATTAGAGCATTTTACACCTCAATGTCCAAAAGGCATGGGTAACCAGGCCTCTAGTAGCACCCCCACTTGGTGGATGGGTGTTGAGTCTCAGAGGCCCCATTGCCAATTTGCTCAAATTCAAAGCCTTCTTTTCCTTCAGACATTCTTCAAGAATCTAGTGCGAGGGATCTACATAGGACCTCTAATAACATTGCCACTCCAAAAACCTCAAAATATTCATTAGAGAAAGAGGATTCCAAGCTAACTAATCTTTCAACTGCTTCTTCGACTATCCCAGTGTTGGAAGGACTTTATTTCAAGGATGACATTCAATCTGATCAGGCAAGGACAAAAGATAAGAGGTATATGGCCCTCACAGATCAAGTGGATCAAAACACATCAGCTCACCCGCAATCAGAGCATGAATGGACAAAGGTTAAGAGGAAAAAGTCTCCTCCAGGTAAGCACCAAATGTTGCTCAGATCTTCCTCGAAGGGGGAACATCGTGGACAAAGTGACAATACACCCGTTTTGGGGTATGTTGAGAGCATAGTAAATTAACAAGCACCAAATGTTGCTCAGATCTTCCTCAAAGGGGGAACATCGTGGACAAAGTGACAATACACCCGTTTTGGGGTATGTTGAGAGCATAGTAAATTAACAAGCACCAAATGTTGCTCAGATCTTCCTCAAAGGGGGAACATCGTGGACAAAGTGACAATACACCCATTTTGGGGTATGTTGAGAGCATAGTAAATTAACACTATGCTCTACTTCTTAGCATGAATAGTATAAGGTTCTTTCGGTTACTAATGGTGTCTCTATGTTTCACCCCTTGTGGAAAGGTCATGCATTTAAACATTGGTTAAGCACCCCTTGTGGCAAGGGCATGCATTTAATTTTTTGTTCAGTTCGAATTTAGTATATGGGAGCTGCCCTCTCTGGCAGCGCTTACTGATTAAAAAAAAACCCTTTTACATAAATCTAATAAGCTAATTGAAACAATGTAAACTTAATAATTAGCTTAAAATTATTTAGTTAGGATTTAATAATTCTAATAAATATGTTGAAATTAGATAGGATAGGTGTATTCAGTTTTAGGAATAATGAAGAATTGAAGTTGATGTTTTATAGAATTTAGTTATTAGGTATAGAAAATCAGTGCTCACAATTTAATAAATGTTTGGCAGTTATGTGCAATCCTAAAAATCTCTTTGGGTCAAATCAAGTCCCATGAAACCTAATCCAAGCACCAGGGGAGTGTCCTAATGCATAGGAATGATCTGTGGCCTTTAGGAGTGATTTGACAAAAAGTTGTTTCAGCAATCCCTTTGCCTTGACCTTCTCTATGTTTAATTATGTTAAGACGGTATTTATAAACAACTTAGAGGAAACCATTGGATCACTAGAGTCAAATTCTCCTAGGTCACCCCCTATGCAATTGGCTTTATGGCTTTGAGAAAATCATTAAAGACAACACACAAAATTGTAGATGGCCTATGTCATCGTGATGCAATCTAAGACTCTTATCCCTTAGAAACAAATGTGCTCTAGTGATTTCTCTTTGTAATCACTTGTGATGGTCCAATGTCTATCTATATTCACATATTTTTTCCATATGAATTAATTGCACAAATGAATGTCTTTAAATACCAAGACATAGCAATAAATCACAAAAATGTGTATCAAGTTGGCTCGTAATAGCTAGTGAAAAGAGGTGGGAAATTTGGGATTTAAATTTTTTTTTAAAAAATGTAGGGTCAATTTTGAGCCACTTAGGATCAATCTAGAGGCACTCTGGATTGTTCTAGGTGTTGGGAAAAGGTGTCTCAACCTTTCATTCCAAATGTTCAAATTTAATACTTTTTGTATGCCTTCACTATTTCGTCTTTTTGTATTTTGTCTTCACTTGGGGAGTTGGAATCCCTTTTGAAAATGACATGGATTTCATCATTTAGTGGATTTTGTCCTCACATGAGGAGATAGGTGTCCCACTTATGAGTTGACATGTTTTTCCATGTGTCAGCTTCTTGGAAGGTGTGTAAGAGCATCTTGACTAGTCTTCTTAGGAGTTACATATGACTTGTTCTTATGACATGCAAGAGCATGTAAGAGGGAGGTTACTTTGGAATTTTGACTAGCCTTATGACAAAGTTGGACACTTGTCATGAAGCATCTAATATATGAGAGAATAAAGAAAAATTGGGGCACCTAAGTTTGGGTGGTCAAATATTCTTGTTTATGACATACGACATGTAAGGAATATTCTAAAAATAGCCTAGAAGACTAAGACCAAGGGGGTATTGGGTTTTGTGCTTTAACCATTTGGGTGTCATACCTCTCTTGGCCTTGTTGATGGTTTTCCAAAACCATGTGATGGCTTCCAAGTTTGTACTTCTATATATATTGGTGTTTAGAGTTAGGGGATATAGTATTGATTTTGAAGGTATGATTATGCTACTAGAATTCAGAGGGATAAGCTGATGTTTGTAACTTTATTATTCATTAATACAAGTTTGGTTCTCTTTGGATGTGGAGTTTTTCTCCTAAAAGGTTTTCTCCATTTAAATATCTTGTTATGGTTTGCATCTTTTTTATGATTGATTTCCATTTCCGTTTATGATCTATCATTGTCATTAAATCTAGTTGCATTAAAGATAAACATATCTCATTATATATTTACACTTTATTTCAACACTAGGATAGGTTAGTATTAGTTTCAAGGCAGGGATCAAATGTGTGGATATGGTTGTGAATGTAAGCTAATAAATTATGTGTAAATGGAAAATATATGGGACTTTGTGTAAATAGGAATGGGATAACGTCAAATCATGGAAATACTTGTGCAAAGAAGGATGAAGTGGTAGGGAAAGGTATCAAGTTATGAGCAAAACTTAGCAGAAGAGTGTGTTACTTATCAGTATGTTATTGTATGAAGTCATTCCATCAAATGGGCCCAAAACTAAATGGAAATTGGCATGGATTTGTAAATTTCACCATTACATTTTGCCTCCTTAATTTGAGGTGTACGTGAATCTAAAATGAGAGTGCATTTCAAAGTATATGATAATTCTCATCCATGCATGAAAAAGAAAATATTTAAACATTTCAAAAGGATATTTGGTCATGTAAAGTAATGGACCATTCTTGAATTCTTCTTGTGTTCCACTCCTTGGCATGAGTGCTACATAAGAACTTGTAAAATAAGGGAAATATATGTGATGATTAGATTATGTAATACAAGTGAAACCTGCATTAAAAAATAAATGGTAGTTTCAGTTGTCTATGAAAAGAGAAAAGGAAAAGAGAGAAGGGTTAGAAATTTTTCCTATGAAAAATGCTCCTTGATTATGGCAATGCAATACGGCATGTGACGTGACATCATTGTGTAATGTCCCCATTTTTAGGCCCTCGTGCAGTTTGGATGGTGTTGGCTTCTAGGGTGGTTCCAACATAGCCAGAGTAGAGTTTTTGTTGCTCAACAGGGTTCAGACGGATAATTGGAGTTGATCGACACTTTCTACGCCTGATTCGGACAAATTATCCAAGACTTGCTATTTTTAGTAAGTCCCTATTTTTTAGGAGGTGTGGGATCGGGCCCTGTTTGACCAGTTGAGATTTCCTATTTTTTAGGGATGTTTCTTTTGTCAACGGTTCCTAATTTTTAGGAGTTACTATTTATAGTAACCTACTATTTTGGGACTTCATGTCAATTAACCCTTGTAGGCTAGCGCAGATGGTTAGGGGGTCTTATTTTGGCAGTATTCGGTGTGGCTTCACCTCCAATGATCAGTGAGAGTTCAGGTTTGACCTTCATTGGACTTCATTTGACACACTTACTATTTATAGTAAGTTACTTTTTCAGGGAGTCGGGGTTTCTATTTATAGCAGGGCATCTGGATAGGTCTCAGATGCAGTGTCGACCAATGTTTGGGCCTTTGCAAATGTTTCAGGACTCACTGGTGCGTACTTACTATTTATAGTAAGTCATCTATCGGAAGTTGATATTTGTGGTAAGGCACCTGATCATTCAGTGTTTGGTAGTTTTGACATTGGTTTCAGTTGGTGTAGCTAACTTATGGATTTTTAAGGAGATTAATATTTTAATGTGTCATTAATGATGTTAATTAAAAGTTTAAAATATAAAGTTATATTTTGACTTTATATTAAAAGGGGAGCCAATGACACATGATAAAGTGCAATTAAGGATATTAATTTGTTATGGGCACAATAACCAAGGTAATATTGAGGCAACAAAAGTAAATAATAAAATATTATTTTAAAAGCCAAAAAGCACATGGGGAGTCATGCCTTTTTGAGGGGGTATAAAAGCTTTTTCCAAAAAGCAAATAGATTCATTCAATCATTTTGATCATTCGACACTTCTGATTTTTGAAGAAGCTTTGGCTTGTGAGAGAGAACTTAGGATTTTCTATAGATTTGGCATTGGAGAGCATAGCATCTTCTTTGTATTAGTTTCCTGATGGTGTGTAATATCATCTGAAGGTAGTTTTTCTAGGTGGTTACAAATCAGTGGTCACATTTGAGCAGATTGGAGAAGTTTTCTAAGGGTTTGAAGAGATTTTCATTGAAAAATCTAAAGGACATTGATTGTTGTTTGCATTTATGGAAGATTGTTCATTGCTAGGCCGTATAGCAACATAAGGGAAGCGTGATAGTTCCTAGGTGAACAAAACATAGACAACTGCAAATCGATCAATTCAAGGGTTTCATGGTGCTGATGATAATTAGCAGAAATTGTTGCTAATGAGTTTCAGATTTGTTGTTAAAGTGTTTGCTGTTAGTCATCTTTAGAATTTTCAAATAAGCATTACTATGGTGTACGGGTATGTGTGAAATATAATTTGCAAAGGAAATGCAATTCTGACTTTGAGTATATATATTCTTGTATTTGCAACTATGATAAATCAGATTTAATTGACCTAGCATTTACCCCAAAATATCTTTCATTGTATTTGAAATCCATATGTTTGCAATTTACTGGCATTATATACCATTGAAAAAAAACAAAACAATCAAAACTTTGAAATTAAATATCTCAGGAAAGGGTGGGATATTACACATTGAATCTCATTGAGGAATGTAAGGGACAATGGAATTCGATTGAGTTGACAATATCAACTCCTAACAATAGATTATTACATGAACCTTTTGATGGAGCAAGAGAAAAGGAAGAAATAAATTGAAGAGTTGAAAGTTAGAAAGAGAGAACAAATAGAGGAGAGAAATGCAAAAAGAAGTGTTGTAAGAAAAATGAAGGAGCAAAAAAAGTTAGATAAAGACCTTCAATGAAAAGCAATAGAACAACATTTTTTTATAAAGGTAGGAAAAGGAACAAAAAAGGGAGCAAGAGAGGATCCAAAGGGACCAAGAAAGAAAGAAAAATAAATTGAGTTGGCAAGGAGGGATTTAGACAAGAAAATGCATTTAAGAAATCCATTGAACCCTTTACCTGAACAACATACATTATTTAGGGAGATGGTGAACATTCATGTCCCTCATTATTCCACTATAATGAATTGTACAAGACGCACCCCATCTCATATAAATAGCCCTCCAATTTCACCAACAAGGGAGGAGAACATGGGTGGGATAACTTTTTCAATTAGCTAGACAACACCAACCTTTGTGGCATCAAGTCCGTTATATTTTCCCCCATGGTTTGAGTGAAATAGGTTCTCTAGTTTTTGGATTGTAATGATTGTACACAAACAAGTTTGATATTGAGGTCAAGGGAGGCATGTTTTGGGATTTTTTCTGTTAATCGTAACTATATATAGTTTTTGGATTGTAATGATTATATGCAAACAAGTTAGATATTGTAGTCTAGGGAGGCATGTTTTAGGATTCTGTTTGTCAATTGTAACTATATATATATTTTGGATTGTAATGATTGTACACAAACAAGGTAGATATTGTAGTCTAGAGAGGCATGTTGTGGGATTTTGTTTGTCAATCATAACTATATCTATTATAATTTCTATATTTTGGCTTAAAAGTATGCTAATATATCCAATCAATCTAAAGAAAAGCAATTCTTGTTCTGACATGTGTAGTGAATACAAAAATAAACTCTTATTTTCAAATGTGTAGTGAACACAAACAATAGCATTTAATTTTTATGTCTACCATTCATCAATGGAATGTTTTTGGTAATGCACAACAAAAAAATAATTTGATAATGATGCAAGGCAATCGTGAATAACAAATACACAACATAAAACTTATTTGTGTATAATCATAGGTGAGGGGGCATGATAGTGGTGCACCCTGACTTTTGAGGTTCACATGACCTTTACATTGTTTAGTGTTTGAGAAGACAATTCTTCATTTTGCTCCTTCGTGTGGCTATAAATGGAAGTTTTTTTTTTCGCTTCTTTCTTCTCTATTTGTACATTTAGGCCATTGTTTATTTATTGTTTGCTACTTGAGAAGATAAAAATTTTATACTCAATCATGCATGCAATGAGGTGGATAGTTTAAAAATCTTATTTTGAGGGGTGTCTGATTCAGTGTACATGTGGAGGACGAGGACAAGTAGACACCCCCTTTTCCCCTCAGATTTATTATTGATCGAAGGTGGAGCATGTGGACCCCTGGTGACAGTTCATGATGAACAGAGGACATGTTCACAATGTCATGTTCACAACATGCATCTTTGCACATTTTAATTAAACACATAAACATGTATTATCTCCACTTCACACTCAACTCCCATGCCTCCACATTTACTTAGTTTGCTTGCATGCATGTGTGTATGGGATGACATCTAGATACAAAGTGATGCTACCTTGAATGATGCAATATGCAACATTAAACATGAAACACCACCTCACCATCATCCATCTTATTCCTCAACTCTTGTTGCATTTTCAACATGTTGTTCAGTTCAAAAATTTGGAGGCCTACATAAAGAGATTGTTATAAGTAATGGTTGGAGAGAAGGTTAAAAAAGGAATGATACAATTGTGTTCATAAATAGAACCAAAGGAAGGGTAAAATTCCATTCACTTACTGTTCTTGGAGATGTATTATTCTCCAATTAAGAAGATTTGGAAACCAAAAATAGATGAAAATATTGAAAACCATTAGTTGATGAATGTACTAGCCATTTTTGGGCCTTGAAAATAATGAAGCCAATCCACATTATTAGGAATTGTTAGGGGAGAGTGATGATGGTTTCAAATATCTATTACTTTTAGAATTAGTTTCACAATTCCCTATGTCTTTAGAATCTAGATATGGTTTAGATGTCAAAGTAAATGTAATCCCCATAATCATTTAGAAGAGGAATATAACATTTAAGTATTCTAAATTTGCAATTAAAGATACTATGATAGTTAATAATGCTATAATTAGCAAGCAAGAAATGTTCAAATGAAGAATATTGCACAATCATATTTTGTAATTAGCTAGCAAGAATGTTTTGACAAACTGTGAAGCATTTGTAGAAATTAATTATCAACATTCAAAATATCTCGATTATCATCATTGAATTGGAGTTAAAGGTATTTCTTGAGTCTCTTCTAAAAAAGACTTTCATTACATACATGCTTACACACATATTGAAAAACAAAAATAAGCAAGGAACAACATGTTCACATTTGCCTATAATGAGCAACAAAGACAAAATTAAATTGAGAAACTATAGTGGTTTGATAATTTAGAAAATGCAGGGTTTGAGATTGAGAAATAGTATCCAAACTTGCCAACACCACAAATGGTTTTACCAGAAATGGTTTCTAACCCTGCTAACACCATGAATGCGCAGTGTCAAGTAAGGCACATGATATCAAATGTAGTAACCATTATTAGGCTTTCGAGATAATCAACAATGAATGGACAATTTTACAAATTATTCACAAACAACCAAAATTTTGATTATCCATTTTGACAAAATGCTTGAATATAAATTACCAATTGAAAGAACTAAAAATTTAAATTTATAACTTAAATTGGAGAGGTCATAGTGATATTTGAATAGAAGATTTAGATTTCCATAAGTAATTAATAAGTTACAAAATACAAAAGACAACCATACAATTATGTTCATAAACACAACTAAATTTAAGCAACAATATTGTTAGCAAGAAATGTAGAAGAGATACTAGTCCAAAGATCTGGTCTTTAGTCAAGTCTTTGTAGTCAGTTTATACCCAGGTCAGGTAACTAGAGATTGACATCAAAACATAAAGAATAACAAAATAGAGCATCACATACACATCAAAGTAAAATGACAAAGAATTACCTAGTACTGACAGATCATATATATATATATATAAATAGACATCCAATGCATACATCATCTGTCCATCCTCCGGTAGGTCTACGTCTCAGCCTCTACAATTATAGTCATGACTTCTATGTCATTTTTACATCAAAATATATTATCTATCATACTCCTATCCTCATTTATATTATCATCATATCATATATATATATATATATATATATATATATATATATATATATATATATTATGTATAGGGATGTGTTTAATGTTGGCTCTAGCCTCCGCATAGTGTGTAGTCTCCTACGGTCGACTCTCCTTTGAGTTTTGTACCTTGCAAACATCATCCCTCCTTCAAAATTATGTTGTGTCCTCAAGACATGTTTTTCTTCCGTTAAAAGTATTTCTTGAGTCTTGCCCCATTGACATAGCCAGTTGATATTCGACCCTTTATATTCTTTAGTCTGACTGTCTGGAATCTGCAATTTCTTCAATGTTGAAAGGTCCCAACCACCTTGTCTTGAGTTTTCCTTGCTTCTTAAACTTACTATCATACATGAGTACTAAGTTACCTTCCTTGAGTGTCTTGTTCCTTAGATTTCTATCATGCTGGAAGCCTTCTGTATTTTACTTTCCAAGTTCATATTGTATGCTGCCATCAATCTGTCCTCATCCATTTTTTCCAATTCTTCAATCCTCTATGTGAGAGTCTTCTTCACCTAGCTTAATTGTCCTTGTTGTTCGAAAATTTATGAAGTGCATCGGTATTGTAGCATCTATTCCATACACCAATTCATATGGACTGAACTTAGTGGTTCTGTTGAAGGTTGTTCTGTATGCCCATAGTACCGCATGTATTTTTAAATCCTAGTTTGTCTTGTTCCCATTGCACATCTTTGTCAGTGCTACTCTAATGATCTTATTTAGGGCTTCACTTGCTCCATTTGCCTATGGATGATATGGTGAACTCTTGTTGTGTGTTATCATGACGTTGTTCAATAGCTCTGAAATCATTTTGTTTACAAAATGTTTGCCTTGATCATTGGTGATGCTCAACGGATAGCCAAACCTAGTAATTATGTTCTCATAGATGAATTTGGTAGCGGTTTTTGCTGTGCAGTCTCTGGTTGGTTTTACTTCAGCCACTTAGTCAGGTATTCTACTTTGGTAATGATGAATCTCGCTTTTGATTGCTTTGTCAGAGGGTCTATAGGTCCAATGAAGCCAATAGCCCATTCTAAAAAGGTAATTGTGTTGGAACTGGTCTTAGTGGCATTTCATCTCTTGTAGTAGGTCTTCCTATTCTTTGACATACATCACAATTCTTTACATATCTCTTTGCATCTTTGAAAAGTGTAGGCCACCATAATCGGACTAGTTTGATTTTTCTTGTTGTCGTGTCTCTGACATTATGTCCTCCTTCTATTCGTTCATGTGCTTCTCTTATAATGTCTTCTGTTTCACGTTCATATACTACCCTTCTGATGATATCATCTTTTCCTCTGACGTGCAATTCTCCTTCAATCAGTGTATATGGGAAAGACTTCCGTATTAGGTTCTATTTTTCTTGTGTTGATATCTCTGTTGGAAGTTCACTTGTAGTCAACATATATGCTATGTTTGTCAGTTCTTTCAGTACACTACAACAAAATAGGCCATTAGCACCTAAAATAGCATCAGACTTTAGTGCAATTGAGCTCAGAAATTGGACACTTTGTCCGGTGCATAACTCGGCGCAATTTTGCATGCTTACTTTTGCCCCAGATTTAGCACCGACTTTAGTGACAGATTTAGTGCCGACTTTTGACAGGGAAAACACCAGCCGGATTTGGCGCCGGATTTTACACCCAATTTGGCTTCCGATTTTTGCTTCTGGTTTGGCTTCCAGGTTTGCTTCTTGTTTTGCTTCCAGTGTTGCTTCCAATTTTGCTTCCAATTTAGCGTCGGATTTGGCACCCAATTTGGCTTCCGATTTTGCTTTTGGTTTTGCTTCTTGTGTTGCTTCTAGGTTTGCTTCCAATTTTGCTTTGGGTTTTGTTTCTAGGTTTGCTTCTAGTTTTGCTTCCAATTTCACTTCCCATTTTGCTTCCAAATTTGCTTCCCATTTAGCACCGGATTTGGCACCCAGTTTGGCTTTCAATTTTGCTTCTTGTGTTGCTTCCAAGTTTGCTTCCAGTTTTGCTTCTGGGTTTGCTTCAATTTTTGCTTCCAGTTTTACTTCTGGTTTTGCTTCAATTTTTGCTTCCAGTTTTGCTTCAATTTTTGCTTCCCATTTTCCTTCTAGATTTGGTTCCAATTTAGCACCGGATTTGGCTTCCACTTTGGCTTTCGATTTTGCTTCTGGGTTGGCTTCTTGTGTTGCTTCCAGTTTTGCTTCCGGTTTGGCTTCCAGGTTTGCTTCCAATGTTGCTTCCGATTTTGCTTCCAGGTTTGCTTCTAGATTTGCTTCCATTTTTGCTTCCAATTTAGCATTGGATTTGGCACCCAATTTAGCTTCCAGTTTTGCTTCCATGTCTGCTCCCATTTTTGCTTCTAGTTTTGCTCTCAGTCGTGCTTCGTATTTTGCTTCTTGTATGGCATCTAAAATAGCTTCTTTTTTGGTTTCCTAATTGACGCCAAGTTTTGCTTCCATTATGACCTCCTTTGTTGCTTTGGGTTTTGCTTCTAATTTAACAAGATAATTATTATAACATGATCATCATCTATAATTAAAACAAGTGAATCAAATATCTATAATTTAATTGAATTTTACAACATCCATCCTACAGTAAATTAAAATCATCATACGTAATAAATATCCATTCAAAAATATCGACCACTTTCAATATATATAAATTGACAAGTCAATACTGATAAGATCATCATCATATATAACTAAAACAAGTGAAAGTCAAATATGCCAGTAGATCAATAACATGTCAAAATAATACATGTCCAACAATCGACATAAGTCAAAATGATACATGTACAAATGATATAAGTAAAAATGATAAATTATGTAACTCAAAATGATACAAGTCAAGATGATACATGTCCAAATGATATAAGTCAAATTGATACATGTGAAAATGATACAACTCAATAATATGGTACTGCAGGCCATGAAAATGATACATATGATAGTAACCATGAAAAGAGGCATCATAACAATATATCAGCAATGATCCATGATGCAGTCTATATGATCATGAATGTCACTGGCTACTACTAGCAATTGTCTCATCATCATCATCACCATCGTGATCATCATCATCATGATCATCATCGTCGTCGTCATTGGCCTCGTTGTCTTCTGAATCTACATCATCATCATCCTCTGCCATGTGATCTATACCAAAACCAATATAATCTGGATCTATATCATCAGGATCATCTTCATCTTCTGGAAGACCCATGTTCTGCAAAAAAAAATATTTAAAATGAAAAGTGATTATTTATTTCATGTAATAATTTATTTTTCTATTATATATCTAATATTCCAACATATGAAATGAAACCATAATCATATTACATCATATCAAAGTGCACATACCATAATTAAATTTCAAAAAAGTTACAGCGAATATGTCATTCCAATGATGTTAAACATGCAACAATTCTAATAAACATTACTAAAGATCATAAAAAAATTTGTTATACAATTTAACTATCAACTGTAAATTCTATTACATAACCTTAAGTGCCACAAATTGCATGGTCAATGTATGTTCTTTTTCACTATTAATCTAATAACCTGCATTAGATAGAAACATTAAAGAGTTTTTAAGTAGCAGTTGATTAAATTCTCTTACATGTCATTAATGAATGCACAATTTTTTTTCAATAATTATTTATCTTAAGGTTCATGAGTAACCTTAAGATAAAGGTCTAATAGTTGTTCCATGGGGCATGTTTAACAAACCAAATGCAATTGTTAACTTTTCACCATGGTGGCAAAGAAATAATTCTTTTTCCCATCCTTCCACAACATTAAGTAAATTCTTGAATCTAGAAAATACTTGTCGCCTTCATCTTCCAAGCCAATTTCTCCAACTTTGCATAGGTCTCCTTTGTCTATGGATGTGATCTGTCTCCTACACAAAAAATCATGTACCATTTTATGCCCTTCAATCCTACTGCATCCAGGCATTTTTTTAATTCCTCTATCTTTCATCAATCTCCTTACCTCACCACACCTGTCCACTTGTGGATAGATGTTTGAGAGAAGAACATAAGTTGTGCAGCATTTTTAGGATCCAAATAAAAAAGCAATGTTGTTGTAAATACTCTTAAGCCTATATTCATATGTGATATACAGGCACCAAGAAAACACATGCATACAACCAACACAGATTTAACAGGTATCTCAATGATAAAGTTTAGGGTGTCTTCAAGATAGCTAGCAATGACAAGGAGGTCAACCATGCACATAAACAGAGAGGCCCTAGTTAGCAGGTTGTATGGGGAGAAGGATGCTTCTCATTTTCAAGAATCCTAAGTCTCATTTCTACATATGTTGCTTAAAGAAGGGCCAATTTTAAACTAGGTAGTTGTTTTGTCACTCACTTTGTGCAATGAAATGACGAGGGTCGAGTCTCCTTATATCACTTTAAATTTGCATACAACAACCTCCAATACAATAACACCATACAATACACACTTAACTTTATGGTACCTTAGCCCAGACATGATGCTATAGATATCTGAAGGTACCTCCTACTAAAGATGTCATGCCATAAACCAGATACCACTGTATAGTATATATCACATCTACAATAACAATTTCCTTCCAAATGTAGGGTTACAGTCTATGATTAACATGCATAGACCTTTCTAGTGTTTACAAGATAATTCCTTAGTCAACACCATACTAGTGTCCACAAGATGTTTCCACAGTTAAAATAAGAAATTAATGCTACTTTGCAAACAATAAGCAAGCCTTCAGAGAGCTTAAAGTTTCCATTTACATCCATGCACAATAACTTAATCAACCCTTAGGATTTTATGGACAATGAAACAGAAGGTCCTATATTCCATTTATGAGTCCTCTATCCAAATGACGCGATGATCACAAGTACATAATATCTACTATTCCATGGGTAGTGCTCAGACATTCAAACATAGGGAAGTCCATACTAAGATAAATTTGTTCACAAACAGACTCCAATTTAATAAATACTAGTTTGAATTCACATTTCTAATTTAGTGCAAGTCATTACAATGAACTCAAAGGTCATTGTCATTAAACAAATACCTTCACAATAGACTATTCTAGTTACAAGTACAATACAACTATTGCAATGTTACACAACTGTATGCAATTGACAAAACCCATTCTTTCCAAGAGTCAACTGGTAATCAAATACAATCATGTAGTGTTGTTTCAACATTGTATTCCATTGTGGCTTCAGTAATGCAAACCTCATGACCTTGGAGGGAGTGTTGGGGGGCAAGTTGACCTGAACCAAGGATCCAATACCATCTCAAAAATACACCTAGGAGTGGCATTATTAATCCCAAGAAGACCTCGCAGCCACAATTGAGAGAGTGGACATTTATACGTGAGATACCAACACCATTAGGGTTTACAACCATGTCAAAAAAGATAACCATGAACTAGGCCAGGTTTCCTCAAGACTCATGGTATGTTGCAATGATAGCATTCTAGCAATTCTAGCTAGGGTTTGAAACTCCACCTCAAACTGTGACCAAATTAATGTAGCTTCCTTCATGATAGAAATCCAAAACACAATAACCAACAGTTTGCCACAGTTCGTAAGTCCCATGATCTTAAGTCTGAACTTTCACAGTTAACAATATTTTCCTCATCCAAACCCTTTAGCATAGGCTTTCACAAGACCACATACAGTTACACAAGTTAAAGGAAATGTTTCACCAAAATGGTCAGTGTAATTTTACAAGAATGGATGACAAGGAGCTTTACTTCAAAGAAAGGTTAGCTTAGTTGAAGAAGACCAATTGGCAATTTGAATCTGTCATGCCCACATTTTCCATGCGGTCACAACACGCATCACACATGTCATAGCCATATCTGTCATGTGGTTATGACACGAGATGTCAAAAATTTTCTCACGCTTCCCTAGAAACCCCCTCGCATGCGGGTAAATGCAAGAAGTTGTGTCCACTTAAGGTGGAAGTTTCGGAGTTAGAAAAAAATCTGAAATCAGGTTAACCAAAATGGGATCTCGTTTTGCTTCGGGTTCCCGAGCCAAAAGCAGGATCCCATTTTCAAGAAACGGGATCCCGTTTCATAAAAGGTTAATATTTTAACCTTTATAAAACGGGATCCCGTTATTTAAAATTTGAATTTTAAGCTCGAGTTTTACTTTGTAATCCGGTTCAGGAAATGCTTTGGGGACCCGAACCTGACCTCTAGACCAGGTTTGACCTGCAACTTGAAGGTCCTGTCAATGTCACAACAAAATAGTGACTTTGGGCATATATCTGAAGGTCTATTTTGTAGAATATTTTGACGAAATTAAAACCCATTATGGATGAGACAGTGTAGATTCCAAATATGTAATTTTTTTTACAATTGGATTAATTTTTCTATTTTTTAATCAATTTCTGATGAAATAGGTCCATAAACTTGAATTATTAGGGTTTTTTAGTATTTTAATAACTTTTTATTAACATAATTTTTTGTAAAAAAATTTGTAGGAAAACGTACTTTAGACAATTATTTTCAATTTTTTTAAAAAAAATTTCAAAAAATGTTAAGTTTAGGTCATCTTATGCGTGACGTACATGATGATTTTTTAAAAGACCAAAAATGGCCAATAAAAAATTAATAAAAAAAATATTCAATAAAAAATTACAAAAAAATATGGAAAACGTGCTTCAGTGAGTTACAAATATTTTCCCAAAAAGATTTTGAAAAATATGATTATTTAGGTCAAAATATGGATGACGTACACGTACATGGTATAGTAAAAAAAAGTGACTTTTAAACAATGGTTTTTAGAAACACCTATTCAAAATCGCTTTCTATCATCTGGGTATTGAAAAAAATTACATATTTGGAAACTAAACTCCGAGTACTACATTTCATATTTAGTGAATTTTTCCAAGATTCCACCGTTAAGTGCTTCAAATTTTTAGGTCAAATGTGACAAATTCTGAAAATCAGGGAAAACACTTCCACTTTTTGGCCAATAAGTGGACACAACTTCTTGCACACACCCATGCGTAAGCATGCTCGGTGGTGTACGCTCAAGGTGAGAACACTTCAGTTGTCAGCAGGGTACTAAGTATAATTACATTCTCCCAAACGCAAGCGGTCCAACAAGAGGGTCTCTATGACGTCGTTAACGTCGCTACAAGGTTTGTATTATCAAGGTTCCTAACCCTAAATCTCAGCAGATTTTGGCAGCATAACGCCTTACGGCGTAAGTGGGAATTATTCAACACTATACTTCTTACGAGGTTCCCTGATAGATTAACAACTTCCCACAATGCCTTGTTCCTAATAAACTGACACGTGATCTCCCTATTGGGTCATTTTTTAACAAAGCACGATTGTCTGTCTCCTCTCTTGTTTCCTGAAATATACTTCTCCTTCGAACTTAGCATTCTCAACAAGGCCGTTCGTTTACCCTCTCTTCCTTTTCTCTGGATCTTAATTTTGATTGTATTTCTATCGTGTTCACCTTAACTATTTCTCTGAAATCTAGTTTGCTTATATTTCGATCTCTCTCTTTTGGTTTCTACGTTTTCTTTATGTTTATCCTGTCCTTTCTTCATGTTCTTCATCAATCAAAGTTATCACTGTATTTTAAATTACATTAATCCTAATTCCCGGGTGGACTGATTACATAATCTGGTTTACTACTTCGCTGGACTCCGTCTCTGAGTCTTCTCCGCTCTAGGAATCACCTCTACGTTTATATTAATTATACACTCATCTTGTCCCTAATCAGGATTATCGGATGGGTAAATCCACTTAGTTCTCTTAGCCTAGTTTGGAAATGCCGCGCATTTTCTCCTGTATGTTTTCCAATGTTAGTTTTTCTTCTTCCTTCTCTCTTTCATTTTTTTTTTCTCAATTGGACGTTTACTAACTATAGTTGAGTTTAAAATGGCCTCGCATGGAATGTCTGTGATGGCTTCTTTACGTTTATTTCCAGTGTTCTTTTTAAATATTAGGAACAAAATTTCCTCTTCATTTTCCTAATTATTAACTTACGTTGCTGGTTGAAACTTCCGAGAAACTCTTCCTTAAAGAAAATACTCGTTTATACAAACGCCCCTTTTTTTTTTACACTTATAATTATATTTATAATTTTTTTTTTAAGTGTAAAAACAAAATCTCCTTCTATAATTTCTTTATTTATTTTTTATAATAATAACCACCCCTCTTTTACACCACTCGTGTTTACAAAATTTATCAATGATTAAGTCATATATATATATATATATAAAATATTTATATACCTATCTATATATATATATATATATTATTAATAAAATGATATTACAAGTTTTATTTTAGAGAAATTAATATATATATATATATATATTAATACTCTTTTATTATTTATATTATTCTCTATTCTCAATATAATACACAGAACATTGTTATTTTATAGGACTATATACAAACCCTAAAGGTTTGTTTGTTTTGTTTTGTGGCAGGTTTGGAGCATGGCGGCAGCGTTGGCAGTAGGATGGCGGACCGAACCCACCATAGTCGTGCGGACAGGAGTGTGGAGGGCAGAGAGTGGGCGGAGGGAAGGATCGGGCGGCGAAGTGAAGGGTCTGCAGTGGTGGACGGTCAGCAGCGGAGGTGGCCGCAGAGGCAGCGGTGGGGGTCGGGGTTATGGTGGCACAGCGGCCGCAGAGGTGTCTATGAAGGGGAGATACTGGCAGGGGAACGAAGAGGGCGGAGCTCGCAGGGCGTGCGTCACCGAAGGAGGCCGCGGGTGAAGGTTTCGCGGGGGTGTGGGGAGGGGCGGAGCCCCCACCCACATCCCACTACGTGGGGTGTGGGTGGGGGCTCCGCCCCTTCCACACCCAATACTAACACTTGCGGTGGGGGTTCAAACCCCCACCCTTCTTAAATTTTATTTCTTATATTGTTTTATTTATTTTTCCTCTCTGTATATTTAAAAAAAAAACAGAGAATACAATATTTCTATTTCTTTGCATATGCATTTTCTATTCAACAAACAATGCAATTAAATTTCATTTTTTTTTGTATAAACAATTTATAATTTATTAAAACAATATATATATATATATACTCAACTCACATTTTAATCACAACTTCACCCATTTAATCTCCTAATTAAGGTTAGTAAAATTACAATATTATTTAATGGTAACAGACAAATAATTTTGTAGGTTAAATAACGATTTAACTCTATAACGTATATACAATTGCAATATCAATGCATCACCAAAATGAAACCATCTCTAGTAATCTATATTTAATGAACTAACTTTTTAATGAATTTTATATACAATTGAATATTCTATGCATCACCCAAAATTAACAATCTTTAGTAATCTTCATACAAGGATAGTTAAAATTTGTTTTCCTTCCTGATCTGATTTAACTTCAAGTCAGTAATTTTCTTCTAAAGCAATAAGTAGGAGATAAACTACAGTTACACTTCTAAAAATTCTTTTTATCCCAATTTTCATTTCAATAAAATAGCAAAGTTACATCTTCATATAATTTACAAAGAACTAATATTTTCACTAATTTTTCTAATGACATAAATTTGATTTTACAACTTGATAATATAATTGAAAAAACCATACACAACAACAATACTGAAGGGAAGAATTTCTCTCTTTCCCCAGACAATACTTCTTACAACTACAGAGGGAGAAAATCCCTCCACAATGAACTTAAACAAGATGAAGCTCAATGAACCAAACTCTCCTTATAGCAAGGATGAGATACATTCTCCCTAAATACAGAACTCCTCCAATTCCATCCATAAGCTTCAAGAGGAAACCTGCATATCAAAAAAAAAATAAAGAAGAAAACACCACTCATCTAGCTCTCCTCCCTACCGTAGACCCGCAAGAGGGTCACCCCCGAGCTAGGGAGCTCATCCACACCTAGGAAAATTTCACAAACCACTACACAACAATGAACAACAACAAACCCAAATCTCACATACACCCGTGGATAAATTACACAACACGAAAGCTCAACTACAGTGAGCTTCACAAGGGGCAGGAGAGTGGACACACTCGACTCCAGAGTGTCACCCTTACAGATAATATAACCAACATAATTTCTCTTGGCCTCAAGCCTAATTTGATAACAACTTCTCCATAGAGTTCGTATTTGGACTCTCAAGCCAAATGACACAATTCTTTTCAAGTCATCCACACATACCCTCAAGGCTTTCAACATCCCAAAAGAAGAAACCAGGTATGCACCCGAGGAGGATCACTCCTCCCCTACCCCACACTTGATGAGCATTTCTCCCAAGTGGGAGAAGCTTTGTCAACAACCCGACAACAGTTCCCACAAAAACAAATAAAAAACACAAGCAAATAAACAACTTTCACACACTTTTCATTCAACAATTAGATATACGAAAGAAAGGTAATAACAAACCAACCTTGCAAAGCCCTTCAAGGATGAAGCTGATGTAGAGCTCCACTGAGATCTTCTCCAACCTAAGCCACCAAGCTCCCTCTCCCTTTTCCTCCCTAAAGCAAATTTCCTTGTAAAAATAAAATAAAAATAAACTCTCCAAAAAATTCAACTAACTCCCTCCCCATCCCAAAATGGGATTCAAATAACCCAAATCCTCTCAGATTAGAGGAATGGGGAGGTGACACTTGACACCTCCTCACTCTTCCCCAAACCACTATTATGTCCCAAGGGATGAGTGTTGGCTTATGTCACTCACCCATCCTAAAGTCCTCCTTATCCCTTACCTCATGTCATTTCTCTTACGCATGGGAGAAATAAAAGGAGTTAAAGGAGGAAAAGATAGGTGACCCATGCCTCTTCTTCCTTCCTTCATTATGGATGACCACACAACTCATGGGGAATCTCACTAAGGGTGAGGGTGACTTCAAGTCAATTCCTCTTTGAGTGATGGGTTTGTAGTCATCTCTTACCTTGGGGATTGAAGAGGGATGGGTTTGGGTGTTGGTACAACCCATCCTATCCCCCCCATACCTCCAATTTTCGTCACCTAACTTCAGGGTGAAGTTAAGATGACCTTATGGAGGTTACCCAAGGGTTACCCATGCCAAATGGGACCCTGGACCCATGGGGTATAACCCAGGGTCAACTTTAACCTATTCAGGACACCCAAGGTCATGTTAAAATACAAGAAAAGGTCTCAAGGATTTAAATAAAAGAAAAGAAATTCAAATTCAATCATTTTACAACACAAATCATAAGTCAGTGTTACAAGAGGGTAGACCTACCCATTCGACCTTATGAAAGACCACATTACAACACCACATCAAACACAGAGTGATCTTGGTTCCTTGTGGAACCAGATCGGCTTAACAAGGAATAACAATAACAAGGTGCGGAATGATCTCCGAAATCTGTGGTTTGATTAGTAAATCCTGCACACTAAATTACAAGATCAATTTCACATTTAATCATCATAGCCGAAGCAACTTAAAAACATGCATTACCATGACATAGTTCTAAATAGCATAAATGAAATCATATTACAATTTTCCATCATCACCTAATTAACTTTTCTGAAATGTAAACTTATCCAAACATCACCCAATTAGTTTTTTTTTCCATAATCATACTAAAGCTTAATAGTTTGACAAATCCGGGAACTACTATCCCACAAATATAAAAAGTATCAATAACAGTAATGTAAATAGTCACAAGAACAGAAGTAAAAAGGGTAGTCCTCACAAAATCTTAGTCTCCAACCCAAATAGCAAGACACTTAGCCAACAAGATGAGCACACCCAAAGTCTCCCTTCCTCTAAATCACTTATAGTCCAACCACCAACCTTCCTTCCTCGACCCCAAGGCAAAAAGAAGAATTCCCCCCCAAAATGGTTCCCCACTCCTTCCTTTTCTCCCTCACATACCCCAAAACCAAGCACATTAAAGACTAGTACTTCCTAAAGCTGTTATGGCAGAGGAGAGTTAATGCCTACTGCCAATGATGGCTCCTTCTCAACAAAAAAAAATGTGCATAATAAAATTTAAATGTCCACTATTATATTTCAAAGGTTTGAAATATAAACAACATAACTGTAATGCATGCCCCCCTTTAAGTCTTATAATAAAAAGGTTAGGAAACAAAGACTTGAGATAAACCCTTTGGTCTGTTCACTTAGGAGACCACCTGAAAACTCAATGATAACGACATCCACATGATCAACAAGAATGACAAGTGACCTATGAATAACAATCCACTTGAGTCAAAAAGACAAGAAGACCAATAGAAACCAAACACAACAAACAAAGTACAACTGTAACTGTTTGTCTCAAGTATCACTTTATAACGTCTTCAAAGATTATTGAAACTCAACACAAGAAATGCAGATTGACATATTAACAAAACAATATCCAACTAAGTTATTGAAAATCAACTATTGATACCTCGTTCTCCATCCAAATTACAAAATTGGTCCACTTTTTACTTTGTAACATTTCCTTTTCAAATTGCATTGGTTGCCGGCCATATTTCTCCTTCTGTCAAAACATAGCACATGGACTAATTAAACTAATTAATATGCAATCATTTACTTTTTCCTAAGAAATTAAAAAAATATATCATTTAACATATTAAATATACTTACAAATGTACAGATCAAGCCCTGTAAACCTTTCTGGCCACTGTGATGAGTGGCACGAAGTTTGTCAAGCCTAGCCTTGAAGGCCTTGTCCTGAAACATATACTAATTTAATTTAGGTAAAGCACAAATAAAATTTAAAAATTGTTTAATAAACTTGATATAATCTTATGAGCAAATTCAAATACCTGCATACTCTCCTCACCAGACTTCCTCTGTGCATCGGACTTCTCATATGCTTTTACAAGCTCTTTCCATACTTTGAGACTTACATCAATTGGCCTTTTTTTGAGCCTTTGCTCGGGAGGGATTTTTTTATCTTTTTTGTTTGGTTGCACTAAAATCTCTCGCAATTTTGAGACATTCGTAGCTTTATTTTCTTTACAGACCAACCTGTGCCAAATTCAGTCTCCATGTCTTGGATAACTGCTTTTTGTAGGTGCATGGGTATCTTTGAGAATGGCAAATGTAGATGGTCTTTGAACTGTTCAAGGCATGATTCCTTCAACCTATTCACAAACATTTTTCCAACATCTATCATTCGGACTTCCCGTGAAACCACATCGTATTCTATCTTGGTATCGTAGCTACCAATGCAAGATGCAAAACATGGCATGGTGGTCGAAGAAGTCTGTGTCCTAGGAGTGGCTAGGACATTGGAAGCCTCTACTCCCTGATCCACATTCTTAGAGGTTACTGTTATTGATTTCCTCCTAGATCTTTTGCTCGATCCATGACTGGTTGGGGAATCAATTGATTCTCTTTGACACTGTTGATTTGGTTGCAATGTTTTAAGGGCTTTACTAGATCGTTTTTCTATGTATCTGGCAAGCATTGTCAAGTCAACACCATCCAATTTGTTCACTGCATCTACCCCCAATATGGGCCTCTTTATCTTTGTCAGTCTCATGTCCCTATATATATAAAAAATAAATTTCTTTTTTTAAATTTAGAAATAGAAACCTAAATACTAAAAATCAAAGAAATAATGGAAACATTTACAAATCTATAAATTGATAGTGAATTACCTGATTGTGGCTAGAGTTTGTTCCCTTCCCTCTATTGCTTGACATTTTGAGGTGACCTAGGGCAAATTATTTTTGTCCAGTCTGTGGAGGCAATCGTAGCCAGGTATGAATTAATAGCGTGCTTGACCAATCGTAGCCAAAAACAAATATGTAGCCAAAAACAAAACTTAACAGTTTGTATTTTGGGTATGCCTTCTAAAAATGGTAAATGCAAGTTATACTGCAAGCAAGGATAATTAACAACATTACTACTCAAATTTACCCTAAAGCGTGAGTACAACATCTTAGAAAAACTTTCTTTGAGCTCAAAATTATATCAAAATCGATAAAAACCTAGGTCAAGAGTTAACTTACTTGCTAAAAGGCAGACGAACAAGCTTGATTGAATGGTTGAGGTAGCTAGAAACCCCAAATTTAGCAGCTAGCTAAAGCAATTTTTTATCTTCTGGATGTCTAGAACCAAAAATAAATAAAATACAAATTCACGGATCCATTGTAGAAACTTTTCAGTAACTTCCGTTTTTGACATAATAAAGTCGTCGCTTCGCAGGAAACCTAAAATAGAGGCAGAGTAACTTATTTGTATTTTTTGTGTGGTATGTTTTAACGCTGGCACGATTTTTTTTTTTTTGGATTCATTAGTCGGCGCTAAAGTCAGTGTTTCTAACGCTGACTTTTGTGCCAACTTTCAACCCTAAATGTAATCTCTTTGGGACGCTAAGTGCGCCTAATTTAGCGCCATCATCATCCATCTCCTAAGCAAACATCTCCATTGCACCCTACACCACCTCTGCATCACAAGCTTCAACTTTTATGGGGATGTGTGCAACCATTGGTTATGGTTCCCCTCCATTCCGCAATAAATCTACCATCATTTATCCACTATCCTACATACCCTCCACATACCATCCCTATGGTCCATGCTTTGGCATAAGTCTGACATAATCCACATCATAATCCACTATTTTCCCTATATAATCCACATCATAATCCACTTTTCTCCCCTCTAGAATCCACGTCATAATCTACTATCTGCCTAATCCATTTTCCTTCCATGTATCCCTTACCAACATCGATGAGGGAACTCGACATGGTCCATGCGTGAGGACATCATTCTCTAATGGGACTATAACCTTTCAGTGCAACGTAACGCAACCTTCAACCCTCAACCCTAAACACTATACCTTAAACCTTAATCCCTCCACCCTAATCCCTCAACCGTAAACGTTATCCCTAAAGCCTGAAGCCTCAACCTTAAACCTTAAACCCTAAACCCTCAACCCTAAACACTAAACCTTAAACTCTAATCCCTCAACACTCAACCCTAAACACTATATCTTAAACTCTAATCCCTCAACACTAAACCCTAATCCCTCAACCCTAAACCCTTATCGCTAAACCTTAAACCCTATCCCTAAAGCCTCAACCCTCAACACTTGAACCTTAAATCCTAAACCCTATCCCTAAACCCTCAACCCTAAACAATACTATGCCTTAAACCCTAATCCCTCAACTCTAAACCCTAATCCCTAAACCCTAAACCCTCAACCCTCAACACTATACCTTAAACCCTAATCCCTCAACCCTCAACCCGCAACCCTAATCTTAAATCTAAACATAAAGCTTCCACTCATTCCACCATCCCCAAGGGATCCAGAAATGCAAAATTAGATGCCTCTACTGATAAAGCCAAACATCCTAAGGGTCATCATGCCTCGGGACATAAAAACAAAGAGTCAAAGAAAAATCAATCCAAAAAGTTATCCAAGCCCATACCTCCACAAGCAAAGTCCAAAACCAAAATGGTATGGGTACCTAAGCAACAAGAAATCAAGTTAAATGAGGCATCTACCTCTAAAAAATCCTAACCATCTACTCTCATCTCAAATTCCCATTCTGCTCAAAAGTGTCAAAACATTCCATCACACAAGCAAAACAAAAGTAATAAAACTCCTAAGTCTATGTGGGTTCCTAAAGCCCTTCATCATCCATCTCCTAGGCAAACATCTCCATTGCACCCTACACCACCTCTGCATCACAAGCTTCAACATTTATGGAGATGTGTGCAACCATTGGTTATGGTTCCCTTCCATTCCGCAATAAATCTACCATCAGTCATCCACTATCCTACATATCCTCCACACACCATCCCTATGGTCCATGCTTTGGCATAAGTCTGACATAATCCACTATTTTCCCTACATAATCCATGTCATAATCCACTTTTCTCCCCTCTAGAATCCACGTCATAATCCACTATCTACCTAATCCATTTGCCTTCCATGTATCCCTTACCAACATCGATGAGGGCACTCGACATGGTCCATGCGCAAGGACATCATTCTCTAATAGGACTATAACCTTTCAGTGCAGCATAACGCAACCTTCAACCCTCAACCCTAAACACTATACCTTAAACCCTAATCCCTCCACCGTAAATGCTATCCCTAAAGCCTGAAGCCTCAACCATTAAACCTTAAACCCTAAACCCTCAACCCTAAACACTATACCTTAAACTCTAATCCCTCAACACTAAACCCTAAACCCTCAACCCTAAACACTATATCTTAAACTCTAATCCCTCAACACTAAACCCTAATCCCTCAACCCTAATCCCTTATTGCTAAACCTTAAACCCTATCCCTAAAGACTCAACACTTGAACCTTAAATCCTAAACCCTATCCCTAAACCCTAAACCCTAAACAGTACTATGCCTTAAACCCTAATCCCTCAACCCTCAACCCTAATCTTAAAGCTGAACTTAAAGCTTCCACTCATTCCACCATCCCCAAGGGATCCAGAAATGCAAAATTAGATGCCTCTACTGATAAAGCCAAACATCCTAAGGGTCGTCATGCCTCAGGACATAAAAACAAAGAGTTAAAGAAAAATCAATCCAAAAAGTTATCCAAGCCCATATCTCCACAAGCAAAGTCCAAAACCAAAATGGTATGGGTACCTAAGTAATAAGAAATCAAGTTAAATGAGGCATCTACCTCTAAAAAATCCCAACCATCTACTCCCATCTCAAATTCCCATTCCACTCAAAAGTGTCAAAACATTCCATCCCACAAGCAAAACAAAAGTAATAAAACGCCTAAGTCTATGTGGCTTCCTAAAGCCCTTCATCATCCATCTCCTAAGCAAACATCTCCATTGCACCCTACACCACCTTTGCATCACAAGCTTCAACATTTATGGGGATGTGTGCAACCATTGGTTATGGTTCCCTTCCATTCCACAATAAATCTACCATCATTCATCCACTATCCTACATATCCTCCACATACCATCCCTATGGTCCATGCTTTGGCATAAGTCCAACATAATCCACATCATAATCCACTATTTTCCCTACATAATCCACGTCATAATCCACTTTTCTCCCCTCTAGAATCCATGTCATAATCCACTATCTGCCTAATCCATTTTCCTTCCATGTATCCCTTACCAACATTGATGAGGGCACTCGACATGGTCCATGCGTAAGGACATCATTCTCTAATGGGACTATAACCTTTTAGTGCAGCGTAACACAACCTCCAACCCTCAACCCTAAACACTATACTTTAAACCCTAATCCCTCCACCATAAACACTATCCCTAAAGCCTGAAGCCTTAACCCTTAAACCTTAAATCTTAAACCCTATCCCTAAACCCTCAACCCTAAACACTATACCTTAAACTATAATCTATCAACACTAAACCCTAAACCCTCAACCCTAAACACTATATCTTAAACTCTAATCCCTCAACACTAAACCCTAATCCCTCAACCCTAAACCCTAATCCCTTATCGCTAAACCTTAAACCCTATCCCTAAAGACTCAACCCTCAACACTTGAACCTTAAATCCTAAACCCTATCCCTAAACCCTCAACCCTAAACAATACTATGCCTTAAACCCTAATCCCTCAACTCTAAACCCTAATCCCTAAACCCTAAACCCTCAACCCTCAACCCTCAACCCTAATCTTAAAGCTAAACTTAAAGCTTCCACTCATTCCACCATCCCCAAGGGATCTAGAAATGCAAAATTGTTGAGTACATGTGTCTTAGATTTACAGGCATCGGTAAGAGTTGTCCTATGTCTCAGTGATCGACAAGAGTCTCAGCGATCACATGAAAGTAGTGGGTTGTCCTTTGTTATTGGCCTGACAAGCTCTATCAGCGTAACTTGTTTGTGTTCCACCGATGGAGTATGTCTCACCGATGGTGTTCTGCCCATCGGCTTGACTATCGCTATCAGACTTGGCTGAAGTTCTTACTTTGATCGCTTGTGTCACACCGATGGTAGCAAGGTCTATTGGACGGGCTTGAACTCTGTAGTTTCGGTTCAAGGGTTCAAGGTTCTATTAGATCGGTGGGACTTACCATTATTGAAGCATCTTGGGAGACTTCTTCCAATGTGCGGGGTCTTACTGATGAAGGGCTGGTGGTATACTCTATCGGGCTGACTTTCACTATCGGCATGGTTTGGAATTGTCTCTCCGATGTGTTACTCCAATGGAGGCTTGGCATCGGCATGACTATAACTATCGCCACAGTTTTAAAATGTTGCTCCGACAACTTGTGGTCACTCCGATGAATGACATCTGCTTGGGCTATTCTGATGAGGTTAGACTGGCATTGTCGGCAACAAAATTGCCGACAATAGTCTTCCTAAGTGTTCGTGTATATAAACTGGGATAGCGACTGTCGATTGGTGCATGTGGGATAATTAGATCTCACGAATATGAACAGTTGTGGAAACAGTTATGAGTTGGGATGCTAGGAATTCATTTGACAGTGGTGATGTGGCTCCTTGATCCATTATGGTAGTCGAACCGAATGTTCTCTTCCATAATGTGACATGTTAAACACATTGTAATAGAGGAGTGTGAGAGTAGAGAGAGAATAGAGTTCGGGTGTAGGGTGATGTCCTGTACTATGTGCTATTTGTGGCGTGATAATAGTATGAAGGACTAACCTAAGTGCTAGAGAACTTTGTGCAGGGTTATGTTGTCAGTTATTCTTCTAGAGGAGCAAGATGTAAATCTCCATGAAAGGCTTAGTGCCATATTTGTATTGTAACTGTATTTTCTTTTGCTGAATACTACAATGGAGATCTGGGCTTTTGGAGTGTGGGGTTTTTTACTCATAAGGGTTTTCTCCACGTAAATCTGTGTCTTTTGTTCTATCTTTTGTGTTAACGTTTCTGTTGTTGAAATTAGATCTCGTTGCTTGTATTTCCTCTAAGGGTCAATGTTGGAAATGTTCTATGTATGTTTCCGCTTTGTGGCATAGTTGTGCGTGTTTTTGAAGAAAATGAAAAGATTTTAAATTTGTTGAAGACACCACTTTTCTTAGAAATACGTTCTGAGATGCTCTCATTTCCTTACAAGTGGTATCAAAGCCTTCTTCTGGGATCTGTTTTGTTGCTCACATATGTACATTTGTGTGCTACATGTGTTTGCATGTAAGAGTTCCTGGTGTATAAGGTATGGGTATTCCTTCTGTGATGATTTCTTAGTGTGACAGGCTTGAGGAAATCTAAAGGAATCATCTGATGATTGATCCTTGTTTGAGTGAAGTCTGGTAGTTGATCTTGTTTTCATGTTACAGCAGGCGCTTGAAGGATGGTGAAGATGGAGATACTGGAGTTGGTCATATTGAAATGATGTGGTCTAAGGCTCCTAGTTGGCAGCGATATAATCCTGATGCATGGGGTGGAATATGTTTCTCTATGGTTGAGATGCAACAATTCTCTTTATTGGGTGTCTTTGTGAGAGGCTCTCTAATGATATGGAGAAGTTTGGGTTGTTTTTCAGTTATGGAGAAATGTGCTTATGCTGGGTGTTTTGTGCTGGCATTGGAAGGCATAACTTTCTTGTTACCCTGATTGCATGTAGGCTATGGAGTTGATCATTGGATGGTCCGAGAGCTTCTGTAATAGCCTGTCTCTCTCAGATGCATGTGCAGGTTGGTGGTTGTGGTGTTGGCCTACAAGTGGGCCTGAAGTTCCTAAACTGCTATTTCCTTTAATGGATGATCTGTACTTGCATGTCTCAGAATCATGTTCCTTGGTTTTGAGGGGTTTTATAGCTTTTCCTAAAATCTATGTTGATGCATATTCATGATGATCTATTTTTCTGGTTTAACCGTTATAGTGTTTCTTGATTCATATTCTTGGTCTTCCAGATGTGAAGTGGGTATGGATGTGCATGGGTGTTTTTCAAACAAAGTGGTTTTGTAGGTTTTACACGGTTAAGAGAAAAACTTGTGGTTTTGTGAAGCTGCAGTTAATCTATTTCTAGACCCTGGCTTTTGAGGTGTTGCTAGATGATATAGTTGCAATTTTGCATGCATGCTCTGTGCATGGTGTGAGGAGGTGAAATGCTTTCTCTGCATGGGAGTGCTAGTATGTGATATGTCACTCAGCATCTCTATGGAAATGCTTGTTGGTTTTCTATACTATGGTACTCAGGTTGTGGACATGTTTGGCGAATCAGATTTGTAAGTAATTTGGTGCTTGAGTCATGGTGTCTACATTGTTATCTATTCCTTGAGATCTTAGTTTTGCAGTTTCTAGTGTGATAGTAAGTTTACATGGTACATTGGTTGGATCTACGAGTTATGTAGTTTTTTGTGGGCTGATCACCTATTAAGCTACAGTGAGATGACTCAAATGTGGACTGTCTCTATCCACAAGATTAGTTCAGTGTTTATGCAGATTTGTTAGTTGGCCTTGTCTGTGGTCACTTGTGCATTGGTGTGCCTACTTCGGGATGAGGATGGATGTTGTAGAGTACCTGAATAGTTGGTTATGGAGACCTGTAGCATGTGTATCATGATGTCATGAATAGCTTGGATTCACAGGTTTTGTGTAAGCTATTGACAGTGATACTGTATTTCCTTGGTTTGGAGATCTTGGTGCCACTTGGTTTTATTGTTACATGGACATGTTAATGAGTGGACCTGGAGGATTTTCAGATTAGGAGATGTTTGGTCATGATGCCTAAAAAGCTCGGTTACCACGGTTCAGTGGGAGCTTTAGCATTGACTGTGTGTTCATCACTTAGTGGTGAATGATCTTCTTTAGTGTTGCAAATGTTACTAGAAGGAGCTCTTTGATCTTGTTGCTGCAGAAGGGTTCTTTCGCATTTGCAAGGGCACTATTTGAGGATGTGTAACATCTTGGAGCCATGGAGGATTCATGAAATCCTTGGCTGAGGTGTTGGTGGTGCTTGATAGGTGATGTTAGTTTAGAGTTTGGTTTGTTTCATGTCATGATATTTTCTTGATTTCTGCATTTGAGTTTTGGCATGATACATTGCTCTTAAGACCATGGTTATGTTCACCTGGAGCATGGAATCTCCAAAGGGGGATGATAAGATCATGATGTCATGATAAGTTCCTAATTTAGATTATTGGAGCTATGGCAGTGGTCTAGTGATTCTCTGTGTGTTGGGTGAATTGATCTTTTGCTTGATTACTTCATGTTGGTGCAGTGTTGCATTTGGAGTTTAGCATGAAATAATTATTTGCAGATGTTCATGGGTACATGGAGAATAAGGTGGGGCTGTAATTCTCTTAAGATAAGAAAAGTGTTGTTGATGGTTACTCTTGATGAAGAGTTTAGCAGTAAGTCCGAGGAGCCTACACCTTGGTTGGATGTGAGTTCAACAGAGACCTATGAGGAGAATGCTCTTGGAGGAGTCATGATGGCTTGTATATCTTGGAGGAGCATTCTTATCCCCACTCATGGTCTACTTGGCAGTTTATTACTTGAGAGGTATTGCCCATTGTCACTCTCAGGTGTTTTATGCTTTCTTTCATAGACATGGATCTTGAACTGCTCATAGATGGTTCTGGAGGATTCATTGTGAGAGATGATTAGCATGATTATCTCCTTTTGCATTGAATTTAAGGTGTCATTCATTAATGAGGATTGTTAGGAGATGGTTTTATGGGCTGATTTCCTGAAACAGGAAATGGAGTAGTTTGATCTTCTTAGAGAATCTTACATCCATATTTTAAAATTACATGATATATATGTTGTGTTTGATCTTGGAGACTGAATGGGTGGGTGTTGTTATGTTGCTCTCTTTGGGGTGTTTTGAAGGAGATCATACTTGACACAGTTGGCATTTAGAGGTGTATGTAGAAGGATTGTCTACAGGTATATGATGTGTAGAGTTACTCTCTAAGGTCCCGGTTATTTTCCTCGATGGTTTGTTTCACACTACATTAGTTTGAGGTTTGATTGGAGCTGAGGTGATCACTAGTTTGTGGTCATGTGTTTTTTTTTCACTTATGTTCTTGGGTGATGACATGGAAGTTCTGTTATCTCTTTCCTTTGTTGGGTGTGGAGAACTTGGGAGAGTTCTGGATTGGTGGTGAGGAGTTGTTCTTGCAGGTTATTTGATTACAGGTGCTGCGTATCATTGTGGATGTTTCCTTGGTACTACATGATGTTTACACTTTCTATGTGATGCTATTGGTAGACTTTGTATGCCTTGATCTTTTTTTTAGATCTGCATTACCCATGCAGTGGGAGTTCTTGGATGTGTTTGGTCTTTTTCGATTGGTTGACACATGGAGCTTGTAGTTGCAGTTGATGGGTGTATATGTAGGTGGCATGAGTCTGCTGATATGAATACCTTCAAGGTATGGATGATTGGATGGTTTAGCACTTGCTGTGTGTGCTATTTTCAGTCACGTGGGTTTTGTTCAGTTGGATGGGTGCAGTCAGCTTTCTGATTGTTGTTCTAGCTGATCTTCTATCTTATTTTTGGAGGATGGTTTCATGGCTATGTTCTGGAAGCTTTGAAGTTGGTTATGATGGATCTTCTATGTAGCTTGTGAGCACAGTGGAATGGAGGCAGTGTCTAAGCTGATATAGTAACTTCGAGCGTTGATGGAATCTTGTAAATCCTTCATCAAGTGGGAGAATTTTGAGTACATGTGTCTCAGATTTACAGGCATCGGCAAGAGTTGACCTCTATCTCAGTGATCAGAAAGAGTCTCAGCGATCACATGAAAGTAGTGGGTTGTCCTTTGTTATTGGCCTGACAGGCTCTATCAGCATAACTTGTTTGTGTTCCAGCGATGGAGTATGTTTCACCGATGGTGTTCTGCCCATCAGCTTGACTATCGCTATTGGACTTGGTTGAAGTTCTTACTCCGATCACTTGTGTCACATCGATGGTAGCAAGGTCTATTGGATGGGCTTGAACTCTACAGTTTTGGTTCAAGGGTTCAAGGTTCTATCGGATCGGTGGGACTTACCATTATCGGAGTAGCTTGGGAGACTTCTTCCGATGTGCAGGGTCTTATCGATGAAGGGCTAGTGGTATACTATATCTGGCTGACTTTCACTATCGGCATGGTTTGGAATTCTCTCTCCGATGTGCTGTGTTACTCCGATGGAGGCCTGGCATCGGCATGATTATAACTATCACCACAGTTTTGAAATGTTGCTCCGATAGCTTGTGGTCACTCCGATGAATGACATTGGCTTAGGCTATTCTGATGAGGTTAGACTGGCATCATCGGTAACAAAATTGCCGACGATAGTCTTACTGAGTGCTTGTGTATATAAACTGGGATAGTGGCCGTCGATTGGTGCATGTGGGATAATTAGATCTCACGAATATGAACAGTCGTGGAAACGGTTATGAGCTGGGATGCTAGGAATTCGTTTGATAGTGGTGACGTGGTTCCTTGATCCATTATGGTAGTCGAACTGAATGTTCTCTACCGTAGTGTGACATGTTAAACGCATTGTAACAGAGGAGTGCGTGAGTAGAGAGAGAACAAAGTTCGGGTGTAGGGTGATGTCCTGTACTGTGTGCTATTTGTGGCATGATAACAGTATGAAGGACTAACCCGAGTGTTGGATAACTTTGTGCAGGGTTATGCTATCAGTTATTCTTCCAGAGGAGCAAGATGTAAATCTCCATGAAAGGCTTAGTGCCAGATTTGTATTGTAACTATATTTTCTGTTGCTGAATACTACAATGGGGATCTGGGCTTTTGGAGTGTGGGGTTTTTTACCCGTAAGGGTTTTCCCCATGTAAATCTGTGTCTTCTGTTCTATCTTTTGTGTTAACGTTTCTGTTGTTGAAATTAGATCTCGTTGCTTGTATTTCCTCTAAGGGTCAATGTTGGAAATGTTCTATGTCTGTTTCTGCTTTATGGCATAGTTGTGCATGTTTTTGAAGCAAATGAAAAGATTTTAAATCTGTCGAAGACACCACTTTTCTTATAAATGCGTTAGGAGATGCTCTCATTTCCTTACAAAAATTAGATGACTCTACTGATAAAGCCAAACATCCTAAGGGTCGTCATGCCTCAGGACATAAAAACAAAGAGTCAAAGAAAAATCAATCCAAAAAGTTATCCAAGCCCATACCTCCACAAGCAAAGTCCAAAACCAAAATGGTATGGGTACCTAAGCAACAAGAAATCAAGTTAAATGAGGCATCTACCTCTAAAAAATCCCAACCATCTACTCCCATCTCAAATTCCCATTCTGCTCAAAAGTGTCAAAACATTCCATCCCACAAGCAAAACAAAAGTAATAAAACGCCTAAGTCTATGTAGGTTCCTGAAGCCCTTCATCATCCATCTCCTAATCAAACATCTCCATTGCACCTTACACCACCTCCGCATCACAAGCTTCAATGTTTATGGGGATGTGTACAACCATTGGTTATGGTTCCCTTCGATTCCGCAATAAATCTACCATCATTCATCCACTATCCTACATACCCTCCACATACCATCCCTATGGTCCATGCTTTGGCATAAGTCCGACATAATCCACATCATAATCCACTATTTTCCCTACATAATCCACGTCATAATCCACTTTTCTCCCCTCTAGAATCCACGTCAAATCCACTATCTACCTAATCCATTTGCCTTCCATGTATGCCTTACCAACATCGATGAGGGCACTTGACATGGTCCATGCGCGAGGACATCATTCTCTAATGGGACTATAACCTTTCAGTGCAGCGTAACGTAACCTTCAACCCTCAACCCTAAACACTATACCTTAAACCCTAATCCCTCCACCGTAAACACTATCCCTAAAGCTTGAAGCCTCAACCTTTAAACATTAAACCTAAACCCTATCGCTAAACCCTCAACCCTATACATTATGCCTTAAACTCTAATCCCTCAACACTAAACCCTAAACCCTAATCCCTTATTGCTAAACTTTAAACCCTATCCCTAAAGACTCAACCCTCAACACTTGAACCTTAAATTCTAAACCCTATCCCTAAACTCTCAACCATAAACAGTACTATGCCTTAAACCCTAATCCCTCAACTCTAAACCCTAATCCCTAAACCCTAAACCCTCAACCCTCAACACTATACCTTAAACCCTATTCCCTCAACCCTCAACCCTCAACCCTAATCTTAAAGCTAAACTTAAAGCTTCCACTCATTCCACCATCCCCAAGGGATCTAGAAATGCAAGATTAGATGCCTCTACTGATAAAGCCAAACATCCTAAGGGTCGTCATGCCTCAGGACATAAAAACAAAGAGTCAAAGAAAAATCAATCCAAAAAGTTATCCAAGCCCATACCTCCACAAGCAAAGTCCAAAACCAAAATGGTATGGGTACCTAAGCAACAAGAAATCAAGTTAAATGAGACATCTACCTCTAAAAAATCCCAACCATCTACTCCCATCTCAAATTCCCATTCTGCTCAAAAGTGTCAAAACATTCCATCCCACAAGCAAAACAAAAGTAATAAAATGCCTAAGTCTATGTGGGTTCCTAAATCCCTTCATCATCCATCTCCTAAGCAAACATCTCCATTGCACCGTACACCACCTCCGCATCACAAACTTTAATATTTATGGGGATGTGTGCAACCATTGGTTATGGTTCCCTTCCATTCCGCAATAAATCTACCATCATTCATCCACTATCCTACATACCCTCCACATACCATCCCTATGGTCCATGCTTTGGCATAAGTCTGACATAATCCACTCTTTTCCCTACATAATCCACGTCATAATCCACTTTTCTCCCCTCTAGAATCCATGTCATAATCCACTATCTGCCTAATGCATTTGCCTTCCATGTATCCCTTACCAACATTGATGAGGGCACTTGACATGGTCCATGTGCAAGGACATCGTTCTCTAATGGGACTATAACCTTTCATTGCAGCGTAATGCAACCTTCAACCCTCAACCCTAAAAACTATACCTTAAACCCTAAGCCCTCCACCCTAAACCCTAATCCCTCAACCGTAAACGCTATCCCTAAAGCCCAAAGCCTCAACCCTTAAACCTTAAACCCTCAAGCCTATCCCTAAACCCTCAACCCTAAACACTATACCTTAAACTCTAATCCCTCAACACTAAACCCTAAACCCTCAACACTAAACACTATACCTTAAACTCTAATCCCTCAACACTAAACCCTAATCCCTCAACCCTAAACCCTAATCCCTTATCACTAAACCTTAAACCCTATCGCTAAACCCTCAACCCTAAACAGTATTATGCCTTAAACCCTAATCCCTCAACTCTAAACCGTAATCCCTAAACCCTAAACCCCAAACCCTCAACCCTAAACTCTAAACCCTAAACCCTCAAGCCTCAACACTATACCTTAAACCCTCAACCCTCAACCCTAATCTTAAAGATAAACTTAAAGCTTCCACTCATTCCACCATCCTCAAGGGATCCAGAAATGCAAAATTAGATGCCTCTACTGATAAAGCCAAACATCCTAAGGGTCCTCATGCCTCAAGACATAAAAACAAAGAGTCAAAGAAAAATCAATCCAAAAAGTTATCCAAGCCCATACCTCCACAAGCAAAGTCCAAAACCAAAATGGTATGGGTACCTAAGCAACAAGAAATCGAGTTAAATGAGGCCTCTACCTCTAAAAAATCCCAACCATCTACTCCCATCTCAAATTCCCATTCCGCTCAAAATTGTCAAAACATTCCATCCCACAAGCAAAACAAAAGTAATAAAACACCTAAGTCTATGTCGGTTCCTAAAGCCCTTCATCATCCATCTCCTAAGCAAACATCTCCATTGCACCCTACACCACCTCCGCATCACAAGCTTCAATGTTTATGGGGATGTGTGCAACCATTGGTTATGGTTCCCTTCCATTCCGCAATAAATCTACCATCATTCATCCACTATCCTACATACCCTCCACATACCATCCCTATGGTCCATGCTTTGGCATAAGTCCAACATAATCCACATCATAATCCACTATTTTCCCTACATAATCCACGTCATAATCCACTTTTCTCCCCTCTAGAATCCACGTCATAATCCACTATTTGCCTAATCCATTTGCCTTCCATGTATCCCTTACCAACATCGATGAGGGCACTCGACATGGTCCATGCACGAGGACATTGTTCTCTAATGGGACTATAACCCTTAACTCTAAACTGTAATCCCTCAACTCTAAACCGTAATCCCTAAACCCTCAACCCTAAACCCTAAACCTTGTTGCGACAGGAAAATTTCACAATTTTTTCTGTACTTCTATCCATCCCCTTTTCAACCAAGATTAGAACATTATACCCTTAATCTCATAATAGTAATCAATTGTGTTACAAAATCCATAATTAACCTAAGTCTTGCATATCCATTCCACGAATTGTACCCTTTGCCTTTCCTAAGAACATATTGGCCCAATGTGACCCCATCATTGGAACCTTTCACTTTGCTATACCAATGGCCCAATAAAGATATAGTATCACTATATTGGCAAAACAACGATCTATCGGGGTAACCTTTGAGGTCATCCCACCGATAGACCGACAAAATGGAATAAAATGAGCTTATCGGGATAACATGCAGACATCGATGGAAACCACATCATGTTCCACCAATAGGCCGATAAAGTTGGTAGAAGAAGGTTATATTGCCGTAACATGTGGATTTCGGTGGAATACATATCACACCCTCACCAATGAGCTGATGAACTCGACAGGGGTTACCTTATCGTCGGAACATGTCAACTTTGGAAAAACTTATGTATGAGTTCCCCCAACATGCTGATAAAACCAACAAAAACAAAAGCATAGTTGTAGCATGTAAGGATCGGTGGAACTAAGGATGAAGTTCCACCAATAGCTCGAAATAACTATAAAACAAAGCCTCAACGACACGGTGATGATTGTCAGACAAGATTGATGTGACATTCTAAGACATCGGTCAAATATTTGCAATTAATAAACTAGCTCGATGGCAAGATACACATCGATGGTGAATTTATGAGCTGAGATTGAAATAAGTTATTCCACCCTTGTAAGATTTGGCTGAAGAAGGTTATATCGCCGGAACATGTCAACTTCGGCAAAACTTATATATGAGTTCCCCCGACATGCTGATAAAACCAACAAAGACAAAAGCATCGTTGTAGCATGTAAGGATCGGTGGAACTAAGGATGAATTTCCACCGATAGCCCGAAATAACTATAAAACATTGAGGATATGAAGAACATCAGCCAGACTAGGGCACATCAAGGCAACTTCATATGGAACCTCACCGATGGACCGAGAAGGAAATTTATCGATGGAAGGGATGGACTTCGGTGGAATATAAAACAAAGTCTTAGCGATATAGCGATGATTGTCAGACAAGATTGATGTGACATTCCAAGACATCAGTTTAATATTTGCAATTAATAAACTGGCTTGATGGAAAGATACACATCGATGGTACATTTATGAGCTAAGATTGAAATAAGTTATTCCACCCCTGTAAGATTTGGTTGAAGAAAGAAGGAAAAAGGAATTTTGACCTCTCGCAGAGCAAGGAGAAGAAAAATGCCAACCAGAAATATATTTCAAGTATATCGGTCCTGACTATAAATTTATACTATGTAGAAACTTTGGAGTTTGCATTATGGAAAATAATCTAGAGAAACATAAAGCTAAAAAGCAGAAGGTCGAGAAAAGATCACTGAATCAAGATTTAATTGACCAATGCCCAAGGTCTGGGCCAAGACCAAAAAGAAGTGCCCAGACTAATCCCTCCATAGATAAATTGATAGACGACTATAAAGAGTTAGGAGATGTCTGGACCCCTCTTCGAGGGTATCAATTGTTTGTGTATCATTTCAAGAAACAATATAGGTATGATCCTGTCTGCAACCCTTGGAGGTTAAATTTAGCAAGGCTAATAGTGTCTAATGTCTTTATCAATGTGGATTTGATTAAAGCCTTAGCTAGCAAATATGACCCGAAAACAAAAACTATTAGATCACACACTGGTGACAATATACTGGTGCTTTCCAAGGATTTCATTACGAATGTTTTTCAATTGGAATGTGGCTTTAACATGCCCACTACAGTCAGACCTATTGCTGGAGTAGAGGCATATGGACACTAGTTATAAGAGAGGCAAGTTAGCTTTACACAGGCTAAAAGATGACAAGGGTTAGATGAGGAAATTTTCCAGTGCTGAGAACCCTCCATTTTCTGAAGAATTATTTGAGGACTACTTTCTTTACACTTATTATGCTGCTGGTCAAGTCTTAGGTCTTGAGGTTCCCCCACAAATGTCAATTACACCTATGGTGTTAGTTGCAGATATTCAAACAAAGGGAGCAAGGCTTTTTGATTATGCAAGTTACATAGCTAATGCTCTTAACCATGGATTGGAGAAAATCAAACAGAATAGTGATAAGACTAATTTCAAACACTACTCTTTGTTAATGCATTTGCTTTTACATGAAGGGCATGGTAGAGGATGGTGGAGTTCAGAGATGAAAATTCGGGACTCGTTTGACAATAGGGACCCAAAACCAGTGCAAATGTGGACTTCACTGTGGGATTGTCATTTTGACATATCTCATTATTTTTGCTTTGAAGAATATTTTGTGAAGCCTCTAATGCAACTATTGGGACATTCTCATGACTATAGCCTCTCTCCCAGGAACAAAGGTTTCTTAGGCCAAAGGAAAATGATCCAAAGACTAAGGTGGGTCATAACTGGGGAGATTGGTATGCCTTTTCAGACTGCACCATGATACGAGTCTATGGATTTAAGGGTTCCCCTAATCTATTGCCTAGGGTTGTCCCAGATAGAATTGCATACTTAGAAATTGTGAGACAATTAGATAAATCTAATGCTATTCATCTAAAGAGGAACAACAAATAATCATTCATGCCCAACACTTTCTACTTTGGGGAATTCACAATAGTCATGAATGAGGGTTATGAAGAAGTCAATGCCAAACTAGCACAGTATGATCTCCCAATAGGAGATGAAAGAAAAGGTTTTGATACAGAGGGTTTTATTCATAGAGCCAGGGTCTCACAAGGTCTGTCTGGTTATGAACATCTTTTTTCAGAAGTAGATATAATTAGAAATCGAGACGAAGCCTCTACTGAAGATAGAATGGCTATATTTAATAAAATTCTAATTGCAGAGGATTGGAAATGTAAGAATGTTCCTTCATACTCAAGAGCCTTTTCTGAAATTGAAGACACACTATCAAGAGTCAAGCAGCTTATTGCTCATGCAAATGAGATAATTGAGGGTGTGCCTTTAATTGCTTTTGGTACAACTTACATACAATACTCTGGGACACAAGCTCAAGAGGTGCAACCTCTGACTCACATACCTTCACATCCAACCCCTAAAGTATCATTTTCTGTAGATACAGATATAGATGAAGAAGTGAGTGATGATGAGATTGAACAAATGCAACCAATAAGTGCTCATGTTGTTCCACATTATGAGCCTCCTGTAGAATTGAACCATGTAAAATTTGAGAGTTCTGAGGATCTGTCTGATGACATTAGAGTTATGGTTGCTCAGAACTCCTAAATTTAAATCTTTTGTATATGAATATCAAGGAAATAAATGAGGCAAAAAATGAAAGATACTACCCCTGAGCAAGAAACTGCCGCCTTGGAGGAATTGAAAAAAGAGATTGATAGAGAAATGGAGTCTATTACTCTAGAAAGAGGACGACAACTACTCCAAGAAGCCAAGGTATTGCTTGTGCCAGGTTGGGATATGAGCTCTGTCATTGTATTTGACACGTTCAGGAGGAGGGAAGATAAAACACTAAGTTTGACAGAGGAAGCAAGTGACAAAGTATACGTCTCAGGGTCGGGGTATAATGCAGATGAAGCCACTTTATTGATTTGGTCTTTTTATCCCCAAGATAAGAGACCAATAATAACCAGTGACCCAAATCAAATGTTTGGTCACCTCTTGGTCAAAAGGATAGGAGACAGATCCCTTAGAAACTATTGAACTAAATGTTAATGTAGCAAAGTTCACTAAGGCCCAGATTGAGAAATTAATCAAGGAAAATGACAAGATGAAGAAAGAATTAATATACCACAAGCAAAGAGCTTCTTCTTCTGCATCTAAGGTACATTCCCCATGGATCCAGAAAGACAAAGAAATGATAGAGGCATTAACAAATGTAATCTATTGGAAAGAATGCCATGCTAAATACCAGAAAAAATGTGAGAAGCTTTTTAGGGAAGTAAAGACCCTCAAATACACAATAGCCTCTGAAATAGTAAAAGAAAGGTTCAAAAAGATGTGGGAATGTGTAGATACTTGTTGGAAATCATTCCAACTAACATATTCAACCATTATAGAAAACAAAAGATTGCAGGAGAGGATGATGGAAAGGAAAGAGGAACTTTCAGAAAAAAAAAAAAAAAACTTTTTACAGAACAAGGATTGCAGATGTATGATAAGTTGGTCAAGATGCATGAAAAGTATCATAATAAATTAAATGAGGAGTTGAATTCTTTTGATATTGCTCCCTCAATTCATGATGATACTGGAGAACCGGGAAAATATGAAGAGTGGAAGGAAGATGTATCCATAGTTCTAAATACTGCTTTACAAGAAATTAATAATGAAGATATGATCATGCAGAATATTCACAAGTATCTTGAGAAAATCATGAACATGGAGCACGACATGAAAGGGATAGCCCTTAATGTTGACACATATGCAAAATAAAAGTATATTGAACATTTATCTGAAACTAATCTGTTCTTGTGCAGAACAATTGATACGACTGACACCGCCATGAAATCTTCAGAGGGAGTAAATTAGCTAGCAGACAAATGAAGCACCTTATGGAAAAATAGAAAGCCTTGCTCAGGCCTTGAATGGTCACAGGCTTCTATTCGCAGATTAATAGATTGGTGTTTTCTAATTAAAAACATTTTGTTAAGTTTAAAAGTATTTTCTTAATAGTTATGAACATATTTAGGTTCTGAAGAGGATTGAATGTGAAGAGGAGATACCACATCAGAAAATAGAATGCCTTGCTCAGGCCTTGAATGGTCACGAGTTTCTATTCGGTGAATAACAGATTGGTCTTTTCTAATTAAAAACATTTTGTTAAGTTTAAAAGTATTTTCTTAACAGTTATGAATAGTTATGTCTTTTCTATTGTAATGAGTCTGAAGCTTGTTTGCCTCTCCTATAAAAAGAGAGACCAAGACCCAATAAAAAGATATAGGGGGAAGAGAGGAGCTAGTAGTGGTAGATAGTAGAAAAATTTCCATAATATTTACAAACTCAAAGACCATGTTGCAAGCATAATTTTGAAGAAGTTAATGGAAAATCTCTGATTCTGTGGCGCCATATTGGTATCAATTGTTTGTTAAAGTTATTCAATTATTTGGTTGTCTCCATTTTAGTGCTTCCTTATTATTTAAACTGATATATCACAACTACCTGCCATATAAAAATTTACGAGTGTTTCCTCTACTATAGGTTCATTGTGATTTCCTCTACTATAGGTTCTAGTATCGACTCTTGTCACAGCTACCTGCCATATAAAAAATTATGATGGTTTGATCCGACTGGCTTGGACTCTTTTTGACCTCATATTCTGTGCTTAGATTCGGTCAAAACTTAGTGAAGACTAGGCAATTAAATATAGAGATTTTTAAGGATTTAAAATTAGTTTCATGCATCCTTTATTAAATAAGTTTTAAAGACACAATAAACTAATCTAATAGAAGCTACTAAGATCAAGTATAAAAGAAACAACATTTTTAGATATATGAATATTGTCAAAGTGTTTTAGGAATATAAAACTTATCAATTATAATATCCATGGCATCAAAAACAAAAATTATAATATGGAATCATGAATTATGGTAGAAAGAAGTTTGTATCATTTTTTAGATATATAAATATTGTCAAAGTGTTTTAGGAATATAAAACTTATCAATTATGATATCCATGGCATCAAAAACAAAAACTATAATACAGAATCATGAATTATGGTAGAAAGAAGTTTGTATCATTTAGTCCAAAATTGCTATCTCTTTGTGGAGCCATGTGTTTGTATCTCTGCTAGGGCCATAGGAGCATTCCTTAGGATAAAGATTGACTTAGCAAACTAGAAGAATAAATGTAATTCAAATATTTGGGATTTAATTGGGAAAAAGTCAAAAACAAAAAATAAAATGTTATTTTTCCATCTAGCATGGTTCAAAATGTTTTTTATTTTTTTCTTTTTAAAACTAGAGTGAGGTCTAAGGGTAATGCTCTTGACCAAAGGTGGACCAATAGTTGCTCAGCATGCTTTTTGTTAAGGTGTCTAATAGTTCCCAAAACAAAGGTGGACCGATAGTTGTTCATTAAGTCATATTTTGTTGGTGTGCTGATGTGGCATCACATAATTGGTTGTTTTTAAATCTAAAGGGCACATTTCATTCAATTATAGGTACTTATAGTCAACACTAACAACCTTAAAGTCACAACTACTAGTGCTAAAGTTTTAAAAATATTGAGCCTTAAGTCCACAAACACTATCATAGCTATTGGAACATGCTCAGCAATTGGGTCCTCTCCCCTATGTTACTTTTAGTGATACCGAGAGCCCCATTGAAGATATCCCAAAAATCTTACCAACACTATTTTTAGATCACCGCAATCTGGGAGTATTAATTGGATTAGTAAGAAGAACCGCATAATTAGGGTTGGCATTCTGTTTCCAAGTTGATATCATCTACTGTTCTTGTTTGATTTATTCAATTGGTTCCTTCAAGTAGGGATTAAAGATCCTTTTGATAAATTACAAGTAACATGGTTGTGTCAGTTGGATTATTAAGAAGAGTCTGCCAATTATTTCCTTACACGTTATACAATTTATTAACCAATATTAGTGTGCCAAACAGTTGGAATTACTACCAAATATAAGCCACTTATCTCAGATTTTCATTTGACTCCATTTACCCAACAAGGCACTGGTCTCACCCATTTCATTTTACTTAAAACTCAAGGATTCAAACCATCTCACTATGATTTTTAAATTGTGAATGCAAAAACTCAAATCAATTCACTGTACCTACAATTGGTTATACAAGGATTCAAATTAGTTCACTGTATTTGCCAATAGGAATGCAAGGATACAAATCACTTGCATATAACAACTAGGAGGTCTACACAATTGAGGGCTGATGTAGAAAGGTTAGAGGATAAATACAAACATATAGGAAATTTATATAATCTATCAGGACACATTTACTGTTCATGTGTGGTTATCTTGATTGGTTCCTTTTAACCTCTTGGTGCACAACTGTTATGTGACTATTGTCATTGTTGTGTATTACATGATCTAGAGGAGGCCATGGAGAGAGGACGTGGATGGCGTAGAGCTACTAAATCATAGAGGAAAGTGGGTGGAAATAGATATGACAACGAAATCTACAGATACAATAGAGGTAAGAAGAGAAAGCAACCTCAACCAAAGGAGGAAGGTGTTTATGAATTCATAAATGCTACAACATAGAGGAGATAAAGTCATTTTTTTATCCATGAGGCCTCTGAGGTCAAACTTATTGGTTGAAAATGCACAAGAATGGTGATTAAATGTGATTCTATGATCAAGGGAAAAGTTTGAAAATTAGGATGGCCAAAACATGATATGAATATGTCACATATATGACTAAAGTGAGGTTTTGTGTTGGATAGCATATTCATTGAAATGATATAATTGGTGTACTAAACATTATTTACTATGTTGTGTGTTATAGGGGCCAGATGAGGCTATGGCAACAGATCGTGTCATATCAAATGAGGACACAACAGATGAAGCGGGACATCAGGTACTCAAATTTTGACTTAACTTAGGAAAAAATTATCTGATGGCATTTTGTGATACATCCATCTTTTTTCACAGTATTATTGAAATTTATAATGTATTATCCAATCTTGATATAAATTAATGCATGTTGTTGATTATTTTAGATGGAGATTGGAGCAAATGTAGAGCCTGAGTGTTCAACTAGAAAAAAAAAAGATATGTACGTGGATGTGGACCTAAAACTATTAAATCACGTAGATGACAGTGGGTGGAAGAGGATATGACAATGGATCTTGCAGACGCAACAAATGATTGCACTAAACAAGAGGTTGGTGAGGACTATAGTACATGGGATGAATACTTTGAGAAAATTGTTGTTTGTGGATATTCTGTATGTCGTGGAAAGAAACAATTCAAACAAGCGATTATACAAAGACATTACATATATGATGAGCTTCCAGTCGGTAGTATGCCTTCTACAATCGATTCACATCCAATAGGAATTGTGGTAAAGAATTTTTCATTTGATATAAATAACATGTATACTTCGTTTAAACATTGTTTTATATTATTGAAATAACTATTTTTTTTCTTAATGGATACTTGCAGGATAAAGTTCTTGGTTTAAAGTTTCCTAGATCACCGACTTCCAGCCTAGAGGGCAATGATCATTCATTAGATGATACATCTAACAAAAATATGTGCCAATATACCAGCTTAGAAGACGAGGAATTGATGAAAACAAGTAACAGAACAAGAACCAGTTTAAAGATGCATAATTTGCTTAAAGACAAGGGGAAGGTGGACTACATACCCTATGAGAATGAATGTGATGGAGATGATGACTTGCCCCTAAGTTTGAGATCAATTTACAAAGAGACATTTTATCGTTGACTATATTGCGCTTGGCCTAGTGATCAACAACTACCTAGAGTGTACGAGGTGTTTCAATTTTGGGGATACAACTACATGATAGGACCCTCCAATATTCATGGAGCAAATCTATGCCTCTTTGTCATCCAAAATGTACATGTGAGATCTAAACATAGAAACAATTCAGAACAAACCACTAGGGATTAATGCCATATTATGGTCCATCATATTATAGTGGTGAATGGAGAAGGCTAGCAGAATATAAGCCTAGCATGCCAGCATATGGTCTAAATTCGAATATGTATACACATCGTCTCCAATTGGAAAGTGGAAAAAAAATGAATAGAGGTCATCTTATGTATATAGATGGACGTGCATACACACACAAAAATATTGCAAGATTTATAAATAGTAGTAAGGGAAGGGACCCTAATGTAAGACCGAGTTGTCAATTTGTTGAGGTTATAAATGATAAAGATGGAGATATGGAAAGAGAGGTTGATAGATTCATAATGGTTGAGGCTATTATGGACCTTACCATTGGGGATGAGTTATTGATTGATTACCCCTTCTTAAAACACATTCCTGCACGAAAGAAAAGGGAAGAACAAGGTCTCCCTAAGGATGTTCTTAAAGGTAGAAAACCAAATAATAATAAATGAGTGTGGACTGATGTTTTATAAACTATGTTGTCAAAATTGTGTTTTCTTTAAATTATTATATAAAAAAAGGTAGTCTATAAAATAATGTTCCATTATTCAATTGATGTATATATGTTCATACAATTTGTATTTTTATTTTTTAAGCCATATTTGATTATATTTCTTTGAAATTGATACATTTTGAATTTAGTGCAATTGTTGCCAAACATTAAATAATGCTTGCGTTTGTTGATAGGTAGAAGATGTTGATGAAAGACATACTAATACCCAAGATCCAACTGGGTTAGTAAGGTTTGGACGGGATGATCCAAACCATCCTTTAAACCATACCAGGAAGAAAAGAGTAACATTGAAGAGAATACTAGTAGCTGAGAAATTTGAACCGCTGATGAGATCCGCATACACTGATGACATGCTAGCTAGCCTTAATGATGATGATCATGATAGTGAAAATGCATTGCATGAAGAAGGATTGAATGAAATGCTTACAGGTTTTTTTGGGGATGGAAACAATGATGACAATAATGATCATATGGTTGACCGTAACGGTGATAGCAGGGGTAATTACCACCAACGTAATGTTGATGATAACAACCTGAAAGACTCCATCAAGCAAGCAGTGAAGACACCCGCGTTCAAATTGGGTTCAAGTAGAACTTCAAAACTGGCATGCACATTAATATTATTAGAAATCAAGTCACTATTTGGTTGGTCAAATAAAGGATTCACTACCCTACTGAAGTGAGATGAAATCCATTTCTTACTTTGCATTGTCAATTGGTGTACATAATTCGTTAACATTCATCAACTTCGTTTATATTTCTTTAAGGGGATTTTAAAACCATATATTGTATATGAACAGTCCTAGTATATATTGACATATGAAACATGTTCATGTAATGCCCCTCGCTTTTTGGCTTGGGATAGATGTTATTTCATATTACTCTCTGTCAGTTTTGGTACAGTTGATAGTCTTATTTGGCATATTTTCAGTTTCGAGACATTTGGACTAGTATGTTTTGGTTTATGTTCTCCTTGACCTTGATGGACTTTGTTCGATGGATGTATTGAGACATGTGTTATGAGTTTTGATGACATTATGATTACTTCAGTTTTGATGAAATGGACATGCTTTATGCTGGTTAGAAATATCATGTTTATGCTTTTGAGTATGATTTTGTTTGGAGCAGGGACGGTGTAGTACTGCTCAGATCGAGCACCCTACTACGCCGTGATTCCCTGTCTCGGTGTGTGTGATATATATATATATATATATATATATATATATATACATTTACAATTGATCATATATAACCCATTGGTTTTCACGCAAGTTGCAGGTACCGGGCCTCGACTCCACTTGATTTAGCAGGTCTGAGCGGGCCCTACACCATGGATAAGGTGGTGGAGATAATATGAGGTATTTACCGCTTGGTCAATCTCAGTCCTTGTCGTGGTCTTGTGTCCTTGTCGTCATCTTGTGTCTTTGCCATAGTCTTGTGTTGTGATGCGACGCTGTCCTTGGTTCTTGTTGTTGGGCGTTGCAAGTTCTAGAGTGTTGTTAAGTTGTTTACACTTGTCTATGTATTACACTTGTCTATGTATTCTTGTATTTCTTTTATGACCTTACAATATTGGTATACTCATAAAATTGGATTATTGTTTGTGGGAAGCCTTATTGACAAATTAGTTATTGCAATGTTACAAATTTTTCTTTTATGAAGGTAATTAGTGTATAGTTGTTTTAAAATATATTATGGGCGCATAATTTATTATTGAGAGTTGTTGGATATTCTGGGGAGATTTGAGAATCCCTATGTTAGGAAAAATTTCAAATTTCCTCAGAGAGTGGGATTGTGTAGTTATTTGGGAGTTATGGAAATTAATGGCTATGGCTATTTTTGGGCTCGAGGAGTTTTGGCGTGAAGGGGTTTTTTTTTGGCTATTATTGTTAAGGTATGGGGGTGGATTTGGTTTGAGGAGGAGAAGCAAGATACAAAAATTGGAAAAAAACAAAGAATTGGAGACAGAAAATCGAGGAAAGATTGGAGGTAGCCTTGAGTTGAACTCTCAGGTATGTCTATTTTATATATCTATGTATATTTTATGTCTCTCTACAACAATTTGGTCTAGTAATTTTAAGTTCTTGGAAACCTCTTGGGTTTTGGAACCAACATCCTTATTCCTGGGTGTTCCTGGCTTTTCCGTCACCATATGTTTGATTTCCTTGATAGCTTGTGTTCCTTTTTTTTTGGGAATCTAGGAATCTCCCAGCCTTTGTCATTCCAATTGTAATCTCTGCAAATAAAATTTAGCAGCAAATTACTAATTATTATTACTACTCAATCCCTTTTGTCTCAGATTCCTCTTTATTGAAATGTAATCTCTTTCCCTATCACGCTTGAAATATAGCTTAAATGGAACCTCAACAAATGGTTACCTCTGATTGGTTTATTACCTTGTCATCCTCTGTCGATGGGTCGACTCGTGTTAGATGAGATCATACTCCTTATCCTTTTTATTTGGTCATAGGGCTAGCATCTCTTGTCTTGGCACTGTAATAGCAGTTTAAATTGAGAATAGATGCCAAGATGTATACATAGTTTTTGAACAACCCTCTTGGCTATCGCAGTACGGCCGTATCTGGTTAGGCTTGTTGTTGTTGTTTTTTTTTTTTGATTTCTTGACTACCATGAATACTCCCTGCGCTGAGGATGGGCGTCTAGTGGTGTTGAGTCTTAAAACTTTGTTTCCTTCTATCTTCTCCATGAGGCCATATACCAGGCCGAACCCCGATTCCTAACTTCTACCCTGTAGATAGCAAGATGTGATTTTATATCAAGGATGGGCAAGCATGGATATCTGACGTCTCACCTCTCAACCCTTCATGCTCCTTGAAACCTCATTACCTTGATCTTTAGCCTCTGTCGGTGCGCCGGTGGTTGGGAATCTGGTTGCCTTAGTTTATTCTCTGTATCACGCCTCAGCTGCAATGATATTTCCTTACCATTCTAACCTGAGTATAATTCTTAACATCATAATAAAGGAACGTCCCTTGGCAAGGAAGAGACGTACTGGAATCATCCTACAATTGGACGCAGCTATGATGGATAATTTCACCTCTGCATGTCTACAAATACACATCTGTTTACGCTTTGTAACCTTGCAGTCTAATGTAAAATCTGTTCGCCATCTTATAAGGAAGGCATCATCATAATTAAAGAAATTGCATTCAAAGCTTTCCTGAACGAACTATTGGCAACGCTTAAATAACAAGTGCAAGTTTTTGGTTTGTTCGAAATGGGAAACAAGCAGATCATTACCACCCAAATAGAAATGGAACTTTCTAATAACAAGCTTTCCTTAGGAGATTTTCAATAAAAAGAAACTTGACAGTTGTTCAGTAGTCCGCCAGCATAATTGGAGAGACAATGATGTAAGCAATTTAAGACACTCCAGTTTTCCCATTCATTAACCTATCTGATCAAACTCAGCAGAACTAACTCCTCCTTGTCTTTAGTTTCAATTTTGCTCAGATTTGTGTTTAGAGATCCTAAACAGGTCGCACCTGAAACTCCATTAGATATTCTTGTTTGGTGCCTCGACAGTTAATGATCATTTCATAGCAGTGAACATTCGTACCGGATGAATCCAAAGCATGCCTCCAATTTTAAATCTAGAGTTTGCAATTGTCTTTGAACCTTAGTAGAGGCTTATTAAAACTACGAAATTCTTATATTAGTGTAAATTCAGTAAACTGCAGAATTTATAGTTATTGTACCTACTAACTAGGGATTAAGTAACCATAGTCAAAACAATTGAAAACAATACCAGATAACTTCAATAGAACAAACTTGCCAAATCAAGTGGAATCCCATAGAGTCTATATCAAAAATGCTCGATGCTCTAGGACTACTTTTGATGTCTTGTTTGAGACAAAATTTTATTATGTTTGTGTTGGGAATTGATTTTGGGAGTGATATAGTTTTTGGGTAGCATTCCATTAAGAGTGATTCTTGAATTTAGTAATAGATATTTCTTTATAGTTTAAATGCTTTTAGGTAATGGTTTAGAGACCGTAAATACTGCTAAGCCTTGTGTTGTCAGTATTAATATTTGTGTAAATATTTGTTATTATTATAACATTTCTTGACGTATTTAAAATAATTGAAAGTTAGTAGTTGGATAAGATATATCTTGTGCTATAGGAGTTTAGTTTTGAGAATTCATCCTTGTGATCCTTCTTATTTTAGTTGAAAGATGCCATTTTAGATAGGCATAGTATTCACACTTGTTGTTAGAAGGTTGTCGATTTTAGCAAGGTAATTGTTGTTAAGTGTTTAACCATGTTCGTAATTGTAATACCTTTTTCCTTTAAATCTCTTGTATATTTTCTTTCACTGGGCATTAGAACGTAATAAGGTTGGGATTAGAACAATAGTAATTATTATGTTGTCCATCACAATAATAGAGATTTAACTAAGTTAGATAGTTAATGTCTATATTGTGGTATAGTATGAGGAACTAGATGTTGTATTAGATGTGTTAAGGTTTAGTTTAAGGATAATAGTTTAGTTTAAGGAGAATGTGTCTTTGTATCTACCTATTGATGTTATGATTTCTTTCTTTTGCAAACCATGGCGTGAAGCCATCCTTGGGTCCCAATTTGATTATTTTACTATCTTAAATTATGAATGTTGGATGTTATTTACCTCCGTGTCGATTTTCTAAAGTGCCATGGTCCTAGGAAACCTAGTCTTTGCAACATGGTAAAGAGTCCTGTCACGACTCCAGAGGTTTGACTCTTTGTCCTCACCCTTGGTACTTGGGTCTTTTGTCACTTGAAGTTGTTTGAGTTGAGAAGGGTAATGGGGATTGTAACATTATGGTCAAGTGAATGGCTCTTGTAATGAGATAGAAACTCTTTTTTTGTAACCTTTATCCTTGCATGTTGTGGATTGTCTGGTTGGTCAGAGAATGCTAAGGGAGTGGCTTCCATGGTGGGGCCGGCACCTAGTGAGAGGTCGCCTGGGTAACCCCATGGAAGTGGTAAGCAAGTGGAAACCTAATAATGTACTTAGGAGGGTTGGGTAGTAACACACTAAACAAGATAATTAATGTGACCTCACCCACACCTTGAGTGCTATCATAGACTAAGGGAGGGATGAGAAGGCCTGGTTGGCAAGGTCGACCTCCTCGTCTTCATGAGAGGACATGTTGGCTCCGCATGTGTCACCCTATGGGGCCAGCACCTAGAGAGAGGTTGCCAGGGTAACCATAGATGGGGGCCAGCTTCTGGTGAGAGATAGCCTGGGTAACCCATGCTAGGGCCATGTGATGACACTCTCCTTATGCAGTTTAGTTATTTTCTTTCCATCCTTGTTGTACCTCTGGAGTGTGATCTTGTCTTCATGATTGAGCTAGTCTGATGTATTGATCTGTTTGGTTGAGTACTGTCAGTTCTGTGCAGTCCTTTCATCATGTTTGTCTTCTTGGAGTCTGGTATTAATATTTGTGTTCTTGACTGCAACCTTGACCTTGTGGTAATCCTCTTATTATCTCCTAGCTCGGTGGGGTGGACTTCAAGGTTCCACATGGTTGGGAGGTAGAGCTATCCATTGGTTCTCTTGGAGATTCAGTGTGCGGAGATGTTCCAGTTTCAGGTGGTTTTCATTCTTCAGCAGTGTTGAATATCTTCCTTATGTACTATTCTGTAAATCGACGAGATCGATCTTGAAATCATGTATTCTTGCAATCTTGTACTCTTGCAATCTTGTATTCTTATAACCTTGTAATCTTGTAATCATGTAATTTGGAACTGAGGCTATGTAATCAAATCATATTGTTATTGTGGAAGTTATTGGGTTAGTTATCTCTGCAGATTGATGGTTATCACTCTTATGGTTTTACTTAATTTCCTAATGCAGTTATGTTGCCCTAGAGTGGTTAGAAGTGTACTTTTTTGTTTTACGTGTTCTTAATATCTTTGGATTATGTTTTGTACTTTATTATTTCTTTAAAAAAAAAAAAAGTTCTGTTTTCCGCTCTGGTTAGTCTAACACTCTAGAGTTGCATGTCGAGGCATTACAGTTCATCATAAGTCAAACATTCAATTGATTTAATCTTTGGCAATCTTACAGGGCACTAAACACTAAAATATTCCCTGAAGAGAATGTGTTGCCATCAACTTGTAGAGAGGTGCGCCTGTTGTTGGTTGAGTTGGGGATTGAATATAAGCAAATTCATTCATGTAAAAATGATTGCATTTTATACAAAGATGAATATGAAAACAAGGTAGAATGCCCTGTATGCAAAGAGAAGAGATATCGCACAAATGTACAAGGTCCTACAGTTCCAAAGAAGGTTTTACGTCACATGCCAATTATACCTAGACTTCAACGAATGTTTTGTTGCAAGTCACTTGCACAATTGATGGACTGGCATGCAAAAAACAGGAGTAAAGATGGATTCATGTGAATTCCGGTTGACTCCAAAGCAATGAAACACATAGAGGAAAAATGGCCAAGAAAATTCAAAGATGAACCCTGTAGTATCGGGTTTGGTCTTGCAATTGATGGAGTGTGCCCATTCTCTTTCCTAATCTCAAATTATAGTGTTTGGCCGGTCAGATTGATAGTATACAATATTCCCCCATGGATGAGTGTTAGAAAGGAGCACCTTATGCTGACTCTCATTGTTCTAGGAAAACATCAAGTTAAAAACGTGGATGTTTATCTTGCGCCTTTTATTGTTGAGATGCACTGCTATGGAAAGGCATTAGAATGTATGACATATCACATCCCCCATCAAATAGGTCTTTCATGTTGTATGGTGTGCTATGTTGGACTATTCATGATTTCCCAGGACTCGGTGTTTGTTCTGGTAAGATAAAATATTTACGTATTTACACTCATAATTTATTTCCATCCCAACTTTCATACTTAGTTTTATACTTTTTTTTGATGTTATTAACATTACTTATTGAATTGTAGGGCTTCAAACAAAGGGGATATTTGCATGTCCAAGATGTGCAAAACAATTTCAAGGGCAATATTCTAAAGATCTACATAAATTTATTTATGCAAACAACATGGTTTTTCTACCACTAGATCATAAGTGTAGAAATCACCTGAAGAATCAATTTGATGGAAAACTTGAAAATAGAGGCCCTCCCATGATTATGGGTCCAGGTGATTGGCTTAAGAAGTATGAAGATGCTGAATTGAAAGCTTGGGAGTATTTTTTTGATCGAGGTGATTCAATTGAAGTACCAGAACAAGTTGTAGTTAATATGCCACAAGGAATGAAAAGGAAATCCATATTTTATGAGCTCCCTTACTGGAAGGATCTATTAATATCTCACCTATTAGATCCTATGCACATCTTCAAAAATGTCCCAGATTCTATATTTCGACATATATCAAGCAAAGAGAAGGACACCTTGTCTTCGAGGAGAGATATTGCTCTTTCGCATACCAAAATTGATAGAAAACATTTGTGGCCAAATAGGGAAAATGAAACATATGCAGAATCTCCATGGATTAAAAAAAAAAGAGCTAGACCAACTAAAAAATGTCATCCGTTCAATGAGGACACCTACTGGCTATGGGTCGTCATTGGCTAAAGATTTTACAGTTGATGGACACATCACAGGATTTAAAACACATGATTTTTATAATTTTATGAAGGTATTATATATCATCATTTAACATTTACTAGTAACATTGATTAAGTACTAAATATATTTTGATATTTTGTTGTGTGAGGAAAAATTACTAATGACCTTTTCATAAATGTGTTTGATAGCATATCATGCCATTAGCAATTAGGGGGGATTCCTATCTTACAGTTGACTTAAGGAATACCATAAGTTGATTGTTAGCATTTACAAGGTATGTGGTTATATGAAATGTTCATGTGTGAGAGACATAGAGATATTATATTGCAATTTAATTTTTGACTAAAGGTTCATACTAATTTACTATTCGTATATTAGGTGGGTGACCTCCAAGGAGATCCATGAATGTGAAGTGCCAAAATGGAAGAAGGAAATTCCATAAATTGTATGTGTATTTGAGAAGGAGCTCCCTACAAGTTTCATGGACCTACAAGTCCATTTACTTATACACCTAGTCAATGACATTGAATTGGCGGGTGTCGTATTAACGAGGTGGATGTTTTTCTTTGAGAGGTATATGAAAACTCTAAAAAGATATGTTCGACAAAAGGCACATCCAGAGGGTTGCATGGCTAGAGGGTATGTATTAAATGAAGCATTTTTCTTCCTGTGTGAATTCCTTGGTAAGGATTTTTAAGATGGGCCACGCTTCTGGGATGAAGAACAAGCATCAGATATTATTGATGGAGAAAAATCACAATCTAATGGTGTTCAAGTAGAAATTAGTAAGTAAATTCATGATCAGTGTGGTTATTTTTCTTGCAATCATTAATTTACTCTATAATTTATTTGTCAAATTAACAGCATGACATTTAGAGTTTGAAATAAACATGTTGACATGTAATAGGTGTAGACGAAAGTGCTATACTCGACAAGTTCATTCTGTACCACATGGACTTTATGAACAAATGGATCAATCTGTATGATAAAAAGAGAGAAGAAGTGTTAGAAGCAAGGAGACAGTTTAAGAGATCGAACCCAAGGAATACTCCACTTCCCACTGATCTGCTTGGGGAATGGGGCAAAGATTGTACACTAGAATGGGTTACTGAACAAATTTAAAATCAAATAGAAGATGCAGGTATAGATTCAAACATAACAGAAGACGAAATCAACATGTCTAGAGGATGTGAAAGAAAGGTACAGTTGGATTTTTACAAAATGTTGTTTCCTTACAGTTTTGACACTATTAACTATTTTAATATTCGTTGAATTATATTTGTTTTCACTAAAATAAATGGTCTTTCACAAGCGAGGAAATATCCAGCAATGTGGTCATATGGTCGACATTATCGTGTAAAGTGTAGATATAAAGAGACGATCCTTCGATTGTGGCATCATGGTTGACTTCAAGCAATCCAGTCGATCAAGCTCAAAAGATAAGAATATAATTGAAGGGAATCTACAATATGTTTGGAAAATACAATAAATTATTGAGTTGGATTACCGCTCTTTTAAATGTTGTGTTTTTAAGTGTAGATGGTATGAAGCATTTGAGAGGACATGAAGACATGATACCTATAGTGGATTATTTTCTATAGATTCCTCATGTTTCCTACCAGAGGATAAGGAGCCTTATGTTCTACCAATTCATTGTGAGCAAATATTTCTTTAACTCAAACAAGAAGCGGTAGTGATCATTAATCTATTAATTCATAGTTTATTGCGAATATATACATGTGTTTATTAATCAATAAAATTGTTATACCATACGTCTAATATATGTATGTCGTTCATGTGCAGGTATTTTTCTATGAAGATATTTTGGACCTGAAATGGATATTTGTCATACATTATGATCCAAGATCAAGGCATGTTTTTGACGATGCATTAGTGGATACTGAGCAAAACAATGATGAACAACAAAATGAGAGAGAGGGATTAGAGAACATCAAAGAAATTGACATCCATGATGATGTTGAAGATGGTTATTTTCAGGCACAAGAAGACAACAATTCAGAGTTAGATGATGTTATGGAAGACAATAATATGGATGGTATAGAAAATGATGATCCAAATACATCTGGTAACAATATAGATGGTCTACAGTCAAATTTCAGTGATGATGAAGATGATGCAGGTCAAGATGAGGATGATAAATATTAAATGCTTGAAAGAACATATGAACATTGACAATGATACACTTGATGACATTGTAGCAGACAATAATGTTAATGGCCAAGACTTCTAAATTTTCAGAATAATTAAATTTTCAAAATTATTTGCAATCCATGTTTAAAAAAGGATGATTCTTATGGCCTAAACTTTGTAATGCTTCAGTAATATTATTTGTGTCAATACAAATTACCTGTTGCAATATCCTTAAATTATTCAATCTTTAGTATGAATTGTTGGCAGAAAAAATTAGGATTACTTGGATGCAATTTCCTTTTCATTGCTTTATATTTTGCTTTAATGTCAAGGTCTCAATGTAATCCTCATTTTGCACTAAGAAGAAACCTTAGGCTTAACTCTACAATGGCCTCAATTCATTGTGAGGAAGTTATGATTGAGGATTTGATGACTACAACATATTTTAATTCTGTCAAATAGTTCACGTTTTTTGTCTATGATTCCATATTTTGTGCATATCCTGCAATCATTATAGTCCATGAGACCACATTTCTTTGAGGCATTCTATCAAACAATTCACGTGCCTTGTCTATGGTTCCACATTTTGCATACATGTCTAATATGGCAGCTGCAACTACAACATCTGACAAAATTCCTCTATCCTTTATGTATTGATGGATGTCCATACCCTATTCCAAAGCTCCCATTTTGACAAAGGTAGGGAGGATGCTGGCAAAGGTTGTGGAATTTGACTTTACACAAGCCAATTGTATTTGCTTTGAAATTTCTAAAGCCTTTTCAACAAATCCATTTTGTGCATATGCTACAATCATTGCAGTCCATGAGACCACATTTCTTTGAGGCATTCTGTCAAACAGTTCACGTGCCTTGTCTATGCTTCCACATTTTGCATACATGTCTAATAGGTCAGTTGCAACTACAACATCTGACAAAATTCCTCTATTCTTTATGTTTTGATGGATGTCCATACCCTATTCCAAAGCTCCCATTTTGACACATGCAGGGAGGATGCTGGCAAAGGTTGTGGAATTTGGCTTTACACCAGCCAATTGCATTTGCTTTAAAATTTCTAAAGCCTTTTCAACAAATCCATTTTGTGCATATCTTGCAGTCATTGCAATCCATGAGACCACATTTATTTGAGGCATTCTGTCAAACAATTCACATGCCTTGTCTATGCTTCCACATTTTGCATACATGTCTAATAGGGCAGTTGCAACTACAACATCTGGCAAAGGAGGACTTAAGCATTCAGAAACCTAAACTATGATGTATCTGTGATCTTATCAAGCATAATCTTATGATAGTGTTTGGACTGAACCTGTATAGTTTTAGGGCATTCACACATCTCAGTTACAGTGTGGTGTGTGAGGAATTATTACTAAATGGTTGCTACCATGCACATAAACTATACACATATCTGAAGACTGTAATATAACATTATTGTGATGGAATCCTAGGTTGGAATGAAAGCTAGGCCTCAGACCATTTTAAATTGATTCCTTGCAAAAAAATCTGATATGAGAGCCATTGTGTCCTCGGATACCATTCCACCAGCCTGTGGACCTAGTGCAAGGTGTGCAACAAGTCTAAGAAGCAACAACATCCTTCTTTTTGTCATGCTGAGAACCACAAAATAATGGATTTAAATCATGGAACATATATAATTGATACCTTTAATGCATCTTCCATGCAAGTGAGTTTAAAACTGAAGATTTGAGTGTAGGAAAGGGCTTCTGAAGAAATGTTCATTAGTAAAGAAAGAAAACAAATAGTTTTGAAATGGAAAAACAAAAATCACAAAATCTAAAGGTTTCCATATTCTGCTAAGCCCTTCTTTATCCACACATCTACTTGGAGTGCAACTTTGATCTTCCTTCAAAGCACCCTGACTAAACATGAATTAAGAGTAGGTCATTGATGCAAACTAAACATGAAACAATCAACTGTGCAAGATTATTTTGTGCTTATACAAAATGAGTTATGCAATTTATATGGTAGTTATTCTAGTTCATGATGGGAGGCATATGTCTAAGGTTGTCTGTATTAGAACAGTAAAATAAAATAAGCATCAACAAGTCATATGGTAGTTGGCTTAGATGACATTTGTGAATTACTTATAAAGTAGAATGCATACTGTTCCTTGTAACTATATATTGTTTACCATCTTTAGTCTTGAGGCAATAAGGCAACCTTTTACTTCAATTCTAGTTGTCTAGAGATTTGGACAAGATTTAAACTATTTTCAAAAGATTATTTTGAAAAAGTTAAGTGCGTAGAGAATTTGTCAAATACATAGCAAACTGATTTAGTTTGCAAGAAAGAAAATTGTCAAGATGTTAGATACATCAAACGCTTCCAAATAATTATATTAATGTCAACAAATGACCAAAAATAGAATTCAAAACATACAACAAATAGATATATCAATGAGAAAAGAAAGGGGTTGCAAATAAATGACCTCTAATGTAGTTAGATTTGGAGGTGATAATAGTGTTAATTTGGTTATATAAACTATACTTATCTATATTTTTGCAAGGACATTGTTATTGGTATGCAATTAATTTTTTACTTCTGGAACATGGAACAAAATGTACAGGAATAGATGTAGTCATGGGTATCAGAAGGGGAAATACAATTGTAATTAACAAGTCATGATAGATTTTATCATGATTCTAGTAGCTATTAAATCAAAATTTAGTGGCTTTGGAAGAGTCATTGTGTGAGCATATATATAATTGTACATTTCATTGCAAAAGTTATTTTCATTAATTGTGTAGAAAGTAATTAATTCTCAAATGACAATTGACAACATTATTTTAACTCTATGCATTAGTGACTCCTTTGATCAGAGAAGGATGACCTAGAGAAGAAAGTATTGATTGAAGTGTTTAGATCAAAGAGTTGTTTTAGGATATTGTTATAATTCTTTGCCAAACTGTTATCCTATTGTATTCAATTGTGCATTTGCCATTCAAATTTAGCATTAGAATCTAGAGTTGCTTGAAGTAATATCCCTTCTTGTGAATCAGAACCAATGTCAACACTCATGCTTGAGGAGAAAAGTATCTATGAAATCACTAATCAATATCATATGCATAGAACATCGACACCAATTGTGTTCATTTTCTACTTTTTGTACTGTATCTTCTCATATATGATACCCACTTCGAAATTAAAGATGTCGATAACAAAAGTTTTTATTCCTTTATTTTTAAATAAACTTTTCACATGAAATTTGCATCTTTGTATACTATAACTCATATCAAGAGTCTTCAATTTTCGGTACAAATTTGTGTAAGTTGTTCAAACCTTGACTTGTCTTAGGTGCATATGCAAAATACATGTAATTTAGCTCATAAGCTTAACCTGAAGATCGTGAATTAGTATAGTGCCTTACAATCACTCTTTTATGATAGACTAATGCTTGTTAGCATGAGTGCTTAAATAGTTCATTTGCCACAGCATATCTTTTGGAGGAGATCAAACAACAAATTTGCAGATTATGCTAGACAAGGTGGATGGAATAGCAAGGACTTGTAATTATATAGAGATGTAATTGATTAAATTGCACATCAATTAAATTTCATTGAAATCATAACTAGGCACAAATTAGTTTCTTTATACTAGACTAAAGCTTAAATCACCAATAGCAAGTTCATATCACACTCATTATAATTTCTATAATCATCCATCATAACTAGGCACAAATTAGTTTCTCTCTATTTATATCTATCTATCTCTCTCTATAATCTTCCAATCTCTCTCTCTCTCTCTCTCCATATATATATATATATAGACATTATACCGTGACACACATCCCTTCCTCCATTACATCCTCCCTAACCCCTTTCCCAACATTAATAGCCCACTACCCATGCCACCTCATTTTCATAACACATTTGACCATAACATTGCCACAACAATCATCACTCATCCTGACACCATCCTCCACCATGTGACATTTATCTAACACAGATAGGCATTAAAGTCGGCGCTAAAGTTTGCATTGAAGTCGATGCTAAAGTTGACACTAAAGTTGGTGCTAAAGTCGATGCTAAAGTTGATGCTAAAGTCGATGCTAATGTAGGCGCTACAGGCAGCGCTAATGTAGGCGCTACCGTTGGTGCTAAAGTCGGCACTAAATTAGGCACAAATTTGTGCCTAATTTAGCGCCTACGTGTTCTGATCGGCGCAAAAAATGCCAAAAATAACGCCATCTTGATAAATAGCGCTGACTTTTTCAAAAAATTAGAGAAAAATACATTAAAATAGTGGGTGGAAGCAAAAAACGGAGCAAAAAAGGGAGCTAATCATAGGGATTTGTTGTAGTGGTACCGCATTTACTCTAAACAAATTTACGCCAGGTAGTTCTTCTTCATGTACCTCTGGATCTTCCTCAATCTCAATTCTAAACAAGTAGTCTGGTCCCTGATTGTGCTTTCCCAGCTTCACTATGATTGAGAATTCAAACTCCTAAAACAAGAGTAACCATCAACAAATTCTTCCTTGGATGATTGGTTTGTTGAGTAGGTATTTCAATGGTTCATGGTCAATGTAGAATACAAAAGGTGTTGACATGAGGTAATGTTGGAACTTCTGTAATGCATACACCATTGCTAGGGCTTCTCTTTCAGTTGTGGTATAATTTTTTTTCTGCTTTTGACAATTTTCTAATTGCAAATGCTATAGGGTGATCCTTAGAGCCCCTTGGTTGAGTTAGTACTACTCCCACTGCAATCCCTAATGCATTCACATGAACATGGAATGTGCTCTCCTAGTCTAGAAATATGAGTATTGGTGCTTCTGCTATCACCTGCCCCCCTCTCTCCGAGGTAGAAACTTAAGGAGACTTGAATTTCTCTACTATTTGAAATTTTTTCCTGCCAACCTCACATTTTCTCCTTTTCGAAACTCTGAGCTACTTCTTTGGATGTTTTGCCCTTTCAATCTTTAACTACCTTCGTCCAGAGTCTTGGCAAAGAAACCAAATGTTAGCAAGAAATGTAGAGGAGATACCAGTCCAGAGATCCAGTCCTTAGTCAAGTCTTTGTAGTCAGTTTATACCCTGGTCAGGTAGCTAGAGATTGACGGCAAAACATAAAGAATAACAAAACAGAGCATCACATACACATCAAAGTAAAACAACATAGAATTACCTGGTATCGACATATCATCATATATATATATATTAATAATCATCCAATGCATACATCATTTGTCCATCCTCTGGTAGGTCTAAGTCTCTGCCTCTACAGTTACAATCATGACTTCTATGTCATTCTTACATCAGAATATATTATCTATCATACTCCTATTCTCCTATCTTATCATCATATCCTATATCTATATATATACTATATCTATTATGTATAGGGATGTGTTTCCTGTCGACTCCAACCTCCACATAGTGTGTAGTCTCCTTTGGTCGGCTCTCCTTTGTGCTCTGTACCCTGCTAACAAATATCATATAAATCTTATTCTTGGAGACATTTTGATCTACATATAGTACAAGAAATTAGCCAAAGAAAAGTAACCTATTATAAACTAGACAAATTTTTAGGTAAATGAAAATGAAACAACCATTCAATTCAGGTAGAGGCTAATAAAATAGATTAGCAACTATCATCATTCCAAAATGCATTGACTATTTGAACAGACACCCTTCAATATCAGTTTTAAATTTTAGAATATTTCTAGTAAAAAGTTAATGAAATAATGAGTCTTAGGCATTTAACTAAACATTGTAGCAACCATTATTGTGCCTTTCAAGGTAATCAAAATTCAATTACAATAAAACCAAAAAAGCTAGTTGGGTCATTGCATTAGTGAGGTATAAGGACCTCACCTTCCTTTTACAACCACATAAAGGAGTGAAATGAAGAAAATTCCTTCTCAAACAACAAACAAGAATAAACATAGTTGCCAAAACAATACATGACAAAGCACAAGCAAGACACCATGGCTAGTAGAAGGCCATGTGAACCTTGAAAGTTAGGGTGCACCACTATCAGGGCCCCTAAACCCTAAATCTCAAAATAAACACCCAAATATACAAAACACAAAAGAGAAGAAATGAGTAAAAGAACAAAATTCTAGTGGGTCATTGCCTTAGTGAGGTATGATGACCTGACATTCCATTTACAGTGACAAAAAGGAATGAAATGAATGCCTTCTCAAATACTAAAAAACAAATAAGCAATGCACTAAACAATATAGGACAAAGAAGAAAGGAGCAAATGGGTCATTGCCTTTAAGAGGTATGATGACCTCAACTACCATTTACAACTAGACAAAGGAGTAAAATGAATAAATGCCTTGTCAAACAATAAACAATGGCCCTAATAAATACACGAAAAAGATGAAAGGAGCAAAAAAAATGAAAAAATGAGGTGGGTCATTTTCTAATTGAGGTATGACGACTTCAACTTCCATTTATAGTGAGATCAAAGATTGAAATGAAGAAATGTCTTGTCAAAGAATAAATAATGGTCCAACAAATGCATGATAGAGATGAAAGAAAAAAAAAAAAACAAGTAGGAAATTTGCCTTAGTGAGGTATGACGACCTCACCTTCCATTTATAGCTAGATGGAGGAAAGAAATTAAGAAATGGCAGTAAACAAGAAATATACACTAGCCTAAACAATACATGAGAGAGAAGAAAAACTAAATAATAAAAAACTAATAGGTTCATTACCTCAATGAGGTATGAAAACCTCACCTTTCATTCAAAGCTAGACAGATGATGGCATCCAACATGTCCAACGAACAAACTTCTACTTCCTCTCGTCATTTCCTTCACGCAAGTGCCGAGGACCTCTCCACTGAATCCCTTTGAATCCATGGCCAAATAAGAGCTGAAGTGAACAACTTATGGTGCAAAATGCAACGAGTTTTTCGAAAGAAGAGGGTTGGCAATGAGGTGGTGTTTCATGTTTAATGCTATGTACTGCAACATTGAAGGCGACATTGCTTTGTATCTAGGTGCCATCCCATACACATGCACTTAAGTAGACCGAGTAAATGCAACAACGTGGGAGTATAGTGTGAAGCGACGATGGATAAATGTTTATGTGTTTGATTGAAATGTGTAAAGATGCATGCTATGAACACACCATTGTGAACACGTCCTCCATTCATCATGATCTGCCACCGAGGGTCCATGCACTCCACCTTTGGTCAACCTTAAATTCGAAGAGAAAAAAAGAGGTGTCTACTTGTTCTTGTCCTCCATGTGTACGTTGACTTAGACACCCCTCAAAACGAGATTTTTAAACTGTCCACCTCACTATACAAGTGGCTGAGTAAAAGAAATTGCCTGTGTGACACATAGAAGCTCACACAACCCGAAAGTTTGGGTGCACCACTATGACCCCCTCCCGTAATAGACATTGCATATAAAACAAACAAGTCAAAAGCGAGTCTAAAATGGAGGGGAAAAGTCTGCATGCACTTTTCACCCTTCAATAAGGGAGAGGGGCCAGCAGTTGCCCACCCTAACTTCGCACACGTCAAGCACATAGCTAGACATATCGAATTTCGACAATTTTTTTTGGGTTTTTCCGTATGCGACCGAAGAGCTTAAAGCTATTCTTTCGACTTCTAGGCACTTATACATTTCCTTGTAGGACGCGTTATGTGCACATGGGTCGAAAAATGGTCATTTCAACATGTCGCCCCATACATCTGCACTGATGTGCCAATAACCGCTCGCCATCACATTTGTACATTTGTCTTAATTTCATTGGTTAATTTACAAATGTATTGGTGCATTTGTGAACATGTACAAATGTTGTGAACATATATTGGTGCATTTGTGTTAATTTATTTGGTTAGTATTTTACATGTATTAGTTCTTTTTAAAAATTTAATTGGGGGTCAAGTGATTAAAAACATAGCGGTTATTCGGGCGTGCGGGGCAACTGGCCCCTCCCTTAATGAATAAACTCTGTGGTAGCATTTGAGGGTGAAACATTGACGGGATAACTCGCATCGAATTTATGTTTTCGCGACAGGCAGGGTAGGTTGTTTCACCGCTCTCTCTTGAAGTTGAAAACAACATTTCTGCCAATTTGTTTTCTGTTATGCAACTGGCATTCTGTCTGCAATGCAAAACACACTCACGTCCATCAAATTACATCACCTGAGGATTAATCTTCCCTTTCTCTTTCATGTCCCTTCATATTATTTTCTTTGGACTCCAACTATAGACAATTCTAATAATCCTACACGCTGCTACACTTCGCAATTAAACCCGAGAAACAATGATGCAAGGAACTCGAAACCTAAAGAAGAGAAGGAAACCCAGGAAATGGAGCAGCACCTATGCAAAAGGCTTGATACACTGATCGATGCATCAATAACCACAACCACAGCTGCCCTCCATAGGCCGGGGAAAAAAGGTACCAGTTTTAGGTTTTCTTGCAATGATGCTAGTACTAGTTTGTCAAATACAGACAAAGTGTATAGGATTGTCATGAAATATTATAACAAATCGGACATGCTAGAAATGGCCTTAGACAGATGTGGGTTGAGCTTGACACCTGGGCTTGTAGTGCAAGTGTTGAAGCAATGTGGTTCTGCTGCAAACCCAGCTTACAATTTTTTTGTATGGGCTGGAAAGCAAGATAAATACAATCATACCCACGAGGCATATAATGCAATTATTAATGTCTTGTGTCGAATGAATCAGTTTGGAAGGGTTTGGGACATTTTGGATGAGATGAGAAAGAGGGACCCTTGTCTCATCACTCCCCACACCTTTATTATTATGGTGAGGAGATTTGCAGCAGCAAAAATGGTGAGGAAAGCCATTGATGTTTTGGATGAGATGCCTAAGTTTGGTGTTGAGGCTGATGTACATGTATTTGGGTGCTTGCTGGATGCCCTCTGCAAGCACAATAAGGTTAGAGAGGCTCTGACACTGTTTGCAGATATGAAATTTAGGTTCAAGCCGAATGTGAAGAATTATACTATTTTGCTCAATGGGCTTTGCAAGGAGGGGATGCTGGAGGAGGCCCGTTTCTTGATGGGTGAAATGCTAGGAGTAGGGTCTGATCCAGATATAGCTGCTTATAATAGTCTCCTTGATGGGTATGCCAGGGCAGGGAGAATACAGGAAGCCTTTGATTTTTTGGATGAAATGAAGAACAAGGGATGTGTACCTAACATAATATCATACACAAGTTTGGTCCATGCACTGTGTGAGGCGGAAAGATTAGAAGAAGCATGCAGGCTGTTTCAAGATATGAGAAAGTATGGGTGCTTTCCAGATGTGGTGTCCTACACTGCACTGATCAGTGGGCTTTGTAAATGGGGGAAATTAGACGAGGCTTATAAGGTTTTGGATGAGATGGTCCAACAGGGCTGTGCTCCTAATCAAATGACTTATTCAGTTCTGCTTCGACAACATGAAAAGCGAGAGGAGCTGAAAGAAGCTCTGGAGATTGTCCAAGAAATGTTGGAGAGTGGGTGCGAGCCTGATCTGGGTATTTACAATACATTGCTGAGGCTTTCTTGCAACCTAGGCCAATTGCATGAGGCTTTTGAGATCTGGCATAAGATGGAAAGGGAGGGGATCAGTGCTGATCTTCATACTTACACTGTTTTTATACATGGATTACTCAAACACAATAATCTTACAGATGCTTGCACATATTACAAAGAAATGGTTGGGAAAGGCCTTGTTCCTGCACCCCAATATGGCACTCTGAAAGTGCTCCTAAATGAGCTTCTTAGAGCAGGGAAACTTGACATGGCTGCTGATATTTGGGATTGTATGAGGAAGGGTGGTTCCCATATTAATATCTTTGCCTATACAATCTGGATACAGGCATTATGTCAAATAGGTGAGGTGAAGGAAGCTGCTGCATATTGTGCCGATATGATAGATGATGGATTGCTGCCACAGTCTAGTACATACCAAATGATCAAGAAAGGACTTAAGAAATTACACAACAGGATTATTGGAGATCAGATTAGAGGAAGACTTAGAAAAATGATAGATGAGAGGAATCTAAACTTCAAAAGCTATGAAAAGGAGGGCGTGAGAAAGGAGGAAGCAAGAAGATCAAGAAAAGGTGGAAGAAAAAAGAGTTAAAGAATTTAAATGAAAAATAGAAGAAAAGATTCACATGTATATCAGATGCTTGATATGGATTCTAGTGGGTTTTGAACAAAGGAAACAAGCTTATGAGACTGAGTTGATTATTATTTCCTTTTTCTCAGGAGTTGTGTTCCTGGGGATTATTGGCTATTTTTTACAATTTTCAAGCCTAACAAATGATGGAACGAAAGCCCCTAAGAAAAGCTTACAGAGTAAGATCTTCCTTAAATTTTAGCAAGAACATATGTGCCGTGAATGAATGTTGCAGCTTGCAATACCTTGTCTTCAGAGTTCTGGTAGTCATACTGATCTCCACGATTGTTCTTCATTTACGTCTTATGATTTGTGGACAATTGTTCCTCATCCTTAAACTCTTAGATTGCCTGACAACAGTTTTACATGTCGCTTTTCAATTTTCATTTTAGACTGTCATCAACTTGCCAAAATCATTTTTGTTCAGCTAGTAATCTGTGCATTTTGTGGTTGCTTGTAATATCAAGTTTGAACAAATTACTCTGTGGAATTTTTTTGATTGGAAGGGGGAAGGCTTGATCATAAGATGAAGAATAAATCGGCAAACCAAAAGATGAAGTTTTTTTTTTTTAAATGCGATTTAATTGGGAAAAAATCAGGTGAGAGTTAGGGTTTTCAGAAAAAAAAAAGAAGAAAAAATTGCCATGCAGTCAAAAAATCACAAAAAACTGGGAAAAAGCAGAATAAATCAGCAATTAAGCAGTAGATGTGATTTTTGGTGATAAAATTGGTTAAAAGATTGCAAGAGCTTGGGGAAAAACCGGAAAAACCCTAACCCTAAATCATGGCGGTTGATTTTATGATAAAATTACAATTTACCAAGTCAAAAAATTGCCCATAGGGGCGAGTGGTGAAAAATTGCAATTTTCTTTTGATTTTTGCAACTATGGGTTTAATTATATTGTCTTTGGATTTTATAGCTTTTGAAGTCCACATCAGACAGATTTGGAGGAGCAAAATGTTTTTTTTTTATAGATTAATTAGCCAGGGTTTCTATTGGGGCCTTGAAGTTGTGAGAGTTTGGTCATGGGATCCACATCCCATACAATTTTCTTTTGATTTTTGCAACTATGGGTTTAATTATATTGTCTTTGGATTTTATAGCTTTTGAAGTCCACATCAGACAGATTTGGAGGAGCAAAATGTTTTTTTTTTATAGATTAATTAGCCAGGGTTTCTATTGGGGCCTTGAAGTTGTGAGAGTTTGGTCATGGGATCCACATCCCATACAATTTCTTTGCGGGGGGCCGGGGATACCACTTTAACTAATGCTCTACCTGTGGGGGATACTGTTGCAAATATAATGGTCATATAGGGGCGAGTGGTGAAAAATTGCAATTTTCTTTTGATTTTTGCAACTATGGGTTTAATTATATTGTCTTTGGATTTTATAGCTTTTGAAGTCCACATCAGACAGATTTGGAGGAGCAAAATGTTTTTTTTTTTATAGATTAATTAGCCAGGGTTTCTATTGGGGCCTTGAAGTTGTGAGAGTTTGGTCATGGGATCCACATCCCATACAATTTCTTTGCGGGGGGCCGGGGATACCACTTTAACTAATGCTCTACCTGTGGGGGATACTGTTGCAAATATAATGGTCATATAGGGGCGAGTGGTGAAAAATTGCAATTTTCTTTTGATTTTTGCAACTATGGGTTTAATTATATTGTCTTTGGATTTTATAGCTTTTGAAGTCCACATCAGACAGATTTGGAGGAGCAAAATGTTTTTTTTTTATAGATTAATTAGCCAGGGTTTCTATTGGGGCCTTGAAGTTGTGAGAGTTTGGTCATGGGATCCACATCCCATACAATTTCTTTACGGGGGGCCGGGGATACCACTTTAACTAATGCTCTACCTGTGGGGGATACTGTTGCAAATATAATGCAGCAATTGCACTTTTTCAATTTGAATGCTCCTACTTTTCATCTCCTCTCTCTTCCTGCAGGGCATACATTCCTCCTCCTCTCCTTCATCTCCCTCCTACATTTCTCTGGCATGCTCCTCTAGCCTCACTGCTTCTCCTCCAGTGTGTTCCTCCAGCTTAAATGCTATCATCTCTCTCCTATATTTTTCTTCAGTGTGCTCCTGCAGCTTGAATGCCTCTCCTGCAGTGTGCTCCTCTAGGTTGAATGCTAGGTGTAGTTTTTGATAAGTTTAATACTATTTACAAGCACTGTTCTGTTTTATTTTTTTTCAGTGTTATCAAATGCTGTGTGGGGCAATTTTACTCTCCAAGGATATATATTATCTGAATTGCATATGAAACACAGTTACAAGTTACTCGCTAAGGCATTGCTACAAGGCATTTGTTTTCAATACTTGACATATCAAAATGTATTAACAGATGACAAATTCATAGTTTTTTCTTTTGGCTTGGTAACTGGGAATGTTAACATGGGCACCAGTCTGGTTTCCTAAGCAATGTTGTAGGTTGGCCCACCTTACCTCAATGGGGCTTCATGGCTATCCTGCCAGGGATTGAACTCAAGTCCTTGATCTAGTGAGTGCCCCTTATTCACCAGGCAGTCTAGCCAGATGGATTGACAATTTCAGAGTCAGTCATAGTGTTGATTTTGATAGTAGAGAGCTGTTATTTTACCTCATGGATTAGGTGCTTAAGATTTCTAATTACATTTCTGAATAGGATTAGGAAATTCTGAATTGATACACCGAAATTTGAATTTCATTCCGTTCATTTAGTCACACAACAACATATTTTCCAATTAATCATGTTTTGGTCTATATTCTGGTTTTCATTGGTCTGGTTGTTTGTAACGGTGAGATGTAGAAACCTATATGAGATAAATTGGAATCCTGGCACTTTGCTTAGTATCTCAATAGTCAATCCTAAGCCATTGTCTTTAATGGTACAAAATTGTTCTAAATTGAAGATCGATGATTTGAACAAGTGATCTCCTCACAGAGAGACTTGGCCGGCAAAGTCTATGTAGGATCCCTGGATCTTGCCATTTTTTTAGTTCTATAAATTAAACCTTGGTAATGCTGGGGTGGGGTTCCACGTAGTGGGCCACTGCTCCTATTTTCACTGCCTAGGTGGTCCCATAAGAGCTGCATGGTGATACGAAAAAACTGAGATCGAGCACAATTTTTTTTCACAGGAAGTTTTTTAGCAGGCAATGTAGAGGAGGATTGGCAGAAAAATTAAACAGGCATGTGACCAATACAATTGGAAAATGTTCCTGAATTTTCTCAGAAGTACCCACTGAGTAAATTCATTCCATGGGACCAGGAGTTTAGCTACCTTTAGAGCTTGAAACTCTGAACTGTAGCGAACAGAAAATTATGGAAATTCAAATTACTGAAATGGCTATAAATAAAAGTAGAAGGCTTGCTGTTACCGTGCCAATCTTGAGAGTTCAATGCAAGGTGAGAAGTTCTGTCGTGGCAGACAAGACCATTTTCCCAATATAACTCAGTCCTGGATTCCAATTTTAATAAATATTGAGATTTAAGTATATTTTGTTGTACCTATACGAAAATTTTCATATTGTTTTAAATTGCAAACCAAAATCTTGTCATTTCTTGATTGTGAGTCATACTTGAGTCCTTGTGATGGTCATTATGTTGTTTTTGTTGTCTCTAGTCAGTGTCTTTGCAGGGCCAACAAAAGGAGCTCTCCCATGCATATGGCGAGGTGAAGATCGAAGCTCGGAGATGGAGAAATGGCAAAAATTCACTAGGGCATGGAAAAATGTCACTCAGTGTAATGGAGTGTGGCTATGTGAACGATGGTTAAAGTTCAAGTCATAAAAAATGTTGCTCAATAGATGAACGCACAGCTGATAGTGGGAGGGCATGAAAAGTGTCAAGTAAAAATTGCAGGTCCCTTGATGGGCCACACCAAATTGAAGACACATATCATTTGCAAATGCCAAAAAAGGAGCAGATATACAGAGGTGTGTGCCACAGAAGGAAAGACAAATTTTAGTTGAGTTAAAAGTCTGCAAGGATATACCAGGATGCATGCCACATGATAGGTGTTAAGTTTGTGTTAAAAAAATTGCAAGGCTGTGAGAGGGTACACACCCCATAATAGAGAAACAGATTTTTCAAAAAAGCTCAAAAGTTGCAATCATATTGACAGGCACATGCCCTTTTAAGAGATGATTTGAAAATAAAAGTTGCGGGTGATATACAAAGGAGCGCGCCATAATCAGGGTTTACATCTTTTTTGCTAAACAAAATTGCTGCCCTTGAGAATGGCGCACACTGCAATAAAGGAGGACAGTTTTTGTAAAAAGGAGACAGATTTTATTAAGAATGCAAGAGGAACAGTCCTGTTTTTAGGCGTCATTGGATGGGAAAAAAAGCATAGGCAGAAATAACTTATTTTGTTCGTAGACAGATCAGCACTCCCAGTTCTTCTTCTTCATTGTCCCATTCATAAAAAAGGTTTGCAGATTTTGGTTTGGCAGGGAAGGTTTCATATCATCGAAGTTCCATTTTTCCAAGTATTGCTGCTAAAATGCCTAGGTTTGAGCATATTTTCAAGACATTTTCATCAAACAATCAACTGGTCACTTTCTTCAGAATTACATAAGACTCAGTCATCATTTCAGCGAGTAGCTAAAGGCACGTTATCAGCAGTATACAACAGTGATCGCATTGGGGTTTTAAGAAGCTTTAATCACTCAAATAGCGGATAGCAGCAGGTTTGCAAACAGTGATGTGATCTTTTGATCTCCTTTTTTGAAGAAAAGTCCCATAGGAGAAGTTTCATTTGACTTTCAGCGGACTTGCATCATTCAAAATAACAGATAGCAGTATATTGTCATCAGCAGTCTGTGCCTACAACAGTAGCTCTGTCAAGGCTTGGTCGTACACAGAAGATATCAGCCAAGTTTCCTACATAATTGCTGTCTGTTTGCAATAGACTGTGTTTGCAGACTTGTATAACAGCAGGCACACCCAGGATTTTCAGATTTTCTAGGTGTCGATTATTTTCTGTCGTCATCAAAATCAAACAGACAACTGGTCATATTCTTCCATTAAAGGATGGATGTTAGGTTTTCAGAGTATTCAAAGTTGTAACTTTCAGCTAGGATTTGGTGAAAAATCAACAAAGTGAAGGGAAATCAGATTCAAGATAGCAAGAATGACAACTAGGGGTTCAGACTTATTGAGAGTTATCGTCATGGTTAGAGTGGAAGAGTTTCATTTTAATCATTGTCAAAGTCAACTGTTAGGATTGACCATTTTTAGCTTGAGCTATTTAGAGTCATGTTATTTTTAGCCACCATTTTTGAGGAGATAATAATATTTTGAGAAGTCTATTTTTAGCAATATCAACTGCGCCTCTAAGGAGAAATAATTTTCAGCCATATAATAACAACAATACACCATGTTTGCTAGCTCTTACTGGGCTAGCAATAGAAGGACCTCCATTGACAAATAATTATTGCGCTTTTCATGATACAGATCCTTATAATGAAAACACATGTCTGGAGATGCAAAGATTTAATCAAATTATGGGATTTGCATGCTTTGAATCAACAAACTTGGGTATTGCTCAATGTCTAATAGATGAACCCAATGGCAACTTTGTGATGGGATATATCGAATATGAACTTGATTTTGACAAATTAAGGAATAGTTTGCATAGTCATATGTTTAATGATTTCATGTGTTCATAGAATCAACAAGATAAAACTAAATATGATAAAGATAAGAAGAAAGCAAAATATGAAAAAGTGTGGATGGAAGAGCAAATGGAACAACAATATTTCATAGAATCAACAAGATAAAACTAAATATGATAAAGATAAGAAGAAAGCAAAATATGAAAAAGTGTGGATGGAAGAGCAAATGGAACAACAATATCCACAAAAATCAAAGATTTTGTTTGCTTTGCTCAAATACTTTGAGGTTGATGAGGCATTGTTAATTGAAGATGAACGTAGTATTACACAAGTATGTTATATGTTCTTTGAGGAAGATGAGGTCACATAAGCACTTGAAGATTTGAGTTGTGTTCTAACTCTTTCTATTGAGCAAAACAAAATCAGTTGTTCTAGAGAAGAATGAATCAAGTTGGTTGTTTTCTTCATTCGAAAGGCTATTTGAAGAACCCACACAAGACAAAATTAAAGAAAGTTAGTCGACTCAAGTTGCTCAGGCAATAACTGTTTAGGGGATGGTGCCTCATGCTAGAAATTGATATTTTTGATCAACATCTAACTCCATTGCGAAAGGACGAAAATATTTTTCTCTGAAGGACCTAAAGATTCTTTTCTGTGAAGCTTGTTGACATTTCTTCTGAATCAGCATTAGGGTTTGCCACTTCTAATGCACAGGCAGATTCAGGCCAACTGAATACAGGAGGTTGCGTGAGCTCCTCCCCTTCACTTCTGGTTCTGCCGCACCAAGGGGGGTATCCCTATAACTCAAGATGTAACCTTGACTAGCTCAAAGATAGAAGGATCTAACTTGACAACAACAGGCAGAATACTCTCATGTATGGACCAAGATCTGTATGATAGATCACAAGGCTGGCAACATTCTTGGACATGATGTCTGGTTGGGTATGAGAGCATGCAGGGGGTTCCTAATCCTACTCCTACAACTAACAGGTGGAAGTATGAAATGGTTTGATATGAATTTGGATGCAAAGCTGGACATGGTGTATAACACAAAAACACAGCATGATCGGTGCCTATCCAGGGCTTGGAGTCGGTAGACATACACCTGTGAATGATCAGCATGAATAGCTAAAACTGGATTTCAGGGGGATACACATGATATCTGCCCTACAGATATCTCCCAATATAGAGTGTTGAGCTATCTCTACTTATGGCATCCCTACTGCAGTATACCCTTCCCAATGTTCAACCTGAAAACAGTTTAATCTGCCCCTTGAGCAGAGGTTAAAAGATCAGACATTCAACATAGGAATTCTATGCTCTAGAATCTAAACATAAGCAAACATCCAGATCCAGAAGAAGGATACATGCAATACTGGAGACATAATTAACACAACACATGCTAAGATAGCATTACTCATACAAGATCAACCATGAAATCAGTGGATTCATGCCAAGTCCTACAACAGGAGATACATAAACTCACAAGATCAAGCTGTACAGAGCAACCAGATCAGCTGGTTTTGGATTACAGAGCCAAAAATCATCAACTTTCAACAACCACAAATGAACAACACAACCTGCTTATAACAGCCAGGTAGGTGCTCAGCAATTAATTACAATGTTGACCAAAATTTCGCCAGATACACAGTATCATGAAAATGGCGCTCAAACACAACCAGATTGGCGCCCAAACTTGAATGCAGCAGGTAGGGGAGGAGACAGGAAGATTTCTCGAGCCCTGCGCCATCATCCGCTGATTGACACCTCCAGTCGGGTACCAGATCGACCCACGCCATCGCCCATACCTCTGCAACCCTCGCCATTAATGGCGCACCAACCCGCGGCCTCGGGAAGAACATCATACAGACTATCGCAAGCATTTCCCGCCGAGATTCATCATCATGATATTTGAAAATGCAGGATAACAATATCCCACATGCACCCCGCGATGACCTCAATAACACCTTATATACTAGGTCATGAGCATATATCATGTCGGTGCTTTTGCTCCTGACGACACTAGTATAGACTTCATCATCATCATCCTCCAGCAGCATGATATCCTGTTGTTCGAAAAATCACCCTGACGTCATCATGATATTTGAAATATAACCTTCATGATAATCGGCACAACCTGATCCTTCGGAGGAACATCCTCCTGCTGAGCTTATAACAAAAATCTGGCCGATGAACATCCTGATGACGTCATCATCCTATACTGCTGACGTCATCATCATATCTGCCTACTGCGCACCTCCTCATATCCGGATGACGTCATCATCATATTAACATCATCATGATATTCGGAAGACAACCGGATATTTGGAAATATCCTCCTGATGTTCAAATATCAGGTTGCACTGTAGCTCCTCTATAAGATCGGGGCGATAACTGAATATGATGATGCTGCTTGAAAAGATCACCCCCAGTAGATAATGCGCGAAGCTAGCAGGCGGATATCTCCTTAATATTAGCATCATCATGATGCTCGAACAAACAAACATATATCCGGGTGATATGAAAATATCACCCCCTCCTTCGGAATATCATGATGCAGATAGGCAGAAAGAAAAATATCACCCTGATATACGGATGACGTCAGCATCATCAGGATGAGAAACAAAGAACAAGAAGTGATACAACATCATCAGGATGATATTGACTAAGATCATCCTGACGTTCCAAAATATGATGACCCTAGTGAATATCGGGTCGCAATTACAACTCTTCAACAACATCATCAGGATGATGTTAACCAAGATCACCCGATGATAAAAATATCACCCCGGCGAAATATCATGAAGGCAGAAAATATGATGACCTCCGCAAGCAGCAGGATGATAACTGGAAATATGATGATGATGAACACGACCCTTAGGGAAAAAAAAACAAGTTAGGTCGAGCAATTCAAAGAATAAGCAACATCATCATCATGCTCGCGCAAGGTGATAAATGGAAGATCACCGGAGACTTTGAAACATCACCCTCGCAAGCAGATGAGGGCGCACTGTAGCTCGGCAGCATCATCATGATAAGAACCAAACATCACCCGATGACTGAATATGATGATGACGATGAAAAACCCAGTCGACGAAGAACATGATGATGCAGATCATCATCGAAGACAAGATGATGATGATGACCTCCTCCTCAGGAAAACATGATGCTGCAGTTGAAAAATGCTGAGGAGGTCCAACACTTAGAAAAAATGGGAAAGAAGATAAAGGCTTCAAATGAAGAAACCTCCTGATCATGACAAATCAACCCCTGGTCAAAATGAGTGTCAACAGTGGCTCTGTCTGGGGACGTGCAGGTGAAAACCTGCAGCGAGAACCCCAGATCTCTGGGATGCAGACCAGTCCCTTATCCATTGGGCACAGAGTCAAATACTGCACTGACCTGCATCACCCAACACACTTGATGGCCTAAGGCCACCAAGAAAAGAAAAACATGTATCTCCCCTTGTCAAATATCTTGTTTTCATCTGCATGCACTGGATCAAGCTTGGAGATACTACAGACATCCACCCACAAACAAATCTTGTCATCTGCATATTCAATCCTCTGATTTGGCTTGTCATCATCACCCTTGTGCAGATAACCCTCAGCATCATGTGACATGTGGGTGCAGAATATATCAAACAATGCATGTTCATATGGCATATAGCACTTATCACCTATATCATCATCATGCATTGCAACATGATCTCCTAGCTGGACTGCAAATAGGAAACACTCAGAGTCCACCACAAAACTAGGAAGATCAAGGCTCATTGTATTATATGCTGGCTCATCAAAAGAAAAGCTTTCAAAATCACAATTGTGTACATCATGTACACAACCATCTGGTACACCAGGATGGAAAAGATCAGGCTCTGGCATCTCTTTCAAATCAGGCACATCTTCACAGTCACTTACCTGATGTATGTTGTTTCCTCTTTCATCATGATGAGAAATAGAATCCAAGCCAAAAATAGTGTCTAGATCCCCACCATACTCAGACAGATCCTCATCACCATATGTGTCATAAATGGGTGACCCAGGTGCATCAGTTTCATCAGAGTATGCCATTTGTTCATGGGCAGCAGAGCACATCTCTTCATCATCAATGGATTCATTCTGGGGAGGAGTATCAGCCTGTGTGTCATAAGCAAAACAGCCATCAAATGAAAAACAATCATGCTCTGAACTAGCACTTATTTCAATTTCTGACTGCTCTTCATGATCTCCATGTGTTTGAAAGATAGGCAATGGGTCACACATAGGACTGCTTCTCTGTTTGCTTATATCTTCTCTGTCTTGAGTACAATACTCACAATTTTCTCCACAGGTCCATTCTAAAAATTGCTCATTGCTGTCCACAACCTCATTATTGTTTTCATGGTCAGCTGCCTCATCATTGCAATGGGAATCCTCATTAGTCCTTTCACTGGCATCCTCAACTGGTAAACAATCCAGTTGAGCAGTATTGTTAGCATTATGTTCATATACAGCAATCTCAATCTCTATGCTTTTATTTTCATTTTTATCTGCACATGATGCCATAATCATTTGGTCATTTGCAGCCTCATAACCATTTCTCACACCAAGGCCTGGGGACAGGGGTTTCAGCAGGTGCACATTTCTGGTTTTTTCTATCTTTTCTATGAACCTGTATGCCATCTGCATACTTGTCACCTTGAAATCCCTCAGTATTGCACTAAAGCCCTCCTCAAAAGCTTCAAAGAATATGCCAACACAGGCTGAACTATCAGGTCTGAAACTTTCAGGGACATGTGAAAGGGCTACTGCAAACCTATGACTGAAATCAACACATGGCTCTTCATCTTGTTTTCTGATTCTCATCAATTCTGCAACAAGATCAGCCGGTTCTTTTGCAAATTCTTCTTTGAAACAGTCAGCAAGTTCATCCCAACAGGCAAAGGATCTCTTTGGAAAGCTCAAATACCAGTCTTTTGCTTTTGCATCAAAGGACCTAACAAGAAACCTCATCCACATATCCTCATCTCTGAATGAATATTTTCCCATAAAACTTTGAAAATTTTGGATATGTGCATTCCCATCACATACATTGTGACCACTAAATCTAGGCATCTGACAGTATATCCTAGCAGGCATAGTTTCTACTTTATAATCCACCCATGACAAATCCAGTTGGTCATACAAAGGATCAAAAGGGCTGACAGGAGGTTTAGCTTTCTGACAGGCAGACACAACAGGGTTACTGCTTCTTAACTGGGCCTGCTCAGCCTCTAAGAGTATCAACCTATTTCTTATCTCTTCAATCCCTTTATCCAACATTTTACCACTGAGTGTGGGATAACTCATACTTGGATTCACAAAAATCTTACTCTTAGACATTGTTTGTCTGTCTAAGACCTAAGGCTTCCCCTGGCATCTAAACTATGCAGTAAAACAGCAAATAAAGGGGAAGGAAGGAGGTACCTTTTCTCATACAGATGCAGAAAAATGTACATCTTTCAACCAATAACATACATCTATCTTTCATGTGCATTTGGATCTTTGTTGCAGAGTCGCCACCTCTCCAGAGAGGACAAAATTTTCAATAGCTGAAAGCTACTTTTCCAGGTTCATTCCACCAGCAGAGCATCATTTTGTTAGTGACTCGGATGGGTCACGAGTATTATTCTTTATTTTATCAATCCTTCCCCAGCGGAGTCGCCATTTTGTTGACATTTCTTCTGAATCAGCATTAGGGTTTGCCACTTCTAATGCACAGGCAGATTCAGGCCAACTGAATACAGGAGGTTGCGTGAGCTCCTCCCCTTCACTTCTGGTTCTGCCGCACCAAGGGGGGTATCCCTATAACTCAAGATGTAACCTTGACTAGCTCAAAGATAGAAGGATCTAACTTGACAACAACAGGCAGAATACTCTCATGTATGGACCAAGATCTGTATGATAGATCACAAGGCTGGCAACATTCTTGGACATGATGTCTGGTTGGGTATGAGAGCATGCAGGGGGTTCCTAATCCTACTCCTACAACTAACAGGTGGAAGTATGAAATGGTTTGATATGAATTTGGATGCAAAGCTGGACATGGTGTATAACACAAAAACACAGCATGATCGGTGCCTATCCAGGGCTTGGAGTCGGTAGACATACACCTGTGAATGATCAGCATGAATAGCTAAAACTGGATTTCAGGGGGATACACATGATATCTGCCCTACAGATATCTCCCAATATAGAGTGTTGAGCTATCTCTACTTATGGCATCCCTACTGCAGTATACCCTTCCCAATGTTCAACCTGAAAACAGTTTAATCTGCCCCTTGAGCAGAGGTTAAAAGATCAGACATTCAACATAGGAATTCTATGCTCTAGAATCTAAACATAAGCAAACATCCAGATCCAGAAGAAGGATACATGCAATACTGGAGACAGAATTAACACAACACATGCTAAGATAGCATTACTCATACAAGATCAACCATGAAATCAGTGGATTCATGCCAAGTCCTACAACAGGAGATACATAAACTCACAAGATCAAGCTGTACAGAGCAACCAGATCAGCTGGTTTTGGATTACAGAGCCAAAAATCATCAACTTTCAACAACCACAAATGAACAACACAACCTGCTTATAACAGCCAGGTAGGTGCTCAGCAATTAATTACAATGTTGACCAAAATTTCGCCAGATACACAGTATCATGAAAATGGCGCTCAAACACAACCAGATTGGCGCCCAAACTTGAATGCAGCAGGTAGGGGAGGAGACAGGAAGATTTCTCGAGCCCTGCGCCATCATCCGCTGATTGACACCTCCAGTCGGGTACCAGATCGACCCACGCCATCGCCCATACCTCTGCAACCCTCGCCATTAATGGCGCACCAACCCGCGGCCTCGGGAAGAACATCATACAGACTATCGCAAGCATTTCCCGCCGAGATTCATCATCATGATATTTGAAAATGCAGGATAACAATATCCCACATGCACCCCGCGATGACCTCAATAACACCTTATATACTAGGTCATGAGCATATATCATGTCGGTGCTTTTGCTCCTGACGACACTAGTATAGACTTCATCATCATCATCCTCCAGCAGCATGATATCCTGTTGTTCGAAAAATCACCCTGACGTCATCATGATATTTGAAATATAACCTTCATGATAATCGGCACAACCTGATCCTTCGGAGGAACATCCTCCTGCTGAGCTTATAACAAAAATCTGGCCGATGAACATCCTGATGACGTCATCATCCTATACTGCTGACGTCATCATCATATCTGCCTACTGCGCACCTCCTCATATCCGGATGACGTCATCATCATATTAACATCATCATGATATTCGGAAGACAACCGGATATTTGGAAATATCCTCCTGATGTTCAAATATCAGGTTGCACTGTAGCTCCTCTATAAGATCGGGGCGATAACTGAATATGATGATGCTGCTTGAAAAGATCACCCCCAGTAGATAATGCGCGAAGCTAGCAGGCGGATATCTCCTTAATATTAGCATCATCATGATGCTCGAACAAACAAACATATATCCGGGTGATATGAAAATATCACCCCCTCCTTCGGAATATCATGATGCAGATAGGCAGAAAGAAAAATATCACCCTGATATACGGATGACGTCAGCATCATCAGGATGAGAAACAAAGAACAAGAAGTGATACAACATCATCAGGATGATATTGACTAAGATCATCCTGACGTTCCAAAATATGATGACCCTAGTGAATATCGGGTCGCAATTACAACTCTTCAACAACATCATCAGGATGATGTTAACCAAGATCACCCGATGATAAAAATATCACCCCGGCGAAATATCATGAAGGCAGAAAATATGATGACCTCCGCAAGCAGCAGGATGATAACTGGAAATATGATGATGATGAACACGACCCTTAGGAAAAAAAAAACAAGTTAGGTCGAGCAATTCAAAGAATAAGCAACATCATCATCATGCTCGCGCAAGGTGATAAATGGAAGATCACCGGAGACTTTGAAACATCACCCTCGCAAGCAGATGAGGGCGCACTGTAGCTCGGCAGCATCATCATGATAAGAACCAAACATCACCCGATGACTGAATATGATGATGACGATGAAAAACCCAGTCGACGAAGAACATGATGATGCAGATCATCATCGAAGACAAGATGATGATGATGACCTCCTCCTCAGGAAAACATGATGCTGCAGTTGAAAAATGCTGAGGAGGTCCAACACTTAGAAAAAATGGGAAAGAAGATAAAGGCTTCAAATGAAGAAACCTCCTGATCATGACAAATCAACCCCTGGTCAAAATGAGTGTCAACAAAGCTGATTCAACTTCCATGTGCACTAATGATGAAAAGTTTTATTTGACGTCTTCGTTGGAGATATAGAGTTTACTACCAGAGATAGAAATCTTTCTTTAGAATATCAACAAAGGATCACAACTAGATGGAGAATAGGATCTTCTTCTTGAAGATAATTAAGCTATAGAGGTATGTATCATATCGGAGGAATATATGGAAAAGATGCTAGACCTTGGCATTTTCTTGCAACATTTTGAGAACATGCCATCATTAGAGGACAAAGTGGACTCTCTCTTGAAGTATGACTCGTCCTTGAATTCAATAGTTTCCATGTGCATTAATGAAGAGGTCTATTTCTAGATTTTATTAGTTGTGGATGATACTACAAGAGATGACAAATGTCAAAAATGTGATAATGAACCAAAATATGAGGTTGTCATCATTCATGAAGATCTGCTATAGTAGGAAGATTCCATGGGATATATGTAGGAAGAATGGACAGAGTTTAGTGAGGTTGAAGACTTTCTTGTTTACCTTGGGCAACAAAATAGTGATTAGTTCTTATTGAGTTTTCTTTGCATGATCTCCCATGATAGTTTGAACCTTGGATCACAACATATATTTTTCATGGGTTGCAAAGCTATGTGCTAACATGACTAGATTCTTAGCTTATGAGGAGAGGTTGCTGTTGATAACAAGGAATACTGAGAGAGGAGGCGGGCGGGGGGGGGGGGGGGGGTGAATCAGTATTCCACAAAACCACTTCTTCACAAATTTATCTATCCAATTTCCATAGTTAATAATATGAAAGCAGAATAAACATAGAAACAACTACAAAGACATAACACATGAACAACAAGATTTTTACGTGGAAAACCCGAAAAGGGAAAAACCATGGTGAGTGTTAGCTCACAATACAATAAGGCTCACTGCCCAGAGAAATGCTCACTGCAAGAAAGGCTCACTGCCAAACAAGCTCACTGCCTAGAGAAGATAGAAGAAAAGAAGGATGGCTCATTGCCAAGTTTTAGCTGCTCATATTGCATCTACACATGCATGGTCACAACTCCAATGAAGCACATAAAAATTGATTCAACACTCTTCATCTCTGTTTGCCCTATTTCACTGCTCTGCTCTTATTCGGGAATAAGATCTCTCTTCTTCTGCTAATTATTGCCTTATTTTCGCATGCTTTTCACCCATAATACCTTTTTCGCACTTGTCACTTTTATCAAAACAAAATTCATTGGATATATATATATCCGCAACAAGATTTATCTCTCAATCAGGTCGGCAAGTTAAACCTGAAACGTGTAAACAAAGAGTTGTACACTGTCGGCTTAATCTTGTGTTCAATCTGCATTGCGGACTCAAACAAATGTGTACAAGTCTTCACATAGGTCGGCCCCAATCATATAACCACTTAGATTAATTATCCAGATGCTATAGCTTCTTCGCATAAGGATCTACTATGTCTGTCGGCTTGTTCCTTAAGAACATACTTGATCAATTCATCTGTCATATCATAACTCATATTGCGGACCACAGGAGACTTAATAAATCATATCCGATGATCATTACTGACCTCTTAACAAGCCTTTAGATCTGCGGAACCAGATAAACTTGTATGTCAAAATGCGGATCTTGGAACTGTTGTACTGTCACAGAGAAATATTGTCAAACTAGAAGCCGATATTGGAAAGGTTGTAGAATGTGGATTGTTGAACTTCAAGGGCTATAATCCTGGATTTAGGTAGTCATGATATGTCTTTTAGTTGCCTTAGAACCACAGGACAAAACATGCAATTGCGGAGGAATGCGGACCATTTTACTATGCACTGTATACATTTCCTATCTTACCTCTGTTCATCCAGACTTAGGCATTTTCTCCAAATGACTTTCGGAGGAAGTCATGACTTGATCATTGGAATATATCATCATTAAATTGCTATGAGTCATCATACTTGAACTGCATTTGCCGGTCTTCATCTGTAGAGGCATACTGATCCACTTTTTGTCCCTTACTCTGAATACTATCCATACTTAGTCATTCTGGCCTTCCGGTCTTGAATACTCTTGTGCCTTGTTATCAAATCCAGTTGGTCTTCTGGAGTGATGTCTTCTTTGTCTTGTTGCCATCAGCGACAACACTCAATTATTCAACCTAGCAGTGTCTCTTGCCAACAATCTCCCCCCCTTTGGCATTGATGGCAACAATTAGTGAAAAATACTTGACTGCCTTGACAGCTCCCCCTTTCTATATACACTCTATATTTCCTCTCCCCTTGAGATGTTTGCCCATTTTTCACTGATATTCTTCTCCCCCTTTGACATCAATGGCAAAGGTGTAAGTTCCAGACTCAAAACTTGTCAAAACTGCAAAAATTTGTTGTACTCTACCGCATATATACAAGTGCAATCTTCAACTTTATTCTACATGTGCTGAAGGATGTCATTGAAAATATTCTTAATTTGGGTCAGCTCACCATCCCATCTTTTCTTGGCATTATCCAAAATTTGAATATGACCACTAAGTAGAAAAACTACAATCTCTGCTTTCTGAAGATCAGAGGGTGTGTCAGATTGTAATGCTACTTGTGCTTCAGCTGCTAGATTAAACATAGAATCTAGCTTAGGACTGATTATTCTTCTTAGCTGACACATTTTGTTTTTGATTTTATCCTTCACTTATTAGATTGTTCAAGTCATCATGAAGGTTGATGACTTGACTTTCCTTGCTACTCACTGATTCTGTCACCGGATCAAATGACTTATTTATCAGTTTTAGTTTTAGATCCTTGATCTTCACTTCTATTTCCTGAGTGGCTTCCGACCAGGATAAGCAAAATTTGTATATGTCACCAGCTTCTTTAATGACACTCTGAATGCCTTTTATTCTATTATCTAGTCGGGCTTTGTCATCAGCTATCATTTTCATCTTTTCTCATTAAACTCTTGTCTAACTTTTATGTTTGCAGATTTTTCAAAGGATTCAAAATATTTACTTACAGAGTTAAGTAGTCCTTTGAGTTGATTTTCTGATGACAAAGATGTATCCTTTTGGTATGTTGTCATCAGCTTCTCCAAAATGCTAGATGTCTCACCAATGAGCTCACTATCCTCTATGTGAGACTTTAACATTTCCTCTCTTGCCTTTGCCTGTACAATTGATGCCAATCTAAATTTTTGTACCGGGGACATTGTGTCCAAGTTTATTGGACCATGTAGAAACTCAGGCTCGTCCAAAACTTGTTTCTCTTTCTCCAAAAGTTCTTTAACCGACTCTGTAGTGTCTCTTGGTGCAGTGGAGACTTCTTCTTTCAAACTCTGCTCTGGATCATCTAGATCCATGTCCTTGTTAGAGTCCTCCTTCTGTTCTGGTGAAGGATTTTCCTTATCTTGTTCCTTCTCAGTCCTCTCCTTGTCAATTTTATCTTTAGCTCGATGTTCCGAAGAGGATCTTGTTTCAACAGGGACTTCTTTCTCCTCAGTCACTTTGACACCTTCATCTATTTCTTGATCAAGATTTACTTCCGTATCAGATGTATTAGCATCTTTTTCTTCATTGTCATAAATAGTTGGAAGATTGAATTCCCTTAATGTGGTTAGAGTAATTTCTTCTGTTTCCTTTACCACCTTATCAATGTCTCCTCCCATAAGAGCATTCATTCTTTTCGTTGACCTGAATTTTTCATAAATTGCTTTGGAGAATTTTAGTTTTTCCTCCGGAGTGATTTCTGCACATAGTTTTATTAGAGAGTGCTCTCTTAGTTCAACATCCTTAGCCATGGCCGCTTCCTTTCTTGCAATCATTATACTTGCCAGGCTATGTGGAATATCATCAATTATTTCAATTAGGGCCTTATTGTAGATGATCAGATACTCCACAATAACACTCTCAATGATTTTCTTGTCCGGATCATTATATTCATCATATAATTGTGCAATAGGCTTCAGATTGCTATCCACTGTTATGGCTTTGAGAACATCTTCAAGACTTATGGTTGCTTCTTCTGTCTGAGGCACATCTTGCTTTTGCCTTTTTCGAGGTTTACCCTTACCAGAGGGTTTCTTTTTGCTGGTTCTGGAGGCTTCTGTAACCTCAGCTTTCATCTTTTTCACTTCTTCATCAGACTCTATTTCTTCTTCATCAGTTCTTCCTATACTGACATACATCCTTCTACCTTTCATTTTCTGTCTCTTTGTCCCTTTGTCAGAGGATTTCTTGGATAGTTGCTCCACACTTGCAGATGCTGTGGGACCGGTGAAAGCAGTAGAGCTTCTTGTAGACCTCTGTGATGCTTCAAACTTTTCTTGTTTCCTTTTAGGCTCCTCCAGAGCCTTAACCGGTTCACTTCCTTTCTTTTCGCTCGCGTCCCTTTTTGCTTGCCCTTTTTGTCTTGCTTCTTTAATTTGTTCTTTAGTGAAACCATGTTTCAATGCTAGTTCTTCTACCTCCTTCCTCACTTTCTTGGAGGTTTCAGGTTGTCTAAGTTCAACATGAAGTTTCACAGATAGCTCTTCAAAAGTTCCAAACCTTTGTTCTTTGCTGTCCTTGGGTTTACTCAACGCGTGTTGAGCATAGTTATCTAATATTTATCCATCCACTTCATAACCCATTGGCATTATCCAGACTGTCCTAGGCTCAACAACCTCCATCAAACATTGATCTTTTGTAACCATAAAACATATAGTATCCTTATACTTCTCAACAATTTTCTCAAGAATTCTTTCTCTTGAATGCATCATGCTTTGAAAATTCTTGAAGTACCCCCATAGGGCTGATTTTTGCTCATCATGGATTTCGATGCTACTTAAAATGATTTCTAATTTGGATAGCTACCGGTTTGCTAGTTAACTAGAACAGATTCGTCATCTTTAGCAACTCATTCATAAAATAGAAGAATAGACAGATAATCAGCATACCGAATTTGAAGGAATAGTTTTTGCTTTCCTTGATCTTCTTTAGATTCTCTAGTAGTTGGATTCTCAACAGCTCACACAAATCATAATCAACATTCTCTTTGACCATTTGATATGTGGTATATATCACAGTACCAGAGACAGAGTTCTCCCGGTTTGAGAAATAGATCTTGTAGCCTATGACCATAGAAACAAATCTTACCACATGGTCTGTGATGTCATTTATGGTTAATGCCCTCTTGTCAAATTGGGCTCCGGTAGCCTCTGTAATAGTTTGATTCTTCACAACTTTCAGCAAGGGCACACCTCCGGTGAAATTTAACCTTGTTACTAACCTAATCGCTTCCTTGGTGATTTTGAAGGGCTGCCCTAACCACATGAATTCATCGTCAATTTGACTTAGGATATATCGGACCCATACATCTTCTTCGAATATAGGAAACTCTACATATTGGATGAATTTCTTCTCTTCTAAGGCTTTGTATTCTTCCTTTAGGTCAAATTGATCATTGCTTAAATACTTCAGGTATAGATATGAGAATTTGTCACGCCGAGCTCATGTCAAATTGATCATTGCTTAAATACTTCAGGTATAGATATGAGAATTTGTCACGCCGAGCTCATCTAGGGCAACATGGATATATGTCCTAATGTCTTCCACATACAAAACTCCGTATGGTATTTTAAAAAATGCACCCATTGGATCAACTTCAATTGCTTTGTATGGATGTTTCTTGAATTTTGGTCTTGGTCGCTCAGTAATATCAACAACTTGTGGAGTTGCCATTGCAAAGATTCAATAAGGTTCCCATGGTAAATACCTTGTGATGCCAAATTAGGGTTTTCTTTGTCTGGATCACTCTAAGTTCTTTGAATCTCTGTTGATGCTTGAAATCTTGTTTCAATCTCTCTTGAATATTTGATAGCTTGAATGCAAAGTGACTTAGAAGGCAAATGAGTTTTCTTTTTATCCTCCGCACTTGACCTAATCGTCATAAATGCTTATTTTCAAAAGCTGCCTGACTTTCCTCAGATAGATACAGTTGATCAAAATTGCTCCGCAATGTACCACACTAATTCATTTTCTTCTGAATTTTCTTCCATAAGATTTGTCATATGATTGTTTTCATCATACCTTTGTGCCGGATTCCAGCACAAGCTATCTGGCTAGGGGTTTTGGATTTTCAACACTACTCCCCCTGAGCCAGAGCTCCCAATTTACATCCCGGAGGAAGTATTTGCACCAGATGATGGTGTGGATTCATCCTTGACTTCAATCACATCTTTCTTGATCCAAATCTTGTTCATTTCTTTCCTAGTTTCAATCGGATCAACCTTTTCTTTCCCTTTGTCATTTCTTTGCTCTATTTCCCTGTTTTCAGTATGGTAGTTTCTTTTCACATTTTTGCTTCTGCAAACTCTTGCAATATGTCCATACTTGTTGCAATTGTAACACACCACATTCCTTTGTCTTTGATTCCTTCTATTAATAGGATTTGTTCTGCATTGGTTAGCCATATGTCCAAATCTATTGCATGCAAAACACTTTCCATTGAATGTTTGACTATTCCTTGCATTGTAGGCACCATTCCTTACCATATTTCTAAATTCATTTGATTTGTGACCAATTTTCTTGCAATTGAAACATTGACCAGAAAAGGATGGAACATTTTGATTATGGTTTATTCCACTCCTACACTGAGTAGCTTTATGACCAAACTTATTGCAATTAAAACAATGACCATTGAAGGATGGATACCTTTGAGCATTTGGCTGCCTGATTGGAGGTCCTTTGGGTCTCCTTCTTTGATTTCTAGACTAGTTCCCTCTGTTTTGCTTTAACTCAGAGTTTGCTTGACTAGATTTTGAGCTTTCTCCTTTCTCAAATCCCAACCCTTGCTTATCATCAACACTCTTTTGACTAGCAATCATCTCATCAAGCTTTGTAGAACTTAGCTTGAACTTTTCCTCATAGTTCTTGGCTGCTTCCAGATGAAATTTTAGAAGTAGCACTTCTTTGCCCAACTTTTCACATTCCTTTGATTTATCCTTAACAGCTTGATTCAAATGCCTTTCAATTTCTTCCTTCTTTCAACTTCCAATGTCAACCCATTTAGGAACTCTTGTGCTTCATCTAATTGATCATTTAGCTCCTTGCTTTTCTCTTTGAATTTCCTGACTTGCTCTCTTAGCTTTAGGATGCATTCTTCAGCTTCTTGAATAATAGCTTTTACATCCCTGATTTCTGCCTCAAATTTTTCAAGATCAATAAGGGCTGCTTCTAGTTCTTTGTTGCTTTCATAATTACCAAATCTTCTTGTTGCCATTATCACACTACCCCAGATCTTCCTTAGGCTGTTAGGCCTTTTCCAAGGAATGTTGCTCTGATACCAATTGTTGATAACAAGGAATACTGAGAGGGGGGGGGGGTGAATCAGTATTCCACAAAACTACTTCACAAATTTATTTATCCAATTTTGAAAGTTAATAATATGAAAGCAGAATAAACATATAAACAACAACCACAAAGACATAACACATGAACACCGGGATTTTTACGTGGAAAACTCGAAAAGGGAAAAACCACGGTGAGTGTTAGCTCACAATATATTAATATAGCTCAATACCAGATTACAATAACGCTCACTGCCTTAGGGATCACTGCCTAGAGAAATGCTCACTGCAAGAAAGGCTCACTGCCAAACAAGATCACTACCTAGAGAAGATAGAAGAAAAGAAGGATGGCTCACTGCCAAGTTTTAGCTGCTCAGATTGCATCTACACATGCATGGTCACAACTCTAATGAAGCACAGAAAAACTGATTCAACACTCTTCATCTCTGTTTGTCCTGTTTCACTACTCTGCTCTTATTCAGGAATAAGATCTCTCTTCTTCTACTAATTATTGCCTTATCTTCGCATGATTTTCACCCATAATTCCTTTTTCGCACTTGTCACTTTTATCAAAATGAAATTCATCGGATATATATATATCCACAACAAGATTTATCTCTTAATTAGGTCGGCAAGCTAAACTTGAAACGTGTAAACAAAGAGTTGTACTCTGTCGGTTTAATCTTGTGCTCAATCTGCATTGCGAACTCAAACAAACATGTACAGGTCTTCACATAGGTCGGCCCCAATTATATAACTACTTAGATTAATTATCCAGATGCTATAGCTTCTCCGCATAAGGATCTACCATGCCCATCGGCTTGTTCCTTAAGAACATACTTGATCAATTCATCTGTCATATCATAACTCATATTGCAGACCACATGAGACTTAATAAATCATATCCGATGATCATTACTGACCTTTTAACAAGCTTTTAGATCCATGGAACTAGATAAACTTGTATGTCAAAATGCGGATCTTGGAATTGTTGTACTGTCACAGAGAAATACTGTCAAACTGGAAGTCGATATTGGAAAGGTTGTAGAATGTGGACTATTGAACTTTAAGGGCTATAATCTTGGATTTAGGTAGTCATGATATGTCTTTTAGTTGCCTCAGAACCCCAAGACAAAAGATGTAATTGCAGAGGAATGCGGATCATTTTACTGTGCACTGTATACATTTCCTATCTTACCCCTGTTCATCCAGACTTAGGCATTTTCTCCAAATGACTTCCGGAGGAAGTCATGACTTGATCTTTGGAATATATCATCATTAAATTGCTATGAGTCATCATACCTGAACTGCATTTGCTGGTCTTCATTTGTAGAGGCATACTGATCCACTTTTTGTCCCTTACTCTGAATACTGTCCATACTTAGTCATTCTGGCCTTCCGGTCTTGAATACTCTTGTGCCTTGTTATCAAATCTAGTTGGTCTTCTGGAGTGATGTCTTCTTTGTCTTGTTGCCATCAATGACAACACTCAATTATTCAACCTAGCAGTGTCTCTTGCCAACAATCTCCCCCTTTGGCATTGATGGAACCACTTAGTGAAAAATGCTTAACTGCCTTGACAGCTCCCCCTTTCTATATACACTCTATATTTCCTCTCCCCCTTAGATGTTTGGCCATTTTTCACTGATATTCTTCTCCCCCTTTGACATCAATGGCAATGGTGTAAGTTCTAGATTTAAAACTTGTCAACAGTGTAAAAATTTGTTGTACTCTGCCGCATATATACAAGTGCAATCTTCAACTTTATTCTACATGTGTTGAAGGATGTCATTGAAAATGTTCTTAATTTGGGCCAGCTCACCATCCCATCTTTTCTTGGCATTATCCAAAATTTGAATATGACCAATAAGTAGAAAAACTATAGTCTCTGCCTTGTGAAGATCAGAGGGTGTGTCAGATTGTAATGCTACTTGTGCTTCAACTGCTAGATTAAACATAAAATCTAGCTTAGGACTGATTATTCTTCTTAGCTGACACATTTTGTTTTTGATTTTATCCTTCTCACTTATTAGATTGTTCAAGTCATCATGAAGGTTGATGACTTGACTTTCCTTGCTGCTCACTAATTCTGTCACCGGATCAAATGACTTAGAAATATTTATCAGTTTTAGTTCTAGATCCTTGATCTTCACTTCTATTTCCTCAGTGGCTTTCGACCAGGATTAGCAAAATTTGTATATGTCACCAGGTTCTTTAATGGCCCTCTGAATGCCTTTTATTCTATTATCTAGCTAGGCTTTGTCATTAGCTATCATTTTATTCAACTCATTCAATCTTTTCTCATTAAACTCTTGTTTAACTTTTATGTCTGCGAATTTTTCAAAGGATTCAAAATATTTACTTACAGAGTTAAGTAGTCCTTTGAGTTGATTTTATGATGACAAAGATGTATCCTTCTAGTATGTTGGCATCAACTTCTCCAAAATGCTAGATGCCTCACCAATGAGCTCACTATCCTCTATGTGATACTTTAACATTTCCTCTCTTGCCTTTGCCTATACAATTGATGCCAATTTGAATTTTTGTACCAGGGACATTGTGTCAAAGTTTATTGGACCATGTAGAAACTCGGGCTCATCCAAAACTTGTTTCTCTTTCTCCAAAAGTTCTTTAACCGACTCTGTAGTGTCTCTTGGTGCAGTGGAGACTTCTTCTTTCAAACTCTTCTCTGGATCACTTAGATCCATGTCCTTGTTAGAGTCCTCCTTCTATTCCGGTGAAGGATTTTCCTTAGTCTATTCCTCCTCAGTCCTCTCCTTGTCAATTTTATCTTCAGCTTGATGTTCTGGAGAGGATCTTGTTTCAGCAGGGACTTCTTTCTCCTCAGTCACTTTGACACCTTCATCTATTTCTTGATCAAGATTTACTTCCGTATTAGATGTATCATTTTTAGCATCTTTTTCTTCATTGTCATAAATAGTTGGAAGATTGAATTCCCTTAATGTGTTTAGAGTAATTTCTTCGGTTTCCTTTACCACCTTATCAATGTCTCCTCCCATAAGAGCATTCATTCTTTTCTTTGACCTAAATTTTTCATAAATTGCTTTGGAGAATTTTAGTTTTTCCTCTGGAGTGATTTCCGGACATAGTTTTATTAGAGAGTGCTCTCTTAGTTCAGCATCCTTAGCCATGGTCGCTTCCTTTCTTGTAGTCATTATACTTGCCAGGCTATTTGGAAGATCATCAATTATTTCAATTAGGGCCTTGTTGTAGATGATCAGATACTCCACAACAACAGTCTCAATGATTTTCTTGTCTGGATCATTATATTCATCATATAATTATGCAATAGGCTTCAGATTGCCATCCACTGTTATGGCTTTGAGAACATCTTCAAGACTTATGGTTACTTCTTCTCTCTTAGGCACATCTTGCTTTTTCCTTTTTCGGGTTTTACCCTTACCAGAGGGTTCCTTTTTGCTGGTTCTGGAGGCTTCTATAGCTTCAACTTTCAACTTTTTCACTTCTTCATCAGTTCTTCCTATACTGACATACATCCTTCTACCTTTCATTTTCTGTCTCTTTGTCCCTTTGTCAGAGGATTTATTAGATAGTTGCTCCACACTTGTAGATGGTGTGGGATTGGAGAGAGCAGTAGAGCTTCTTGTAGACTTTTGTGATGCTTCAGACTTTTCTTGTTTCCTTTTAGGCTCCTTCGGAGCCTTAACTGGTTCACTTCCTTTCTTTTCTCTCGCTTCCCTTTCTACTTGCCCTTTTTCTCATGCTTCTTTAATTTGTTCTTTAGTGAAACCATGTTTCAATGCTAGTTCTTCTACCTCCTTCCTCACTTTCCTGGAGGTTTCAGGTTGTCTAAGTTCAACATGAAGTTTCACAGATAACTCTTCATAAGTTCCAAACCTTTCTTCTTTATTGTCCTTAGGTTTACTTAGCATGTGTTGAGCATAGTTATCTAATATTTGTACATCCACTTCATAACCCATTGGCATTATCCAGACTGTCCTAGGCTCAACAACTTCCATCAAGCATTGATCTTTTGTAACCATAAAACATATAGTATCCTTATACTTCTCAAAAATTTTCTCAAGAATTCTTTCTCTTGAATGCATCATGCTTTGAAAATTATTAAAGTACCCCCATATGGCTACTTTTTGCTTATCATGGATTTCGATGCTACTTAAATGATTTCTAAGTTGGACAACTACCAGTTTGCTAGTTAACCAGAACAGCTTCTTCATCTTTGGCAACTCATTCATAAAATAGAAGAATAGACAGATAATCAGTGTACCAAATTTGAAGGGATAGTTTTTGCTTTCCTTGATCTTCTTTAGATTCTCCAATAGTTGGATTCTCAGCAGCTCACACAAATCATAATCAACATTCTCTTTGACCATTTGATATGTGGTATATATCGTAGTACCAGAGATAGAGTTCTCTTGGTTTGAGAAATAGATCTTGTAGCCTATGACCATAGAAGCAAATCTTACCGCATGGTCTGTGATGTCATTTATGGTTAATGCCCTCTTGTCAAATTGGGCTCTGGTAGCCTTTGTAACAATTTGATTCTTCACAACTTTCAGCAAGGGCACACCTCCGGTGAAATTTAACCCTGTTAGTGCCCTAATCGCTTCCTTGGTGATTTTGAAGGGTTGCCCTAACCACATGAATTCATCGTGAATTTGACTTAGGATATACCGGACCCATTCATCTTATTCAAATGTAGGAAAATCTATATACTGGATGAATTTCTTCTCTTCTAAGGCTTTGTATTCTTCCTTTAGGTCGAACTGATCATTGCTTAAATACTTCAGGTATAGATAAGAGAATTTGTCATGCTGAGCTCATCCAGGGCAACATGGATATATGTCCTATCGTCTTCCACATACAAAACTCCGTATGGTATTTTCAAAAATGCACCCATTGGATCAACTTTGGTTGCTTTGTAGGGATGTTTCTTGAATTTTGGTCTTGGTCACTCAGTAATATCAACAACTTGTGGAGTTGCCATTGCAAAGATTCAATAAGTTTCCAATGGTAAATACCTTGTTATGCTGAATTAGGGTTTTCTTCGCCTGGATCGCTCTAAGTTCTTTGAATCTTTGTTGATGCTTGAAATCTTGCTTCAATTTCTCTTGAATATTTGATATCTCGAATGCAAAGTGACTTAGAAGGCAAATGAGGTTTCTTTTTATCCTCTGCACTTGACCTAATCGTCATAAATGCTTATTTTCAAAAGCTGCTTGACTTTTCTCAGATAGATACAATCGATCAAAATTGCTCCGCAATGTACCACACTGATTCATTGTCTTCTAAATTTTCTTCCATAAGATCTATCATATGATTGTTTTCATCATATCTTCATGCCGGATTATAGCACAAGCTATCTGGATGGGGGTTTTGGATTTTCAACACTGCTCCCCCTGAGCCAGAGCTCCCAATTTACTTCCCGGAGGAAGTATCTGCACCAGATGATGGTGCGGATTCATCCTTGACTTCAATCACATCTTTCTTGATCCAAATCTTGTTCATTTCTTTCCCGATTTCAACCGGATCAACCTTTTCTTTCCCTTTGTCATTTCTTTGCTCTGTTTTCAATATGGTAGTTTCTTTTCACATTTTTGCTTCTGCAGACTCTTGCAATATGTGCATACTTGTTGCAATTGTAACACACCACATTCCTTTATCTTTGATTCCTTCTATTAATAGGATTTGTTTTGCATTGGTTAGCCATATGTCCAAATCTGTTGCATGCAAAACACTTTCCATTGAATGTTTGACTATTCCTTGCATTGTAGGCACCATTCCTTACCAGATTTCTGCATTCATTTGATTTGTGACCAATTTTCTTGCAATTGAAACATTGACCAGAAAAGGATAGAACATTTTGATTCTGGTTTATTCCACTCCTACACTGAGTAGCTTTATGACCAAACTTATTGCAATTAAAACAATGACCATTGAAGGATGGATACCTTTAAGCATTTGGCTACCTAATTGGAGGTCCTCTAGGTCTTCTTCTTTGATTTCTAAACTGGTTCCCTCTGTTTTGCTTTAACTCAGAGTTTTCTTGACCAAATTTTGAGCTTTCTCTTTTCTCAAATCCCAAACCTTGCTTATCATCAACACTCTTTTGACTAGAAATCATCTCATCAAGCTTTGCAGAACTTAGCTTGAACTTTTCCTCATATTTCTTGGCTGCTTCCAGATCAAATTTTAGAAGTAGCACTTCTTTGCCCAACTTTTCACATTCCTTTGATTTATCCTTAACAACTTGATTCAAATGCCTTTCAATTTCTTCCTTCTTTTCAACTTCCAATGTCAACCCATTTAGGAACTCTTGTGCTTCATCTAATTGATCATTTAGCTCCTTGCTTTTCTCTTTGAATTTCCTGACTTGCTCTCTTAGCTTTAGGATACATTCTTCAACTTCTTGAATATTAGCTTTTAGATCCCTGATTTCTGCCTCAATTTTTTCAAGATCAATAAGGGCCGCTTCTAGTTCCTTGTTGGTTTCATAATTTCCAAATCTTCTTGCTGCCAAGATCACACTACCCCAGATCTTCCTTAGGCTGTTAGGCCTTTTCCAAGGAACCTCGCTCTGATACCAATTGTTGATAACAAGGAATATTGAGAGGGGGGGTGAATCAGTATTCCACAAAACCACTGCTTCACAAATTTATTTATCCAATTTCCAAAGTTAATAATATGAAAGCAGAATAAACATAGAAACAACAACCACAAAGACATAACACATGAACACCAGGATTTTTACGTGGAAAACCCAAAAAGGGAAAAACCACGGTGAGTGTTAGCTCACAATATATTAATATAGCTCAATACCAAATTACAATAAGGATCACTTCCCAGAGAAATGCTCACTGCAAGAAAGGCTCACTGTGAAATAGGCTCACTGCTTAGAGAAGATAGAAGAAAAGAAGGATGGCTCATTGCCAAGTTTTAGCTGCTCAGATTGCATCTACACATGCATGGTCGTAGCTCCAATGAAGCACAGAAAAACTGATTCAAGACTCTTCATCTCTGTTTGCCCTGTTTCACTGCTCTGCTCTTATTCAGGAATAAGATCTCTCTTCTTCTGCTAATTATTGCCTTATCTTCGCATTCTTTTCACCCATAATACCTTTTTCGCACTTGTCACTTTTATCAAAATAAAATTCATCAGATATATATATATATATCCGCAACAAGATTTATCTCTTAATCAGGTTGGCAAGCTAAACCTGAAACGTGTAAACAAAGAGTTGTACTCTGTTGGCTTAATCTTGTGTTCAATCTGCATTGTGGACTCAAACAAATGTGTATAGGTCTTCACATAGGTCAGCCCCAATCATATAACCACTTAGATTAATTATCTAGATGCTATAGCTTCTCCGCATAAGGATCTACAATGCCTGTCGACTTGTTCCTTAAGAACATACTTGATCAATTCATCTGCCATATCATCTCATATTGCGGACCATAGGAGACTTGATAAATCATATCCGATGATCATTACTGACCTCTTAACAAGCCTTTTGATCCATGGAACCAGATAAACTTTAATGTCAAAATTTAGATCTTGGAACTGTTGTATTGTCACAGAGAAATACTGTGAAACTGGAAGTCATTATTGGAAACCTTGTAGAATGTGGACTGTTGAACTTCAAGGGCTATAATTTTGGATTTAGGTAGTCATGATATGTCTTTTAGTTGCCTCAGAACCATAGGACAAAACATGCAATTGCAGAGGAATGCAGACCATTTTACTATGCACTGTATACATTTCCTGTCTTACCTCTGTTCGTCCAGACTTAAGCATTTTCTCCAAATGACTTTCAGAGGAAGTCATGACTTGAGCATTGGAATATATCATTGTTAAATTGCTATGAGTCATCGTACCTGAACTGCATTTGCCAGTCTTGATTTGTAGAGGCATACTGATCCACTTTCTATCCCTTACTCTGAATACTGTCCATACATAGTCATTATGGCCTTCCGGTCTTGAATACTCTTGTGCCTTGTTATCAAATCTAGTTGGTCTTCTGGAGTGATGTATTCTTTGTCTTGTTGCCCTCAATGACAACACTCAATTATTCAACATAGCAGTGTCTCTTGCCAACAGTTGCTACTTTTCATAGCATGCAAATGGTTGTGTAAACTATTCTATTTCTGTAATGTCCCCTTTTTCGAAGTGATCACCTAATGATAATCGACTCATGTGGAGAAGTGAAGATGGAGGAAAAGGTATGAAATTTGCCTTGGGAAATTAAGGATTAATTCATGATGATTTTATCTTGTGTGGTGACTTCATTTGAGGTCAATTGGTGTTATCTCTCATGCACATGTGTTCGCTTTGAAGAAAGGAAAAGATGGAGAATAAAATAATAATGTTGCTCTTAAACAAATCTTTAATTTGTTGAGCACTCACATTGCCTTGATTAGGTCAGCCAAATTGGAGTTAAGGAGCCATTGGCCTAGGTCAGCCCTAGGAAGAGGAAATAAATAAAATAAAATAAAATAACAAGTCTAGGTTGGCTAGCTTGTGGAAGGCTAAGAAATCATGTATAAATATAAGGAAAGTTGTGGCATTTTAAATCATCATTCAACTTGTCTTTTTATTTATTTTGGACTGCACTTGTTTGCATCATATTCCAAGGACAAAAACCCTTGAGAATATACAGTGAATTGGACGAAAACCTAATTCATCTTGGGAAGACTTCATAACAGAGGTCTACCTGCACTTAATTGGTGATTCACAAGTTTGGAGCAGCATCTTTATTATCACTTAGAGCAAAAATCAAATACCTTTAGAACAGAAATTTGAAGCAGTGTTGAAGATCTTCTTGAGCAGAATTCTAATTGCTTTTAGAGCAGCATTTCATGATGGTTTATGACACCTAACCTTAGGATTTATGCCCTAGAGTTGAGCGCCACCATCTAGGATTGGAGCGACTTGATTTGGAGGCGATCTTTGGGAGTTGTGTGTTGATTAGGGTTTGAAGAATATTCAAAATTAGAGCAGTAACAAAGCAGATCACATTTGCCCTTGTTTGTGGTGGTTTCCATTGGTGGTTGTGTCATCTTTGCCTAGGGTTTTACCCTACTTGTGGAGCACCATCAAGTTGGAGGAGTTTTGGAGGGTTGTCTTGCATCCATTGGTGTCACTTGTCATCATCTTTGGAGCAGTAAACCCTAGCAGACCTACACACTTCATTGGAGCAGCCTTCTTGGTGATTGAAGATTCCTTGTTCTAGGGTTTCAAGCCCTAAATATGAGCGCCACACTTTGGAGGTCATTTTGCTTCTATTGGTATGTATAAACCCTAGGGTTTATATTAGATTTATAACTAGACATGTTTGGTTGTTTGCCCATGATATTTTAATGTATTTGAAGACTCATAGTTCTGATTTCATAGCAGCAGACATCTGATTTACATTTCAGTCCATTATGGTTGCAAATTGAAATGGTTTCCTTGTCAATTCATTGTGGATTTCAGGTATATGGTTGACAAATGTATTGGTGATGTTTTCATAATGTATTGTACATGTTTATGGGCTGTTATAAGTATATGTTTAAGTCTAATTTGAAGTTCAGAAAATCAAAATCTAGGGTTTTGAGCAGAAATTCAGAATTTAGAAGTTTGGAAAGTCCGTAAATCTAAAACTCAAGAAAATATCCCTATTTGGGATATTACAATTTCCATCTAGCCATGCTCATAAAAGACATTTTTTTTATGTTATGTTGTATCGTGTTTCCCTCTTTGTGATGTGATGTATTTTCGTTGTTACTTAGGTGATTTATGGCGATCTTCTTTTAGACTTGTGATTTAGGATGATCTTCTTTTAGACCTGTAATTTAGGAATAGTTTGACTCTATGGCCTATTAGTAAAACACTGGTCTACTAATAAATCCGAGATTTTTTAAGTTTTCCTACCCCAAGTATATGTCATTTTCCCTAAATAGACCAATTTTTCATATTGTGTCAATTTTCAAACAAAAATCTTATCATTTTAAATTGTGAGTTCTACTTGAGTCCTTGTCATGGTCATCATGTCAGAGAAAGACTGAATCTTAAACAATGGAGAAAGGAAAAAATTCACCAAGGCAAGGCATGGAAAAATATCACTCAATGTAATGGAGTGCACCTATGTGAATGATGGTAAAGTTCAAGTCATAAAAATTTGTTTCCCAATAGATGAGCGCGCCCTTAATAGTGGGAGGGTATGAAAATGTCAAGTAAAAATTTCAAGTCCCTTGATGGGTGCGTGCCACAATGAAGACTCATATCATTTGCAAACGCCAAAAAAGGACCAGACATACAAAGGTGTGTGCCTTCCTGAAGGAAAGACGAGTTTTCATTGAGTTAAAGTCTGCAAGGGTATATCAGGATGCATGCCACATAATAGGCGTTCAGTTTGTGTTAAAAATCGCAAGGCAGTGAGGGGGTCCGTGCACCATAATAGAGAAGCAGATTTATCAAAAAAAACCCAAAAGTTGCAGCCATATTGATAGGTGTGCGCCCTTCTAAGAGATGATGAGTTTTCAAAAACAAAAGTTGCTGGTGATATACAATGGAACGTAGCATAATGAGGGTTTACATATTTTTTGCTAAACGAAAATTGCTGCCCTTGAGATTGGCATGTGCTGCAATAAAGGAGGGCAACTTTTGTGAAAAGGAGATAGATTTTGTTAAGAATGCAAGAGTAGCAATAGTCCTATTTTTAGCCGTAATTGGATTGGGAAAAAAACATAGGTAGAAATAGCTTATTTTCGTCATAGACAGATCATCATTCCCTGTTCTTCTTCATTGCCCCATTCATACAAAGGTTTTTAGATATTTGGTTTGGCAGTGAGGGTTTTATATCATCTAAGCTCAATTTTTCCCAGTATTGCTACTAAAATGCGTAGGGTTTGAGCATATTTTCAAGATGTTTTCATCAAACAATCAACTTGTCACTTTCTTCAAATTACATAAATTTCTATCATCATTTTAGCGAGTTGTCAAAGGCATGTTATCAGTAGTTTACAACAATGATCATATTAGGGTTTTAAGAAGCTTTTATCACTCAAATAGCGGATAGCAGCATATTTGCAAACAGTGATGTGATCATTTGATCTTATTTTTGAAGTCTAGTTCCGTAGGAGAAGTTTTGTTTTGATTTCCAACAAACTTGCATCATTCAAGCAATAGAAAGTAGTATATTGCCATTAGCGGTTTGCATCTACAATAATAGCTTTGTCAAGTTTTGGTCATACACAACAAATATCTAAAAAGTATTCTACAATTGTTGTCTTTTTACAATAGATTGTTGACGTAGGAGCATCTAGGTCCACAAGCGATCTTGCATTACCAAAAAGTAAAAGAAAAAATTGAGAATATTTTGGGTTTTGAGAGTAGGTTTTTGAAGAAATGGTATGAAGGGATGAGTCATGGAAGGCAAATGATTGTTTTAGCTGACTTCAACTGTAGCAAAAAACACACAATTGCATATCTGGCAGAATTGTGTCACTTTGGCAGCAACTGTATGACTTCGACAACAACTTGGCGACTTCGACAACAACTTGGCGACTTCGACAACAACTTGGTGACTTCAACAACAAAGCGAGAATGGGAGCTAGCAGAGATGGTGACATTTACCTTAAAGGACACTTGGCATTATCTCTTGACTAAATTGACTTATTTTATGCCTCTTGCCTATCAATATGGGTTGCATGTTTTAAGGGGAAGTTAGAATACAAGCAAATCTTGCTTAATGATTGGGATCACTTTTCCAGTCATCCATGAGGGCATTTGGAGCTAGAAGACCAAGCCAATACCTTGCAAGAGCAAGGGACATGCTCATAAATGTGGGTAGGCCATTTTTTGGCTAAAATCATGCCCTAAAATGTGAAAAATCATAGATATTCAATTAAGAAAGAAGAAAAACAACAAGGCAAATGGGAGGATGGCAAGGTAGGTCGTTTTGAGGCAAAAAGAGAGATTGAAGATAGGAAAAAAGGAGATCTAATTAAAAAGGATTAAAAAGCTTTATTTTTCCCATAAGGGCATGGAGATGGAATGACATAATTTAGGGATATAGTTTGTTTTCAAATTTTATGAGGATCATGTGGAAATTGAGATAACTAGACTTCATCCATCCTCAATGATGAATAGTCTGCTCGTTAAATTCTATTGTCGTGTAATAATTCTGGGCTTCTTTCAACATTTTTTCTAAGCCTTTTTGAAGGTATGTTTTCATCTTAGCTTCCATTTGGCATACAAATTCATTGGTGAGTTTTCAAGTTGCTAGGACAAGGTGGTTATTTGGTTGACCCCCTACCTAGATTGCATCAATTGGTATCAAAGAAATGTTTTTCTTTTTGGGTTGTGTCTTGTGAGGCTTGAATGGAGTTGTTGCAGGTGTAGAAATCCTTGCAATTGCAAAGAGCTATCAGAGGAAGATAGGGTACACATAGGTGATCCCATTGGAGGATTTGCAAGACTAAGGACACTTAGAGTTGCAAACTTAGTAGAGATGATGAGAGGAATCACAACAAGCTTAGATGCAGGAGCCTACACAAAGAAGAGGACCACATGTTGAAGATGTGAGTGATGATAAGGAGCAGACAATTAAGAGCTTGAGGTAGAAGATATGATGGATGATCCTAAGAGCAAGTTTTTAAAAGCTATTGCAAAGTTTGGTTGTAAGACAAAGTTGGAAACCGCCAACTATGATGGAAGCTTAATCTTTGAGGAGCTTATAGCTTAGATCACTGATATAGAGAAATACTTTGACTGTGAATCAATGGAGGATTCCAAGAAGGTGAAGTTTGCTTGTACCAAGTGGAAGGCCATGATCCTTGTGGTGGGATCATATGCAAACAAAAAGACAAAGGAAATGGAAAGAAAAAACCAAATCTTGGGATAAAATGGATGCAAAGTTAAAGGACAAATTATTGCCTTAAGATTATTAGATGAGTTTGTTCAAGAAATTGTAGAATCTTAGACAGAAGAAGAATGTAAAAGATTACACACCATTTGGGGTCATCACATGCAGGATGATGAAGATAAGATCTCAAGGTATGTTAATGGACTCCATATTTTTATTCAAGATGAATTTGGTGTTATGAGATCAGTGATAGAAGCATATCAATGTGCTTTGAAATTGAAAGAGTAGTGGGCGTGCGCATGAAGATGGGGGGCCAAAAAGTGGCCACCCCACTTTTTAGTGCTAGGAAACCTAAACGCGATCACATTTTTGATTGCTAAATAAAGTGAAAAAACACAGTCTCGCAGCCTCACTTTTTCATTTTCATTTTCCTATTGCATCCAAAACACGACTAGGGCTTTAATGCGAGCGTGTGTTGAAAGATTTGAAGGAGAAGACCATCAAACACAATGTCGTGTCTCTAATCCCATCGTGGACGAGGGCAACAAAGTTAGGCTACTGAAGAAGGTAGGGTTTTATCAATTTTCTTCATTTCAAAACAAAATAAAGTTATTTTTCATTATTTTAATTGAATTTTTCTTTTTAATTTTTCAGTTAATGAATCATTGGAAAACCCCGATCTAAATGTTGAAATTCCTATTGAAGAGCAACCTCAAAACCCTCAAACTCCGCCTTTTAATTTTTTAGTTAATGAATCATTGTAAAACCCTGATCCAGATGTTGAAATTCCTGCTGAAGAGCAACCTCAAAACCCTCAAACTCCGCCTTCACGTCCTCACCCTTCACATGACACCCAACAAAATTATATAAGCCAAATCGAAGAAAACAAAAAACAAATTCAATCCTTAGTTGAAACATTGAAAAATTCGAATACAAGCAACAATCACAAGAGAACCCTTGCGACTTCACTCGAGTTGATTATTGCTCATATTGACTCAGTTACAAAGCAAATCACCGATTAGAAGGACTATAGGGAGGATTCTCGGCACTTCTATGCCGATAAATTATCATACAATAAGTCAAAGATAAGAAAATTTTGAAAGGTGATCTATGTGCACTTTTCATTGATCCTAAAATGCAACAACCATTATATGGGAGTTGCAAACGATCCTCAATTCATTGGTGTGTGCATAAAGAAATATCCCAAAACTTTTGGGATATATCCCTTGTAATAATAACGTGGTCCCCCAATATTTTTTGAGGAAATTGTATTGTGAGTTTGTCCTCAAGGACATCCCAAACTACTTTGACATCCGAGAGTTCTAGGGCAGAGGCGGTGGCTCTGCACAGGATAGAGAGGGTGCACATCATGCCCAGGACTGTCCACTGAGACCCATTATGAGGCCACAATATGTCTCACTCTCTTTCACTTTGAAGAAGAGTGTTGAGGTGGAGACACTGCATTCCCCGAGTTCCCTCACCCAGACTTTAGCACAACATGGCAATGATCTTTCGTAGGCTGGAGAGGGTGAGAGCAGTGCGCATCGTCAGTCCCCCCATGATCTTTGCGGGTCATGTGGGGCATTGTGTGATGTTGGGACCTAGGACACTACCTAGGATGCAATGCATACATTCTAGAGCGTTAGGATGATGCGACGCAGGGGCAACAATAGGTGATGGACACATCCATATTGGATAATATTGTTCTCACGTATGACCTCTTACAACATAGTTTGGTATTGACTCCTAGGTAATTTTTTACAAGGTTCTGCAATTTAATATATTTGTATTTGAAATCTCTAATTAATTATATGAGTAGATATTAAAAGTCAAAATTAATGCATGTAATTGTCTACACTATGAAATTCCAAGGTCAAAGTATTCATCCTACGTTTGAAAGTCGTTCAGTGTAAGGTTATGAGAGGAGGTCTAGTCAACATGTATATAATTTATCACAAGATCATAAATATAGTACATGTAAGCTTTTTGTCATATATCAATGGTAATCTTATTTAGTTACAATTTGATGATGAACAGGTGGATGTTGGAGCATCACCATCAGGACGATTTCCTTGGTCCCCAGGCAGAGCCACTTTCACTGAGGTAAATTTTACCATTTCTAATCATTATGCATTTAAATAATGTTATGTTGCTATTTTGCTCAAATAACCTTGAACTCTATTTTCAGATGTTGAATATGCAGACTCCTCATCTTTGTCAGTCAATGGAGGTGGGAACTGCTACATATGTTTTGTCTACAAATCCTTTGTTTGAGGTATGAGCTAGTAACAAGTAAATGTCATTTTGTATTTCTTGTTTTATCTCACATCATTTAATGTACATAAATGATTTATATGTTTACTTAAATTTGCTTCTTCATGCTTCTCACAAGACGTCACAACTCCTACCTGTCCAGCTATAGAAGAAGAGAGACAACAATGATTGAGAGGGATCACCAATTGGCAGTAAGTGATTGATTACTTCTGCCATATATATATTTCAAATATTTTCTATATTAATGTGGATATTGTTTAATTGTATTAACAGGGGGAACTTCAAAAATCTTTATCGAGGAGGTCTAGTCAACGGGCAATAGAGGATGAGTCATTGACTGGTTCACCATCTTCACGGCCTAGCAAGAGCCGTTGATTATTTGATCGCAGTCCATAGGAGATTTGATTCTTGGGACATTTTGTTACATATGCCTATTTGGCTTTGTAAGCATACTTTTGTATGTTATCGATGTATATCATTATATATGCATGTATGGCTTTATTTGTACATGCTTGTATGTCTTTATTTGTACATGCCTATATGGCTTGATATATACACTATATGTTATTTTCATGACATTATGTATAAATGAGATTATGTATATTTTCACGACATTATATTTTATGACATTATATATATTTTCATGACATTATATATATGTTGACAACATCCTTGCAAAATACATTTATCTTGCAATCATTGCATTCCATGAGACTGAATGTCTTTGAGGCATCATGTCAAATAGCTCACGTGCCTTGTCTATGCTTCCACACTTTGCATACATGTCTACAAGGGGAGATGCAAATAGAACATGTGACAAATTTCCTATATCCTTTATGCTTTAATGGTTGTCCACACCCTGTTTCAAAGATCTCATTTTGGCATATGCAAGGAGGATGTTGGATAAGGTTGTGGAATTTGGCTTGACACCTGCCAATTGCATTTGCTTGAAAGTTTCTTTAAAGCCTTATTATAAAATCCAATTTGTGCATATCTTGAAATCATTGCATTCCATGAGACAACATTTATTTGAGGTCTCATGTCAAACAGTTCATGTGCATTATCTATGCTTCCACACAAGTTGCATACATGTCTACAAGGGCAGTTGCAATTACAACATCTGACAAAATTCCTATATCCTTTATTCTTTGATGGTTGTCCATACCTTGTTCCAAAGATCCTAATTTGGCACAAGTAGGGAGGATGATTGCAAAGGTTATGGAATTTGGTTTTACATGTTCCAATTGCATTTGCTTGAAAGTTTCTAAAGCCTTTTCAAAAAATCCATTTTGTGCATATCTTGCAATCATTGTATTCCAATCTTAGGACTGTCACAATTTTGCATGCTTTTGACAATGATAATGAGGGTTTTGGATGCTCAAAAAGGTTACCCTCCACTCATGAAACCCTCATAGTATCCTCATAATGTTTTCCTTGATGATCTAATGACTAACTCTATAGGATAACTTCATGGATTCATTAGAAAAAGGCAAGCCCATGATGTAATACTAAAGACAAGAACCCTAGTAGCCATAGGTAATATCCCTACACACAAACATTAATCAAATATGCATGGAAGACCATGAAACCACAATGTAAGTCTGAAAAGATGAAATTTAATCCATTTTGAAATGTCTAATATAGATGCAACATTCAAAACAACATCAAATCCTTCCATTTTTTTTTCCCAAAAATCATATAAACCCTAGTTTGATAACCATTTCATGTGATTTTTGTAGCACATTCTTTAAGGTGTGTATTATGTTTTATCTACTTAAACACTAGATACATGTGCTTACAAGATTAATTTTTTTTTGTTTTAGATGATATTATCTATCCCATTATTACATTTTTCTTGTGCTAACATGATCATATCTTTACATTTTTCATGTGCTAACATGGAGTGGAATGGGTTCATCATCTTCAAGACTATTTGAACCTTTGATTAATGCCCCACAACACACTGGATCAAGTGAGAACACCATATCAACCTAAGGAGAGTAGAGGAAACACCTTAAAATGGAGATTACAACATAGCTTTTAGTTTAGTTTCATCTACTAGAAAGGTGCTAGGACTGAAATTTTGCATTCAACATCTCCTGGGGCCAAACAGACGATGCCATCATGTCCGTGTGGCGGGGAAATGTTAGGGGAGGTGTCTTTTCGGTGGTGAAGCCTCCTAGTTGTTCTCAGCTACATTAGACAGAGACAATCTCTTAAGAGCCCTAAGACAAAAAAGGTGTCAAACTTTGGACCGACTGTTCCCTCAAACATGACACCTAGGAACATCTTCTTTGCATGTATAGGTGGATGTCAGGTCCACCTACAGATACCTACCTTAGTTTTTTTTAAAATAAATTTCATTTGCCTGTGGTGGCAAGGAACACATTGTTCCAAATTGCTTCAGTTTCATCCAGTGGAAAGGTGCTAGGAGTTAAATTTTGTATTCTGTTCATTGTGGGGCCCAACGGACTATGCCAACACCTCGGGGTGGGTGGGTAAACTATAGGGGAGGTCTCTTTTTGTATACCAAGTGCCCTAGACATTCTGGGCTGCAAGCTACCGACAAAGTCACTTGAGATCCCTGAGAGAAAAAAATGCCAAAATTTGACGGAGCGGTTCTCAGAATTCATGGCATATGGGAATATTACGCTCAAACCTACAGGTGCACATGGGGTCCATTCACAATAACCTCTCTCAGTTTTTGTCAACTCCAATCCGTTTCATCATGCTGAAATTAAACACACTCTTGCAAAATGCTTCAATGGCATTCAACACAACCTTGCAAGGGGCCATATTTTTCATTTTGCTCATCATGGGGCCCAACGAACTGTGCCAACACATTAAGGTGGGTGGGTAAACCCTAGGGGAGGTCTCTTTTCATGCGCCAAGTGCCCCAAACATTCCAGGCTGCAAGTTACCGACAAAGTCACGTGAGATCCCTGAGAGAAAAAAAAATGCCAAACTTTGATGGAGCGGTTCTTAGAATTTGTGGGACCTGAGAATGTTCTATCTAGACCTACATGTGCACATGGGGTCTATCCACAATAACCTCTCTTGGTTTTTGTCAACTCCAATCCATTTGACTGTGCCGAAATTAAATGCATTCTTGCAAAATGCTTCAGTGACATTCAACACATCCTTGCCAGGAGCCATATTTTTCGTTCTACTCATCATGGGGCCCAACAGATTGCACCTACACATCAGGGTGGGTATGTAAATGCTAGGGGTGGTCTCTTTTCATGCGCCAAGTGCTCAGATTTTTTGGACTATAGGCTATCGACAAAGTCCATAACCGGGACTTTATCAATAGCTTCCAGCCTGCAATGTCAGGGGTACTTGGCGCACGCAAAGAGACCTCCCCTAATGTTTACCCACCCACCCGATGTGTTGGCATAATCCGTTGGGCTCCATGACAAGAAGAACAAAAAATATGGCTCTTAGCAAGGTTGTGTTGAATGCTAGTGAAGCATTTTGCAAGAATGTGTTTAATTTCGACACGGTCAAACATATTGGAGTTGACAAAAACTGAGAGAGGTTATTGTGGAAGGACCCCATGTGCACTTGTAGGTCTAGATGAAGTATTCCCAGGTGCCACGAATTTTGAGAACCACTCTGTCAAAGTTTGATAGTTTTTTGCTCTTAGGGATCTCAAGTGACTTTGCCGATAGTCTGTAGCTCAGAACTTCTGGGGCACTTGGTACATGAAAAGAGGCCTCCCCTAGGGTTTACCCACCCACCCCTATGTGTTGGCATAGTTCATTGGGCCTCATGATGAGCAGAACGAAAAATATGGCTCTTGGCAAGGTTGTGTTGAATGCCACTGAAGCATTTTGCAAGAATGTATTTAATTTCGGCACGGTCAAACGGATTGGAGTTGAAAAAAACTGAGAGAGATTATTGTGGATGGACGCCATGCACACCTATAGTTCCAAATAGAACATTCCCAGGTGCCAGGAATTTTGAGAACTGCTCTGTCAAACTTTAGCAATTTTTTGCTCTCAGGGATCTCAAGTGACTTTGTCGGTACCCTACAGTACGGAACACCTGGGGCACTTGGTGCATGAAAAGAAATCTCCCCTAGAGTTTACCCACCCACCCCAACATTTTGGTGCAGTTTGTTGGGCCCCACAACGAGCAGAATGTAAAATTTCACTCCTATCACCTTTCCACTGCATTAAACTAAATCATTTTGAAACAATGTGTTCCTTGCCACCACATACAAGTAAAATTGGTTTAAAAAACTAAGGTAGGTAGTTGTAGGTGGACCTGACATCCACCTATACATGCAAATGAGATGTTCCTAGGTGTCATAGTTTGATGGAATAGACGATCCAAAGTTTGACACTTTTTTTTGTCTTAGGGCTCTTAAGAGACTGTCTCTGTCCAATGTACTCGAGAATGACCAAGAGACTCCACCACCGAAAAAGACACCTCCCCTAGCATTTACTCGCTCACCCAGACATGTTGGCATCTCCGTTTGGCCCCAGGAGATGTCGAATGCAAAAATTTAGTCCTAGCACCTTTCTAGTAGACCCTACTATAAAGGTGTTCTCACTTGATTCAATGTGTTGTAGGGCATTTAAGGCTGCCCTTACCACTGCTATCAATTCTTAGCATCAAATATGAAGAAACACATGAGGGTTTGTAATATGGAATCCTTGTCATTAAAACTCATAGTAACATCATGATATTATGGTCTTAATCTCCTCATATGATATGACAAAGCCAATTTGAAATAAGATTCTTGTATGATTTCATGATGCAAAAATAAGTTTGATGTATAATTTCCAACTCTAGTTTCCATGAATAAAACCATTATGTAACATGATGAAACAATCTAAATGAAGGATTGCCTATCACTATGATGCATGAAGAACCATGGCTGCTTCCAAGCCTGATAGAGGATATTCTGGCCAAGAATGCCACCATTGGTACTATGAAAGCTTCAAAATCTCAGGGCCTGCAAGACAAATGAGAACAATCATCAAGTTGACTCCAAAGGACATAATGACATGACCTTTCAAGAAAACATAATGGCATGACCCTTCAAGTGAATGAAAATCATCAAATTGACTCCAAAAGACATATCATCATGAAATAATAATGAAAACCTACCTTACTTTCCTTCCAAAACCAACTTCATAAGGATTATGCCTACCTCCATCGTACTCAAATCCTGCATGCAAATGCAATTGCTCCATTTAGCTAAAATGAGTACATCAACATGATGAAATGAGACAATACCATCAAAATGCATCCCCACAGCACAATCTTTGGGCTGCCAATTGGTTGACTTAGACTGCATACTCTGTTATCTGTATCAATGTTCGTATTCATAAGCTGAAAAGCAATGATATTTTTCACAAGCCCTGTTGTTTGAAATATATTAACCTTAAAATATGAGTTTGATCAAACCACTTGACTTAGTTTGATTAAACCAACTCACCAATCATGACCAAGGAGCTCTATAATGAAACAAAGCTAAGCAACTAGGACCAAGGAGCACATATAAGAAGGTAAGAAAAATGTCAAAAATATAGAAGGTGAAATGAAGATAGCAAAGAAAAAAATACCTTTCTGTCATTCCGTTGATTCAATCTAATGAACCATCTGGATTTGCTCTACCCTTTATGGTGTCAAGTATTGCTTCATGGTCAAACTTGTGAACTTTCCACAAGTTTCTATTCCATGGTCTACCCCCATATTTTATCAAATGAATGTTTGATGCCACAACAAGGTTAGAATAATGAAGAATCTTCCTATGTGTGTCAAAGTTCTTGAACAACTTGTCATGCCCACATTTGTCATGTGGTCATGACACGAAAACCACATGTCATGTGGTCATGACACGAAACACCAAATTTTTTTCCACACGACTCTTAAACCCCCTCGCGCACAACATGCACGCTCGGTGACACACACACGTAACGTGGTTGAATTCACCACACACATTAGGTGTGTCGCACATAGGCGAGGAAGCCAAACATGGTGCGGGATGATGCAAAACTCCTTTCGCAATCCCCACGCTAACGATAGCAACAAAGGGGGTGTGCATAGCCAAAAGTGTCACTAAGAGTGGGGTTTCCATGCCGGAACCCACCCTAGGGTTTTCTAAGCAAAGGGGTAAGGTTTCGACCTAATTTGAAAACCTAACCCTAGAATACTATCAACTATAAACAACATTAAATTTGAGAGACTAACCAGATAAGGCTAGTTACATTCTAAAATACCATCAAAAACTACACCCAAAAATAATCAAGACTACAAGCCTTAATAATAACGTCAATCCAAATAAATAACCGAGATAGTGAAAAAAAACTAGAATAAGTTAATTAAATAATCCTATTCTTAATACTGGAGATTCTGATGTTGCATAATGGTACCCTAAATTTTCAACAGCATAACACCACCGTGTTAACTATGTGAGGAGTGAAAAATAAACTAAAATAAATTGCACTATAAACCTTTTCCAAAATTAAAACAAAATCTAATAAATTAAGGTAACCCCAAGGTTTTATCATTTACACCAAGCAATTAAATCCATCACATAAACTAAAGGGTTGAATAAATTAAATACAAAGAATTAATATAACCCTCACACAAAAGTTCACTAATAATTCACCTCCACTCTCTAAGTGGGATTATTAGATATAAACAAGGTATTAAAAAATAATAACATATTTCTAACACATAGGGCAATGTAAAGCCCTAAAATAAATCTATAAAAGCATGCTAATACCTCTCATTTGTTCTCAAGTTTCTCACTTTGTTGTTATTGGGTTGTAGGTACAGGTTGCAAGGAAGAGAGGGAAAATCCCTTCCCCAAGTGGGAAGGCATTTTCCCCAAGGAAGTTTTCCACCAATAGTTTGTTTATGTTTTCTAATATGCCTTTTTCATTTGTTTTCTACAGGTTTAAATTTCTTCTTTAACATTTCTCATTTATTCTTTAAAAGGTTTCAATGGTGCACAGGTTTCAATTTTCTCCATGCTTTCTATATTTTCTTCTTCTATAGTTTGTCATTAATCTATTGTTTTCAAAAGATATTATTTAAGTTTAACAAGAGTTCACAAAGTACTCTATTAACATCATTTATTTGTTTTCAACAAAACTCTTCGTTTTTTGTTTTCTTTTACATAGAGAGGAATATATATATATATATATATATATATATATATATATATATATATATATATATATATATATATATATATATATATATATATATATATATATATATAATGTTAATACTATAGAGGGCCAAACTGAAAGATAAAAATAACGTTTGTGTTAAAATTTACAGGGGTGTTTGAAATCATTGGAAGGGGCGTTACAAATAAAATACAACGTTTAAATTTCTTTTGAGTTAAGGGGGTCAGACGGCCAGGCGACAGTGCCACTGGGCCTGCCCTGCCTCGGCCGTCCCGACCAGGGGGTGGGGCACCCGCCCCACAAAGCCCGCGGGGGCTCTGTGGGATGAGTGTCCCAAGCCCCTGCCCATGGCCGGCGGCATCTCTACATAGAGCAGAGGCCGTCTACCCTCAAACAAATTTCTCTTTTTTTTTGTTTGTTTAAAAAAGTTACAAACCCTAAATTTAATCAATCTCATTGCCATAAAAAAAAATTCATTTCTATTTAAGTGCTTTCATTGCTAAATAACATACTTTATAACGTTAGTGCTTATGAAGTTTATTTTAGAATATAAATAGTAAAGATCTATTATAATTTTTCTCTACTGTATATTTTTTGATAAAACAGAGAACAATTTATTTAAGGCAACAAGTTAACAATTACACACACACACACATATATATATATATATTATTACCACAAGGAACAATAATCTTTTAGGAGACATAAATAAATTCTTCCCTTGAAATAATAGCAATATAATGTGTTTTTTTTTTCTTTTAAAACAATATATAACAACTTTTATATTGCAAAGCATAAAATTAATTGTTCTTTCAACAACAATGATGTATTGTTCTTTCCTTTCAACAACTCATATGCATCAAATATTAACATTAGGACGAGAAAGAGAGTGAGAGAATTTACTTATTCTCTAATAACCACATTTAAATCAATGGCAACATCAAATGGTGAAAAAGATCCTCTTTCCTTTATATATATATATGAATACAACTTTTCAAGAGTAGGAAGCATGAAGAGGAGTTCACATAAGAGACCCTTAAAACCACAACCCATCTACCCATTTATAAATCTCATTGAGCCAAGGCTTTTACATAGCATTTACAAAACTTTAACACATTAATAAGGTTCTAAACATAGCCTAGGATCCACAATGAGGATCCCTCTCCTTCCTTCCTCCCTTCTTAGCCCAAAACCTGCAATAAGACAAAACAACACAACAAAGCCAATGTTGGTGCTCACCATCGAACCATAGGCTTGCTCACAAGCCTCCCCCGAGCTAAGAGGCCTACTAGCAACCCGAAATACACTCAAACTCAAACTCAAGGGAGACATAACACACACTCAAACAAGAAGCACATTCCCAACCAAGGATACTCAAAACACAAAATCCAATACCATGGATTTGAAAGAAGGGGGGAGAGAGTGGACTACTCTCCTCAAGGGGGAAGACATCAATATAAACTTCTCATTTCTTCACATTACTTACTCATAAATCAATTTATCCATTATCTCCTCAAAATAATCTCCTAAAACAACATAATCATCTTAATATTCCAATATTTCTCAAGGAGGGCACTCTTGCTTTCTCCAACACGACCATAGTCTCAAATAAGGCCTCAAGCCAAACAACTCCTCTCATGGAGTGAGCCTTCCCCGAGGAGGCTTTCACCTCTCTCCAAACCCCAATTATAAGGCAAGCTTCTTCCACACAAGTGGTGAGCATTTTCCATAACAACCCAACCCAAAACATTAACACAAACAATAACACAACCAAATATGAGCATATCAAACCATGCATTTCATAAGCAAGTAAACAACTACATAAGCTTGAAGACTCTTGAGAGTTCACCTCTCAAGCTCTCTAAGTTTGAAAGAGTTGAAGACGATCTACACAAGAGTTTTCCAACACTTCAAAAATTCCTTTCCAAGATTGAAGCTCCTCTCCCAAATCCAAAGACCAAAAACAAGCCAAAAGAAAAAGAACCCCTCTCTTCTCCCAAAAAGGTAGATAAATAGGCTTTTCCCACAAGCCTTGATGAATGAGAAGGTGACACTTGCCACATTCTCCTTCATCTACACAACCCTCTCACAACCCCACAAGGATGAGGAGGTGACACTTGTCACCTTCCCATTCAACTATGCTACACACTCTCCCACAAATGCTCTCACACATGTGTGAGAGCATTGGGAGAGTGGGTCACACATGTGAGACTCCACAAGAATGGGGAGGTGACACTTGTCACCTTCTCATTCATCACCTTCTCATTTAACTATGCTAACACTCTCCCCCAAATGCTCTCACACATGTGTGAGAGCATAGGGAAGAGGTCTCACACATGTGAAGGGTTTAGAAGCTTCCAAAGCACTCAAAGACAAGGGTAACCCTACCCTAGGTGAGTGGGGTTAGTTAAGGTGGGATGGTGACTTGCCACCCACCTTTCACATCTCCCAAACTCGTCACTTTACTCTAGGGGTAAGTTACGGTGACTAGACAAGGGTTACATCAAGAGTTAACATGCTAAAAATGGCCCTAAACCCTAGGGGTATGACCTAGGGTCATTAATTAACCATAATTAACACAAGGAGGCTCATAAATCCACTTAAAAAGGCTCATAAATATTTAGCACAAAATTTGTGCAAACCAAAACAATACAACATTACAAACTTTCAAGGTGCTCAAACAATAAGGAGAAACCTTACAAAAAAATCATCAATTAAAAATCCCTTAAAGTATAAGAATGAAAATAGACATGTGGATGACAACTCATCATCCACCTCACTACTAGACATCCTTAGGAGACTCCTAAATCAAAGTGTACAATTAAAACACATTACAATCATTCAATTTTAAAAAATAACCCTAGTCCACCTTAGGGATTAGGTTGACATTACTAGTTAAATACGTGAGTTACTTAGTAGACCTCCAAAAATCCATTGGCTATGAAAATGCCTACACACTTCAACACACACATTAATATGTCCAATGTATAAATAGCCGAAGCAACAAGAATTAAACACACACAGAGTCACTCAATCAACTAGGTGTTACAAACACAGTTACCATCATTTTCAAGTATCAATGCATAGCCTTATTTTGACCTTTTCTCAAATTCCATTTCTAACAATAAAAAATTAGGTGTTCTCATAACTATTGCAACAATTCCATCTCACTTTAGAATATTATAATTTAATCACCATTTATTTCACAATAATCAAGAATTTACATAATCAACCACATTACAAACTTATCCCTATGTTCAAGATATACTTCCTTTCCAATTTTTCCTATAACACTGAAATCCATTCTCATACGTAATTTAGACAATCAATGGTAAGACAATTCATCACAGTCGAAACATATATAAGCTATCAAGTCAAGACATGTATCTTGCATATAAAATTAACATAACTACCATATAAATAGATCCACAACAATACCATAACGACTATTGGACAAGGTCACCATACCATGAATCAAAACATAAGCATGGGTAAAGCAATACAAATAGGTCCAATAGTGTCACTAAAACAGTTGCACAAAGGTGGGCCTCACACAACCACACATCAGACTTCTTCATTGGATACGTTCGAAGCCATGTTCCAGTAACAACCATCGATCCTATAGGATACTCAATGTTTTCTCCATTTATGATAGGGGCTATCAATTTCTTTTTTGCCTCAACACAACAACATAAATAATAATTCATTCCCTCATCATTATCTTCATCGACAATAACTACATATGCATGCCCTACAATAATTTGCACAAAAAAAATTAAAATTCAATAAATAATAAAAAAATATTGCATCATAATCTAAAATAACTAATAAATTTCATTAACATATTACCTGGTTCAACTAGATCTGAAATATGGTCAAAGTCAACCGATGATTCCATCTGCATGAGTTGTAGTGCTCCTGGAAGTTGATAAATCAGAAGTGGGCTTAAAGATCTAGCATGCCATTCATCGACCCATTCTTTTGACTCACAATCATTCCAAGAAAAATCCATACACAATGAACAAAAACACACCATCCACCTCAAATAAATAGTCCATGAAGCTACATTTGAGCTTCTAAAAGAGTGGAACTCACTCGATCTTGTCACTATACAACAATATTCATATTTTTCAATGTTAGCTTCTTTTATCAACCAAATGAATCTATGAACTATAGACTTACTTTCATTACCTGGACCCTTGTAGAGTTGCACCATTCGACGATGGATGTTGCATCTGTCAACTTTGCACTATCCTTGTGCTTCAACTCTTCTCATGATAAGGCTCTTTTAATACATGCTCTAGCACCATCATGTTCCCCTTTTCCATGCCCAGCCTCAGAGAATTTTCATATATGTTGAACACCACTGAATATATGCATCCTACTCAACTAATAGAACATTTGTGAATTGTTAAATTGTGATGCACAATTATTTAACCATATGATATGCTGATCAAACATGATGTTCCTGCTACTCAAATGACCATAAAACATCTGAAAGCAACCTTGCACAAAATCTATAGAATGTGTGTGATCATCACTAATATAAAAATGATACTCTCTCAATTTCTTTCTATCTTCCTCTATACTATCAGGTGCATGAATGAATGCTATATGCACAAATATAGCAACTTGAGTGGAGTTGTATTGCAATTGAACCTCATTCTGTGGTTGTAGTGTATAATTCTTTGCAAAGTCAACAATTGACACAATCATACGAAGAGTAAATGTGTCCTTGCATAACTTGAATTGCAAGTCCAACCATCGAACTTTGTGTGTATGCCTTGCATACTCATAAACTATCTTTTCTTGAAAAATATGCATACATGTAGATACCTGTATTTCTTCACTAACCAATTCACACATTTATGCTTCTTTACCATCTTTTAGACTGTATGCCACTATTTTATATTTTCCAAAAGGTACTAATTCATTTCCAATTGCATGTGCACTCTCCATGTGTATGTACAAGTTCTCAAATGTTGCAAACCACCGTAACTATCACATGTTCCATCCAAACATGATGCCTTATAAAACATTTGTCCATCTACCATTTTACAAAATATGCTTGAAATGAAATCTCTTGCCAATTTAGGTGGAGCCTTGATCATAAACTTCTACAAAACATCATTAGTATGCAAAGATACACATATTTGTCAATAAACATCATAATGAATAGAAAATTCTATGTGAACTCTACAACAAAAAGTTATGCGTGTGTGATTTATCTTGACATAAAAAGGTTTTGCCATTTCAAAATACCTTTGACTAATTTGAATTTGAGGATAAGTAGCTACAGATTTGGAGAAAAATTATGTTTGAGTCATATCTAAAAAATGTTTTTGATTCAACTCACGGTTTTGACAACCAATTCTCCTTCTTACAATATCCCTTAGATTGGGAGATACTCTTGTGTTATTGGACCAAAACTCCTCAATTAGGGATTTTAAGGCTTCAACTATGGATTTATCTTTCCGTGGGAGTCTACTAGAAAATTCCCATAGTTCATTGCTATTCGGGTCCTCAATTCTTTCATGCCTCCCAATGGCTTTCATCAAAGTTTTTCTATTTATCTTTAGTGCTTGACTTTTTTTCTTATCAAGCGATATTTCTTTGTTTGATTGCTCACAATAGTTGGTGTAATGACATGTCATGTAGCATTACTATCTTTGACCTACGTGAGGTGAAACCAATGTTTTGATATGCATTAATTAGATTTATTACAATAGATTTTTCACTATTAGCACTTGATGTTATTAGGCCAAGAATCTTCATGATTGGCCTAAACTTTAGATTTTTCATCATCTCAACAAATAATTGACATCTTCTAGTTTCAATTATGTTTTGAAAAGCATGTTCCATATCTTATTCACATTTCTTGTACAAGTACATTCGGGAATCTTATCAGTCATCAATTTCAATAAAGAACTTAGGCTCTTTACACAAAATTCTAGGAGGTGCTCTCAATGGAAAACTTGATTCACAAGATAAATTTTGATCATAAACACTTGATCGATTGGTGTATCATCTACTACAACATTTACAAATGCATCATAATTTTCAATTGGATATTTAACATTTTCTACATTATTGAATTGAGATGGCAATGATGACATACCTTCAAGTTCTCCCACATTTGATCTCTTACTTGCATGAAGTTTTTTCATTCGTTCCCTTTGTTTCTCCAATTCCTTCTCTCTCTTCAATGCTTCATCATCCAATTCAATCGGAAAAGATGATTCACCTTCATTTGTGAAGTTCAATTTCTTATTGTCACGAAGTTGTCTCATTCGCTATCCTTTTTTGCATTCTTAGCTTCGCGCTCCTTCGGTTTGGAGTTTTTTGCTCATTTCCTTGGCATTGTATTGAATTCTATATCACTCTAAAACAATGGTAAAAAAAACACAATAATATCTGATAATTTATCAAGTTATAATACAAAACATGCAAAATTACATTATTTTTTGTCAATGTAAAACAAAAAACTAGTTAATTTATTCAATCTAGTGTTGCAATCCATCAAAATATGAAAAAATTCTTTCCAATACCAAATTTGAATTTAAAATATGTAATTGGAATCTCGTGCATCGAAACAAGAACAAAAAGTGCATCAATTTTGTCAACCAATGATGGGATAACCTCAAAATCATGAAAATTCTCTTTCAATATCAGAAAAAGTGCAGAACAGGGAATAAAATAGAGCATGTGCACCAAAAATCACATGGCATGCCTTTTTGCAAGCCAATAGGCATCATTTTAACTAGTTCAAAATGCGCTCACATTATAACTTGAGCACATTATAACACGAGTGTGTTCTAAACTAGCTAAAATGCTATTTATCATCCTCTCTTCTACTATTTCACAAAATCTTACTCTCTCTCTCTCTATCTATCTCTTTATAGCTCTCTCTATCTCTTTCTATTTGTCCATAAACCCTAACCCCTAAACCTTTATCTCCCTATCTCTATCACCCCTCTATCTCTCAATTCCCTAAATATGCCCACCCCACACTTAGGGTAGGTCTAAGTTCCTTAAACCCCAATCCCTAACCCCTATCTCTCCCCTATCTCCATATTGGTCCTCTCTCTTTCTCCCCCAAACCCTAAACCTCTAAACCCTAAACCCTAACCACTAAACCCTAAACCTTAAACCTTAAACCTGAGAAACCCTAAACCCTCTACCTCTCAATCCCTTTCGCTGTCTCTGGATATCTTCCTCACTCTCTATCTCCCTATCTCTCCCCTCTGTCTCCTCTATCTCTTCCTATCAGTCCTTGCTATCTCTCTCTAAACCCTAAACCCCTAAACCCTAAACCACTAAACCCTAACCCCTAACTCCTAAACCCTAAACCTGAGCAACCTTAAACCCATAAACCCTAAATAATACCCCTAAACCCTAACCCCTAAACCCCTAAACCCTAAATAATGCCCCTAACCCCTAACCCCTAATTCCTAAACCCCAAACCCTAAACCTAAGCAACCCTAGACTCTATCTCCCTATATCTCCCCTATCTCCCTATCTCTATCATCCCTCTACCACTCAATCTCTCTCCCTATGTCTCTGGACAGCTCCCTCACTCTCTATCTCCCTATCTCTCCCCTCTATCTCTTCTATCTCTCCCTATTGGTCCTCTCTCTAAACCCTAAACCTGAAACCCTAACCCTAAACTTGAGCAACCCTAAACCCTTAAAACCTAAATAATTCCCCTAACCCCTAACCCCTAAACCTTAAAACTAAGCAACCCTAAACTCCTGAACCCTAAACCCTAAACCCTAAATAATGCCCCTAAAACCTAACTCCTAACCTCTAAACCCAAGCAACCCTAAACCTCTATCTCCCTATCTCTATCATCCCTCTACCTCTCAATCTCTCTCCTTATGTCTCTGGACATCTCCCTCACTCTCTATCTCCCTATCTCTCCCCTCTATCTCCTCTATCTCTCCCTATCGGTCCTCTCTCTCTAAACCCTAAACCTCTAACCCCTAAACCCCTAAACCCTAACCCCTAAAACCTAAACCCTAAACCCAAGCAACCCTAAACCCCTAAACCCTAAATAATGCCCCTATACCCTAACCCCTAACCCCTAAACCTGAACAACCCTAAACCCTAAACCCTAAACCCAAGCAACCCTAAACCTAAATCTTCCTATCTCTCCCCTATCTCCATATCTCTATCATCCTTCTACCTCTCAATCTCTCTCTCTATGTCTCTAGACATGTCCCTCACTTTCTATCTCCCTATCTCTCCCCTTTGTCTCCTCTATCTCTCCTTATTAGTCCTCTCTGTCTCTCTATCTCTCTAAACCCTAAACCTTAAACCCCCAAACCTAAATAATGCCCCTAAACCCTAACTCCTAACCCCTAAACCCTAAACCCAAAACCCAAGCAACCCTAAACCTCAACCTCCCTATCTCTATCATCCCTCTACTTCTCAATCTCTATCCCTATGTCTCTGGACATGTCCCTCACTCTCCATCTCCATATCTCTCCCCTCTGTCTCCTCTATCTCTCCCTATAGGTCCTCTCTATCTCTAAACCCTAAACCCTAAACCCCTAAACCCTAACCCTAACCCATAACCCCTAAACCCTAAAATTGAGCAACCCTAAACCCTAAATAATGCCCCTAAACCCTAACCCATAAACCCTAAACCCTAAACCTATCTCTCTCCTAAACCTCTAAACCCTAAATAATACCCCTAAACCCTAACCCCTAACCCCTAAACCCTAAACTTGAGCAACCCTAAACCTCAATCTCCCTATCTCTATCATCCCTCTACCTCTCAATCTCTCTCCTTATGTCTTTGGACATCTCCCTCACTCTCTATCTCCTTGTCTCTCCCCTCTATCTCCTCTATCTCTCCCTATCTCCTTATCATTCTCTATCTGTCTCCTCTCTCTCTACCTATCTATCTCTCCCTATCTCCCTATCTCTTGCCTCTCTCTCCCCTATCATTCCTCCATCTCCCTATCTCCCCCTATCTCCCTCCCTCTCCCTTATCGGCAAAGGAAATGGAAATAAGAAAACTAGGTCTCTCTCTCTCTCTCTCTCTCTCTCTCTCTCTCTCTCTCTCTCTCTCTCTCTCTCTCTCTCTCTCTCTCTCTCTCTCTCTCTCTCTCTCTCTCTCTCTCTCTCTCTCTCTCTCTCTCTCTCTCTCTCTCTCTCTCCCTTATCGATATAGGAAATGGGAACAAGAAAACTAGGACATGTAAAGAGGGATTGAGGATATAAATTGGGAGGATGAAATGGAAACAAGACAAAATGAAAGTTAATTGGATGGGAAGAAGGATGAGAGGAGAGGTGGAAAATAGTAAAATAGGGTAAAGTTGGTGGGATCTAAAGGCAAATTGGAAAGGAAAAGGAAAAGTAGGAAATATAGGGTTAAGAGGTGAAAAAGAGAGGGGAGGAGGTCGAAAAAGAAGTCAAATGAACACAAAGAGATGAAGATGAGAGAGAGAGAGAGAGAGAGAGAGAGAGAGAGAGAGAGAGAGAGAGAGAGAGAGAGAGAGAGAGAGAGAGATGCATAAAATTCATTTTAACTATTTTATAACGCGCTCACATTTTTGCCTGCTTTGGCAAATTCCAACCCTAAGGGTTGGATTTGCCTTGGGAATCCAATCCAACCCAAAGGGTTGGAGGTAGCTTTTGGATGACAAGGATGTGTTTTTCACAAAAGTTAGAAATTTGACCAAATATCGTGCATGCTCCCCCTATGGTTTACACATTTTTCAATATCAATACAAAAAAATGCCAGGATGACTTCAAGTTTTTTATTAGCTTTCTAACCATGTATTTTTTCAAAAAATTGATAACATTAAGGTTTCCATCTTCAAGTTCTTTTGCTAATGTGTTCTTTTTTTTCATAAAACCTATGTCTAGTATTTCTGGTGTAATTTTTTACACATTTATTGAAATTTGAAATAAATTACATTTTTAGATTCTAGACTCAATTCTATACACATTGAATTTTTTTAATTTTTTATAAGTTTTCAAAAAAATCGGAGGGGGGGGGGGGAGCACGCTCAAATTTTTATTTTTCAGGATGTGTCCACTTTGAAAATTTATAGAAAAATCATATATTCATAAAAAATAACAAAAAGAACATGCATAAACTACATGGTGTTAACTAATTTTCCACCATTACAATTTATCTAATACTTTAAAAAAGTCAAAATTTTTGGAGGGGCACACTAGACACTATGTTATATTTTTTTAACAAAAACAGGAGCACTTTGTGTGCTCCCCAGGTATTTGAACCTCTTAATCTCCACCATTTTTAGAAAAAAATAGTAGTTTTGAAACTAGACTTGGTGCACTAAAAAACTTGTTCTTATCACATCTTCTAATTTTGAGTGTGGCTATCTTCCATTTCTCATACAAGATCAAGTTTTTATGATTTTGGAAAAAAGTGGCCACTTTTGACCCCCTTTTGGTCCCCCATTTCCTTGCACATACCTTAGTTGTCTAGGAGACAAAAAAATACTACCAAAGGAAGAGTAAGGTTATCTAGAGGTAGAAGACAAGCAAACAATAATAGAGGACAACATACACATGGAGAAGCAAACACTTCTCAAAATAATGATTCTAGTCAAAACACAAGAGGAAGAGGGTAATCTTCAAGAGGAAGAGGCTACCATGGTAGAAGAAGAGGTAGAGGATTCATGGGAACATGTTATATCTATGGAGAAGGGGTTCAAAGAGAATTTGAATGTCCACAAATGCAACAAAATAATGGTGCAACAAAACAATTGTAGAGGAAATGAAGCTAGGAATCATATTGCTCAATCAAATGAAGAGAGTATTGCTTCACCCAACCATACAAAAGAACTAAAGAATGGGGAAGTTCTTATGATGAACAAAGTGATGTTGAAAATAGCTGAGGAGAATGAGCTGATGGAATGGAATAGTACTTTTAGAACCATATGCAAATTCAGATGTAAGTGTTGCAAATTCATTGTTGATAGTAGTAGCATAGACAATTTGGTGTCTAGTGAGATGGTAGAGGCTTGGGTTAAAGAAGATTGTGCATCTAAATCCATACATGGTTTTGTGGTTGTAAAAAAACATCAAGTTTGGGTAAGTGAGCAATGTTTGGTGAATTGTTGGTGAGAATGGGTCATAGATTGAAGACTTGAGCTTTAGTTTCTTGAGATTTTTGTCTTGCCAACTTGAATTTTTAAATTGGCTCCTATAAGGATGAGAATGTGATGCTATGCCAATGGATGTTTATCATGTCTTGTTGAAAAGGCCTTGGCAATTTGATAGAATGGTTATACATGATGGTAGGATGAACACCTAAAATCTTGTGAAGGATGGACAAAAGTTTACATTGAGCCCATCGAAGGCAAAAGGAGTAGACTGTAGTTCTAAGGTTGGTTTGATCATGGAAAAATAGTTCCTAAGAGCAATGAAAAAGGAGAAAGCTTGTTGTGCTTTCATTCCCAAACTAATGGAGGTTGGGATAGTGAGTAGAGTGGATGAAAGTTCACATAAGGTGAAGGGTGGTAGGAAATAATTTATTTGGATAGTTGCAACAAATAAGAGATCTCAACATTTAAAGACATGAGTAATGAAACAATTGGTTCGAGCATTACTAGACTTCAACAAAGTGTTTCAAGTTGATTGTGATGCTAGTGGAACAATGACTTGTGGAGTTTTGAGTCAAGAAGGTAAGCCTAGTGCCTACTTCTATGAGAAGTTGGATGAAGCCAAGAAGAGATATTCAATCCATGACCAAGAGTTATATGAAATTGTTCAAACATTAAAAAATAGTGGCACTATTTGCTACCAACAGAGTTTGTTTTATTCACAAAACATCAAGCATTATAGTTTATAAACAACCAAGGTAAGTTGAGTCAAGATCATATGAAGTGGGTTGAGTTTCTTCAAAGTTACTCATTTGTTTTAAAGCATAGGAGTGGTAGATCAAATAGGATAGTTCTAATGCATTGAGTAGAAGGTATATTTTTTGCATGAGATGAGAGCGGTGATCTCATCTCATCTCAATTAAAATCCTTGTTATGGGATGTTGCAATCTCTAACTCTATTTCTCCTTCATCACTTGAGTCTTGATTGGCTGCAATAGGTTCTCTCATATATATAGGTTTATTTGTAGCAATATTAAGTTCATTAAGCCAATCTCGTTCAAGTGGTGCAGTTTGTTACATTATATGCTCTTTTAGTCTTGAAAAAACTATTTTAGAAGTAGAAGTAGAAGGTTTCACAGTTTTTTTGGGAGCTCTAGGTTGCTCTTCTTTAGGTTCCTCTCCTAAATGCAAGCTCTTTCTTCTTTGCACTGTGACCTTTTTGGGTCTTTGGGAAGGTTCTGCTGGTATTGGCTTTTCTTCTTCTGAATCATATGCCCCTACTTGGGTTACTTTAGTTTTCTTGACATAAGATCTTATCTTATCCAATTTTCTAGAGACAGATTCTAGTAATGCTTTGCTTTCTATGGCTTCAGTGTCTCTCTTTTTGATTAGACTGTTCTTGATCATTAAGAATCTGGGTTACATAAGTATCTATCCTCTGAGTATAGGACTGAATAGTGGATACTGATGTGTTCAGATTCTTCATTTGATAAGTCAGACCAGAAGTATCTCCTAACAAGGAAGAAGCTTGTTTTTCTATTTTCTAAATGTTAGAATATACTTTATTTACAAAATGATCAACAATAGTTATTTTACCAAGACATGAATTAGTATTATGCATAGCCCGTTTGACATCTACTGCTATGTCATCAATGTTATCCTGAGTGAACATTAACCACTGGGCTTGCTAGTTCCTTTGTACTTTTGAATTCTTCTGCTTTGTGCCAATTGAAGTATGAAGCCTAGATTTGTATCTACCCCATAAATTCTTATCTTGATTTATGATTGTAAAAGACTCAGGAGTAGGCCATCTACCAAGTTCATAACATGCCACTTCTTTTGCATTGTTGGATCCAACCTGGATCTGATATTTAGTCTTCATTTTTGTGCCAACTCTAGGCAAAGACTCTCTCATCATAGCAGAAGGTTCATCCATCTTTTGCATTTTTATGCTTTTATTCTTTTGCCTATCATCCTCTTTGGGAGTAAGAGACAGTCTTTCATTGACTTGTCTAACCAATATGTTCATAACTTCAGGATTGCTACTGAGGTCAGACATGGTGGCAAAAGAGGATATGGATGGATAAGGGTTAATAGATGGTTGTTTATTTACCCTATAATGGATACCAGAGGTGGATGTTTCTTCAAGGTTATAATCCACATACGGTTTTTTATCAGCACAAGGAAAATTTCTAGTCAAATGTTAAGTAGCTTCTAGTCATAGGTCTGAATTGAGGTTCATGTTTTGTATTGATAGTTTGTTCTAAAATGGTTTACTGTGGAACATATCTTAGTTCTATATTAGGTACTCTTTTGCTTTGGACTAGAGGACGCTTAGAAAATCTATTTCTATTTACAGGTAAATTTTGGAAACGAGGATACTATTGGTTGATTAGTTGCTCTATGATGGGGAAACCTATATCAAAGCCAGTATGATCAATGTGTCGGCCATAATCTAATAGGTTGTTTGATCCTTCATGGAATCTGACCCCCATGGGAAAAGAAATTGGAGGAGACATAGTATTAAGCAACCTATAAACACATCAGCCCCCAATGGTGGAGTATACTAAACCGAGTTGTAAGAAAATACCTTTAACTTGAATAAGCAAATATAAAGCAGAGGTGATGAATTTATCAGAAAGGGAAAGAGTAAAATTAGGTGAAACTGGATTAACACCACCTCCTTTCTCACTGCTTAAGATTCCTCTGAACTGAACTATGATAGCTTGGTCCCAAATCCTACAATGGGTATCTATTAAGGTGGTGAAGTATTGTGCACCGATGTCATAATTGAAGTGAGGATGGACTATAATATCAACTTCGAGAAAGTGAACATGAAAATAACCTTTTTCTCACCATCTTTTAACATCTTTTGAGACTAAGAAAGGAAGATAAATAGGGCATATGCCCTCACCATAAACTAACAAATTTAACTCAGACTAACAGACAGAATCAGAGAACTTAGCTCGAATGTCTTTCTCAGGATATAATGTAGAGATTTTAACATCAAAATACTTAAAATTTCCTTTTTCATATACATGAGATTCATCCTTATATTCAAAATAACTATGGATTACTTCAAATAAAGTGGAACTTGCATTAATCAATCTTCGGCTTGCCATAATGGAGAGGATTTGACTTACTATTTTGGTTTCATGATATTCCCTACTACTTTAGTCAACTTAATTTCACCCTTCACACGGCTTGCCTGGCATTCAAATGGGACTTAGTGTTGTAACCTCCACAAGTACTACGCACGCTACTAACAAAGTGCAAATCAAAGAGTGCTCCAAACAAGGGAAGAAGCAAAATAACACAGACTTTCATACCAATGGTAAATAAGTAATCACCAATGTAGAACAACAAGGATCTTTTAAGCTTTATTAATGAAAAGGAAGATTACAAAATAAATGATAACTGATAAGGATTATCACTTATGATCTCTAAACAATTTCTGGTTACTTAGATCGCACTAAGCGTAGAGCAAGAGCATACTCTTGTCATATCCTAAATTCTATCACTCTTATTTTGAATTAAACTTTGAATGCCAAATGAGTGAGTTGTATGGCCTTTTATAGCATGAAGGCAGAACTCAAATCTCATTAGCTACAAATTATTATTGAAATGCAACCATAGGAAAATGACACCTAGCTAGGCACTATTGAAGTGGACAGCTGCTATACAGTCTAGTCTGGAATATTGACAATAGTTGAGACAGACGAATCACCTTTTTTAAAACCTATAAGGGACAATGACCTACTTTACACCTGAAAGTAGATACAGGGATCTTGCTTTTTTCTACAGGGTTGCATCCTATTGCTAGATCTTAACATGGTTGGTGTCACAACACCGACAAGCCCAAGTGCTAGCTGAATGGTGTATTAGTTGGCATAAGTTTTGTCGGTGATGGTTTGAAAACATCTTCCCAATCTTGGGATCTAAAATTGAAAGCATAAGTGATATGGAGAAGCTCATTTGGATATGCATAATCAAGTTATGTTCTTCCCACAAGTAATGTTGGCCTGAGGATTGGTTAAAAATCCTGTATAATGGATTTTGGAAACCAATTAAAGCTATAGGATAAAATTCAACATGAGGTAAACCATAAGGCCATGGATTGGTCATATGATTAATCATGCCTTCTAAGAGTGCCCAATAGATATTTCCATGAATATGATCTAGAAATTCTTTCATATCTCTAGTGAGCATCAAAGAAAATGTGTTGGCATGATCTACTTCTATCTGCAGAAAAGTAATGCTATTGATAAACCCAAACTTAATGTTTTTCAACAAATTCATTTTTAAAGTCTTGGGCCAATCTGGTGCAAACAAACATCTGATATAGGCATCAAAACTAAATCTGTGTCATATTATACAACTGATATTGGCGTATTCTAAACCAAAATGACTCAAAAATTTTGTTTCTCGATTTGGCTCATAAACTCCTTCATAATTATGCTAATAAGTAATCTGAGATCATCCAACCATTTGTTGAGGAAATAAATAGAAATAATTGGGTCAAGAATTTCTGGAGTCAGTTGAGGCACAATGATGGTGTCATAATTTTCAAGATCTATTAATTCTTGGTAATTTGAGAAGTCATCAATTAATTCTATCATCATTGAAGATGCATCTACCATTGAAGCCATTTCCCTTGTCAGAGAATCTACTAATGGATTATTATCACCTTTAATCCATTCTATATCAAAATCATAGCTCATAAAATCAAAATGCCAACGTGTAATTCTACCATGAGCAAGATCTTTATCTAGCTTCTTTTTTAGAAGTCCCAACATTGCTTGGCTATCTATTCTTACAATAAAATGTTCAGGCTTTAGGAAGATTTTGAATTTTTTAATACCTTTTTTGACTGCTAAGATTTCCTTCTCATAGATGCAATAGCCACATTCAGTTTCTGTGAAAGTGCCTAACCTATATCCACAGATATGCATTCCTTCTCCTGGGATCTCCTGAATAAGGACTACACCCCAAACATCATCCGAAGCATCTATGTAGATAATCAATCGAAATCCTTGTTTTGGGATATGCAATGTAGGTAGATGTTGGCATTTTTCTTTAATCTTCTTGATAATTTCAGTAAGCTCATCATACCAAGGTCCTGCATCTTCCTTCAACTGGTTTTGTATCTTTTTCCTATCTTTTTGCAGTCCATTGTAGAAGGGAGAGACATAATTGAGACATCCCAAAAAATCACTGAATTTGCTTCTTATCCTGTAAAACATCTAAAAATTGATTAATGTGCTTTAGAATAGGAGGTTGCAATCTCACTTTTCCTTCAAACAAAATTAAACCTAATAAGTTAATCTCTTCTTGCCCAATGACCATTTTTTGGTTGAGAGACAGATACCATGTACTTTGATAGCCTTGTAGAGATCTTGGAGGTGCGCTAGATGAGTCTGAACATTCTCAAAGAAAACAATAATATCATCAATGTATACATCACATAATTCTTTAAGTTGCCTTAAAGATTTATCCATTCTTCTCTGGAAATAGGATGGAGCGGTCTTTAATCCAAACGACATAACATTCCATTCATAGAGACCTTGAGGTATAGAAAATGTTGTTTTATACCTCTCTTCTTCTTTAACTTTTACTTGCCAAAATCCCAATTTATAGTCAAATTTGGAGAAAATTCTCTTAGATGATGCTATTCTAATCAAATCTGAACTAAATGGGATTGGATAATTAAAAGGAAGAATGATATCATTTAGAGGCTTATAATTTATACAAAATCTTTTCTTACCTCTTTCTCGCTCTGCTCTTTTATTTACCAAGAAGGTGGGACAATTGAAAGGACTTCTACTTTCTCTAATAAAACCTCCATTGAGGAGTTCATTCAGATGTTCATTCATTTCATGAACCTTAGAAGGACTCATTAGATGTGTTGGTTTAAAGGGTGTCACATTTTGATAGTCTGGTTTTATCTTGATTTCACATTCTTCATGATCCTTAGACCAAAATTGTAGAGGATTTAAGCTGCAACAATATGGTTCGAACTTGGCTTTGACCGATTCCATCAATAATGGTGGTTTCTAAATCTGGAGACTTGCTTTGTCTTTTCTTGATTGATTTTTATTGCCTTCCTTTTTTTCAAACTTAAAAATAATAATTTTGAGCGTAGGAATCTTGATCTATCCATCTTCATGTCTCAAGGAGACTTCACGAGTTCTTAAAATGAAGGGTTCATATTTTGTAAGGAACAATCATCCTAGCAAAATATCACCTTCAAGTGCATTATATTCAATGAAGTCCGTGACAAATTTCTTACCTTGAATTTCAATTATCACATCTTGAGCGTATCTTCCCATCTAGAGCTGCTCACCATTAATCACATATCCTTTGGGAAGATCATGCCTTGGCTTCCAGAATTCAGGAGGTATTGCCTTTGTTTTAGAAAAGATTCTCAAAGAACCAAAATCTAGAAAGTTATCCATAGGTATTTTCTTAAAACCAGGAAATCAAAGATCAATTCTAATATATGTACAATTATTAGAAAGATATACAGCTTTAATAGGCTCTCCCATTTTAGCTAGTTCACCTATTTCAGAACTGGAACTTTCTCAAGATTGTTCTCATTTGCTATTGGCTTTGTTATTAGCAACAAACAAAATGTCTCTAACTTCCCCCACTAAAGCATTGAGATTCCTTATCTCTCTTTTTTGTTGTTGGAGGAAACCTTTGACTTTTGCTAAATCTTGAGCAATATAATCAAGTTTAGAACACAAAGTATTGAAATCAGAATATTGATCCTTGGACCTGTGCACTTTCTTTTTCTTGGGAGATAGAGGAGATGAAGGTATTTTCCATTGTGTTTATAACCATGGGAAGAGGAGGATGGTTTTCTCTTTTTTGAGTTAGTAAGTTGTGATTGGACTTCTTCTTTTTCTACTTCCCATTCTTTGATCTTCTTGAGTTGTTTAACAACTTTTCTTTACCAATCTTTTGACAACTGATTCAATTTTCTATTCATATGAAGAAGAATCGGATGTATTAGATTCTACTTCTAACTTTGAGGATGTTATGTGAACTATCTTATGCTTATCTCGAGTCATGGAGAATTTTTTTGGAATGACTTCCAGTAATTCATAGATTTTCTCATCATTAAACTGAGTGAATGCTTCTTCAGTTTCTAGGATATCCCATTTTCTAGCATGATCTTTTGCTTGGAAAGCTGCATAAACTTTTGTACTAGGATTCAATTTTCTGGGATAGTTAGTTGCATAGTGAGGTCCTTTACAAATAAAACACCTAACTGGTCCTTTTCCTAAAAGTTTATTCTTTTTAAACACATATTTTGGGGCTTGTCTTCTTTTGAAAGAACTTTTGTTGATAGGAGCCAATCTAAACCTCTTTTCATACTTGAATTTACTTTTCTTGAATGTATATTCCATATCATGTAGATGAGATTGGCACCTTTTGCAATGACAATGCTTACCACATGATTTCTTTTTAAATCTTCTCACATGCTGGAAATCTTTAATCTCGTTGATTGGTGGTAGATCGCAGTATTCTTTCAAGTTACAAGAAGAATTAAATTCCTCTTTGTTAGCATTGAGGGCTCCTAACATGCACTGCTTATCTAACTTGTAGCTAATGAGAGTTTTTAACTCAACAAATGTATATTTATCTACAATAGTCTTTTTTCTATCAATAATATAATCTTCAGCCTAACTGCCTAATTCACAAGGGAGAGAATTCAAATAGAACTTTTTTGTGGTAAGACCATGATATTTTTGTGCTGCTATCATGTATTTTTCAAATACCAAATTATATTCATGCAATTTTCCCAAATTCTTTAACTGCAATGAATATAATATATTTTCTACCTCTAAAATATCATTTCGGTGATCACCACAAAATAAATCTATCAAAATTAATTTTAGCTGGGAGAAACCTTCTGCTGAAATGTCATTTCTTCCCATATCTACTTCCTTAACTACTGCTTCATCTAGAGAGATTTGGGTAATAGTGCCATTGTCTGGTAGGAAATTCCACCGATCTTTGAGTTTGCTAGACATTAATCTAACAACATACATGACTTTAACACCATTAGTCCAACTTTGTCCTCTTATGTCAAAGAAGTTTTCTAATGTGTCACACCAAGTGCATATAGTATCATATGGGTCAACAATTTTATCAATGTTTAAGATATATCTAGATGCAACATATGATCTCATCTATTCTAGCTTGGGATTTTCAGATGTTGCATCTCTCATTTCAATATCGAAGTTATCACCAACAAACGCGTGGCTTGCCATCTAGTATACTTCCCAATCTTCTGCTTGGTTTATTTGATCAATTTCTAATTCTAATTCCATTTCTTCTTCATGATCAAAATGATGGGATGATGCAATCTCTAACTCTATTTCTTCTTCATCACCCAAGTCTTGATTGGTTACAACAAGTTCCCTCATATATATAGGTTTATTTGTAGCAATATAAGTTTATTAAGCCAATCTCATTTAGGTGGTGCAATTTGTTGCATCATATGCTCTTTCATTCTTGGAATAACTATTTTGGGAGCAGAAGTAGAAGGTTTCACAATTTTTCGAGAGCTCTGGGTTGCTCTTCAAGTTCCTCTCCTAAAAATAGGCTCTTTCTTCTTTGGACTATGACCTATTTCGGTCTTTGGGAAGGTTCTACTGGTATTGGCTTTTCTTCTTCTGAACTATCTACCCCTACTTGGGTTACTCTAGTTTTCTTGACATAAGATCTTATCTTATCCAATTTTCTAGAGCTAGATTCTGGTAATGCTTTGTTTTCTTTAGCTTTAGTGTCTCTTTTCTATTCAGATTGTGCCTGATCATTAAGAATCTGGGTTACATAAGTATCTGTCCTCTAAGTATAGGACTGAATAGTGGATAATAATGTGTTTAGATTCCTCATTTGATAAGTCAGACCAAAAGTATCTCCTAACAAGGAAGAAGTTTGTTTTTCCATTTTATGAATATTAGAATATAATTTATTTATAAAATGATCAACAATAGTTATTTTACCCAGATGGGAATTAGTATTATGCACATCCTGTCTGACATCTACTACTATGTCATCAATGTTATCCTGAGCGGACATTAACCACTAGGATTGCTAGTTCCTTTGTGCTTCTGATTTCTTCTGCTTTGTGCCAATTTAAGTATGAAGCCTAGATTCATATCTACCTCATAAATTCTTATCTTGAATTATGACTATAAAAGACTCAGGGGTTGGTCATCTACCAGGTTCATAACCTGTCACTTCTTCTGCATTGTTGGATCCAACCTGGATCTAATATTTAGTCTTCTTTTCTATGACAACTCTAGGCAAATACTCTCTCATCATAGCAGAATGTTCATCCATCTTTTGTATTTTTATGCTTTTATTCTTTTGCCTATCATCCTGTTTGGGAGTAAGAGACAATCTTTCACTAACCTGTCTAACTAATCTATTCATAACTTTAGGATTGTTTCTGAGGTCAAACATGGTGGAAAAAGAGGATATGGATGGATAAGGGTTAATAGATGGTTATTTATTTACCCTATAATGGCTACCGAAGATGGATGGTTCTTCAAGGTTGTAATCAACATACAATTTTTTTATCAACACAAGGAAAATTTCTAGTCATTGAGTAGCTTCTAGTCATAGGTCTAAATTGAGGTTCATGTTCCTTATTGATAGGTTGTTCTAAAATAGTTTGCTGCAGAATAGATCTTAGTTTTATATTAGCTACTCTTCTTCTTTGGACTAGAGGACACTCAGAAAATCTGTTTCTATTTATGGGTAAATTTTGGAAATGAGGAGACCTCTGGTTGATTAGTTGCTCTATGATGGGGAAACCTATATCAAATCCAGTATGATCAATGTGTTGGCCATAATCTAATAGGTTGTTTGATCCTTCAGGGAATCTTGAATTTATCAGAAAGGGAAAGAGTAAAATTAGGTGAAATTGAAATAGCACCATCTCCTTTCTCACTGCTTAAGATTCCTCTAAACTGTGCTATGATATCTTGGTCCCAAATCCTTCAATGGGTATCTATTAAGGTGGCAAAGTATTTTGGACCATATTCCCCTTTCCCACAAATTAAATAAATATTCCAATTTATTTAATTTGGAATTTGTTCACTTTTGCTCAATTCCTCTAATTATCATTTACCTCCTAATCACATGCGCATGGGTTAATTTAATGATTGATCAATAACTACATCCCCCAAACTTCTAGAGGATCCAATTGTCATATCTTGTACATGCATGTACATGACAAGTGGTACTTTGAGGTATGGACAAATCTGGTGCAGGGGCACCATGTCAATTTTTGTAAATATGGTCTTATGCTAGTTTTTTGAGGTGTTTTGAGTCTTGTGAGTCCAATAAGGTCATAATAAACCATTTTATCATGTAATTAGTCTAGTTGGAGTCGTTATTGTCATATTTGTAATATTGTCAAAAGTTGTAAATGTGGACAAAGTGCAAATTAGGAAGTTGAAAGGTCACTTTTGTAAAGGGAAGTTGAAGAGTCAGTTTGTAATGGGAAGGTCTTGGGTCAGTTGTTTCAGTTGGGAAAAGGTTGATATGTGTTTAAAAAGACTTTGTAAATGTTTGAAAAATGGTGGATGATGTAATTTTGAGAATTTGAAGATCAAACAATAGACTTTCCTATGTTTCTTTCATTAAAATTGCTTCTACAGTCCTTGGTACAACTCTGTATAGGCAGTAGGTGGTTGAATGTGAATTGAATCTGATAGAGGCATGAATTAAGAGCGTTTTGGTTTTTATTTAGATTGATTTCATAAAGTTTCAAGCATTTTATAGCCTTTTTTCTGAGACTGCCTGAGAAACCCTGTTTTGAGGGTTTGATAGTAAAAAAATGGACTCAACTCAATCTACTGTAGGCATATTTCACAACAATGGGCTCATACCAACAGATTCTTCAAATTTCATAGGCTTTCCTCTTAGGCAATCTCCCTCTACAAAGGCACAATCAGGGTCTTCAACTTTTCAAAACTAAACAAGACTTCCAGAGGTCTTCTTACCCCTTAGGGACTCAAACACAACCAAACCAACCCCTTCCCAAAGTCTACCCCTTCAATTCTTGATCATTCCCTATATTGGCTATCCAAGTGCTAGTAGCCCTCCAAACAGGAACTTTTCAACATATTTTGCAAAAACCACTTCAAACCCACAAAAGAAATATCTTTTCATATACCCATTAAGGTGTTCTTCAATATACCTCAAAAGCACATACCCTTGTTTTGGAACATCATCACTAAAAATTGACTGGTACGCCAAACAGAGGGGCAATTAGCCCTATTTTCCAAAGCATCACCTATCCAGACACTCAATCCCAATTCACCCTTGACAGTCCTTCACTAGGTTACAAATGGGCTGAATCAACAATTTTTGGTACAATAAATGTCTTTTGCATTATCAAACCACTAAACCCTTAATTTAAGCTTAACTATGCTTGAAACAGTGAGGGTTTAATGAAAATACACCCTCCAGACCTCTACTCTACTAACTAAACCTTCAAACACTTCTAATACTATCTACACATGCTTAATCCACCATTACATGACTAATTTCAAAGACCCTTATACAAACCCTAGCATCTAACCATCAAATTATGCCCAAAACTCATGAATTCCTAATTAGGACAACCACTCAAATCCATCAAATCACCTCTCCCCTGCTCCTACCAACACAAGAAACATGAAAATAAACCTAACTAACACCATTCCACTAGGTTATAGAGGTTTCCAATAGTGAAATGGTCACTTATTCCATTTTTTTACTATCAAACCCTCAAAACAGGGTTTCTCAGGCAGTCTCAGAAAAAAGGCTATAAAATGCTTGAAACTTTATGAAATCAATCCAAATAAAAACCAAAACATTCTTAATTCACATCTATATCAGATTCAATTCACATTCAACCACCTACTACCTGTACAGAGCCGTACCAAGGATTGTAGCAACAGTTTTAATGAAAGAAACACATGAAAGTCTATTGTTTGATCTTCAAATTCTCAAAATTACATCATGCACCATTTTTCAAACATTCACAAGGTCTTTTTAAACACATATCAACCTTTTCCCAACTGAAACAACTGACCCAAGACCTTCCCATTACAAACTACTCTTCAACTTCCCTTTACAAAAGTGACCTTTCAACTTCCTAATTTACACTTTGTCCACATTTACAACTTTTGACAATATTATAAAATATGGCAATAATGACTCCAACTAGACTAATTACATGATAAAATGGTCTATTATGACCTTATTGGACTCACAAGACTTAAAACACCTCAAAAACCTAGCATAAGACCATATTTAAAAAAATTGACATGGTTCCCCTGCACCAAAATCTTCCAATCCCTTTTCCTCAAATTTAAAATTTGTTTGTCCTTATGTCTTACAAATTTTAAATTTGAATAAGATCCAAACTATGCCTTTTTATTAATTCCTCCAAACTACTCTAACTACCCCATTAATCCTAGCCATCCACTAATCCCAAAATCAATCATCCACCCTTGATTCTCCTTAAATAATGGAACTTCCAATTGCATCCAATCCTCCTTTGCCACTTGTCCAATTCTCTTTTCTTGAGAGCTCTCAAGCAATGTGAGCCCTTGATGTTCATCCTCAATCCTAGCCCTTCATTTTGGCCTCCTAAAATCTATAAATTGGAGGTGCCTCTCATCATTTCACAACAACAATTGAATGCAAGGATATGCTGCCAGTTTGAGCACATAGACATCAAGAAAATTAAGCAATTATAATATGACATATCAAAGGGAGTTCAAGTTTATGGATTGGCTTGAATTGAATTTCCTTTCTGGTCTAGTCTTGAGTGTTGATAGTTGATTGTAATTAGGAGGTTTAACTAATTTAGGTCTCCTTTGTATGATTACTTTCTACTATACACATATTTTTATAAATATAAATATGCTAGTAAATATTTATTTATATTTTAGAGAAAGGAAAATAAAAAAATTATTGTAAAATATTTATTTTATTTTTATATGCATTCAAAAAGTTAAACATAAATTATTTTAATAAAACTTGAGTTTAAAATTTGAAGAACTTGTTTAAAATTAGAAAGTATAGCTTGAAAGGAAGCAAGGTACGCGGAATACACTTTCTACACCAATCTAATGAGGAGAGTTGTACACATTTTTATCTTTTAACAATTACATTAATGAAGATACACAATACATGAAAGATATAAAACAACACATGCAAATATAAATGCTCACAACACAAGATATACGTGGGGAAAACCCTTTCGAGTGAAAAACCCCACACTCTAAAGCACAATCCAATGTATTAGTATGTAAACAATAAAGGTTACAACATACTTCCAGAGCCAAGATCTTACAGGAGTTCACCAATATTTATAATCAAGAGTAATTTCATCAGCATAACAGTACCTACAAATGAACCATACAAACTACTCCAACATGCACCTTATTTATAAACCTCAAGCATGAAGGAAGCTTCTAGAGGAAGATACAAGAGGTGGACATCCAAATCCATATGGCACACATTCCAACACCTTTTTTGTAACAAATGACACTTGTGCAATATTCCCTTACACCTCTTACATCCCTCCAAACTTGGGTGCCCCAAATTTGCCCAAAATAAGTATGACAGATACTCTTACACCATCATAAAATCTTGCATATATGACAGCACTTATAGTTGTAAGAGAATATGTCATAACTGATTATTAATAAATGATAGTCTTACAACTTGTCATAGTCAAACTTGGGTGCCTAAATATGCCTTATTCAAATATGCAAAGATGCTTCATGACACATCTCATACCCATAAGAATCTCTATTTCTGGCTCTTACATGTCATATATTATGTCATATGTCATAACCTCTTACACATTGAATAAGATGCTGACACATGGAAAATTAATGCCACCTCAAATGGGATGCCTATATTTCCTCATGTTGACATGTCCATCCAAGTCACCTTCGAAGTGGGATGACAACTCACCATGCCACCTCAAACTAAATGAAAAAATAGGATCTGCATAAATAAATACAATATAGCCAATTATAAATAAATAATTAAATATCAATGTTAGGAACTTTCAAAGGTTGAGACACCTTAACGCCCAACATTCTCCCACTTGTCAAACACCTTTCAAGAGCCAATAGAAAAATAAGATTTTAACTACTAGGGGCTGAGAGGCCCATAGACTTCGAACACCCTCTGAACTTCTCTATGCTCACAAGTTTGGTCAAAGAATCTACAACATTTGTCAAAGTATCAAATTTCTCCAAATTCACCTTCCCATCCTCTACCATGTCGTGTACAAAATGGTACTGGACATCAATATGCTTTGTCCTCTATGTGGAAAGTAGGATTCTTCACCAAACATATGGCACTCTGACTGTCACAACAAATAGTAATCTTCCTTGCATCAAACCTTATACCGGAACACAATCTCTTAAGCCAAATGGCTTCCTTACAAGCATGAGTTTCTACCATGTACTCTGTTTCTGTAGTGGACAAAGTGACTACAACTTGTTGCTTACTCATCCAACTGATAGCACCACAAACCATCGTGAACACATAAGCACTGGTGGATCTTCTTTTGCTGTCAATGTCACTTGCCCAATCTGAATCCACAGATCCATGAATACAAACTGAATGCAAAGCTCATGTAGGATAACCATGATAACATATGGAATACTCAAAAGTACCCCCAAGTATCTAAACACTCTCTTTACCACATTCCCAATGTTCCCATTCAAGTTTAGCAATAAACTGACTAAGGACTCCCACTGCTTGGGTAATGTCTAGAGTTGTACAGATCGTAGTATACATCAAACTACCAAACACTAGCATAATCTACTCTCATCATAAGCTCCATCTTAGTATGATATTTTAGACAATCTACAACAGATAACCTAGTCCTCATCATAACATGAACACACAACGGTCTACAAGCTACCAAGTTTTCTATTTTCTTTGTCTCTTTTGATTTCCATTTCCAAAATGTACCTAGCTGCCCCTAAATCTTTCATTTCAAACTGTGCTAAAAGCTGAGACTTCAAATCAGAAATCAAACTTTTACCATTCCCAATGAACAACATATCATCAACATATAATGAAATAATGAGAATATGATCATTAGCCATTTAAAGTAAACACAATGATTTGATTTTGATCTTAAGTAGAAATCCCAAACTCAACACAAAGGTATCAAACTTTTGGTACCACATCCTAGGAGACTATTTCAAACCATACAAAGACTTTTTTAACTTGCAAACCAAATTTTCTTTACCTCTCCCAATGTAGTACTCAGGTTGTGACATGTAAATCTCTTCCTCCAAGTCATTATGAAGGAAATTTGTCTTCACATTCGTCTGTTCAACTTCTAAGTCGTATGCAATAACAAGTGATAACAAGAATCTGATAGATGTCATCTTTGCAACGAGAGAGCAAATCTCACCATAATCTACTCCCTCAACCTAAGAATACCCCTTCACGACCAACCTTGCCTTATACTTCTCAACACTATCATTTGAACCAAATTTCTTCTTGAATACACATTTGCATCCAATGGGTTTAGATCCATTAGGCAAGGGCACCAAATCCCAAGTGTTATTTTTCTTCAAAGTAGCCATCTCAGCTTCCATGGCCTCTTTCTAGGAATTTGTATCACTCATACCCATAGCCTCCCTTATGGTCCTAGGCTCATCAATGTTGGAAATCAAAGCAAAAATGCAACTAAAATCATGCAGTTAATAACCAAACCTATTACGTTGTCCCCTTATCCATGTGGACCTCCTCAATAATTGAGGTTGAGGTTCTTCTTCTTCTTATGAACTTTCAGAGCTGTTGGATCTCTCCTCATCATCAGGTCCAACAAGTGTTTTCAGTTCAACTTTCTTAGGGGTGGAAGGAAGTTGAACCACATCCTCTTTCTTCTCTTCTTTCTCTGGTTACAAAATAATAGAAGGATTGAGTTCTATGTAGATCACACTCCTATTGTACAGAACCCTTTCAGCCACTGGATCCTAAATCTTGTACCCTTTCACACCAATGTCATAATCAATGAAGATATACTTCACTGCCTTGTTCTCCAACTTAGACCTCTTCTCCCTAGGCACATGTACATATGCTTCACAACTAAATACTAGAAGATGTCTTAATGTGGGATTTTTTACCTAACCACACCTCCATAGGTGTTTTCTCAACAAGTGTTGAATTAGGAGACATGTTAACCAGGTAGCAAGCGGTAGCAACAACTTCGACCCAAAATTTTTGTTCAAGCCCAGCTCCACTAAGCATACTCCTAGCCCTCTCCATCAATGTCATGTTCATCCTCTCTGCAACTCCATTTTGCTAAGGGGCATATAGAGTTGTCTTGTGCCTCTCAATCCCATGTTCCTTATATAACTTGTTGAAATCTACTAAACAAAAATCATTGCCATCATCAGTCCTCAAACACTTAATCTTTTTATCCATCTGATTCTCTACAAGAGCCTTAAACTCTTTGAACCAACTAAAGACTTCAAATTTTCTTCAAAGGAAATAAACCCATTTCCTTTTACTATAATCCTCTATGAAAGATACAAAGTAAATAGATTTTGAAATCAACAGAACATTCACAAGACCAAAAACATCATAATGTATCAAGTCCAATACCCTAGAAAATTTATGAGAACTGGAATAAAATTGAACACAGTTTTGTTTTTCATAAATGTAAAGTTCACAAAAATTGAACTCAAGATTACAATCATTCATACCCTCAAAAAGATTTTTATTCTTCAAGGCTCTAAGACCCTTCTCACCAATGTGACAAAGTCTTTGGTGCCATAACATTATCTTCTCAGCTAGAAGTTTTATCTCCGTAGAATGAGCACCCTTAGCTACCCAGAAAGCACGACCATTAGAAGTAGATGCAACAATCCTCTTTGTTGCTGGTTCTAATGGTGAGGATGCAAACTTTGAAGTTCTCTTCTTCGAAATTGAAGAACTATTGCACTGAACCATGCATGCATCAAACTTGAATAGAGTGCCAATTGAAACACCCTTAGCTAGTATCATAGATCCTCTATTCTTATTGCATCCTCCATTCAAGAAAACAACCTACACACCCACATCATTCAATTTACTTACAAATAATAGGTTCATTACCAAACCAGGGATATACAGAAAACTATTGATCCACTTCACTCGTCCATTAGGGAATCAAATCAAGACTCTTCCATGGCCAACAATCTTCATATGAGAGCCATCACCCAAGTACACCTTCCCACCATCATATTCTTCATACTTAGTGAACCAAATTCGATGATAGTTCATGTAAAAATATGCACTAGAGTCAATAAGCCACACATCTTTTGATGTATGTGTTGCTAAGGTAGCAACAAACACTTCTCCATCATCCTGAGAGGATTTGTCAGAATCTGAATCATAGTTCTTTTTATTCTTCTTCTTTTTGCACTCCTTATAGAAATGCTTAGGTTTACCACAGTTCCAACATAATGCCTTGGACTTTCCAGGAGACTTAGATTTCCCAGGAGACTTAGATTTCCCATGGGATTTGGATATTGACTTATGTTGCTTCTTGTCCTTCTTTTTCTCTTTGTCTTTTGATCGACCATGAACCATAAGAGCCTCCTTAGCCATTTCAAAAGATTTTCTCCACATCTCTTCAAACAGTAATGATGCAACCACTTCATCCATCTTGAAGGTGGTAGTGGTTCTCCTAATGGCCATAATTATTTGGTCCCATGAATCTAGCAAAAAACCTAACAAAGTCATACACTGATCCTCCTCCATTTTTACACTAACGAAGCTCAATTGGGCAACAAGCATGTTAAAATGATTCAGGTGATCTGTAATTGATCCTCCATCCTTAGAGAGTACAACTTCTTTCTCAGGAACAACTTATTTACCCAGGATTTAACCTAATAAATTTGACCAAGTTTCTTCCACAAATCTACAGGTGTAGCCTCTTTATGGGCATTCAATAACATGGAGTCAGCAAAACAAAGTCTCACAAGACACTTAGCCTTCCAGTCCATTAGATCCCAGTCTTCTTGTTTCATGTCTGATATATGACATCTTTCTATATATAGCAATCCACAGGTCTCTGTCAACCAACATGTCTTCCATCTTGAGTTTCCACAACTCACAGTTACCTATGTTAAATTTTTCCATCGCTATCTTCCCAGATGTGATCACCATATCCTTCCTGCAACAAAATTTCAAAATCCTCTGTACAAACTCCCACTCAAACGAAGATCGGTTCAAAAAACCCTCTACCCAACAACTAGAACCAAAGTTGATCATGCTCTGATACCAATTGAAAGGAAACAAGGTACGTGGAATACGCTTCCTACATCGATCTAATAAGGAGATTTGTACAAAATTTTATCTTTTAATAATTACAATAAGAAGAAACACAATAGATGAAAGATATAAAACATCACATGCAAATATAAATGCTCACAACACAAGATATATGTGGGGAAAACCCTTTCGGGTGAAAAATCTCACACTCCAAAGCACAACCCAATGTATTAATCTGTAAAAAATAAAGATTACGACATACTTCCAGAGCCAAGCTCTTATAGGAGTTTACCAATGTTGATATTCAAGAGTAATTCCGGTAGCATAACAATACTTGGAAATGAACCATACAAACTACTCCAACAAGCACCTTATTTATAAACAACATCAAGCATGAAGGAAGCTTCTACAAGAAGATACAAGAGGTGGGCATGCAAATCCACATGGAACACATTTCAATACCTTTTTTGCAGCAAATGAACTTGTGCAATATTCCCTTAGACCTCTTACAACCCTCCAAACTAGGGCGCCCCAAATTTTCCCAAAATAGGTATAACATATGCTCTTACATCGTCATAAAATCTATCATATATGTCAACACTTACAGCTATAAGAGAATCCATCATAACTCACTATTAATAAATGATTCTTTTACAACTTTTCATAGTCAAACATGGGCACCTAAATATGCCTTGTTCAAACATGCAAAGATGCTTCATGACACATATCATACCTGTCATAAGAATCTCTATTTTTGGCTCTTACATGTCATAAATTTCGTCATATGCCATAACCTCTTACACACTAAACAAGATGCCGACACATGGCAAATTAATGCCACCTCAAATGGGACGCCTACATTTCCTCATGTTGACATGTCCATCCAAGTCACCTTCCAAGTGGGATGACAACTCACCATGCCACCTCACACTAAATGACAAAATATGATGTGCATAAATAAATACAATATAGGCAAAATATAAATAAATAATTAAATACCAATTTTAGGAAGTTGCAAAGGTTGAGACACCTTAATTCCCAACATAGCTTTGGAAAAATAACTTAAATAATTTTTTTTTTCAAAGAAAAATAAATCAAGAAATGAAATAATATAAAAAGAAAAGTGAATTTGTGTTTTTTAAGGAATTATAATAGAAATACGTGTCCCCAGTTAACTCATGTTGTTAAGTAATTTATATTTAATTAATTTGTATTATATGAGATGAGTTTTGATTTTTTAGAGTATCTTAGGAGACCCATTTTATATGTAAATTTCTCAGCTTTTCTATCTATTCCTTACCTCTCTTATTCCTTTCCAATTGTTCTTGTTTCCACCATATTGCGACATATCATTTCAACTTTAAAATCATCATGTCCCATATCTCTATCTATTCCTTACCTCTCCTATTCTTTCCAATTGTTCTTTCCACCATACTGCAACATGTCCTTGCAATTAGTCTTAGAAAACCTTACCCTTTTAAGATCTATAATTTCCACATACTCAAAATTTTCTTCTAGATCATTTATCCAATAAATCAATTCTTTTGGATTCAAACTACTAGAATAACTAACAATATCAATTCTAGGTATCTTACCAAATTTAGAAATAGCTTTCAACATAGTTATCTAATTTGTATCCTCTTCTTCTTGTTCATCTACAACTTGTTTGAATATTGATGTATTCTTTGACACAATTCTTCTTCTCTCAATTTTCTTCATCATCAATTTAATTATATCTAGGGTTATAACCTTTCCTTTTACAACATCCAACAAGATCTGTACATTCCTCATCATCTCAAAGATTTCTTCCATCCTTCCAATAGCATTTGCAATACCTTGGCCTCTACCCACTTTTCATGGAGGCATCTTGACTTTCTAGTCTAATACAAACTACCTAAGGTTTAGTGATCTATTTATAAACTCCCTTGCAAACTACCTCAAGTTTGGCATTTTTTTCACAAACTCTCTTGTAGATTGTCTTAGATTCGACAAATATCTACAAGCTTCCTTTATTAATTGTTTCAGGTTCAATAATTTATTTACAAATAGAACTCTCTTGATACCTTCTACCCAATATATAATATTGGAAGATATCACTCACAATTTGATACTATCAAATATTCTTATACCAATCGATGGCATTCCTTAAGATTCAAAACCATCCTCTAATACCATTTAATACATCAATGGCCAAACAATCCAATTAAAGATTATCCAACCATATAGCCAATTATATAAATGTACATAGAAAAACTCAATGACAACAAATTTATAGAAATGTGATATTATCGAATTCATAATCAAAATTACATTTATTATATTGTCACAAGGTATTACAACATGAGGCCTCAACCTTCAATAAATCACATGCATAGTTAGTATGCAAATTATAATCTTCTTAGTTGATATGCGATACAATGGTCTTCATAATATTCTTTTAGATTGTCTTCTTATGATCTACTTTCTTGTCAACTTCTATGGAGTTTCAATTTTAGAACTAGAACCAAAGCTAACTAATCTATAATTGTTTTATATTGATGATAATGTTGTTTATATAGTGAGTGCAAGCAATGAGAAGATTATGCATTGACCAACAAGGTGGTGCAAATCTCTATACATAATGAATATGTAAAAGGGAACCTTTTGGAATGCATACAGTAACATGTAAGTGATGGAACTTGATGTGGCCCTAATCACAAGCCTCCTTGGGATCAATAAGCTTGATTATGTATTCAACTATTCGTGTGAACCTTTAGTGTTTACCACATAATTTAAATAGGTTTTTCTATTTGATATGTAAATTCATAACATTTGCCCAATGGCTAGGTTTGTGGAATCATGTTGAATGTACGTAAAGTTAATTACCCTTAAGCTATGATATTAGTTGGGAGGCTCTATGATGAATGTGGTGATTTGTGATACCATATTCTATTTGGAACTTGAATGTGCTAAAATGGTGAGTGAATCAAAATATGGTTTTGCGATGAAAACAATCCTTTACAATGCGAGTATGATGACTAGAACCATATTAGAAACTTGAAAAACAAAAAATATTAAAGAAAATCTTTTTTGGTGATGCATGATTGCTCTTACACCCTAGATTCTCTTGCATCACTATCTTTGCAAGTTGCTCTTATGTCAAAGAAATCAAATAAAAGAAAGAGAAATACAAAATAAAAACTAGGCAATGAAAACTTTTTAAAGATAAACACTATTGAGGGAATGAATATTTTAGCATTGACTCTAAGTGAAGTAGATTATTTATCATAAAGGATCATTAATTGCTATGCAAGAGTTTGGAAGATATATCTACCCTAAATAAATTGTTATTTATTCAATTTCAATAAGACTTACCATAAGGCCTATTACCGTCATGATAAGGCATGTTAGTGTAACAAGAATAAGAAATATCACCATGATAACTAGAATAAGAAAGATCACTATGATGTGATATTATGTGTTAGGACAATTCAAAATTCACTTAGTCTCATTTCGTTTCATACACTCTTATTCTCATAGGCCCATCCTAGGATCCATATTCTTTTTACAACTATACCTAAAAATCACTTGATAATCCAATATAGCTATTTCACATCATATCCATGCATCACACCTTGGAATTGGTCCACACAAGTGATTTTGTTTGTTACCACAACCCCGCAGTTCACTCAAATAGCCTTGGCGGGTGTGCAGGAACCAAAGGAAGTAAAGAATTAGTTACCGCTTCCCCACAACATGCAGAAAATCCACTTGTGATATCGTGATGTACAGAGATTGATTACCGCAGCCCCGCGGAGCTCTCAAAAGGGATTGGCGGGCTAGCAGTATAAGTTTAAGTGGCATATATTGTTTCACTGTGACCTCGCGACAGACAAGATGTTAACTGGCGATAATGCGGTAAGAACTAAGATGGTACCATGATCCCGCGATTATCAAATCCAATGCCTACGATAATGCAGTAAGAGAAAGCAAGGGTAAAGAGAGTCCTGCCATACCGCGATGGATCCCAGGTGGGTTCACGGGGTAGCGTGAAGGTTGAAAGTGGTCAAAACATGTTCCTGCGATCCCGCAACCGAACAAAGCTGGGCTTGCGGTAATGCAGTAGACATTCAAGGTGACATGGTTTTCTCTCCTGTCGTCTCGATGGAGCCAATGAACTAACTATGCGGTATCGCGGTAAGCATTGAATGCTATGGTAATTATCCCACCGCCCTACAGAGGTCATCATTTATGATGGCAGGGATGCAATAACCAATGAAATGACTGCAAATATAGTAAAATACTCTATCCCTCTGATCTATGTACATCAACGGTCTATGTTTGAAGTGATGTAAACATGCAGATTTGCCAATTTCCCAGCACGAACAGAGTAATGGTGAGGTGACTGGCACCATTTCAAAATAAATCTTGATTTTCAGCTCATTTCAATCACTCAGAAGAATTAAGAAGGCCACACAATTAGGAGATTCAAGGTCTAGATTGAAGATTGTAGTTTTCGACACAACCGAGTGTGTTCATTCTGTGCTTATCTTTGTTTCAAGTGCTATATTTTGTGTGTAAATTAGTTTGCAAGTTGTCTAGTAAATCAAGAAGATAATCAAAAACCCTAGCTTAGTAGGTTCATACACAATGGCACCCAAGAAATCTAAATCTACAAGTAAAAAGGCTGAACCATCTGTTCCCAAGAAGCGGCCCCTGCAACAATCCCTATTGGATATTTTGCCAAACTCTATTGACAAAGGGTATAAGAAACTATTCAAAGATGTGGTAGAGGGGTGTCGAGATGCCAGAATCCCTATCTCAGGTTAGAACCTCTTTTGGTACTTTTGTGAGAAGAAAGATGGACATGGTCCAGTTGCCAACCCATGGATTTTGAATTTGGCTAAGCTTGTGGTACCGAATGTGTTCATTGATGTTGATTTGATCAGAGTGTTGTCACAACACTATCATCCAGCCACCAGAACAGTCAGATTGCCAAATGGGTCACCCTTGGTGGCTGTGGATAGAAATGCAATCATTGATTGCTTCATGCTCAGCAAGCACACCTTGACAAAGGTTGATTTGTAGAAGAGTGAACATGAATATACTAGTATGAGGAACACACATAAGAGTGATGAGTTGCTCATGTATATGAGGAAAGGGACCAATAATATAATAATTTCAATCCCAGCCACTATTGTAGAACCTTTCTTAGTTGATGACTTTGTTGTGTATTTTAAAAGGACATGTACTTTGCTTTGTGCCAAGTATTAGGTATTGATGCTCAAGATAGAATGCCAACTGGCATAAAGATGCTTAACTATGAGAAAATTTAGATTGAGATGAATGAAGAAGTCAATAGATTGTATTTGGAAAATGTGAGATTAAAGAATCAACTCAAAGGAATTGGTGAGTCTCAGAGCCAAGCAATTGTGTCATACCAAGCCCCTGTTCCACAAGAGACCGGTGATAACACAGTGCCAGTTGACCAGTTGAATACCTTGAAGTTGAAGTTGGAGAAAGAAATTGAAGATTTGAAGAAGCAAAATGAAAAGATAAAAGATGATGCCAGATTGAAAATTCTTGAAGTGTTTGAGAAGATCCTGGAATATAGGGTGAAACTGGTTGTTGACAAGTTGGGAGATGTGCATGAATGCTATTCTTCCTTGTCTCAGGCCATTGAATAGTTGAAGGTCAATCTTTCTATTTTGGATCCAGTGTACAAGAAATGGCAACCAACACATCATACACTGATCACTCTATGCAAAGTTCTACAAAGGGATCCAGGTGCTCCTGCTGCTTTGAAGCCAACGAAGAAAATGGTGAAAGTCAGAAAATGCAGGCAAAAATTGATTCTTTTGCTACTTTCAAGCACCAATTCATTCCTTCAATTTTGACAGAGGATAAACAGATCAAGGATTTTGATGCATGGAAAAATGAGTTTGGTCAGACAGTTTCTCAAGTCATTGATTTCTTGAAAAAGGATGAAAACATAAACATTCTCAATTTCAATGTGATTCTAGATAGAGTGATTGCTCTAGATGCTAGATATGCAAAGTTCATCATTGATGTCAAAGTGTTGTTAGACAAAAGATGGAAAGATCACCAGGCCAATCTGCTCCAGATCCAATAATATAAGTGGCCTAGTGATTACACGGTGTACCAATGGGAGCAACAGTATTTGACAACTAAAGAATGTGCAGGCTAAATATGCAGCGAAGCAATGAGCATCAAGATGGCATCAACATGGCACCAACAAATCTTGGATGTCCTCCTGTTTTGTCTCTTTCTTGTTTTATGATTTTCAATATGTATTCAAGATATATTTGGCGATCTTTTTAAGATTTGTCAAAAAGTATATATTGTAATAGGTCATATTAAGGGGTGGGTATATGAAAAGTCATTTTCAGAATGTGAAAGGTCTGAAGCTTGTAGCTTACTTCACCCCTATAAGAAGGAAACCAAGACCTAGGGAAAATCTCTTTGGGAAATTGATTTGGAAAGAGACATTGTAAGGCTTTCTCTTCAAAGCAATATCAATAAAGCAAACTACATTTCTCTGGTGCCATATATCTAGTTCTCAATTGCTTGTTGGATGTTAATGTTTCATTATATCTAGTTCTCATTAGCTATAGATATCAGAGTTAGTGAGTTATGAGTTGCTTAAATAGAAAGAGTTGTGTAGGTGCAAGTGTAGGTGTAAGTGTAGGTGGTGTTAAGGTAGGTAAGATGAGTATTGGCGGTTGTGCTTCCTTCCCTGCTTTTTTCCATCCCTCGTTCTTCGTTTCCTTTGTTCCCTGCTTCCCTCCATCCTTCTATCATCCTTGTTGGATTCCTTGCTTCGGTGCTTCCCTGCATGGATCAATGCTTGGTGTGCATCCTTCCCTACTTGCTTCCTTCATCCTTTGTTCCATACTTCATTTCCACATTCGGTTGTTACTGTCCTAACCGGGTGGCTTGCATGTTAACTCGTTGATCCTAAAGTTCCCAATGGTTGTTGTTACCCCACCATGCATGCAGAGGGCGCCCTCGTAGGGAACTTGTTTGGTAGTTTGGCTGAGTACATGGAATCTTTAGATTTGTTCGTATGAGCACTTTTGGTATCTGTCCAGCGCACAAGATCACTTCTGGACTGTTCTTCCTTAGGTCAGCCTGGTCCATCTGCTTGTGATTGCTTTGATTGGGGGGGAGGGAGAGCTAATAATTTGGTCTTGTACGAAACGATATTGCAAAAATTATGTTGTCCCGGGGGTATAGGAGATCATTTTAGTGCTTCTATACTTATTTTTTTTGCAAAAATTATGTTGTTAGTATCAGCCTTATCATGTCAGCAGTAGTAGAAGCAGTAGCAGTCTTAGCATGTCCCATTTGAAGTAGCAGTCTTATCATGTCTGGAGTACCAGCCCTATAAAGTGAAAAGATTTCAAAATGGATATTGGTCTTTAATTAATTGAATTAATTATATTACCAGATTATATAGTAACCTCCACTAGCCTTAACCTTCACTTCCACATTGCCAGATTATATATGTAATATGAATAGGCCTACTTCTTTCTTTATAATTAATGACTGTACATAGGTAGCTTCTTTTGAGTTGCTCTTTTCAAAATGATGGTCCCTTCTCTCTTTCTCGAAGTGGTGGTCCCTTCTCTTTTTTTCAAAGTGGTGGTCCTTTCTCTTGGACAAGATTTGCTCGACATATCGTATGATTATCCTCCCTCTTTGGTGGACAAGATTTGTTCAGACATCGTATGATTAGATTTGAAATCTTTTGACTTTCTCGACCGATTTGTACTGATGATAAGACACATAGAATCTTTTGACCTAGTGGACACACGAAATCTTTTTAGTATTAGAATTGTCTGGTCCTCCCTCTCGACTTGGAAAATCTTTTTAGCATTAATTCAACTCGATAATTATGCCGGGGCTTGAATCTGAGGGTTTACTCGTGTGTGGGGATGGGTGGGGGGTTATGCCTCCTCCCAATATCACGAGAGCCATATTTGGGTGGGAGCCATGTAACATAGGTAAGAGATTTATCCCACCATTGATGTTGTATCTAATCTACCTCAACTATAACTATTTTGTAAATGGCATCTAACCCGACCTTTGGTCGATTCTCTAGATAAAGAAGAAACCTTTTTCTCTGCCGGCAACTTTTGATCAATTCATTGATGGCCTATTTTACCTTCCTCCCACCCACCAATTAATCTACCCCCTCCAGGAGGGGCCTCCCCCTTTATTATTGTCGGGTCACTTTTCGCCTTCACTTCATACGGAAGAGTTCACGACCGACTACGATCCTTCACTCCCAATCGGAATAGTACATGACCAACGACCATCCTTCACTGAACATGGAATCCTGAATGGGTACTCTTTAGCCTTCCTCCTTCACTTCATCTTGAATCCTTCCTCTGTCACCTCAGACTTCTGAGCTAGTGACCAATCTTCATAGCCACATACAAAGGCTCTGAATCGCCACTTCTATTCTATATGCAATACAACTGATAGCCACTGACCAAACTGAACCAACCACTTCAACCTTCCTCCATCACTTCATCCTTCCTACTGGTTGGAATCCTGAATGGGCACACGGAATCCTAAACCAACCACCCAATCGCCATCTATATAGATAGGGAAACCACTTCATCCGTCACTGGGCACCGATGTCAATCTCGGCACACTCCATCCTTCCAAGCCAGTGACCAGGGGGTGGGGCCTAGCCAGTGACCAATCTTTCGAGCCGCTTCTATTATCTAGGTCATCCCACCTATATCGATAGTATAGACTGATAGAGTAGAGTATAGACTGATAGAGTCGGGTAGAAACTTCTAGAGTGCTCGGGGTGGGTGGGAGGATATAGCTCAGAGCTAGTGACCAATTTGAACAGTAACTAGCAATCTCAATCACCACTGACCAATCTCGATAGTCCTCTATAAACTGATAGTGTCGGGTAGAAACTGATAGAGTCGAGTCTAGATTGAAAGAGGACTATCTAGTTAGGCATGTTACGTATAGAATCTTCCACCTTGCCATAAGAAACAACTAATCTACAACTACTATGGGGGGGTGGGGGGAATCTTGGCCTATAGATCTTTGTTGGGTTGATGGATGAATTTTTGTTTTGTGGGTTGGTGGATGGCCCAACTTTTCTCCTCCCACCCATCCTGGATTTAGATTAGTTGAAGGTGCCCGGGAGGTAATATTGTGACCTGACTTTGAGAAGTTCTCGCCTTCCAACCTTAGGACTATCCCTGGTGGGAAGGGACATTCTCCATTCCCTCTCCCATATGGTCGAGTGACCCGAGGGGTCCGTTGGGTTCGAGGGGATTGATGGGAAAGATGGAGTTGGCCTATCAAAGCGTACATTGGGACCCATTCGATCACAAGCTAGTTGATTTGGATGGAGTCCTAGAGGAGAGGGACACACATGACGGAATAGGAAGCTCCAATCGTTTGGCAAGCATTGGTAGGCACCGACCAGTAAGCTATCCATCCAAACGATCAGACCAACCACCGGCTACCGGGTTGCCGCCACTTGATCGCTACCTAAGGTCGAGTGAATCCAGTTCCTTCCCCACCCTCAATGCGAGTTTGTAATAGGTATATGAGTTGAGGTCGAGTCCCACTGTCTCCTCTAGCTGTCTGCAGCCAATCAATCATGAATGAAGCAACTCTATTCCCCCTCGTCTCTTCGGTGTCGTATCTCCTTTGTCCCTCCTCTCGGGGAAGACCTCATCTAAATGGAGTGAAGATGAGAGATCAGTCAGTCAGTGAAGGGAATAATGGGTTTCTATCTGTTGATTCTAGCAGTACCTCTCTATTCGGAAGGGAGGGACCGATCTCCAGCAAAAGAAATGGGAGTAGGAGTGCTAATGACCTTTCCATCCTTACCCCCTCCATCTTTTGATGCCAATCGATCCTTTTTACCCGAGACCATGACACAGCTACCTCTCCGCACCACCCATTGAATCTGTTGGATGGAATCCCTTTTCTTCATTGCTCTGAACCCCGCTTCGATGGCCCCTTCAGCCAACCCACAACGGATTCAATGAAATCAGATGCACCTCGATCGACTTCTCCAGCGGATAATGGGGATTGGACCCACTCATTAACCACTGGATACAGTAACTGCCCCAGATCAATCAGAAGGAAGTACCATCGACTATCGATCCATGTCCCGCAACAAGGAGATTGGATTCAGAAGGAGGATAGGAGAATGAATGGCCATACAAATCAATGGGTGGGTGGGGATGAGAGGGCCCACCCAATATGAGTTGTTCATCCCCGTACGGGCCTCACTCCTTAGGCCCTAATGACAGGACTCGACCAAGGGCCTACTTCTTGTCCCTCGTGGGAATGATTCCATTGTTCCCGATAGGGAGTCGCTTGTTGGAACGACTCTTAGGTAGGCATGGGCTAGAGTCTACCCCACCCCGTACCCTTGAGCCCTCTCCTTTCTGAGGCAAGGAGTTCTAGGTAGTCCCGAGTGAAGGAGTTAAACTAGCCGAACCTCCCAGCATGAAAGGTAGGATAGAGTCACCATCGATTACAGATGGGGCTCATCCCTGGGGCTGGACACCACTAGAAATAAGAAGTGGGGATGGGAGATGGATGTAGTTGCTTCTTGAATCCGCTTCCCAAAGAAAGAAGCCTTTATAACATAACTCGGTAGGTGCTGTTTAGGCCCCCCAACTCTAGAAGGAGTTTGTCTATAACCAGCGCTTTTCAAGAAAGCTACTGTTTGTCTAAAGGAAGCACTTTTCAAAGGCTACCGACCAACCTCAATTTTTTCTAGCAGCATACAACTCGGGATAGATAGTTCATGCCTCGATTTCATGTCCCAGTGGTATGCTCGGCAAAATAATATAGGGCATGGTGGGCCTACGAGGAGACCAACTAGTGTCGGATAGTTTTCCCCATGAGGGGGTGAATGGAGAGAGAAGCGCTGGGGTGGGTGTTTTCCCTGAGTTCTAGTCTGGCCATTGGGTGGGAATAAGAAAATTATTTGAATCAGTTGCCTATAGATAGTAGGGCCAGCTGGGGACAACTAGAGTTAGTTAGTTAGTTTCTCAACCTCCTTGAATGAAACGTTGTATTGGGGCCCCCATATATTGACGAAGGGCCAACCCCTTAGAAGGGCGGAACCATTCCTCCCACCCCCCCCCCGCCCAACCTCCTAGTTCCCCGGCCGGCCCCATTTACAATACAACACTAGCCCCAGGAACACAGGGGAATAAGTCCGGCCTTATTGACAAAGGGCCCCAACGGGATTGGCCCCAGATTGGCCCATTCTTCCCAATCTGGGGCCAACCGTAGTCTGAGTCTCCATTTTAAGAGATATGCCTCAACTTGTAAGGCATGCTCTTCAAAGCAATATCAATAAAGCAAACTGTATTTCTCTGGTGCCATATATCTAGTTCTCAATTTCTTGTTGGATGTTAATGTTTCATTTTATCTTGTTGTGTCCATTTTTGTTTTCTCCTTGTTATTTGAATTAGCATATCAAGTATATGTCTAATTTATCAAAGCATATTTCATGTTATGGGTGATTTATCTGATAGGGTTTCCTCAAGTAGGAATTAAATTCCATTAAGTAGATCACTATAATTTGGAGGATCCAATTTGGATAACTAAGTAGGGCCAGGTAAAAAATAATCTTTCATGTTTATGCCAGTCATAGACAATTCCATGCCAAGTAATTCAAGTTGTGGCTAGATAGAAAGCACAAATATTTTTGTGAATAGAATCCATTGCCTAGAAGGCACCGATCAATTATTTTCCATAATCATTTCTTTGTATCATATTTCAAAATTCCAAATTTTAATTTTCTGTTTGTAGGAGAAGGAATAGTGGTAGAACAGAAAATAACCTATTCAAATTACATGCCAAATCTAAATTAGGTTAAGGTTGGATGATTTAATTGATAAAATTCATATAACCCATAATATGCTTATAAGTCACCAACAAATTTGAAGAAGTGATTAATCATTGGTGAACAAAAGGTAACACCCACCTAGGCGAGAGAAAGCCTAAAGTGCATAGAATCCTAACCATCTGGGTTAATTCTGTCATTTGGCCAAATTGGTTACATAACCTAATTATAAAGCCTGGCATCCTTTTAGGGTTTTGCATACTGCAAATTTGAGAACCAACAAATTGGTGACTCTACTGGGGAGTTGCAAAGAATTCAGGTTCCTGGAGCTCTGAAAGACCAAAAGACAAATTTAATATTTTCCTCTTTTTTGAAAAGGAGGTGGTATCTCTAGATATAAATCTCTGAAGATTTCAAATTGTAATATAATATCATAGCTTTTCAACATGGACGACAGAAGGTCCCAACAGAATCTGAATATCAAGAACCAAAGGTTTTTTGAAAAGAACAAAGAAGGTTCAAAGCCCCTACCTACTGCAAGTGCTTCCAATGGTGATGGGACAAATACTATGCATGAACCTGTTGTTTTACAAATCCATGAGAATTTGCAAGATAATCAAATGAATGTTTCAGAACAGTCATACACCATATACAATAGCCCCATGTTTGAAACACAAGTGGGGAAAATTGAACGACTTCAACCCAGGGATCTTTTCAATATTAATGAGTCTCCAAAGGAATTTGAAGATCACTTGGAAGCAGCTATGAGATATAATGAAGCAAAAAGAGACTATGAGAAAAGAATGGCACAACAATATGCTGAGAGCTCATAACAAGGGTTTGTGGAACAAACCCCTAAGACAGTAAGGTTTACAAATGTAAATGCTATTTCAACTTCCAAAGGAAGATTCACTGACTGAGAGTTGATAGAAAAGGTGGATCAGTTGGAAGCACAAGTTTGAAGGATTAAATTGTTGAGAAGATAGGAAGAATTGGAACATGAGCTGCTTCAATTGAATTCCCGACGTGTTGCAAATGTATTGCAACATGGACTTGTTAACAATCAGAATACATGTGTAAACACAAGTGGTCCTGTGGTCTCTCAAGTAACTCACAATGTAATTGGAAGATAGGGCAATGTAGGTAATGCTCGACATGTACAACCCAATGTTCATACAAGGCCAACGTCAAACCCTGCAAATATTCCAGTGGTATCTCAAGGTAATGATTACCCTATTCCTCCTGGCTATAGTCAAGGATACAATCCATATGCAGGACAATATCAGTATCCATACCCTCCACCTCATAATATGCATAGTAACCTGTATCATCCTAGAGGGATGCATCATAATGTGCAAAGCAGTGTAAATCCTAATGCAGGGATTAATTATAATGTGCATCCAGGAGTACACCAGCAACCTCAACAATAAGAACCTCAACACAATCAATATCAGCCTAATCAGAGGCAAATTCCATTGGCAAGAGGCCCAATGAACGTGGATAGATTTAGATAGCTGGACTTTTTTGGCATCCAGGGATATCCAAATGATATTGATAATAAGGGAAGGAAACTAGTTCCAAAATTTTCTAGTAACATTACTCTCTCTGGAGAAGATCATATAAGTTCATTTGAAACTGTCATGGATAATTTTGAAATTAAACATGAATATGTATATATGAAATTATTCATGCAATCACTAGTTGATGATGTAAGGGATTGGTATAGAAATTTTCCAGATGCCTCCATTAGCTCATGGGCTGAATTTAAAAGGTTGTTCAAAGAACAATATGGTGATCATTCTGATCCCAAATTTGCCTTACATGAGCTAACCAATATTTAGAATAATTATAATGAGTCTGTGGCAAATTTCAATTCCATATTCATGAAGGTTTTTAACAAGATCCCACATCATTTGAAACCAACAGATCCAATGTGCTTGGTTTTCTATTTGAATGCTTTTGATCCTAAAACAAGATATGATCTTAGAACAAGAAATCCACCAAGTCTTATAGATGCATTTAAAGCTGCTTTGAATATTGAAAACAATAGGAGAGCTTCAAGGAAGGTTGGTAGAAGGGATGAGCCCAGAATATTGTAGAATCCTAAAGTTCATCAAAATAAGTAGTCAAAACATGAAGACAAGTTGGAAAAGGTTTGGCATGCTGTCAAGGATTTATCATATAAGGTGGCAAGAAATGAAAAAAGAATACCTTATGATAAATCAAACTATCTAGAAATAAAAAATTAAGGTTGCAAGATATTCCATACAGGACAAATTGGAAGGATGGAAGGCATGTGGTTGAGGGTCAAAAGCAAAATGTCAGTAGAGATACACCTAATCCACTAAGGAGACATGGGGCCAACATGGTAGATGATACTCCATGGTGTGTGCCTTGCAATTTGCCTCACTCCCCTAATTTTTGTGTGGTGGCACAGTCAATCTAGGAAAATGAAATACCATATGATCATAAGAGAGATGAACAAACCATAAATATCTTGGTAGTCAGGCCATATGAGGTAGAAAGAGATTACTCTTATTCAAAAGAGGATGGATCAGAGTATGATGTGAATCATCAGAGGTACAATAGTCATGTTGGTCAACAAGAGGTGTTCTCTAATCAGGAGGATAATAGCATAAGTGATACTTAGGTTTTCTCTACAAAGTCACAATCAAACCCAACTCAGTTGAGGAGGCCTACTGAAGAAGAAATGAAGGCACTAATAGTTGCTGCTATAGCACAAGCTAGGAGAAACTACAACCTCAGAAATAAGACTGTCAATGCTGATCAAGGTGTGCCAGGAAGTGTGTTCATGAAGAATCCACTAGTTGATAAGAAAATTGCTCCAGAACCTCAAAAGGAGAATGAAAATAGAAATGTCTAGAAGACAACTCAAAAATATCTCCCAAGAGATGCAACTAAGGCTGATCAAAATAAGACAAGAGGTGATCCCAAGAAGCACATAGTGGAGGAAAAGAAACTTGCCAAAGCAGAAGTAAGCAAAACAAAACCTCTAATAGGTATGCCCTTTTTTGACATAACTCAGGCTTTGTCTTAAGTCAAATTATCAGTCCCATTACTGGAAATGATGAAAATTGATGAGTATAGGGATAGTGCTATGAAATTGATTTTAAATGTACCAAATAAGCCTGAGGTTCATGGTAAGGGTCTCAATGACTCAGAGAAGAATAAAAAACAAGTGAATAATGTCAAAGGAGAAGCCATGAAGACTCCTGAGATTTACTTGGGGACTACTTTGATAAAGAGTCCATCTCAAGTTGATCCCTTCTATGTCACATTGCTGATCAAAAATAAATTGGTAAAAAATTGCATGATAGACTCAGGGGCCGCAATAAATATCATGCCAATGGCAGTCATGAAAGAACTGGGTATGTGGGTGGACTCCACATATGGAAAATGCTATGCAATGGATAATAGATCAATTCCTGTCATTAGTATCATGAGAGATGTGGAGATAAAGCTTGTTACCTATCTTGAAGCCACATATAAGGTTATATGGTTAACATTCCACCATATTGTGGCATGCTATTATCAAGATAATGGACTGCTACAGTTGGTGGAAATATCCAATTAGATCTCTCATATGCAACCATACCTATAAATGGCAAAGAGGTCAAGCTATGCAGAGAACCTAGATCAAAGCAAGTGATGGAAAGAATTGATCCAAATCAAATCAAATGCTTTTGTCATGTTGACTTGGGAAATTTTAGGGTTGAAAGATCACAACCTCAACTACGAAATAGTGATCCAATTGGCAATGTTGTTCAATTAGATAAAGATGGTGTCTGACAGATGTATTTTGATGGAGCTTACAACAAAGAAGGGAATGGAGCAGGTGTAGTTTTCATTGCACCTAGTGGTAAGACCTTCAAATATTCATTTCTATTATCATTTGAATGCACAAATAATATAGCAGAATATGAAGCATTGTTGTTAGGTCTTAACTTTGCTGTCAAGAATGGGATCAAAATGTTGACTGTGTATGGAGACTCCAAATTAGTGGTATCACAGGTAAGATCCAAATATGCCACTAAAAATAAAAGGCTCAAACAATACAAGCATATTGTATGGGACACAATTGAGCTCTTTGATGCATTTTCAATTGATTGGGTGGATAGGCCAAAGAATTTGATGGCCGACTTTCTTGCTAATATCTGAGAAGAAATGATATACATTGACTGGTGTCTCAGAGGTAGATTTCAAGACTAGACCTTACATTCCTGACAATATATATAGTTGGCAAGTTTTCAATGATGACAAATATCTGTTGAATTTCTTACAGTGTATAGATAAGTATGAAGCTCAAGAAATAGATTTCAATGCTTTTGTTGAAAAGGTAGATGGTAAGGACACTATGTTTGGTCAGGAAGTAGTACAATTGAAGAAAAATAAAATTCCAAAAGGTCTAGTGGATTTGGAACATGTTTTTGATGGAAATGATAGATCAACTATGAAGCAAACACCGATTCATCAAGATAATCTTGAAGAGGTAAATCTTGGCACCAATAATGCTCCAAAGAAAGTTTACATTGGCAAGAAAATAAGTCCAAGAATTAGGGACATGCTCATAAGCTTGCTCAAGAAATACAAACATGTATTTGCATGGTCCTATGAAGATTTAAAGGCTTATAGAGAAGACTTATTCTAGCATGAAATCCCATTGAAGCCAGATGCCAAACCTTTCAGGCAGAGACAAAGGCCTATCAATCCTGTTTTGGAGCCAAAAATGCAGGAAGAATTGATGAAGCTTATGGATACTGGTATTATCAAGCCTATTAGGTATTCTTCTTGGGTCTCAAATCTAGTACCTATCAGAAAGAAGAATGGAGATATAAGGTTGTGTGTGGACTTTCAAAATTCGAATATTTCATCTCTGAAAAACAACTATCCACTTCTAAATATGGAAGCCATGTTGCAAAGGGTGATAGGTTGTGAATTTCTTTCTATGATGGATGGGTTCTCTGGCTACAATGAAGTCAAAGTCAAGGAGTCAGAGCAATACAAAACTACCTTTACCACACCTTGGGGAACATCTGTATATGTCAAGATGCCTTTTGGTCTCACAAATGCAGGTGCCACTTTTTAAAGAGCCATGGATGTTGCATTTGCAGACCTCATCAATATCATAATGGTGGTATATCAAGATGACTTGACAGCATATTCTAAGAAAGCAAAGGATCATTTCTTACATTTGGAAAAGATATTCATAAAGGCACTGAAATATGGTATTTCATTAAATCCTAAAAAGTGTCAATTTGTTGTCACAAAGGGTAAATTGCTTGGGCACATTGTTTCCAAAGAGGGTGTGAGGATAGATCCAAGAAGGGTTGCTGCAATTGATAAAATTCCCATCCCCAAGATAATAAAGGCCATCCAATCATTCTTTAGGTAGATAAATTTTGTAAGAAGGTTCATCTCTAATTTTGCTGAAATTGTTAAGCCCATTGCCAGGATGTTGAAGAAAGGATCTAAGATTGACTGGACATTAGAGGAAGTTGATGCATTTGCATCCATCAAGAGGGCGATCAAGGAGGCTCCAGTCCTGAAATCTCCTGATTTTGGTTGCCATTCCAATTTTTTTTCTTTTGCTTCTTTCCACACTATTGTTGTTGTCATGTTGCAGAAAAATGAAGGACATGAACAACCAATTTCATTTTTTTGCAAATCACTTCAAGGAGCAGAGTTGAAATATGATGCCAGTAAGAAACAAGCTTATGCTCTGGTAAAAGCAGTTAAAACATTCATACCCTACTTGGTAGGAGCACAAATAACTACTCATGTACCTAATGCTGCAATCAAAGATGTCCTTACACAAACATAAGTCACAGGAAGAAGGTGTAGATGGATAAACAAAATTCAGGAATTTAATATTAATATCGAGATCACCAAACTTGTGAGAGGACAAGGACTAGCAAAGGTAATGGATGAATCCAATATGGAGGCTGCATAGGTGTGTGATGTTCAACAAGAAGAAGGTATGGTATCCATCATTGAACATACACCATGGTATACAAACATTGTTCACTACCTTAGACATATGAAGTGTCCAAATGGGTTGAGTGATAATTAGAAAAGGACACTAAAATTAGAAGCATCAAGGTTTGTGTTCATAGAAGGTGATTTGTTTTGGAAAAACAAGGATGGTATTCTACTCTTCTGTCTAGATCAGGGACAAGCAGAGAAGATTTTGAAAGAAATGCATGCCGGTGTCTGTGGTGGACATTTTTCAACCAAAACCACTGCACATAAGATTTTGAGGGCAGGATATTTTTGGCCGACTGTGTTTTTCGATGCTCATAGGTATGTGAGGAAATGTGAAGCATGCCAGAAGTTTTCTGGTAAATTCAAATACTAAGGAGCTTTGCCTCTAAGGTCCATGCAAATTGATGCACCATTCCATCAATGGGGTCTTGATTTTATAGGAGAAATATCAGACAAATCTAGTGGCGGGCATAGATGGATTCTCATTGCCACTGACTATTTTACTAAATGGATTGAAGCAATCCCAACAAAGCAAGCAACTAGTAAAGTAGTCATAAATTTCTTGTTAGAGAATATCATCACCAGGTTTGGAGTTCTAGTGAGAATTGTTACAGATAATGGCATGTGCTTCAGATTTGAAGAATTTAAGAAATTTTGTGATTCATATGGAATAGTGATATCATATGCTTCTCCCTATCATCCCCAAGAAAATGGTCAAGAAGAATCCAGCAATAAAAGTATCATGAAGATAATCAAAAGGATGCTTGATAACAACAAAAGATCATGGGATTCAAAGCTAAGGCTAGCTTTATGGATAGACAGAATCATAATAAAAAAGGTTACTAGCAGGTCACCTTTTGAATTGGTCTATGGAGCACAAGCAAGAATGCCAATACACAATCTTTTTCCTGTGTACAAATTCATATTGTAGGAGGATATTGATGTGCCTAAGCCAATGGAAGAGAGGATGGACCAGCTGGCAGAACTAGATGAAATTAGGAGCCAACCTTAGAAACATAATGAAAAGATCTAGATGCAAATGAAATACCTGATTGACAAAAAGGCCAAAGACAGGAAATTTTAGGTTGATGATATATTCCTCATGTGGAATGCCCAGAGTTAGGATAAAGGAAATCATGAAAAGTTTGAGACTCTGTGGATTAGACCATTTGTTATTATTCATAAATGTGGTGAGGATTTATATTACCTACAAAACATGGTGGGTGAAAATTAGGAATTGCCAGTGCATGGACAATTTCTAAAGCACTTCTTTTCTTAAAAGAAGATATAATTCCATGCACAGTAGTTTAGGTTTCCCTCATTTTTCCCAAAATTTTGGTTTTCTTTATTTTTGTACAGTTTTGTGTTATGGTCTGCGCCCAAAGAAGTGTTCTGGATCTTGCAATGTCTAGTTAGCCATTCATCCCCAACAGGAGCCACTGTTAGGACCATTCAAAATTCACTTAGTCTCATTTAGTTTCATACTCTTATTCTCATAAGCCCATCCTAGGATCCATATTCTTTTTACAACTATACCTAAAAATCACTTGATAATCCAATATAGCCATTTCACATCATATTCATGCATCACACCTTAGAATTGGTCCACACAAGTGATTTTGTTTGTCACCGCAACCCCGTATTTCACTCAAATAGCCTTGGCGGGTGTACGGGAACCAAAGGAAGTAAAGAATCAGTTATCGCTTTACCACAACATGTAGAAAATCTACTTGCGGTATCGCAGAATACATAGATTGATTACCATAGCCCCACGAAGGTCTCAAAAGGGATTGATAGGCTGACAGTATAAGTTTAAGTGGCATATACTATTTCACCGTGACCCTGCGACAGACAAGATGTTAACTAGCTGTAATGTGGTAAGTGTTGTTGAATTTCTGAATCATAGTAAAGACTACTAAATATCCAATAACTTCAATGGAAATAAGACAAATACAAGCAAACAAAAGATAATACCTTTGCAACCAGATTTACCTTGTGCCTTCCATTGTTGCCTATCTTTCTTTGATCTTGTGTGATTATGAGCTCTCAGAAGTTGTACTTCCTTGCTGTTAAGATGACAAAGATAGAATGGCTATGAGGAGAATTGTGTAATGCAACTACAATGTAATAACTAAGATGAGGGATGGAGATAAATGATGTGTAGACACCTGAAAATGGTCACAACCAACTTCATCCACGAGCGCATTCAACTCTAGTCCATCTGCATCACTTCATCTGATCCAATTATTAATTAAATAATTTTTAATTATTTAATTAATTTATTCTGCACCTTTATCATGTCATAAAAATCAAATTCCTCTACTATAGTTTGAAAATTAAATATTTTTGACTATAGTTCATTCCAAAAAATTAAATAAATTATCATATTTATTTAATTCCCTATTTTGTGCACTTTTGATTATTTTTTGTAATCATGATTATTTTCTTCTAACCCATGTGCACATGAATTAATTTTAATTAATTCATCATTACAAACCTCCATGTTTCTAAAAGTCCACTTGTCATCCAATGTACACACATGTACATGACAAGTGGTACTTTGGAAGCATGAGCAAATCTTACAAAATGGGTACATTTGTCCTATTTCTTCCACCCCACTCCATGTGTCACTATTCCTTCCAATTTAAAATTCCATGTGGCACTATTTGAACACTATTCTTCTAATTTTAAATTTCATTTATCCTCTCCATGGAATTTAAAATTCCTCACAAAGTCCAAGCCTTACCTATTCATAAATGAGTCCTTACATGTCATACACCTACTCAATCCTAGCCATCCATCCATTCAAACTTGTATTTTCATCCATTGAATCTTGGGGCAACTTTCTTATCCAATCCAAACATGCCATTTGTCCAATTCTCCTTGCTTGAGGATCCTTAAGCAATCTCAACCATTGATCCTTCAAATTGATCCTAGCCCTCCAATCCCATCTCCAAAAATCTATAAATTGAGGCCTCCACCTCCCATTTGGAACAAGTCATTTTATGCAAGAAAACTCTGCCAATTTGAGTGCTTAACATATAGAATTAGTTCAATTCTAGCATACTTTAGTAATAGAATTTCATATCTTAGGGCATATCACTACTAATAGACTCATTTAGGGTGTAATTAGATAGTTAGTTTGTTAGTAGTTTAGCCCAATCTTGAGGTCCCTTGGACTTGCGATTGGGTGCATAGTAGGTGTAATTTGAATCTATTTTAGGTCTCATTTTCATAGGTAGACATTTTGGCACACTCGGTGGGACACCCACCACCTTTTAGCTAACAAATTTGCATGTTTTGTGTTGTTTTTCTTGTGACAGGTCAGATCAGCGCCTATCTGGCCCATCAGCGCCCAGCCCGGTAGATCAACACCCATCTGAAGACAAGGTAAAATCACTCATTTCTCATGAATTTTAAGTCAAAGTCAGCATTTTATGTTTCCCTGATGTTTTAAATGATGTTTTACTAACTTTTTGGCCACCTTGGCTCTCTATTTTGCAGGAAAAATCAATTTTGCAAGGGGGAAGTGTTGTCTACCTTAGATCAGTGCCTAGCCCTTTGTATCAGTGCCCAGTCCCATAGATTGGCACCCATTCCAAAATTGAGTTTTTTTGGACTAAACTTTGGTTTTACAGCCTCATTCGACTGTCAAGGAGCTCATATCAAACTACTAACATGTTCCTTACAGGGATTTGTTAGGTTAAAAACATGTTATTTTGATGCATTTTGTATGGAATTGCTTGTTTAATCTTAGGTACATTCATTTTGGGACTTAAAAAGAACAACAAACTACATATTAACACTCATTGAACTTAAAAAGAACAACAAATTGCATATTCATTCATTTTGGATTAAAAGAACCACAAATTGCATCTTCATTCATTTTGGATAAAAAGAACCACAAATTTGCATCCTTCACTCATAAGGTTTAAAAAGAACAACAAATTTGCATCTTTCACTCATATGGTTTAAAAAGAACAACAAATTGCATTCACACCTTCATTGGGTTTAAAAAGGATCACAAACTTGCATTTCCACTCATCTAAGCAAGAAAATTTATAACTTTGTGTGAAGTGTCTTGTGGTTTTGTTAGTGTCGTGAAAGTGTATGCTCTTCCCTCGCACCATTTGGTGATCTTGGGAATCAAAAACTTCTCACAACACTTGCATAAATCACCCCCAACATAATCCAAGAGCTAAAAATGAACCTTGTTTAGTGTGACCCAAGCCTAAAAATACGTATGCTCTCCCCTCGTATCTTCGTATGAACTTGGGGATCAAAAGTATTTTTGCGCTTGTGTTGCTTTTGTTGAACCTTTAGAGGGCCTGCCACACCGCTTTGAAAGGTGGGAACGACCCAAGCGACAATAAGCTAAAGCCAAGCTCTTTCGAGCTGCTATATAAAATAATGTGTTTGTGACAAAAGTCGCAAGCAATAGGTGTTGTTATGTCATACCGACGAATGTTTCCCCCAAAACCTTATAGAGCATAACCTCTGCAGGCTGGGAAGCCTCCTTATCGGAGCGAATCGCCGCACGTATGGCCACCTGAACGAATGTACTTACTACAAACCCTTGTTTTAGAAGCCAAAAACCCTCTACTTGTTGATACAGGAGGTCGAAAGATCAAACTCTGATAGTCATCCCACATTTTCACAGTTTATGGCAGAGATAGCAAAGTATCTTAAGATCTGTGCGTCTTAAGGACTTGGAACTCGGTGTGCCTAGGAAGTGTGTGCACTGTAAGGGGGAGCTCATGCCCCAAGTTCCTGGAGCTATACACCATAAGTAGGTGCGGCTGGGTAACCAAGTGGGAACTCAACAAATATTATCCTTGCCTCGCCATAGGTTGTGCATGATTGTTTAATTTCACAACAAAACCTTTGGACATTGTATGCACTTGTTTAAAATGTTTGTATCACTTGCCAAAGAAAACTATCATGGACATAGCCCAAACATTTGAAAAAAAAAACCATTGAAACTTTAGAACACATCAAATACATCATTTAACCTCCAAAGCCCAAAACATCACATCCCAAGCCCAAAATTTGCATAAAACCACCACTGTCCTATATCAGTGCCCAAACCTCTACACCAGTGCCCAAACCTCCACATCAGCGCCCAATCCTCTACATCAGCACCCAAACCTCTACATCAGTGCCTAAACCTCTGCCTTAGTGCCCTAACCTCTACATCAGTGCCTAAACCTCCGCACCAGTGCCCAAACCTCCACATCAACACCCTATCCTCCAAATCAGCACCCAATCCATTGCATCAACACCCAACACTTTGTATCAGTGCCTAATCCTCTAAATCAACACCCAGTCAACTGCATTAGCGCCCATTGACAAAACAATTAGAAAGCTCAAGACTTTGTCCTTTAAGGTATCGACAATCCTCATTCCATATTATCCATCGACATTTCATGCCACCTCATCCATATCTTCATCCATTTGTCCTTCTTAGCTTGTGATCTAATCCTAATCATCGATCATCATCATTGTCATCATCCTCATCAATTTATAGGTTATCCAAGTCACCCATCGTTAATTAAGACTAGTCTAGCATCGTCATTATAATAATCAATATCGGTCCATAATCCACCCTTAGTCAAATATTTGATTGACCATCCACTATCATCTCTAATTGATCCCACCATCCCTAATCAATCTCTATCAATCCAAATAATCAATCAATATCCTCAAATCGAACTAATCCTCATCCCCATCCATAATCGATCCTTCTCCAAATCTGTCAAATCAATCCAAACTGCATCCAAATCCTAAGGTTAAAACTCTAGATCAAAATTATCCTTTTGTTTGTATTAGGTTTGAGACTTTGTTTGTCTTGAGTTTAGTATAAACTAAAAATCATTGACCCCCTTGGATAAATTAGCTTAGGAATCTAGATGACTCCTAAGTTAGTGGATTCCAAGAAATCTCATTTTGCTTGGTGCGTCTTGTCTACCCCAAGTAAAATAATCCTATTGTCCTCTTGCCTAGGCTCTTTGTATACCCTAAGTATATAGGATAACCATCGGCCTTTAATCATCTTGATCTAGATTTTGGACCTATCTTTATCATCTCATCATCGGTACCTCATCATCCAAACCTGACCCAAATTCACCTTTTATGCCTCCTGTCACGCGATCACAAGCTAAGAAAATGGACGCCTGTTATCAACCCCTCTCTCCTAGTGGCTCTACCATGAGCAACATGGTGGAATATGTCAACCAACTCGAAATGGGTGAAGCATCCACTCATCCTCATCAAACTTATTCCCCCACCTTTGTCGAGTTCCTTAACGAAAAGAGGTTACATGACAAGTTTGACCAATTCATTGACAACCATAAGGATGAATTTCTTCAATGTCTCATTGAACATGGTGCACGCCTTCTATATTCATATGACCATGACAAGCTCAAAACCATCTTTCATGACAAACCACCAATACCCATCCGCAATCAACCATGGGGACGTGTCCCTAATCCTAACAAACCCATCTACGATAATCCTTGGGCTAGTTTTGCTTCCAACGCCACCTTCGTTCACACCTTGGGACAAAACATGAGGGCTAGAAATGTTTCACAACCACAAGCATCCAATCCTCACATCGGGTTACCTTATGACATGCTACCTTCCGATGTACCCGTTTCTGGGGTACCTTCTAATGTCACCATCACCGCCATACCACCTCCACCAAACAATCAACAAGAAGTCACCACGATTGTACCACAACCTCTCCCTCCACTAAACATTCCACCAAGGTCGATCATCACACAAATAGTAGCACCACCCATGACTCAAGCACCCATTGTGAATCCACTCAACCAACCACAAAACCCATGCACACATAACAATCTTCCACACATCAACCCCACCATGAGTCATTAATACAACCTCCTTATGACATCCAACAACAAACACAACCCCAAACTCAACATATCATCCCACAACAACAAGCATATGGGTCCCATGTTTACACACAAGCCATAGGCCTACCCCCACGTGTTCAACATCAAGAATATATCCAACCTTGAACTCAACAAGTCATCCCATAACAACAAACACATGACTCTCACATCTACACACAAACCACAGGTCTTCCACCTCACGCACAACAACAATATGTCCACCCTCAATACCAACAATCATCAATGCAACAACCTCCACTCCACCAAATACCACAACCACCTCTTGCTAATCCTTTTGACCAAGAATGGCAAGAGATAAAAAATGCCCTTAAGAACATCCAACTAGGGACCTAAAATAAACACTATAAGTTTGAAGACTTATGTCCCTACCCATTCGACAGAAACATTGCCATCACACCTTTTCCTCAACACTTTGAAATGCCAAAATTTGATAAATACAAAGGAAAAGGAGACCCTCATGACCACATCAAGGAGTTCTTCATGGCATGTAATGTCCTTTTTTTGGCGCATTGATTTTTGTGCGCATTATGCTTGTTCCTAATCCCTTTGAGGCTATCCGACATGTTTGATGAACTCCAAAGTTCTTGGAGTGCTTTGGTTCAGTTGAATTATGGATATCAAATGTTGGTTTTGAGCTCTGTATTGCGTCAGGATGCCTATGCAACTTTCTAAAATGGTTTTGGCTTCTTGGATTGCTCTCCAAGATTCTTGGAGGAGCCGTCTATTTTCAGAAAGTTCCCCGGAAGACATTATTTTGCATCCCTAACCCCTCTGAGTGTGTTGGCACAATTATTTGGCATTTGGATGTAGTTTGCAATTTTCTGCAAAAAGTAGTTTTTAATGAGCCATTTTAATTATTATTTTCACTTATGTTCCCAAGGTGAAAATAATTAAAAAGGTTATTAAGTGTTATAGCTCATTAAAAAGAGGAAAACATATTCTTTCATCTAGGCACTTAAAAGTGAGCCCTTTAGTGGAGTTAAAATGGATTTATTATAAGTTGAGAGAAAAAAGTATAATTTCCAAGAAAGAATTAATTTCTTGTGTAACTCTCCAAGTGCCTATAAAAGAGATGTGAGAGCTCGTTGAGAGGGCATGTTTGGAATTGATAATGTTATGTTGCTGGATTGGAACCAGAGATCAATTGTGCCCTCTTGTGGATGAAAACCCACTTGAGGATGATCAGTTTCAGTGGTGAGATATCCACCCTAGCTGGTGTTTGATGATTTCCACTCAGGGAATCACATGGTGCTCAACAGATTTTGGAGTTTTTGTAGAGTTTAGTATTGTGATCAATTTTAGAGTGCAGTGCGATCTTTTTCTATGCCTATTAGTTGTAATTTGGAGTTAATTGTGTGATTTGTATTTTTCATGCATTGGTCATACATCACTGGCCATACATTTTTTGAGACATGGATTTTTATCAGAAATTCAAGTTGGTATTTTTGATGTCTTTATGGACTGCATAGTGTTTTTCCATGGTAAACGACCTCATTGCAAGTTATTTGAAGTATTTTGGTACAGTTTTGTGAATTCTGTGATAGTCCGTACTTGTCCTTAGTCGTACCACGTTGGGGGCATCGATGCACATGAGAAAAAAGTATTGAGGAGTTTGTTATTTCTATAAATTGTGTCTTTATTTCCTGATTGGAATGATCAGCTTGCAAGTTATTTGGAGTTGATTGATGTAGAAATGAATTTATTATGTTTGTCATACCATTCCTTGACCATATGGCTCAGTTCAGGGAGATTTTATGGTTGTGGATTAATTTAGTATGATATTAGTGATTGGTCTGCTCAGAATCTTTAGTTTGGTCATGTTAATCAGTTTGGGAGTGTTTGCTAGTGGATCAAATCAGTGTTTGCAAATTTGTGATTTCAGACCACCTCTATGACTGCCGTACTTGTCCATATCAGCCAGCCAGAGTAGAAAATCAGTGCAACAGTCATTTATATCAGAAAAAGCAATCATTATCAGCTAATTGTTAATTTTTTATCACTTTCAATGCAGGGTATGATTCTATGCTTATGATCTTAGAAGAAAATGCTCATCTAACTCTAATGTATGGTGGAAATGTTCATGTTTAGATTGAGTATTTTATATATTTTATTGGAATCAATTTCACATTAAGGACCCCTGGATGGTTTACTGCCAGTGTGGAGAATAAACATTTCTTATTTTTCTTACCCACTGGAAAGTGGAGTACTCCCACTGAATAAGTGGATGGCATTGTACTTTCTTTTTCTCTACCCACTGATATTGGTGAATTCCCACATTATGTGGATGCCCACCGCAATGGATGAAGCATAGATTTAGTTTGCATAGTTAATTTGTATGCCAAATCACCGTATGCTCTCACCTTGCCCATACTGGGATCTGGGTGATCAGAAAGTGTGAGGCATTTAGTTGATTATGCATTTGAGCTAACATTGTCATATCCTTGTAAGTCTTTTTTGAAAAAAAATCAGGGGTAGTATCTTACAGTGGTATCAGAGCTGGTTTCTACCTGCCAGCCTATTGGGGGGATCACTTTGTGCAGAGTGTATGTTCAAAACTTCTAGTTGCATGTCAAATAGTTTCAGTGGCTTGATGAATTCACTTTCGCAGTTAGGATGGATACTACTTTGTCTCAGAGGAAGACTGTGTCAAGAGAGGATCAGAGCAGAAGTCCACTTTCTAAACACTTAAAGGATTCTTTTATAAATGACCAACCTAGTAAGTTGCATAAAGGAGTAGCGGGAAGCTCGCTATTTGCATTAGGAAATGAATTGGAGTTGTTGCACATGTCTAAGTATACACTCCTCAGCAAGTTGGGAGAAGTTGAGAGTCATTTGACCAAGATCAAATAATCAGAGTGTAGGAATTTGAAGTGGGCTTTGAAGCCATTAATGATGTTGGAGCAATGAACCACCAGGATCAAATCTGTAAAACCAAATAACCTTCCACACAAGAGAGACAAGAAAAAATAATGTTATATTGCCATGATACAACAATGTACTGGATTTACATAATGTACAATGAGGCCTAGGTTATAAAGACCAAGGTGAAACACAAGATGTTGTAGTCATGTGACAAGTGTCTTAATCCTATGACATATGACAACTATAGGATAAGATGACAACTATCAACAACAACTATCAACAACTAGACAAACTAGAAACATCTAGAAGACAACTAGAATGCTTCCTAAGTCAACTTAAGATGTGAACATGTGTGTAATTATTATTTAACTAATAAATAGTTAAATAATATGAATTATCTACACAATAAAGGTTAAACCAGATAGGTAATAACCCTATTCACACCAACACCCCCCTTAAGTGCAACTTAGGGAGGAACAAACAAATGCAAAAATGGGTCCCGACAACAAGGCCATGTTAGGTACCCATGTACAAACAATCTCTCACAAGCGGAGAAAAGGAGGATGATAATGCAATAGTTGTCTGCTTCTTGCAAGACCATGCAATCAGACTAGAACCAAGGTAGAAAACAAAGCCAAAAGTGGACTTCCAATCATTAACATCACCAGCCCAATCTAAGTTAGTGAAGCCCATAATCGAAGAAGCTCCTAAGGTGTAATGAATGCCAAAATGTGATGTGCCCTGAATATACCTCAAGATACGTTTGGCTGCCTTCCAATGACTCTCATGTGGGTCTTGAGAGAATTGGGAGACAAGTCCAACCATAAAGGAAATATCAGGATGACTGTGTCAAGTACAAAAGACTGCCAACCAACTGTCGATACAATGTAGCATCAACTATGGGAGTAGTGCAACTGGTGGATAGTACAACACCTAACTAAAATGGTGTAGGGGCAGGCTTACAATCAGCCATGCCAAATCTCTGAAGCAAATCAAGAGCATACTTCTGCTGAAAGATGAAGATCCCCTCAATAGTCTGGTGAACTTGAAGACTAAGGAAGTAGTGCAGAAGACCAAGATCTGTCATATCAAAGCACTCCATCAATGCGTGTTAAATACTCTAGATCATGGAGATAGAACTTCCTGTGAGAATCAAATCATCCACATAAAGCACAAGGATCAAAAGATCATCGTCACGTCTCTGAGTGTAAACTGTAGGGTCAGAATGACATCGTGTGAAACTGGAAGCAAGCAGGAAACTATCCATCTTCTCATACTAAGCCCTAGGGGCTTGTTTGAGACCATATAATGAACGACAAAGCCTGCAAACAAGTGAAGAGTCCTGCACAAAACCTAGAGGTTGCTCCATGTAGATCTCCTCATGAAGATCACCATGCAAGAAGGCACTCTTCACATCCATCTGATACACTGACCATCCTTGAGATGTAGCCAGAGAAAGTACAAGATGAATGGAATCCATCTTGGCAACATGAGCAAAGGTCTCAGAGTAGTCAATACCCTCAACCTGAGAAAACCCCTTAGCAACAAGACGAGCCTTGTACTTGTCTATAGAACCATCAACTGCATATTTGGTGCGGTACACCCACTTGCACCGAACCAATTTTCTTCCCTTAGGAAGAGGAACAAGATCCCAAGTATGATTCTTCATTAAAGAAGAATACTCCTCAACCATTACACTGTCCCACTCTGGAATACCTACAGCATCTGGAAACTTCTGAGGATCTGCGGAAATAGCATGACTCAAAAGACTGATAGCTGTTGTCTACGAGCAAGTGTGGCAAGTATCTGTGGGATCACCAACAAGAGGACCAGCCTCCTCAAGAGTAGTGCGAGCCCATCGAGGCAAAATTGGTGCTTGAGGAGGTGGTGGAGCAGGACCTTCATCTATATCATCTTGAAGAAGCAAAACATCCTCAAGTGATGATGAAGTAGGCAGAGTCTATAGTGAGGAAGAAGAAGTGGTGGAAGAATCCACTTGTGTGAAGGAATCATCAAAATGGACATCTCTACGAAAGTAGACATCCTGAGTGACAGGATCAAACAACTTGTAAGCCTTCACATCCTCACAATAGCCAACAAAAATCAAAGGTTGACTCTTCTTCTCCATAGCCTTACGCTGACCATTCGGAATGAATTCCCAAGCCTCACTACCAAATACTCTGAAGAAGGATACATTAGGCTTGACATGGGACCAAGCCTCCTCGGGAGTCATATGCTGCACTGGCTTGTGAGGCATACAATTCTGAATATAGTTGGCACAATTGACTACTTCAACCCAAAAGGTGGGATCCATAGACCTAGATTGTAGCATGCAATTTGTCATCTCCCATAATGTCCTATTCTTTCTCTCGGCCACACCATTCTGCTGAGGAGTGTAAGGAACTGAAAACTGATGCTGAATTCCATGCTCACTGCAGAAATCCTGAAAAGCTTGGTTCACATATTCCCCCCCATTATCCGTGCATATCCATCAAAGAAAAAGACCTGACTGCTTCTCCACAAACGCCTTGTATGTCCTGAATGTGTCAAAAACATCACTTTTGTACTTAAGAAAGTACACCCATGTGCGTCGTGAGAAATCATCAATGAAAGTGAGCACATACTTTGGCCCCTGAAAATGAAGGAGTTGGAAAAGACATGAGATCACTATAAACCAACTCTAAGGATGCCGAAGCTCGAGTAGCCTGACCCTTAGGAAAGGGATCCTGATGATGTTTGCCAAGTACACATCCTGGACAAACTCCCTCTCTACAATAAATCTTAGGTAGACCAACAACTAACTTCTTTGTGCTCATCTGCTGAAGATAACTGTAATTCAGATGTCCAAATCTCTCATGCCAAAGCTTGCTCAAGGCATCGACATGTGCTATAAGAGATGATCCTGATGAAGACTCAAATCCATCAAATCTGTATAGTCGAGATGTATGATCCACTCTCCTTGTAGCAATAACTATCTCAGGATCCTGTGGCTGTTCAAATAACCACATTGTGAGGAGTAAACTCAACTTTCTTCCCATCCCCAGAATGACAAATCTAATATATGGAAAGAATATTAGTAGATATCTTAGGAACAAAAAGAACATCATCAATGCAACCATCTTGCAATTGAACGGTGCCTGTCCCCATGACTGAAATCTGTGAAGAGTTCCCCATTGCAATTTGAGAAGTGCTAGTATCAGAAAGAGTCTCAAGTAGATCAAGTGAATTGGTCATATGATGTGAAGCACCTGAATTAAGTATCCAGCTATCTGAAGTTGCAAGCAAGCCATGTGCAGAAAGAGCATGTCCTTTGCCTATAGAGGAGGGCTTGGGAAGAGAAATCTTGTGCTTCTTCATAGCTTCCTCCAAAGCTTCTAACCTCTTGAAACAATGAGACTCATCATGACCTGTTATGCCACAAAAAGAACAAGTGCCACCTTTCTTCTTCTTTGTCTTGGAGGAAGACTCACTAGATTTGGAAGGATTAGGTGGAGGAGTGGGCTTTTGATCATTCTTCAGCTTTGGTTTGAAGGGAGACTCACTACCTGAAGGAGATTCTGTCTTGGGCTTCTTCTTATTCTTACCTTTACCCTTGGAAGATGAGGCCATCAAGGCTTGACTTTTAGAACTAGGAAGTGCATCCATTTGAAGTAACTTGGTTTGCTCCCTAGTAAGATGCTCACAAAATAGCTCAAAGCTAGGCATCTTAAAGTCTTTCCCAAAGGCATCCATAGTAGAATAGAAGGTAGATGAAAACACCTGAAATGGGCCCTTCAACTTCGACAAAATCAAGAAGATACATTCTTTTTCAGTTTTATCATGCCCACACCCTTTCAATTGTGACAAGATCATCTTGAATTTCTCTATAAAATCTTGGATAGTAGGAAAATTGTCTGGAGAGAGTGATGTTAAATCTGCCTCAAGTTGCAAGATTCAAAATTCATTGATAGTACCATACAATTCTGCAAGCTTATCCCAAATTTGCTTAGGTGTTTTACACTCCACAATATGAAACAACAAGTTGTCTGATACATGCAATCCTATGATTCCCATAGCTTCATCTAATTTGTTCTTATAAGAAAATCTTTCAAAGTCCTTAGTGAAACTAGGTGGACTATCCTCTAGCATTTACCAAAGTCCTTTAGATTGTAGCAGTTGTTTCATTTTTAACTTCCATGTGTGGTAATTATGTGGAGTGAGTGGTTTTATAGACACACTTTCCGCCATGTGTAATAGAAAAAATACCAAGAACCAAAGACACAAGGGCACTTAAATCGTTCCTTTCACCCCCCCCAAAATGTATTAACAATGTAATTGTAACCCCCCCAGCAAAGTACAATGAATGAATTGTACAATTGACAATCTTAAATCAACCGTTTATAACATACAGTGATTTTTACAATTTTTGAGCAAAAAAAGATTGTTAAGGGAAAAAACAGAAGTTACAATCAGATTCCTTGCGATTTTATGAGCAATTTCAAAAAAAATTTCACCAGATTTTGATGTCCAATGCAAAAGTTATGCTAGTTGCAAGAAAAAGGCAAATTGAACCTTCAAGCTGCTAAAATTGGCAAAAAATGACGAAATCTAAAAAACTCACCTATTCCATAGCAAAGTTCACTTAACCACCTTTTCGATGACTATAAGAACACAATCATCCGCCTCCTGGGTTGCAAGATATGACAAAATGAAAATGCCCCCCTCCTTTGTCGAAATTTGCAAAAATGGTGAGCGATGTCAATGAGAATGCGACATGATCAAAAAACCATTGTATGACTAGGTGTTGTGATCAACAAGTAAGGTGGAGATGTTTGTTTGTGGGGGGGTACTGGCCACCTGCCAAACCGGGCCTCACTCACCGTTCTTTGACAATTGGTAATAAAACAAACTTAGTTCTCCTTTATTTAAAAATTGCCATGAAGATAAAAAATGACCTCACCCGATGTTATTGATACAGATTGAATGAGAATTGAAATCTACTCGAGGTCTCCGTATTTTCTGCTGTGATAGTGAAGCCCAAACTGAGGGGGTGTGTTCATTGAACATCAAGTTGCCTACAAAGATCCTATGGAATCGATCCAAATCAAGTCAAAAAACAACCAGATATCAGAGGATGCCAAACTCGATGCAGATTTGGAGATCTTTCTCTGCCTTGATAATAGGATTTGCCTTGTCAATGGAAGCCCGATCTGCAGGAAGGAAATGATAACTCCAAAGTATTACCACGACTATTATTCTACTTTCAAACGTCTCAACCAGTCAGATCTCACAATAGAGACCCCATTCTTCAAAACATTTATACTATTGTCCTTGAACTAGAAACACACAAGAATGCAAAAGCAAATAGATCAGAACACTTGTGATGTAGAGGTCAGCACAGATTATCAAAACAAACCTAAACGCCGACAACAATATCAACTCCCTTATACGGCTGGTCAGTCTATGGCAAAATATTCACCAGAGAATGAACAAATGGATTCGCTGATGGATGGAACCTCAAACACAAGCTGAAGTGCCTCAAAAAAACGTGACCTCCCACTGGCGGCTTACATAAAAAACTGTAACAACGACTAAACTAGATCGCAGTCTCCTGTAGGAGCAGATCGGCCTAAAATATGAAACAAGAGTTGAATTGAAACCTCCAAACACAGAAAACAAAACCGCCACACTGATCGAACCAAGGCACTAAAAGGCCGGTGACTTCTGCGAGTTTGATGTTGACCGTCGGGTGATGAAAGTGGATCACTGTGCTTTGGAAGAATGGCTTAGCGGTTTTGAAATGTAGAAGCCGTTAAAGACTACTGAGATCCGTTGATGAAGCTACTGCAGACAAAGTTTAATCTGTCGACAGTGTAGGAGGTGTAAAGGTCGCAGAAACAAAGATTTGACCGCTTGCTTGAATCCACCAGTGATCAAGCCATGACCTTGATTGAAGCCTGAAGACGCATAGAGATCAGAATGTCGATTTGGTACAGATAACTATGGCCACAAAAAAAAATTGATCACCATTGGAATGCAGGATTAATGGCTTGTGAGGCCGATCTGGTGTCATGAGGAGCAGCTCAATCATATCACAGTCGATGGCTTTGTGAGTCAAAGAAAAAATGAGAGGGCCACATGATCCGTCCACAAATCTAGGCACAAAAATCTGCCACAAAGATGCACCCACAACATGCCACAGCCAAAACAAGACGACTGAGATCACAAAAAAGTGAGTCTATTCTGCAAAGAAATACCCTGAAACACCAAGAAATTTGACCCACAATGACAGAAAGATGGTCTACAAAGGCGAGATCTGGGCCAAATCTCACCAAAACAAATTAAAACAATCAATCTGATCTGAGAAACTGATAATGTAGTAGGAAATGCAGGGGGCAAAAAGGTCCTTTGCTAAAAAAAATTGTCTTTTGGACAAAACATTTATGCAAAAATGCATATAAGTGCCTAAAAAAAGTAAAAAAAATTACGTATGTCCAAAATCAAGTTTTGGACAGTCAATCCTTACTGATTTGGGTGATCTGAACTCAACGGTGAACTCTTTTTTGAGCTAGGATGCACCAGCAAAAAGTTGACGGCAAGATCTCTCAAAAAAAAAAGAAGGGGCTTGTAGGATCAAAGCTCTAATACCATGTTGGAGCAATGAAACACCAGGATCAAATCTGCAAAACCAAATAACCTTCCACACAAGAGAGACAAGCAAAAAGAATGCTATATTGCCATGATACAACAATCTACTGGATTTACATAATGTACAATGAGGCCTTGGTTATAAAGACCAAGGTGAAACACAAGATGTTGTAGTCATGTGACAAGTGTCTTAATCCTATGACATATGGCAACTATAGGATAAGATGACAACTATCAACAACTAGACAAACTAGAAACATCTAGAAGACAACTAGAATGCTTCCTAAGTCAACTTAAGATGTGAACATGATTGTGATTATTATTTAACTGATAAATAGTTAAATAATATGAATTATCTACACAACAAAGGTTAAACCAGATAGGTAATAACCCTGTTCACACCAACAAATGATTGCTTTGGTTCAACCTAAGCTGATGAAACATTCTCATGAAGATGTAAGACTTGCAGTCACTCTTTGTCTATGTGACATAACAAGAATCACCACTCCTGAAGTTCCTTACAAAAAGGCCATAATGAAGGAAATGTTTCAAAGGATTATTGAAAGTTTTAGTAGATTGGCTGATAAAGAAAGTCCTTCCTTTCTAAAGAGAACTGCAATACTTGGAATTGTTGCAAATTTTGGTTTTGGGAACATCATGCTAGATATGGGGTGTGAGGAAGAGATTTTGCAACTATTTCACCATTTATTTGCTACCATTAGCATGTTTCATGAAGACCAAGTTATAACAGCCATGCAAGCCATTATGTCTCTGATCATTAATGAGAGTGATGAGGTATCTCAGCCACTCTTGTCCATTTTATTGGCTAATCTAAGAAAGAATGATCAAGAATCCTTATCAATAGAACAAGTATTAGTGGAAATGGTGTTGAGTCAATGTGAAGACAAATTAAGACCTTATTTGCCAAAGTGGGAAGAGGATGATTGAATGAGGATAGAACAAGATGATGGAAAAGAAACTTCTGATGTGTTTGATGGAGATGACAAAGCTTTGTTTCTGGAGCAAGTTAGTGAAGCTTGTGAGAATCTTGTTGACCTTGAAGACACAAAAGAGTGATGAATTTTCAAATGTGATGGCTGGAAATCCAATGGCAATGGATGAAATTGAAGGTTGGAATCCTCCTGCTGAAATCAGTAAAAAAGAAAGAGAAGATTTTTCAAACCCTAGATTTGATGAAGAGGTTGAAGATTTTGAAGATTACTTTTCTCTCGAAATAGAGATGAAAATGATTAACAAAATGTTAGATGGTGATTCTTCGTGCAAGCCTACGTTGTTACCAATAGAATGCCTTGTTGAAGACATGAATAATAAAGATATTACAACTGGTAAAGTAATTGAAGCTACTAAAAATTGGGGAACAACCCTTAATGTTGAGCATTTTTATCATCTTGAAGAAGGTAATGCTGATTTCACATGGGAATATCCTACGCAAACTGTAGGACCAATTGTTATTTCTGAAGTTGCAGTGGTAGAGCATGATGATTTGGAGTTAGTTGAAGATGTTAAATCAGCCCTTAAGGATGACTCTATGCTTGAAGATGGAGCTTCCATAATTTTTTTTATCAAAGTGACAGTGAAGAGGAGACCACTTTCGTGGGATTGAAAGGTCATGAAGAAGGTAACTTAAAAGTAACCGATTTCAAGAGTCATGCCTTTAAAGATATAACAGGAAATTTGTTGTGTGCTGATTTAGATTTTAAAAATCAGCGGTTAATCACATAAGACAAGATTGTGCAAGCCTTAACACATTTAGACATCACCCATAAGTTTGTTGAGGATCACTTTTAGAAGGCACAAGTTGTGAAGAGATAGAAGGGCATGGAAGAAGGATCTTCACTTGATGATTGACATGTTGTCAAAGGGGCTTTAGAAACAATAAAATCAGATTACTTGAGTCTTCTTTCTGATCGTGATCATGTCATTGAGTTTGCTGATCGTATCAATGATGCATTGAGAAGAAAAGAGGTAGCGGATGATAAGCTCACATCCGAGATTAAGTCAACTAAGACTTCTTTGGAGTATACTCAAAAGGCTCTTTTAGAAGTGGAAAATCAGCTTGAAGTTGTACATCAATTAAGGGAGCAAGAAAATATTGTAATGGCAAATAAAATCAAACTGGTGATTGAAGACCTTGATTCAATCCAAGAAGATTTTGACTTAGGACAACTTCCTAAGTATGCATATGCAGAGTTGGAGCAAATTGAAGATCTATCTGGGCATGGAGATGAAAACAACTTCCAATCAATTGATAATCCCCTTTTTGATATGGAAGTTGATTTAGCTTTTGATAATCCTCTATTTGTGTTGAATGATGAAAACTACTTTGATGATAGCAACATGGAGAAAGATAGTAATAGAATATGGGATCCGAGTGAGGAGCACTCACAAAATGTTACTTTGCATAAAATCTTCTTCAATTGAAAATTTTTATCACTTGTGGAAGTTGGGCATAAGGTTCAAGTATGCAATGAATTAAGTTCAAGAATGGCTTACTTTCATAATGGAGTTTATTTTCAGGGATCTATGGAGGATAGTGGTGTTGGTAAGATTGTTTTATGGATGAGTTTGGAGTCAAAGTTTTGTCATGAAGCTGCTGTCCTTACTCCTATCAACCATCATAAGTTGTCATTTGCATACATATTGATGGATTGGAGAGAAATTTTGGTCGTGACTTGGGTGTATTTTTGTTATAAACGGCCTAAATTTCTCATTGTCCTCAGAAGATTTCAGTTTTATTGTGGCTGTCCTATTTTCAGACCACTGAAATTTGATTTTCATGAGAATATTTCAGATCTTTGCAGCCATGAGGTTGAACTATTTGTTGTTTCTAGCTCTTTTTAGAGGGATGATAGAAGGGTTCAGCTAAAAGGAACAAGTGTTTCAGCTAATTTTGCTCTTTGGGACGCTAAAAATTAGATGATTCATGACTGTTTGGAGTTACTTTCAGCTTGTGTTCAAGCTGATTTGTGTTCTTCTTTAGAGGAACATTTCAGTTTTTGGTTCCCATCTATTGTTTCAGGTTGGATGAATTGCATTGATGACTTGTTGGAGGATGCCAACTCCTTCACTTTCATGGTTAAGAATGATATAGATGTTTGGGATCCAAAAGGTTGGATGATTGATAGAATGTTTCAAAGTATTATACAAAGAATTAGATATACAGTTGCCAGATATATCAGAGTAGCGCAGTAGAAATGGTGTGAAACATTCTTAAGGTTAACTTGGGATCTAGGTATATTATTGCTAATCATGCAGGTTACTCAGTTGGATGGAATGTATTGCTTGAGGACAAGCAATCTTGAGTGGGGAGGACTGTAATGTCCCTTTTTTGGTGCATTGATTTTTGTGCACATTATGCTTGTTCCTAATCCCTTGGAGGCTATTCGACATGTTTGATGAACTCCAAAGTTCTTGGAGTGCTCTGGTTCAGTTGAATTATGGATATCAAAAGTTGGTTTTGAGCTCTGTATTGCGTCAGGATGCCTATGCAACTTTCTAAAATAGTTTCGGCTTCTTGGATTGCTCTCCAAGATTCTTGGAGGAGCTGACTATTTTCGGAAAGTTCCCCGGAAGACATTATTTTGCATCCCTAACCCCTCTGAGTGTGTTGGCACAATTTATTTGGCGTTTGGATGCAGTTTGCAATTTTCCACAAAAAGTAGTTTTTAATGAGCCATTTTAATTATTATTTTCACTTATGTTCCCAAGGTGAAAATAATTAAAAAGGTTATTAAGTGTTATAGCTCATTAAAAAGAGGAAAACATATTCTTTCATCTAGGCACTTAAAAGTGAGCCCTTTAGTGGAGTTAAAATGGATTTATTATAAGTTGAGAGAAAAAAGTATAATTTCCAAGAAAGAATTAATTTCTTGTGTAACTCTCCAAGTGCCTATAAAAGAGATGTGAGAGCTCATTGAGAGGGCATGCATGGAATTGATAATGTTATGTTGCTGGATTGGAACCAGAGATCAATTTTGACTTCTTGTGGACGAAAACCCACTTGAGGATGATCAGTTTCGGTGGTGAGATATCCACCCTAGCTGGTGTTTGATGATTTCTACTTAGGGAATCACATGGTGCTCAACACATTTTGGAGTTTTTGTGGAGTTTAGTATTGTGATCAGTTTTGGAGTGTAGTGTGATCTTTTTCTATGCATATTAGTTGTAATTTGGAGTTAATTGTGTGATTTGTATTTTTCATGCATTGGTCGTACATCACTGGCCATACATTTGCTGAGACATGGATTTTTATCAGAAATTCAAGTTGGTATTTTTGATGTCTTTATGGACTACATAGTGTTTATCCATGGTAAATGACCTCATTGCAAGTTGATTGAAGTATTTTGATGCAGTTTTGTGAATTCTATGATAGTCCGTACTTGTCCTTGGTCGTACCATGTTGGGGGCATTGATGCACATGAGAAAAAAGTATTGAGGAGTTTGTTATTTCTATTGATTGTGTCTTTATTGTCTACTTGGAATGATCAATTTGCAAGTTATTTGGAGTTGATTGACGCGGAAATGAATTTATTATGTTTGTCGTACCATTCCTTGACTGTACGGCTCAGTTCAGGGAGATTTTATGGTTGTGGATTAATTTAGTATGATATTAGTGATTGGTCTACTCAGAATCTATAGTTTGGTCATGTTAATTAGTTTGGGAGTGTTTGCTAGTGGATTAGATCAGTGTTTGCAAATTTGTGATTTCAAACCACCTCTATGACTGTCGTACTTGTCCATATCAGCTAGCTAGAGTAGAAAATCAATGCAACAACTATTTATATCAAAAAAGAAATCATTATCAACCAATTGTTGATTGTTTATCACTTTCAATGCAGGGTATGATTCTATGCTTATGATCTTAGAAGAAAATGCTCATCTAACTCTAATGTATGGTGGAAATGCATGTTTAGATTGAGTATTTTATATATTTTATTGGAATCAATTTCACATTAAGGACCCTTGGATGGTTTACCTCCAGTGTGGAGAATAAAAATTTCTTATTTTTCTTACCCACTGAAAAGTGGAGTACTCCCACTAAATAAGTGGATGGCATTGTACTTTCTTTTTCTCTACCCACTGAAAGTGGTGAATTCCCACATTATGTGGATGCCCACCGCAACGGATGAAGCATAGATTTAGTTTGCATAGTTAATTTGTATGCCAAATCACCATATGCTCTCACCTTGCCCATACTGGGATCTGGGTGATTAGAAAGTGTGAGGCATTTAGTTGATTATGCATTTGAGCTAACATTGTCATATCCTTGTAAGTCATTTTTGAAAAAAAATTAGGGGTAGTATCTTACATGGCATGCCAAGAAGTCGCTTATGATGACCAATTCCTCCTTCGTCTTTTTCCACGAAGCCTAGGAGGACAAGCCCTAGAATGGTTCATGCACTTACCTTATGGCTCCATATCCAATTTCGTTGATCTTTCAGAGAAATTCGTCGCCCACTTCTCATACAATGTAGAACATGAGATCACTATGCTTGACCTTTGCAACACCAAACACCGAAGTGGTGAGAGTTTCACTGCTTATCTACAAAGATGGAGAGCCCTTGCTAGTAGGCTACCTTGGACAACCCCCAAAAAATAACTCATCCATATTTTCATCCAAAACCTCAACCAAGAAATGGCCTTCCATTTGCAAGTACATTGTGCATCAACCTTTAACTAAATTATAGAAAAGGGTTCACTATCGAAAAAGCTCTTATTCCGAAGGGTCTAGTCAAAATCTACAACAAGAACGACAATGACAAAACCTTCAACGACAAACCTAAATTTTGGGCTAAAAACAAGAACACTGTAGGAGATGGTGCTACTGATTCCAAGTACATGCAAATCACCTCTCCTAAACCAAAAGAGATAAACATAGTCCAAAATGTTTCTAACAATGTATCGGTCCCGCCCGCTCCTCCAAAGAGAAATCCTCCCAAGAATCCAAAGCGCAAATATACCCCCTTGGGTGAGCCACTCGAGGTTGTATTCCAAAAGCTACTTTACGCCAGCATGGTTGAGTTCCCCATAACAAAATTATTTGACGAAAATAAACCTAAGCCTGTGTGGTACAAAGAGAATGAATATTGTGACTACCACCGCATCAAGGGCCACGCCACAAACAAATGCATGAAATTGAAAAACTATGTCCAAGACCTGGTTGAATGTGGCAGAATCCAAATGGAAGACCACGATAATACATCACCCAATGATGGCCTAGGTGTCTATTAAGATCCTCTTCCCCACCATAACAATAACCAAACCGCATCCAAACCATCTTCCTCCAACACTAATCCTAACAACCAAGCCAACAACATCAACTACAACAATGTTCTGCATCCCTACGATAATATAGTGGGTAGAATTGATTTTGATTCTACTCATGTCACCACCATCAAAGTCAAAAATACCACCCCCGAATGTGCTATTACCACCCACCGTGGGCGTATAACTGTGAAGGGACCATCCCCATCCTCCACTACCACCACTTCCCAATACACCTTCCTTGATCATCTTGGAAAGACCCCTGCTCAAATCTCCATCTTGAAACTCCTTAGGATATCCACCATACACCAGGAAATACTTGACAAGGCTCTCTAAGAGTCTCATGTCCCTACTGACATACCTCCCACCCAATTCTAAAACATTGTCGCTCAATTATCATCATCCTATCATCTCACCTTTAGTCATGCCGACATGCCACCTATTGACCCTACACATAATAAAGCCCTTCATATTAAAGTCCAAATTGCCAACCATAGAGTCAAAAGGGTCCTCTTGGATAATGGTGTTGATAACTGAGAGGGGGGGGTGAATCAGTTATCCTAATTATTTCCCTTAATGAACTTTCCTTTTAATTGATGCAGCATAAAATCAAACACAAAACATTAACCATGAAATAAGAAACACATGACACAGTATTTTTGACGTGGAAACCCTGTTAAGGGAGAAAACCACGGGGTGATTAACCCAAAATTATTCTCTGTTAGAAGAATAGGAAATTACAAAAATGGCACTTGCCAATAAGGGCTCACTGCCCGAGCACACTGCTCACAAAGAGGCCCACTGCCTACAAGAAGACACACTGTCTACAAAGTGATGAGAATCACAGTCTTGAACTGATTGGAAGCATCTGCATATGCTGGAGTTCAGTTCCGGTTAGGCTCAGTACACTGATCTGCTGCACTTCATCTTTCCTCTGTTCTTTATTCTGCTATCTTTCACATACCGGATCCTTTTTGCTACCTCTGCTCTTTATCTGGACTTTATTCGCATATATCTCCACAACAACACCACACTTCACAACTAAATCCATCCTCTATATATATCCGCACAAGTAATTTCATCATCTTTCTAGTCGGCATCCGGAACAGTCTAGTTTATTACAAACTTTTGTTCTGTCGGCTGAATCCTTCCTCACCAAGCAATGCGGATCAAGCATATACTTGTAGATATCATTAATCATGTCGGCCAAACATGATTCATGCCTTCACAACCTCTGTCATCAACAGTAACCCATCCGGAAAGCAGTCTGATACTCTGCCAGTCAGTTCTTCCTCTGTTTTCACTGTCTCTCAGGAATCCGGTACTCAACCATTCATATCTTTTTCCTTGTCCATCACCGGAGGCTAAATCCTTGGAATATACCACTCAAGGTAGTCCTCTTGACTTCCCCAAATCCGCACTGCACCAAGACACTTCCTCTGAGAGATCCGGACCAATCTGTCGGACCTTGCCACATGCTCTGTTCTTCTTCACGGGACCACAACATTCTTTATTCTGACTTCCGGTAGAGACACATCATGACTTGCGGATATGTGGGATGACCTTTGTTGCCATCAATGACAACAACCATGAATCCATATAGTGTCTCTTGCCAACAATCTCCCCCTTTGGCATTGATGGCAACACTTAGTGAAAAATGACTAAGTGTTTTCACTATGCTCCCCCTTTGCTGATGCTCTGTCTTTATATACACTTTCCGGAACTCCCCCTTAGTTGGATTCCTCATTTTTCACTGCTCCTCACTCCCCCTTTGACATCAATGGCAAAGGGTAGGGTCCGCATATCAAAATTTTCAAAAATTTCTTATACTTAGCCGCATATTTACATACTCACATATATTGAAGAATGTCTGCAAAGGATGTCTGCAATTGGATCATTTCTGTGGCCCAACTTTGCTTCATTCTATCCAAAATTGAAATGTGACCACTTAGCAAAAATGCAAAAGCTTCTGCCCGCTTGAGATCTGTCGGATCTTTTGTTTGGGCGGTGGTCTGAGCATCACTGATGGCCTCATGCATGGTTTCCAACTTAGGGATTATAATCCTTCTAAGTTCTCCCATCCGGTTGGTGATGTTCTTCCTTTCCTTCTCAAGATTCTTTATTTCATTCAAGACTGCAATAGTCTGACATTCTTGATTTATTATAGAGGAAGAGAGAGGATCAAAACTTTGAGATAAGCTTTGTAGCTTATCCTGTTCCTCTTTTATTTTCTTGTCAAATGCTGCTGTTGCCTTTGACCAGGATATACAAAATTTATAGATGTCACCGCCATCCTTAAGAGCATTCTCTAAGCTCTTAATTCCAATGCTTACAATCTTCCTATCCTTAGAGATTAATTCTAATATTTCTGAAAATCTTTTATCCAAAAATTCCTTCCGGACCTTTTCTTCAGCTGATTTTTCTAAAGAATCAAAATGTGTATCAACACTGCTGACTAAGGTTTTTAGATTACCGGAAGTGGAGGCTGTCGGATCTATCTGGATTGATGGCATGATCTTTACAAGTACTCCGGAAGCAGCCTCTATCAACTCACAGTCTTCCATATGAGACTTCAGGAGCTTTTCATTTGCCTTGGCATTTGCAAATGAAGCTATCTTCATTGTTTGTACCGGAGAGAGAGAGTCAAAATCAAATGGACCTTTTAGAAGCTCCGGTTCATCAATCTCTAGAGTTTCTTTGCTCAAAAATTGTTGAACAGTTTGTGCAGTGTCTCTTGCCGGAGACAGATGTTTCTTTTCTTCTGCAGTCTTAGAACTGTCAACCTCTTTGTCTTTCACCACTGCTTCCTTCTCCTGTAATTGCTCTTCTTCTTTGGATCCGGAGACTGTAGGGGAAACCGGAGGAGAGATGCTAGTTTGTTCATGAGCCACTTCTTCTGGAGCAGAGGGTCCCAAGTCCTCAGCTGTTTCTGTACCTAAATCCTCTACAACCAGAAGATTGAACCTTTTGAAGGCCTTCCGGAGGATCTCTTCTGTTTCTTGGGCCACTTTGTCAGTCTCGCCAAGCATGAGTTGATTCATCCTGGCTTTGCTTCTGAACTCATCTTTGCAGTCTTTGAAGATAATGTTCATGGTCTTGGGATCAATTTGAGGATATAGCTGAATAGCTATCTGCTCCCGGATCTCAAGATCTTTAGCATGAGCATTATTCTTTCTTACTTCCATTTCCTTTTCTAGGCTTTTAGGAATAAGAGATATTATTTCAATGAAAGCCTTATTATATATGTTAAGATATTTTACTGTGGCCTCCTGCAGAGTCTTTTGGTCGGCCTCACTGAAGTCATCATATGATTCAGTCATTGGTTGAAGGTTTCCATCCACCGTGACCGACTTGATTATGCTCTCTAGTGACAGAGTGGGCTTTTCAACAGTTACCTCTGCCATTTCCTCCTTGTCTTGGCCTGTGGAGGGCTTACCGGATCCTTTCTTTTTCTGTTTCTTTATTTCTTTTATTCCCTCATCTGACTCTGTTTCCTCTTCATCCTTTTGGCTTCCATAAGCCCTTGTGGCTTTTGTCTTGGATCTCTTACCGGATGCCTGGACTTCCGGTTTTGAACTTTTGGTTGAGGGAGGTGCAGATCTCTTTGTTGATCTGGTCCGGGTGGAAGCTCCAACCGGAGCACTTTCTTTACTTTTCTCTTCTTCCTCGGCCTTCCTCCTCTTTTCCCGGCTGGCATCAAGTGCCTCCTTTGAGATGCCTAGGCCTTGAGCAATGTGCTCTACTTCTTTTCTCACCTTTCTTTTAATCTCAGGTTCCCTGAGTTCTACATGTATTTTTACACTCAGCTCCTCAAAGGTTCCAAACCTTTCTGCCTTAGGATCTTTGGGCTGACTTAGCATGTGTTGAACATGCAGCTCCACTATCTGTTCATCTACTTCATACCCCATGGGCATGATCCAGACAGTCCTTGGTTCCACTGCCTCCATTAGGCACTGATCAGTGTCAACCATAAAGCACACTGAGTCCTTGTATTTCTCAATGAGAGACTGGGGAATTCTCTCTCTTGCTTGCATCATGCTCTGAAAGTTTTTGAAGTATCCCCATAGAGCTGTATTTCTCACTTTTGCATCCCCAAGTCCATGCAAATAGTCTCTTATCTGGACTGCAACAGGTTTGTCATTCTGCCATACCCATCCACTTGTTCCAGGTAGCTCATTCATGAAGTAGAAGAATAGACATACAATAAGAGTACCATACTTAAAGGAATTCTTCTTATCCTTCTTGATTTTCTGTATGTTTTCCATTAATTGGCTTAGCAGTAGTTCGCAGAGATCATATTCTGCATTCTTTCTTAGCATTTCATAAGCAGTGTATATTGCAGTTCCGGATACAGAATTCTCCCTGCTGGAGTGATAGATCTTGTATCCTATTATCATTGATGCATATTTGATATCCGGATCCGAAATATCTTCAATGGTCATTGCCCTCTTGTCAAATTTTGATCCGGTGGCCTCAGTTACAATGTTGTTCTTGACAGATTTGAGGATAGGTACCCCTCCGGAAGAGTATAGACCAGTTACTGCTCTAATTGCCTCTTTTGTAATCTTGCAGGGTCTATCTAGCCATAGAAAGTTGTCATGCATCCTGCTCAGTACATACCAGACCCATTCATCTTCTTCAAAACAGGGGAAATGAATAAATTGCTCAAATTGTTTCTTCTGGATATCCTTATACTCTGGTTTAAGCTCAAAAGCATTGTCTATCAGTTGCTTGTGATAGAGGTCTCTTAATTTGAATTCCCCAAATTCTTCAATGCTTGCATGTATGTAAACCCTAATGTCTTTGGTATGTAAAACTCCGTGAGGAACACTAGAGAATGCTCCTAGTGGGTCTACCTCCAATGATTTGTAGGGATGTTTCTTGAATGAGGGGCGAGGTCTATCAGAGATCTTAACTATGTTTGGAGTAGCCATTCTTCAAAGATTTGCAGTGAGGTAATGAAAAACGGAGAATACCTTATGCGCCTTCGGTTTGCACGGAGTGGTTGGATTGATTTCTTTATGCAATAGCTTCGGCAGGAGATCCTTGGTGTGCTTGATGAACCTTGTTGCAGAGCTCCACTTTTCGCTTCTTCTCGAGTGCAGAATGAGCAAATGACCTTTGAGAAATCCCTTAAATTGCTCCGTGAACCCTAATATCTGTCTGCAATAAATGCTTCACCTACATTATTCCGGTTTGCCTTGTCTGGATAGCTTGGAGTATCCCAGATTAGTCCTGATCTGTGGATATCATCCGGATCTTTTAATCATGAATAAATCGAGGTAACATATTACAAGATCATCCCAAACACTCTGTCCAATCCGCAAAACAAGATAGTGCATTTCCAGATCTTTCCGGACCTTTTTGTAATCCTTTATCATACCGGAGCATCTCCCTGAACAGGTCTTATTTGATCGATCACGGCTTCTTCATAACTCCATGCGGACCTCTGAAAACTTGACTGAGGTATCTCAAGACTCATATCTACAAACCCTTTGATCCGCATCTTGTGCCACATCCGGCACCACTTGTTTGGCTGGGGGAACAAGATTTTCTTTGAGTCTCCCCCTGAGCCTGAGCTCACCCTTTAATTTCCGGAAGAAATATCAGCACCAGAGTCTGGTGCGGATCCAACCTCTACATTCTCTGAACTTTTCTTCACCCAAATCTTGCTCATCTGATTCCTAACCTCATCCGCATTCATCTTTTGTTTACCCTTGTCTTGATTCTGATTATACACCGGACCTCTTTTGTCCTGATTCTTGTTTCTGCAGACTTTAGCATTATGACCGGACCTATTGCAGATTTGGCAAATAACATTTCTTTGCATATTTGACTGATATCCTCTTGATCTGCATTGATTAGCCATATGACCTACTCTATTGCATGTGAAGCATCTACCTTTGAATGATTTGTTTACTTGCATAATTCTGCATTCATGGGATTTGTGTCCATACCTTTTGCAGTTGAAGCATTGTCCGGAGAAGGATGAATTAATCTGATTCATTCTCATTCTGCACTGATTAGCTTTGTGACCAAAGTGGTTGCAGCTGTGGCAGTATCCATTGAAGGATGGATATCTTTGAGCATTTGGCTGTCTTACCGGAGGTCTTCTAGGCCTGCTCCTTGGATTTTCTGATCCAAGATTCTTCTGACTGGATCCGGAGCTTTCTCCTTTCTCATATCCCAAACCATACTTGTCATCTGTCCTCTTTTGACTTCCAAGAAGAACTTCAAGTTGAGCAGAACTTATCTTGAATTTCTCTTTATATTCATTTGCTGTTTGAAGATCTCTTTTGAGAGAGGCAATTTGATCCTCAAGTTTTCCTTCATTATCTTTGGCATCTTCAAGATCAGATTCAAGATGTCTGATAATCCTGTCCATCTGGTGGCATTCTTCTGATTTTTCTTTAAGAGATTGTCTTAGATTGTCTTCAGCCTTTCTTTTTTCTTCAATCTCTTGAGTAAACTTTATAGTTCCTGATTCCATTTCATGTCTTAACATAATGACTTCTTTTGATAACTTTTCACATAACTTGGTTTGCTCAGTCAATTCTTCATTTGTATTGCTTTCTTCACTTTGCCTTGCCAACTGTTGAAGCAGCTCCTTTCTCTTTTTCATAGAGAGACTTAATTTGTCTTTTAATTCTCTCATGAATTCATCAGCCTATTTGAGTCTTTCCTTTAATTCACTGACTTCAGAATTTGACTGTTCAAGATCCTCAAGAGCAGTCTTGAGTTGCTCCCTTAAACCATATGCATCCATTTGAAATCCCAGATCTTCCTCAAGCTGTTAGGCTCTATTAGGAGGAACTTAGCTCTGATACCAATTGTTGATAACTGAGAGGGGGGGGTGAATCAGTTATCCTAATTATTTCCCTTAATGAACTTTCCTTTTAATTGATGCAGCATAAAATCAAACACAAAACATTAACCATGAAATAAGAAACACATGACACAGTATTTTTGACGTGGAAACCCTGTTAAGGGAGAAAACCACGGGGTGATTAACCCAAAATTATTCTCTATTAGAAGAATAGGAAATTACAAAAATGGCACTTGCCAATAAGGGCTCACTGCCCGAGCACACTGCTCACAAAGAGGCCCACTGCCTACAAGAAGACACACTGTCTACAAAGTGATGAGAATCACAGTCTTGAACTGATTGGAAGCATCTGCATATGCTAGAGTTCAGTTCCGGTTAGGCTCAGTACACTGATCTGCTGCACTTCATCTTTCCTCTGTTCTTTATTCTGCTATCTTTCACATACCGGATCCTTTTTGCTACCTCTGCTCTTTATCTGGACTTTATTCGCATATATCTCCACAACAACACCACACTTCACAACTAAATCCATCCTCTATATATATCCGCACAAGTAATTTCATCATCTTTCTAGTCGGCATCCGGAACAGTCTAGTTTATTACAAACTTTTGTTCTGTCGGCTGAATCCTTCCTCACCAAGCAATGCGGATCAAGCATATACTTGTAGATATCATTAATCATGTCGGCCAAACATGATTCATGCCTTCACAACCTCTGTCATCAACAGTAACCCATCCGGAAAGCAGTCTGATACTCTGCCAGTCAGTTCTTCCTCTGTTTTCACTGTCTCTCAGGAATCCGGTACTCAACCATTCATATCTTTTTCCTTGTCCATCACCAGAGGCTAAATCCTTGGAATATACCACTCAAGGTAGTCCTCTTGACTTCCCCAAATCCGCACTACACCAAGACACTTCGTCTGAGAGATCCAGACCAATCTGTCGGACCTTGCCACATGCTCTGTTCTTCTTCACCGGACCACAACATTCTTTATTCTGACTTCCGGTAGAGACACATCATGACTTGCGGATATGTGGGATGACCTTTGTTGCCATCAATGACAACAACCATGAATCCATATAGTGTCTCTTGCCAACAAATGGATCCAACTTGAACATATGTACATTTAAATTCATAAAACTCCTAGGGTATTCAACGACTGACTTGGAATCTTTGGTTATCTCCATCAAGGCATACGACAACACAGAGAGAGAATCAGAAGGCACTATATGCCTCCCTATCAAGGTAGGCCCACTCACCATGCCCACTCTATGTCACGTGATTGATCTTGACCTTCCATATAATCTCCTCCTAGGCCAACCATGGTTGCATGTCATGCAAGCTGTTCCCTTCACCTACCACCAATGCCTCAAGTTCCCTCATAACAGTGTGGAAGCCACTATCCCCGCCGATCAACAACCTTTTGAATACTGCAAGGCCTTAGAGGTTGTCTATGATTGACAATTCCATTGTCTGAGTACCTATGGGGATCATGTCAAAGATCCCTCATCCACTCCATCCACATCGTCATTCACGCCACAAGTCACCATCGAATAATCACAATCTTCTACTTCATCTTCCACCCGCACACCCCAAAAGGTCAAGATCATAGACAAAGGGTGTGGCGAGTATGAGCTTCACAATGCCTTCCACGTGGGACAATTACCATTGTCCCCCTGCTCCTATGGCCATCATCTTCTGAAGAAGGAAAAAGAACAGCTGTGTAGGATCAATGATAAAATTCCCTTTGTACTAGCATAGGTCCCTAGAGAAGAAGAAGCTGAAGAAACAGTTCTAAGTGATTGGCTATATTGTGATGAAACTACCCCAGCACCTGTCAATCTAGAATACTTCAAGCAAAAATATCCTGTACCATTTCAAATTTGTACCAAAATGCCTTACTGTGGAACAGGACTTGGCACCGATGAACAAGGTGTTACAGAACCCATATTGATTGATCCTACATCTCCCAAGAAATATGCTCAATACTTCAGTTTAGGATATGCTCCACCGACTGTGACAATCTATGGACCTACTAAAACCTTGGTATAGGTAATGGAATCCTCTTCTAGTATTGAAAACATCACGCCGAGTGTCATCATAGCTTCATGTGAAGATTTGGACCTTTCTTGCATCTTCCTCGACAATTCCATCTTCGTTATTAACCTCCCCTTCGTTCATCTCGAACTCATTTCTTGGGATTGTCAAGGACCCCCACCTCTCGACGTATTTATGAATGATGAGGCTCTCTTCGCATTTCTAGAACTTCGTGACACCTCACAATATGACATGTGCTTGTACACTAATGCCTATTTTGGGGAAGAAGAGATCCTTAGTCCAAAAAAGCAAAAATCAAAAAATAGAAAATCGTCCCCTAGTGAAAACCTCTCTGAGGCACTTTCAAACAAAAAAGAAAAAAATAAAGACGTATCTCCTAGTGAAAACCTCTCTGAGGCACTAGAAGATGAGGATCTCAATCTTCCCCCTATACCATCTCACTGGCAAGAGCGTTCCAACATTTTGATTGAAGGCACACAAGAAATTAACCTTGGCACGCAAGAATCACCTAAGCTCACACATCTAGCAGAAAGTCTCGATACAGAAGAAAAATCCAACATCTCCATAGTGCTTCATGAAACACCTGATGTGTTCGCTTGGTCCTACACTGACATGCCAGGATTGGATCCATCTTTGGTTGTTCACCATCTTGTGGTACATCCTGATGCAAAACCTGTTAAGCAGAAACTCTGCAAGATGCGCCCTCAAGCCGCTTTGCTCGTCAAAGAAGAGCTACATAAATTACTAGATGTTGGCTTTATTTGCCCTATCGATTATCTAGAGTGGGTCTCCAATACTGTGCTAGTTTCTAAGAAACCTGGGGGCATCCGTTGTTGTACAGACTTCTGAGACCTTAATAAAGCATGTCCGAAAGATGATTTTCCACTTCCCAACATTGATATGATTGTAGATCTCACAGCAGGACACAAGATGCTCTCCCTCATGGACAACTTCTCTATATATAATCAAATAAGAATCACCCCTGAAGATCAACATACAACAGCTTTTACCTATCCTTGGGGCACATACTGCTAGGAAGTCATGCCCTTTAGTCTAAAGAATGCAGGGGCAACCTATCAACGTGCAATGACTATAATCTTCCATGACATGATACATAAGATAATGGAAGACTATGTAGATGATCTCCTAGGGAAATCAAGATCAAGGGAAGAGCACCCTAAGATCTTGCGGCAAATCTTTGCACGACTCAGAGAATACAAGCTTCGCCTCAACCCAAAGAAATGCGTCTTTGGCGTAACATCATGCAAACTCTTGGGATTCATTGTCTCCCGCAGAGGCATCGAGGTAGATCTTGCTAAGGTCACGACCATAACAGAAATGCCCCCTCCCAAGACACTCAAACAACTCCGAAGTCTCCAAGGCAAACTATAGGGTATACGAAGATTCATCGCTCAACTTGCAGACAAATACCCACCCTTTTGCCCATTTACTTGCAAAAATGCACACTTTAAGTGGGATTAGAAGTGTCAACAGGTGTTCAACCGCATCAAAGAGTATCTTGCTTCACCACCGGTACTAATGGTGCCTATCCCTTGAAATCCCATGTTATTATATATATCAGCAACTTCAGTAGCACTGGGGGCACTCTTAGCACAATAGGATGATACTGGCTGTGAGAGAGCTATATACTACATCAGCATGACTTTAATTGAATATGAGCTTAACTACACCCCCATGGAACGCGCATGTCTAGCTGTAGTTTTCTGCTCTCAAAATTTACGACACTACATGCTAAGTCATTCTATCAAGATCATATCTAAGGTTGACCCCCTTAAATACCTCCTTTCTAGGACCGCACTCACAGGAAGAATGGCAAAATGGGTCATGTTGTTGAGCGAATTTGATAGTGAGTATGTTGACGGGAAAGCAATCAAAGGACAAGTTGTAGCAAATCAACTGGTCGAAGTACCCCTCACAGATTATTAGCCATTGTCCATAGACTTCCCAAATGAGTCCATCCTCACCATGATAGAATCAACAAATTGGAAACTATACTTTGATGGATCATTCACTAATCACGGTTCAGGGGTAGGAATACTACTGGTGACCTCGCAAGGCGATTACATCCCCAAAGCTTACAAACTTGCTTTTCCCTTTATGAACAATGTGGCCGAGTATGAAGCTTTGATCATTGGTCTCAAAATAGTAGTACAATGGAATATCTTATAGCTACAGGTCTATGGAGACTCTCAATTGATCATCAAACAAGTGAATGATGAGTTTACCACAAAGGACGATAAGCTGGTGCCCAACAAGCAAATGGTTGATGAATACAAACTATTCTTCACCTACATACAGTTTGAGTAGGTACCTCGCCTTCACAACAAAGCAACTGACGCCATGGCTATTATTGGTTCCCTTCTGGATATGCCTCAAGATAGCCATCAATGTGAGTTTCTTGTAGAACAGCTCTTAATGCCAGCATATCATGTCACTGAGTTAGAATTCGTGTGTGAAATTGTTGGTCCAGAAAATCCCTGGTATCATGACATTTACACTTACCTTCAACATCACACTTTTCCTCCTGAATCCACCCACAAACAACAAAGATCACTCATTCACCAAGCCACTCGCTACACTATTCTTGCCGACACCCTCTATCGCCGAAGCTATGATGGCACTCTCCTTTGATGCTTAAACATGGAAGAAGCTTCCCTTGCCTTACATGAGGTCCACGCAGGTATCTGCGGAGCGTACACTAGTGGAATTGTCCTAGCCAAGAAGCTCTTGCATACCAGATATTACTGGCCTACTATGGAACATGATGCATGTGAGTATGTGAAAAAGTGCAAGCCCTTTCAGCAGCATGGAGATCTCATTCACACTCCTTCTCAGGCGTTGCAACCTATTACTACACCATGGCCTTTCTCTTAGTGGGGCCTAGATCTCGTTGGCAAAATCCCATCCTCCTCCGATGGACACAAATTCATTATCACTGCCACAGAATACTTCACTAAGTGGGTAGAAGCCATCCCTCTCACTTTCACCACAGGAAACCAAATCGCCAAGTTTATCCTTTACCATATCATCTGCCATTATGGTATCCCATCCGCCATTGTCACTGACAACAGTAAACCTTTCAAAAACCATGATGTTCAGGACCTTTGTGAACAATTCCACATTAAACATCATTGGTCCACTCCATATTACCCACAAGGTAATGGGCTGATTGAGGCAACTAATAAAACCTTGCTCAAAATCCTCAAGAAAGTTGCAATGAAACTGGTCGTGATTGGCACCTCCATATCCATCCCGCCCTCTGGGCCTATCGCACTAGTATTTGCACACCTACAGGAGCTACACCATATTCCCTTGTCTTTGGAGTGGAAGCCATCCTACCAATCGAGATCGAATTGCCCTCCTTGCAGATCTCCTTGCATAATGTTATCACTGATGAAGAATATCGTGTTGCATGCCTCCAAGAGCTCAAGTTATTGGATGAACAACACCTCAACGCCCTTAATCATCTCCAAGCATACCAAAATCAGCTTCGCAGATCCTATAACAAGAAAATCTGTGCCAGGGAGTTTGTAGTAGGAGATCTGGTCCTGAAAGAAAATCAAAGGAATCTATCTGAGCGAGAAAAGAAAGGAAAATTTGAGCCTAATTGGCTAGGACCTTACATTGTCACTACAAAGTATGTCTCTGGAGCATACCGCCTCTCCACCCTTGAAGGAGAAGAACTTGACGAGCCCATGAATATCATTCACTTGAAGTGATTTCATAGTTAGTCCGCTAAATACCCTAGGAAAAAAATACAAAAAAATTAGAAAAATATAAAAAATTACAAAAAAATAAAATAATCCGTCCTATGGTGAAAATCACTCCTTGTGGCGCCTTGGATAAATACCATGATGAAAACCTACTTGCAGGCCTCATGTGTAGGTTCAATCCGGATCCATTGTTCGAACCACTATCCCATCTTCATCTGCACTATTCAATCGACCTATCCCCTCATATGAGCTTCAGAACAAACCCATCATCTGAGCTTCCATTGTCCATCATTCCCAACATACCTCTCATCTCCCAATTACTTAATGTCCATCTTTCCACATCACCATTACATCACTCGCTTGACCCTCCTATTCATCCATAACCTTGGTCCCTTTAATGTTTTTGCCACATCACACCCTTTACTACACCAACACCATTCCCTACCTAAAGTAGGTTTTACACCATGCTACCCATCGACCAATTGACGTCCACACCCACTAAACCATATCTCATCATTCCACATGAACCAACCCCTATCCTTACATCAGCAACCAACCATGAACATCAACAACCACTGCTAGCACACCATCAACATAGTATATCATCATCATAAGCATCCAAGCATAGTGTTGACATCAAAGGCAACCACACAACCACATCAGTGACAAACTTAGGTAACATATGTGCAATTCTCATTAGTGTTGACATCAATGACAACTACACAACCACATCAGTGACAACCTTATGTAACATATGTTCAACAATCTCCCCCTTTGGCATTGGTGGCAACACACACCTGCTCATTCTCCCCCTTTGACATCAAGGACAAATGACAACTTCTTCTCCTCCTTAGGTTACAAACTCTCCTTTTCAACCTTCTCCCCTATCAGTAACAACTACTACCTACTTCCCCTAAGAGGTAGCCACCATTAGTCCAAGAAAAAGATATAGCATGAATTACTCCCCCTAGATAGATGTACCAACTATGCATCTAGAAAGAAGGAGGGGCAATTACCCCTAACCTTTACCGAAGATACTCAAAAGTGTCCTTTGAAAGAGCCTTAGTGAAAATATCTGCAATCTGATCCTTTGTTGGAACATATTCCAACTTCACTTCATTCTCAACAACCTTCTCTCTCAAAAAGTGATACCTGATTGATATATACTTGGTTCTAGAATGCATTACTAGATTCTTGGAAATATTGATAGCACTAGTATTATCACACAAAATAGGAATAGGATCATCATACAGTACCTTGATATCCTTCAAATTTTTCTTCATCCACAACACTTGTGTACAACAGGATGCTACTACAGTATACTCTGCCTATGCAGTTGATAAGGATATTGAATCTTGTTTCTTACTATGCCATGAAACCAATATGCTTCCCAAAAAAGAAAGCACCACCACTTGTACTGCTTCTATCATCAACACAACTAACCCAATCAACATCAGTGTAAGCACTCAGATCAAAGTCATTACCTCTTGGATACCATAAGCCATAATCCAGAGTTCCCTTCAAGTAATTGAATATTCTTTTCACTGCCTTCGCATGAGTTTGCTTAGGATTAGCTTGATATCTGGCAACCACATATACAGCATACATAATATCAGGTCTAGAAGCAGTCAAGTACAATAATCCTCCAATCATAGATCTATAAAGAGTCTGATCAACTTCTGGTGATTCGTCATTCTTTCTCAAGTGACAACCAATAATCATAGGAGTACTTACCAGTTTGGAATCTTCCATACCAAACTTCTTCAACATCTCTCTAACATACTTAGGCTGAGAAATAAAGATAGCATCATCTAGTTGAACAATTTAAAGCCCAAGGAAGAAAGACATCTCACCAATCATAGACATCACAAACTCTTTATGCATTTCTTCTACAAACCTCTTACACATATCATCATCTCCACCAAAGATAATGGCATCAACATATAATGCAACTATCAAAATCATGTCTCCTTCTTCCTTAATGTAAAGATTATTATCTGTGATACCCTTCTTGAAGCCTTGATGAAGTAAGTACTTATCCAACCTAGAATACTAAGCTCTAGGATCTTGCTTGAGTCCATACAAAGCCTTTTTGAGTCTGCACACCATGTCTGGATCTTCTAATAACTGAAAACCATCAGGTTGCTCAATGTAGACCTCTTCCTTTAGATTACCATTCAAAAATGCTAACTTGACATCCATCTGATAAACCTTGAAGTTCTTGTGAGCAACAAGGGCAAGAAATAGCCTAATTGCCTCCATCTTGGCTACCAGAGCAAAAGTCTCCTCAAAACCAATGCCTTCAAGTTGAGAATAGACCTTACACACTAATCTTTCTTTGTTCCTCACAACTTCACCATCTTCATTCAGTTTGTTCCAAAACACCCACTTTGTTCCTATAACATTCTTATTGGTTGGTCTGAGAACCAATTCCCATGTCTGATTCTTCTCTATCTGATTCAATTCTTCTTCCATTGCCTTCATCCATCCATCATATTTGCTAGCATCAACAAAGGTTTTGGGCTCTACCTTTGATAGTAAACACAAATTCAATTGCTCACATACTTTTGCAAACCTTCTTCTAGTTTGTACATATTCATTGTTATCGCCAATGATCTGATCTGTTGAATGGTTCCTCTGAACATATTTTGCTGGAGTTTTATGAATCTGCTCTGATTCTTGTTCCTTCTCTTCTTTCTCCTCTTCTTCTCCTTCTTCAATATAGAGAGGTATATCAGATCTGCAGTCCTCTGGCTCTTGTGAGATCTGATACAAGTCTTCATCCACCTTGACATTTGTGCTTTCAATCATTTTTCCCAATCTCTTATTGTAATATCTATAGGCCTTGCATCTGTTTGAGTAACCAAGAAAGATCCCTTCATCACTTCTTGAATCAAAATTTCCAAGTTCTTCTTCATCTCTCCCGATGTAGCTTTTGTTGCCAAAGATACTGAAGTATCTGATAGTGGGAGGTCTTCCATACCATTGCTCATAAGGGGTATTAATGCTATTGACCCTCAATTGTACTCTGTTAATCAAATAGATAGCAATGTGAACTGCTTCCTTCTAATACATATCAAGCAGATCTGCATCTTTCAACATTGCCCTAGCCATCTCTTGCACAATCCTATTCTTCCTCTCTACTACCCCTTTCTACTAAGGGGTCCTAGGAGCAGACAAATGTCTCCTAATACCATGATCTTCACAAAAATTTTCAAATTCATTTGAAGTAAACTCACCTCCTCTATCAGATCTTAAACATTTGATCTTAGCATCTGTTACACCCCATGTGTTTCTATCCATTTACTATTTACCTAGATTGGTTAATTTCTTTGAATAATGTATGATCATGAAATCTTTGCATATATGTGTATTATGAATCATGTTGAAAATGGAATAATGCAGTATCTTGAATTATGTTTGATTATTGTTAGATAATGTATGAAACAAATGGTTATACTTTAATCAGCTAACTACCGTGATGATGAACTAAGTGGATGCATGAACAGGTTGCTCCTCCGGAAGGGAGGGGAAGTATCACTTAGGAGGACTTGGTCTGATAACCCTAGGGAAACCTAGATTGAGCAGACACACACACAATCCTATTTTGACCTAAGTTATGTCAAGTCAGTATGGGTAGGGTAAGTAATCTATGTTGTGAATCTTGATTTCATGTTTGGATGTTCGAGAGAGAATTGTGATTTAACCTACATGTTGATAAGTTTATGGTTGCAAAGGCAATGTCTTATGTGGTTTGATCACAACTCATTCAAGTCCATGATATGTTCATACATATGAGTCCATACGAACATGAGTATACATAGGTAGACGGACCTACGTGCACTCATGAGTGTATTGCTCACAGATATGGAGATATCGATTTCGACCATGAAGAGTTATTGTCACTAATGTGAATGTGAATTTTTTATGTCAATAAATGATAATTTGTATGTGATTTTTATATTTATATATATATATATATGTATGTATGTATGTATGTATATAATAAATTATTTATTATTACTTTGTGGTGTAATGAATTTATGTAAATTCTAATTGATATATATATATTAGGATGAAGAGTGCTGCCATAAAGGGCACATGGCCTATAGACAAGGAGGAACAACATTAAGCGATCAAGATTTAAGAGCACATTTTATTAAGTGTTGGGAGGTTATGTTTGTTATTAAGTTAGGCCTATGTTTAAGGCTATGCAAGCACATGAGTATGAGCACTATATTAATTTTTAAAAGAGTTTTAAAACAAAATCTTAAGTTGTTTTGACTTTGTCTTTGGACGCATGTGGAAGTTGAAAATCAGTTATGAGATTTAAAAGAAGCTTTTCATTGTTTACCAACGTACATTTGACTATTTTCTTAAAAACAATTTTTGCTAAGTATTAGGGAATGTGGTCTTTTATGTGGCAATTTTGTGAAGAGGTTTGTATACTTTAGAAGTATGATTTATTTGTTGTTGCTTGGGTGTACACTTATGTGTCATTTCTTTTAATTTCCCTTTTTGCCACCTCTAATTCGGGTTTGGAGAAGGTGGAGTTGTGGCACTTTTTAAGCTAGTTTGTAGCCCAAGTTCTCTTTGATTTCTTGTATATAAAGAGGTGCTCTCTCATTCTATTCCACAAAAGTTTTCAGCCAAGAGCTTTCTTATCTTTGCTATTGTGATTTTGAGCTAGTGTTGTAAGATTCTTGCCATTTTGTTTTGGAGAGTTGCTTTACTTGGAAGGGAGGTCTAGTGTGTTGGAAGGAGTTTAAGCAAGGGATTTCGTTGATTTGTTTGGAGCTATAATCACATGCATGAGGATTTCTCTTTCATTATGCTTTTTCTATTTTTAAGGCATTATGCGTTGTTTGTTTTGTGAATGCATTGTTTGTTTATCAATGTGAATGTCTATTTGATTATATAATAGTACATATACATCTAATAAGTGATTTGTATTGCGAATGTGAAATTAGTCTCCATAGTAGAGATTTGTGCCTAGATGGACTTTTGTGAATAATTATTAGTTTGAGTATGGTTAGATACTGGTATAAGGGGGAAAGATAGTAAAGTGTAATTTACAAGTAGTATTACTTCAACATATGTAACTCGGTAGGTTAACCTTGGGATATGTGATCCATGGAAGAGGTAGATAACCTAGTTTAGAGATTGTTGTCTTTCCCAATCGAGATAGAAGGGTGGGTGAACGTGTGTTGTCCATTCCAAGTTAGGAGTGATGAAACTTTGGTCAAAGTAGTGTAAGTAGCCATTGTTTACACTGTGATCCAGATTTGCATTACTAGGTAGGGATATCATATTTGATGGTTGTAGCCATAGTATGATAGTACTATTTAATGTAGGACACAACACCTTTCTCAATTTAGGCTTATCTTTGGGGTTATCAAACCAATCCCTTCGACGAAGGGTAGGGCCGTTTACTAGTTTGGTAAATGTGTGGGGACCACAGTTAGTCCGTGATTGGAGGAAAAGTGCTTGAGTGATGCTTCCCCTCATGCAGTTGGCAGCTGGGAATCTAAGATAGAAAAATGAAATCATGTATCTCTATTTTCAGTTAAGCTCTTGAAGCTTGCATGTATCTACTTTATGAAAAAGTTGCTATTAGAAATATTCAATTCTTTTATTGAGAAATTGTAATTTGATCATGTAATGGGAGTTTGAAATAAGTTTCAAATGTGCATCTTATCGAATGGATTTAAGGAAAAAATTTATTGTTTTCATTATCCATATCTTAAACATTTACTTTAGAGTTAACTTAGTAAATCTTGGTAGAACAAGTGGTATGTTACACGTGGTATCAGAGCTCCAAGTTCATCTCTGGAACCTATGTGCTCACTATGTTTTCCCATCCAACATTAGGAGAATCTAATGTTTATAATTCTTGTACCAAGATGGTGCGACTCATAACGATTGCTAGGAAGTCCGTTATCGGGAACAAGCACTACCTTAGGGTCAAGAAAGAAAGGGAGCCATTGTTTGAACCATCCAAGGAACCAACGATGATAATGTCCTGTGGTTAGGAGATGAGGAGATCATGAATCATGCACTTGCTTGGGTAACCCAAGAAAGGAAAAGGATGAAGGAGGCCATGTACTTTAACCATCTGCCATAAGTCTTGCCAACTAAATCAACATCTTTAGCACTTTCTAGGGATATGCCCTCTGAGAATAGTGTGAGCCCCACTATGTTGTTTAGGGATCCACATATTGCTCCTTTATCTAAGATAATTGTAATATCTTCTAGTGATGAGTTAGAGGGATATGTACCCCGAAGCTATGTATCCGAGGATAAATCAGAGGGTTATTACCCACTTGATAATAACCTCAGACCAACATCTAAGGGGTATACTCCACTTAGCTATGTATCAGAGAGTGAATCTGAGGGATATTCACCTCTAGACTAGGTGTTAACTCTTTTGAGGTTTAACCCTCAACAAAACCTTATCCCCAACAGAGAAATTCCTAGGAACCCGTTTGGCATCTGCATAACTCTTTTGCCTATTATTAGCTTCTGCTAACCTTTGTTTAATAGTCTTGACTTACTCTTCCATATCTGACAACATTTCTGGCCCAAGACTTACCCTATCTTCTAACATACCCCAGCTTATAGGAGTCTGACATTTCCTGCCATATAATGCCTCAAACGAAGCCATCTTTATCAAAAATGATAGGAATTATTATAAGCAAACTCTACCAAAGGTAGGTAATCCTCCCACTTGTATTTCTGATCCATGCAATACATCCTTAGAAGATCTTCTAGCACTTGGTTTACTCTTTCCATTTGTCCATCTGTTTCTGGGTGATAAGCTGAACTTATATTGAGATGAGTTCCAAGTGAAGAAAATAAGGTTTGCCAAAACCTAGAAGTTACACAAGCATCCCTATCAGAAATAATCTTCTCTAGAATCCCATGTAATCTAAACACCTCTTGGATAAACTTCCGAGCTTATTATAGGAGCTCCATCCGTTAGATTTCTTGGTATGAAATGTGCTACTTTAGTAAGCTTGTCTATGACTACTAGAATGACATTGTGTTTATTCCTTGACATAGGAAGACATTGCACAAAATCCATACTAATAACCTGCCACTTACTTTCTTGTACCTCATGGGGATATAGCAAACCTATAGGATGATGATGTTCCGCCTTTACTCTTTGGCATTCTAAACAACTGGCCACAAACCTTGCATCATCTCCTTTCATCCCCTTCCAGAAATACAATGGCTTCACATCCGCTAACATCTTAGTAACACCAGGATGTCCAGAGTATGGCACATTATGAACCTCCTTCCATACCAAATTCCTTAACTCACCAGTATCAAGTACATAAATTCTTCCATTAAATCTCAATAATCTATTAGGTTCAAAACTAAAACCTTCATACCTCTTATCTTGCAAATTATCTATGGTGCTTGCTTGACTTGTTCATAGAACTCGTTACCCTTGGATCCTTGCAATACTTGACTTTTGAAATAAGTCTGAATTGATACCATAGAAGACATATGCCTTCTCCAACTTAAGGCATCGTCAACTCTGTTCTCCCTTCCCTTGATGTAGTTAATGTCAAAATCATAGTCTGATATCAACTCTAACCACCTCCTTTGTCTTGCATTCAGATTGGGTTTAGTAAATAAATACTTCAAACCATGATGGTCTATTTTCAACTCAAAAGGTTTACCCATCAGATAATGTCTCCACATCTGCAATGCATGAACAACTGCTACTAACTCCAAATCATGTGAAGCATAATTTGTTCATACGGTTTCAGCTTCCTAGACTCGTAAGCTATGACTTGCCCTTCTTGCATTAGCACACCACCCAAACCTTCTCTTGATGCATCTATGATAACAACAAAGTTGCCTTTCGGATCTGGCACCTTCAAAATTGGAGTCACGGTTAACTTCTTCTTCAGGAGATCAAACTTACTAGAAAAGTTTTCTACAAACTTATGGTAATATCCTGCCAAACCCACGAAACTTCTTACTTCAGAAACATTCTTCAACACTGGCCACTCAAGCACTACCTTGATTTTAGCTGGATCGACTACAATTCCTTTTGCTGAAATTACATGCCCTACATACTATACCTCTTTCTAAAAGAAAGTACACTTGGAAATTTTTCCATACAACGTATGCTCTCTTAGTCGTTGGAGTACCATTTCCAAGAGTTGGAGATGCTCCTTTTCATCCTTAGAATAAATCAGAATGTCATCCAAGAAGACCAACACAAACTTATCCAAGCAGTCTCTAAACATGTTATTCATAAGGTTCATGAATGTTGCAGGTGCATTAGTTAACCCAAAAGGTAAAACTATGAACTCATAATGACTATACCTGGTTCTGAAAGCAGTCTTGGAAATGTCTTCATCTTTGATCCTCAACTGGTGATAACCCGACCGTAGATCAATTTTTGAAAACACCGTTGCACCTCGCATCTGATCGAAAAGATCATCAATATGCGACAAAGAGTACTTATTCTTTACCATTGCTTTGTTGAGCATCTGATATTCTATACACAATCCCAGTATCCCATCCTTCTTCTTGACGAAGATCACTGGTGCTCCCTAAGGCAAAACACTTGATCTTATCAATCCCTTGGATAACAACTCTTGAAGCTGAGACTTTAACTCCATCAATTCCGTCATCGTCATTCTATATAGCACCTTGGAGATAGGTTCTGACCTTGGAATGATGTCAATGGAAAAATCAAACACTCTCTTGGGAGGTAATCCAGCTAGTTCTTTTGGAAATACATCCTCAATATCTCTTAGGATAGGGTATTTCTCCATATCTATCTTTTCTGCATTCTCTATCTCTCCATCCTCAACTTTGAATTCCTCAAGTATTTCCACTTTCACTGCAAAGAGTTGACAACCTTTCTTCTTTGCTCTATGCATTTGAACAACTGATATTTGTCGCAATCTAACTTCTCTAGCTGTCCCTTGCAAAGATATCTAGTTCCCAAGATCATCTAGGCATTCTATAGTTTTTGCATGACAATCTACCTTAGCCCTATGCCTCCATAACCAATTCATCCCTAAGATGACATCATAAGACCCTAAGCGAGCTACATACAAATTAACTTCAATAGAGAAACTAGGAAGTTCAACCTGTGCTTCAAACAAACATTCTAGTATTTCCTCAAGTATTTCCACTTTCACTGCAAAGAGTTGACAGCCTTTCTTCTTTGCTCTATGCATTTGAACAACTGAGATTTGTCGCAATCTAACTTCTCTAGGTGTCCCTTGCAAAGATATCTAGTTCCCAAGATCATCTAGGCATTCTATAGTTTTTGCATGACAATCTACCTTAGCCCTATGCCTCCATAACCAATTCATCCCTAAGATGACATCATAAGACCCTAAGGGAGCTACATACAAATTAACTTCAATAGAGAAACTAGGAAGTTCAACCTGTGCTTCAAACAAACATTGGTCCACCTTAGCTCTTGTGTGGTTTGCATATTCAACAACCCAAGAGTTTTCCATATAGCCATCTTTTTTAGACATTCTACTAGCTATTTTAGGTGAAATAAAATTTTTTGTGGCACCAGTATCTATTAAAATAGAAATGGGTATACCAGATAAAGTACGTGATACTTCTACTGGAGTAATCTAGTATTCGGCTTGCCTACCATTTACTGCAGTGTGTATCCTTTGTTGAAACACCTCCCGCTACGGTGGTAGAGAATTTCCATGAGATTGTGACCCTGATGGCTTGTTGGGACACTTATTAGCATAGTGATCACCGCCACAAGTAAAACATCCTTTAACCTACCATTTCTTTCCATTAGTTCTCCCAGAGTTGTCGTTGTTTCTAACGGTATTGTTCAAGTTTCTGCCATTATTTCCTCTAAGATCCTTCCTTGGTTCGTTCCAATTATTCTAAAAACTCCTTTCCCCTTGCTTCGAAAATCCTTGCCCTTGACTAGGCTTTCCTATAGCTTGCTTGTTTTATGACCAGTTGAACTTCTTCCTACTCTTTTCATGGTAGTTGGCGATGGACTTCAGCGTCTTCTCTTGCTTGAGAGCTTTTTTGTACACAAGGTCCATGGTAGTAGGACCATGCATATCCACCTCCCCTCCTATCTGATTGCTTAACCCCATAATGAACTTCCTGATGCGAAATCATTCATCTTCCTGATACATAGGAACATACCTGAGAAGTCAGGTAAACTTCTCCCAATAGTCGCTGATAGATGAATCTCCTTGTCTGAGATTCTAAAAATCTACGAGTTTCTGATCATAGAAAAGTTGAGGTAGCCAACATTTCCTAAAAATATCAACAAACTCATACCAAGTGATTTGAGTAGAGTTAAGTCCTAGCTCTGTTTTCTTATTCATCCACCAGTTGGATGCTTCGCTCGACAACTGAAAAGCTCCCCACACTACCTTGGTGACTTCAGTATAATTTTGGATTTCAAAATACTTTTCCATCTCCATGAGCCAGGCCTCAGCTGCATCACCACTGGTACTACCCTTGAACTTTGGAGGCGTAATATTCTTCATATCCTAAAATAATTCCTTCACCATTCTCCTTCTCTTAGTCCCTTCAGAATGAGATTGAGTTGGAGATCTTTTACCCTCATGTTCACTAGCTTGAGAGTTTTCTGCTTCATTCTCATTGCTGGGAACTTTCTCCTTGGATGGTGCTTCTTTTTCAGCTCCTCCTTTTTCTTGTTCCAAAAGCCTGACTCTTTCTCTTGTCTCTATCAACATCACTAGGATTTGATCTAACTTAGTATCCATATTCTCAGCTCCTTTTCCTACTTCTTCGCTTCCACCAATGTTAGTTCTTGTTCTAACCATCTTGACAAGAAAGTTCACCCTATAGGTTCCATAAGGTTAGCTTCTATGTTATCTCCTAATGTTTCAAAAACATTTAACATTTCAAAATGAATCCAATATTCATATTTCTAAACATTGCCACATAAGAATACATAACTCAATTTTTTGATAAATCACTTTCTTGTATACATTTCAAATAAGAATTTAAATGTCCTTTGCATTACATGGAATGACTATTAAGATAGTCTAGAGGTGAATATCCCTTAGATTCACTCTCTGATACATAGCTAAGTGGAGTATACCCCTCAGATGTTGGTCTGAGGTGATTATCAAGTGGGTAATAACCCTCCGATTTATCCTCAAATACATAGCTTTGTGATACATATCCCTCTGACTCATCACTAGAAGATATTACAATTATCTTAGCCAAAGGAGGAATACGTGGATCCCTAAACAATATAGCGGGGCTCACACTGTTCCTAGAGGGCATATCCCTAGAAAGTGGTAAAGATGTTGATTTAGTTGGCAAGACTGATGGAAGATGGTTAAAGTACATGGCCTCCTTCATCCTTTTCCTTTCTTAGGTTGCCCGAGCAAGTGCATGACTCATGGTCTCCTCATCTTCTAACCACAGGTCACTATCATCATTGGTTCCTTGGACGGTTCGAACAATGGCTTCCCTTTCTTTCTTGACCCTAAGGTAGCATTTGTTCCCGATATTGGACTTCCTAGCAGTCGTTATGAGTCGTACCATCCTAGTACAAGAATTCCAAACATTAGATTCTCCTAATGTTGGATGGGAAAATAGTGAGCACATAGGTTCTAGAACTAAACTTGGAGCTCTGATACCACATGTAACATGTCACTTGTTCTACCAACTAAGATTTACTAAGTTAACTTTAAAGTAAATGATTAAGATATGGATAGAGAAAACAATAAAATTTTTCCTTAAATCCATTCGATAAGATGCACATTTGAAACTTATTTCAAACTCCCATTGCATAATCAAATTATAATTTCTCAATAAAAGAATTGAATATTTCTAATTACAATTTTTTCATAAAGTAGATACATACAAGCTTCAAGAGCTTAACTGAAAAAAGAGATACATGATTTCATTTTTCTATCTTCAATTCCTGGCCACCAACTGCATGAGGGGAAGCATCACTCAAGTGCTCTTCCTCCAACCACGGACTAACTGCGGTCCTCTGCACATTTACCAAACTGGTAAACGGCCCTAGCCTTCGTTGAAGGGATTGGTTTTGTTGGTTTTTCTTCTGAATCAGCATTAGGGTTTGCCACTTCTAATGCACAGGCAGATTCAGCCAACTAATACAGGAGGTTGCGTGAGCTCCTCCCCTTCACTTCTGGTTCTGCCGCACCAAGGGGGGTATCCCTATAACTCAAGATGTAACCTTGACTAGCTCAAAGATAGAAAGATCTAACTTGACAACAACAGGCAGAATACTCTCATGTATGGACCAAGATCTGTATGATAGATCACAAGGTGGGCAACGTTCTTGGACATATATGTCTGGTTAGGGATGAGAGCATGCAAGGGTTTCCTACTCCTAATCCTACAACTAACAGATGGAAGGGAGAGATGGTTTGAAATGGTGTTTGGATGCAAAGCTGGACATGGTGTATAACCTCAACACAGAGCTAGATTGGTGCCTATCCAGGGCTTGGAGTCGGTAGACATACACCTGTGAATGATCAGCATGAATAGCTGAAACTGGATTTTAGGGGGATACACATGATACCTGCCTTACAGATATCTCCCAATACAGAGTGTTAAGCTGTCGATACTTATGGCATCCCTATTGCAGGAAGAAAGATACATGCAAAACTGGAGACAGAATCAGCATAACACATGCAAACATAGCATTATTCATATAAGATTAACCATGAAATCAGTGGATTCATGCCAAAACGTACAACAGGAGATACATAAACTCACAAGTTTTGCTGCACAGAGCAACCAAAACTAGTTGTATCTTATTACAGAGCCAAAATGTCCAGTTTTCAACAACCTAAAAAATGGTAACACAGTCTGCTTATAACAGCCAGAAAGTGTACCACAGCAATTAATTACATGGTTGACCAAAAATCCCGCCAGATACACAGTATCAGAAAAATGGCGCTCAACGCATTACCAGATTGGCGCCCAAACATGAATGCAGTAGGTAGGGGAGGAGACAGGAAGAAACCTCGAGCCCTGCGCCACTGTCCGTTGATGTACACCTTCAAACGGGTACCAGATCCGTCCATACCTCTGCAACCTTCGCCATTAATGGCGCACCAACCCGCGGCCTTGGGAAAAGCAGAAAACTGTGCGTCACAACGGTTTCCTGCCAAAATACCTCATCGTGATATTTCAAAATATGCAGGATATCAATTATCCCACATGCACCCCGCGGCGACCTTTTCAACACTTTATATACTAGGTCGCAAGCATATATGATGTCGGTGCTTTTGCTCCCGACGACACTAGTATAAGCCTTCATCATCATCCTCCAACAGCATGATATCCTGTTGCTTGAAATATCACCCTGACGTCAGCATCATCATCGCAATATCACCTGCATGATAATCGCCTTCATCGGCACAACCTGATGCATCGGAGGAAGATCCTCCTGCTTAGCCGATACCAAATGTCTGGCCGATGAACATCCTGATGACGTCACCGTCATATCCTGCTGACGTCATCAGTATATCTGCCTATCACGCACCTCCTCATATCCGGATGACGTCATCGTCATGTTTGCAAATATCGGGGGATCTCCACAAGATGATCAGTGTTAGAAATATGACCCCCCGGACCTTGATGACGTCACCATACATCGGCATCAGGATGATATTCGGAAGATAACCGGATATTTGGAAATATCATCCTGATGCACACATATCATGCTGCACTGTAGCTCCACTATAAGATCGGGGTGATATATGAATATGTGACTGATATTTGAAATGATCACCCCCATTGGACAATGCATGAAGCCGACAGGCGAATATCTCCCTTCGGAAATATCATGATGCAGACAGGTAGAAAAACAGATATCACCCTGACATAAGAATGACGTCAGCATCATCAGGGTGATAAAAAAACGAACATGAAGTGATAAAACAACATCAGGATGATCTTGACTAAGATCACCCGATGTTCAAATATGATGACCCCGATGAAGATCGGATCATACTTAGGACTTTGCAGCAACATCATCAGGATGATCTTAAGCAAGATCACCCGATGTTAGAATATCACCCCAGCGAAAGATCATGCTGACAGAAAATATGATGACCCTCGCAAGCAACATCAGGGTGATGACCAGAAATATGATGATGATGATGACCTCCTCCTCGAAGAAAATATGATGCTACAGCTGAAAAATGCTGAGGAGGTCCAACACTTAGAACATTTTTTGGATTTTTAGGGAAGGTGCTTGCATGAAAATTGCTCAGAAACTGACAGTGAAATCAGGCACCAACAGTGGCTCTGTCTGGGGACGTGCAGGTGCAAGACTGCAGCGAGAACCCCAGATCTCTGGGATGCAGACCAGTCCCTTATCCATTGGGCACAGAGTCAAATACTACACCGACCTGCATCACCAAACACACTTGATGGCCTAAGGCCACCAAGAAAAGAAAAACATGTATCTCCCTTTGTCAAACACTTTGTTTTCATCTGCATACACTGGGTCAAGCCTGGAGATACTGCCATGATCTGACCCCAAACAAACCTGGTCATCTGCACATTCAACCCTCTGATTTGGCTTGTCATTGTCACCCCTACGCAAATAACCTTCAGCATCCGGCAACAAGTGGATGCAGAATGTATCAAGCAATGCATACTCAAATGGTATGTAACACTTATCATCATCTGCATCAGCAGTATGCATTGCAAAATGATCTCCTAGCTGGACTGAAAACTGAAAACACTCAAAGTCCACCACACAGCTAGGAAGATCAGAGCTCATTGTATATGCTGGCATATCAAAAGAAAAGCTTTCAAATTCACAATTGTGCACATCATGTACACAACCAATAGTAGCACCAAGCTGGAAAAGATCAGGCTCCGGCACCTCTTTACAATCAGGCACATTTTTACAATCACTTACCTGATGTATGTTGTTTCCTCTTTCATCAGGATGAGAAATAGAATCCAAGTCAAAAACCATGTCAAGACCCTCACCATACTCAAATAGATCCTCATCACCATATGTGTCAAAAATGGGTGACCCAGGTGCATCAGTTTCATCATAGTATGCCATTTGTTCATGGGCAGTAGAGCATGCATCTTCATCACCAATGGATTCCTTTTGTGGAGGAGTATCAGCCTGTGTGCTTATTTCTTCTCTGTCTTGAGTACAATACTCACAATTGTCTCCACAGGTCCATTCCAAAAATTGCTCATTGCTGTCCACAACCTCGTTATTGTTTTCATGGTCAGATGCCTCATCATTGCAATGGGAATCCTCACTAGTCCTTTCACTGGCATTCTCAATTGGTGAACAATCCAGTTGAGCAGTATTGTTAGCATTATGTTCAAATACAACAGTCTCAACCTTTATGCTTTCATTTTCATTTTCATCTGCACATGATGCCTTAATTATTTGGTCATTTGCAGCTTCACAACCATTTCTCACACCAAGGCCTGGGGACAGGGATTTCAGCAGGTGCACATTTCTAATTTTTTCTATTTTTTCTACGAACTTGTATGCCATCTGCATACTTGTCACCTTGAAATCCCTCAGTAATGCACTAGAGCCCTCCTCAAAAGCCTCAAAGAATATGCCAACACAGGCTGAAGTGTCAGGTCTGAAGACTTCTGGGATCTGTGAAAGGGCTACTGCAAACCTATGACTAAAATCAACACACGGTTCTTCATCTTGTTTTCTGATGTTCAACAATTCTGCAACAAGATCAGCAGGTTCTCTTGCAAATTCCTCTTTAAAACAGTCAGTAAGCTCATCCCAACAGGCAAAGGATCTCTTTGAAAAGCTCAAATTACCAGTCTTTTGCTTTTGCATCAAAGGACCTAACAAAAAACCTCATCCACATATCCTCATCTCTGAATGAATGTTTTCCCATGAACTCATGAAAATTTTGGATATGTGCATTCCCATCACATACACTGTGACCACCAAATCTAGGCATCTGACAGTATATCCTAGCAGGCATAGTTTCTACTTTATAATCAACCCATGACAAATCCAGTTGGTCATACAAAGGATCAAAAGGGCTGAGAAGAGGTTTAGCCTTCTGACTAGCAGACACAACAGGGTTACTGCTTTTTAACTGGGCCTGCTCAGCCTCTAAGAATATCAACCTATTTCTTATCTCTTCTATTCTTTTATCCAACATTTCACCGCTGAGTATGGGATAATTCATACTTGGATCCATAAAAATCTTACTCTTAGACATCCTTTCTCTGCCTAAGACCTAAGGCTTCCCCTAGCATCTAACTTATGCAGTAAAATAGCAAATATAAAGGGGAAGGAACAAGGTACCTTTTCTCATACAGATGCTGAAATATGAACAGCACATTTTTGTCACATCACATACATCCATCTTTCATGTGCATTTAGATCTTTTTTGCAGAGTCGCCACCTCTCCAAAGAGGACAAAATTTACAGCAGCTGAAAGCTCAACACATATTTTTCTGAGTTCATACCACCAGCAGAGCAAAACTTCACCAGAGACTGCAGGATATCACTTTACATCAACATCCCCAGCAGAGTCGCCATTTTGTTGGTGACTCAGATGGGCCAAAGATATAACACTTTTTCATCAATTTTCTCCCCAGTAGAGTCGCCATTTTGTTGGTTTTTCTTCTGAATCAGCATTAGGGTTTGCCACTTCTAATGCACAGGCAGATTCAGCCAACTAATACAGGAGGTTGCGTGAGCTCCTCCCCTTCACTTCTAGTTCTGCCGCACCAAGGGGGGTATCCCTATAACTCAAGATGTAACCTTGACTAGCTCAAAGATAGAAAGATCTAACTTGACAACAACAGGCAGAATACTCTCATGTATGGACCAAGATCTGTATGATAGATCACAAGGTGGGCAACGTTCTTGGACATATATGTCTGGTTAGGGATGAGAGCATGCAAGGGTTTCCTACTCCTAATCCTACAACTAACAGATGGAAGGGAGAGATGGTTTGAAATGGTGTTTGGATGCAAAGCTGGACATGGTGTATAACCTCAACACAGAGCTAGATTGGTGCCTATCCAGGGCTTGGAGTCGGTAGACATACACCTGTGAATGATCAGCATGAATAGCTGAAACTGGATTTCAGGGGGATACACATGATACCTGCCTTACAGATATCTCCCAATACAGAGTGTTAAGCTGTCGATACTTATGGCATCCCTATTGCAGGAAGAAAGATACATGCAAAACTGGAGACAGAATCAGCATAACACATGCAAACATAGCATTATTCATATAAGATTAACCATGAAATCAGTGGATTCATGCCAAAACGTACAACAGGAGATACATAAACTCACAAGTTTTGCTGCACAGAGCAACCAAAACTAGTTGTATCTTATTACAGAGCCAAAATGTCCAGTTTTCAACAACCTGAAAAATGGTAACACAGTCTGCTTATAACAGCCAGAAAGTGTACCACAGCAATTAATTACATGGTTGACCAAAAATCCCGCCAGATACACAGTATCAGAAAAATGGCGCTCAACGCATTACCAGATTGGCGCCCAAACATGAATGCAGTAGGTAGGGGAGGAGACAGGAAGAAACCTCGAGCCCTGCGCCACTGTCCGTTGATGTACACCTTCAAACGGGTACCAGATCCATCCATACCTTTGCAACCTTCGCCATTAATGGCGCACCAACCCGCGGCCTTGGGAAAAGCAGAAAACTGTGCGTCACAACGGTTTCCCGCCAAAATACCTCATCGTGATATTTTAAAATATGTAGGATATCAATTATCCCACATGCACCCCGCGGCGACCTTTTCAACACTTTATATACTAGGTCGCGAGCATATATGATGTCGGTGCTTTTGCTCCCGACGACACTAGTATAAGCCTTCATCATCATCCTCCAACAACATGATATCCTATTGCTTGAAATATCACCCTGACGTCAGCATCATCATCGCAATATCACCTGCATGATAATCGCCTTCATCGGCACAACCTGATGCATCGGAGGAAGATCCTCCTGCTTAGCCGATACCAAATGTCTGGCCGATGAACATCCTGATGACGTCACCGTCATATCCTGCTGACGTCATCAGCATATCTGCCTATCGCGCACCTCCTCATATCCGGATGACGTCATCGTCATGTTTGCAAATATCGGGGGATCTCCACAAGATGATCAGTGTTAGAAATATGACCCCCCCGGACCTTGATGACGTCACCATACATCGGCATCAGGATGATATTCGGAAGATAACCGGATATTTGGAAATATCATCCTGATGCACACATATCATGCTGCACTGTAGCTCCACTATAAGATCAGGGTGATATATGAATATGTGACTGATATTTGAAATGATCACCCCCATTGGACAATGCATGAAGCTGACAGGCGAATATCTCCCTTCAGAAATATCATGATGCAGACAGGTAGAAAAACGGATATCACCCTGACATAAGAATGACGTCAGCATCATCAGGGTGATAAAACAACGAACATGAAGTGATAAAACAACATCAGGATGATCTTGACTAAGATCACCCGATGTTCAAATATGATGACCCCGATGAAGATCGGATCATACTTAGGACTTTGCAGCAACATCATCAGGATGATCTTAAGCAAGATCACCCGATGTTAGAATATCACCCCAGCGAAAGATCATGCTGACAGAAAATATGATGACCCTCGCAAGCAACATCAGGGTGATGACCAGAAATATGATGATGATGATGACCTCCTCCTCGAAGAAAATATGATGCTGCAGCTGAAAAATGCTGAGGAGGTCCAACACTTAGAACATTTTTTGGATTTTTAGGGAAGGTGCCTGCATGAAAATTGCTCAGAAACTGACAGTGAAATCAGGCACCAACAGGTTTGATAACCCCAAAGATAAGCCTAAATTGAGCAAGGTGTTGTGTCCTACATTAACTAGTACTATCATACTATGGCTACAACCATCAAATATGATATCCCTACTTAGTAATGCAAACCTAGATCATAGTGAAACCGATAGTGTAAACAGTGGCCACTTACTACTTTGGCCAAAGTTTCATCACTCCTAACTTGGAATGGACGTCACACATTCACCCACCCTTCTATCTCGATTGGGAAAGACAACAATCTCTAGACTAGGTTATCTACCTCTTCCATGGATCACACATCCCAAGGTTAACCTATTCCAAGTTACATATGTCGAAGTAATACTACTTGCAAATTATAGTTTACTATCTTTTCCCCTTATACCAGTATCTAACCATAATCAAACTAATAATATTCACAAAAGTCCATCTAGGCACAAATCTCTACTATGCAGACTAATTTCACATTCGCAATACAAATAACTTATTAGATATATATGTACTATTATATAATCAAATAGACATTCACATTGATAAACAAACAATGCATTCACAAAACAAACAACGCATAATGCCTTAAAAATAGAAAAACATAATGAAAGAGAAATCCTCATACATGTGATTATAGCTCCAAACAAATCAACGAAATCTTTTGCTTAAACTCCTTCCAACACACTAGACCTCCCTTCCAAGTAAAGCAACTATCAAAAACAAAATGGCAAGAATCTCACAACACTAACTCAAAATCACAATAGCAAAGATAAGAAATCTCTTGGCTGAAAACTTGTGTGGAATAGAATGAGAGAGCACCTCTTTATATACAAGAAATCAAAGAGAACTTGGGCTACAAACTAGCTTGAAAAAGTGCCACAACTCCACCTTCTCCAAAACCGAATTAGAGATGGTAAAAAGGGAAATTAAAAGAAATGACACATAAGTGTACACCCAAGAAATAACAAATAAATCAGACTTCTAAAGTATACAAACCTCTTCACAAAATTGCCACATAAAAGACCACATTCCCTAATACTTAGCAAAAATTGTTTTTAAGAAAATAGTCAAATGTACGTTGGTAAACAATGAAAAGCTTCTTTTAAATCTCATAACTAATTTTCAACTTTCACATGCATCCAAAGACAAAGTCAAAACAACTTAAGAGTTGGTTTTAAAACTCTTTTAAAAATGAATATAGTGCTCATACTCATGCACTTGCATAGCCTTAAACATAGGCTTAACTTAATAACAAACATAACCTCCCAACACTTAATAACATGTGCTCTTAAATCTTGAGCAGTTAATGATGTTCCTCCTTGTCTATAGGCCGTGTGCCCTTTATGGCAGCGCTCTTCATGCCTTTATATATATATATATATATCAAATAGAATTTACATAAATTTATTACACCACAACGTAATAATAAATAATTAATTATATACATATATATTTATATATATAAATACTATGTGTATATATATATATATATATAAATAAATCACATACAACTTATCATTTATAATTTCATTTATTGACATAAAAAATTCACATTCACATTAGTGACGATAACTCTTCATGGTCCAAATCGATATCTCCATATCTGTGAGCAATACGCTCATGAGTGCACGTAGGTATGTCTACCTACGTATACTCATGCTCGTATCGACTCATATATATGAACATATCATGGACTTGCATGAGTTATGATGAAACCACATAAGACATTGCTTATGCAACCATAAACTTATCAACATGTAGGTTAAATCACAATTCTCTCTAGAACATCCAAACATGAAATCAAGATTCACAACATAGATACTTACCCCTACCCATACTGACTTGACATAACTTAAGTCAAAATAGGATTGTGTGCGTGCCTACTCAATCTAGGTTTCCCTAGGGTTATTAGACCAAGTCCTTCTCCTAAGTGATACTTCCCCTCCCTTGCGAAGGAGCAACCTGTTCCTGCATCCACTTAGTTCATCATCACTGTAGTTAGCTGATTAAAGTATAACCATTTGTTTCATACATTATCTAACAATAATCAAACATAATACAAGACACTGCATTATTCCATTTTCAACATGATTCATAATACACATATATGCAAAGATTTCATGATCATACATTATTCAAACAAATTAACCAATCTAGGTAAATAGTAAATGGATAGAAACACACGGGGTGTAACAGCATCCATTTCATTCTCAACTATTGCTTTGAAAACCTTAAACTTATCAAATGCTTCTAATTTTCCTCTTAAGAAAGTAACCCAAGTTATTCTAGAATAATTATCAATAAGCAACATGAAATACCTTTCACCTTGTTGACTCTTTCTTCTTGTAGGGACACATACGTCAATATGAATCAGCTCCAGAGGCATTGTAGAAGAATACTCCTTGCTCTTGAAATTTGTCTTTTTCTGCTTTCCCATTTGACATTCCTTGTGTAGACACCTAAAAATGTCCTCAGCTTGCAAATGCCACTTTCATGTCAATTTTCTTCCAAATTCCATATTCAACTATTATTTAAATTATTTGTCTATTTTTCCCTAATTTTCCTCTATGATTAAGTAATTAAGTTTAATTAGTTAATTATTTAATTATTAACACTCTAATGTCCCCTTCACTCGATTTATTTAAACAAATAAATTCTGGCCCTCACCTAATTAATTAAATCCTATTTATTTAATTAGGGGTTCACATGCATTCCCACTTCAAATTAATTAAATAAATTGAGCAAATTTATTTAATTTAAACTCCCTCACACCTCATCATATTTTTGAATTTTAAATTCCCTATTGTCCTCTAGTGGGAGGGAAACCCTAATTGATCTTCACCCTCTATTTTGCTCCAAAGTAAACATTCAATCTGAGCCATCCATTCAAACCTATTCCTCTATAAAATCACTTCTCTATTCTCACTTTGGCATCTCTTAGATATCTCTTAGCTTAGAACTCTCTAATTTGCTATATTTGCTCTGATATTTTGCTACATCACTCATTTGAGCTTCTCATGATTGTTGTGAATCTGCAAAATCTGAGAACACAATGGCAAAATTAAGAGCAATGGAGATAAGGAGAATTGTAGCATAGAATCTTAGTTTATTTTGTGTTTATTTGACTGATTTCTTAGCTTATTTGCACTCCATTGGGAGTAAGCATTTGATGTACTTTGTTTTCTGCATGTTTGAAATTTTTTACCCTAACATCATTTGGTGAACTTGACATGAATCTGAGTGTTTTTGTCAACTTCTGAAAATCAATTTCTGCAGGTTGCTCCTGGGCCTGAAACAGACCTCACCGTTGAGTCCGGGAGGCCTCGCAAACGAAGATTAACATAAAAATTGCTAAGTTTTGGTCACTACAAATTTTTGTTGAAATTTTTTTAGGGCACAGTCCGTACAGTACGGATCCGTACAGATTCGTACCGTACGAACCCCATTGTACAGATCTATGCATTGTTTATTTGTGTGATTGCAAGGTTTAAATTTCTAGTTAAAAATTATTTGTTGCAGGTTTAATGTTTTTAATCGTTGGTTGCAGGTTGAAACCCTAATCTCTATCTTCTGTCGCCCAGTCGCCACTAGCATTTTCCACCATCCACCACTGCTTCTCACCAAAACCCTCCGCCACCTACATTCTCCTCTGCTCCCGTCGCCTCATGGTCGCAGTCTTCTCTCCACTTAGTCGTTGTCTATTCTCCTAAGTCGTAGTCAACTCTCCTCCTGATCTCTGCCGACCTTCACTTAATCTCTGTTGCCTCCTGATCCCTCCACCCGACCATCGCTCGTGAGGCCGCCTCTCTTTCAACATTCCGCCACCTTTGCAAACTAGTCGCCACCACTAGCAATACCTCCACCACCTGTAGTCGACACCCTTAAACTGCCCTCTATCGCCGCTTAGCTAACCCTAAACCGCCCATCCGCCACTTCAAGACCATCGCAGCTCCTCCAAAAAGTTGTCACCACCATCCACGAGGATCCGGTCTGGAAATGCTAACCTCCAACCATCGCTACTGTCGCTTCCTCCCGATCTCCTGTGGCTAGAACTTTGCTATAGGATTTGGCCTTAACCATTAACCGCTAACCGTTAACCATTAACCATTAATCTTCAACTACTAACCCTTAACCATTAACCTTCAATCGCTAACCATTAACTTCAACAGTCGCCCAAAACCCGTAACCATTCAGCCTGCCTTTTGATCCCCGCCAGTTCACCATGTTCAGGGGGTCGCTTTATTAGGCGCCCAGTCCCATCCATGACCACGAGCAAGAGGGGAGGAGGTTTATAAGCTCCATTTTTACTTTTCTTATCTTATTTTTGATTTTGACTTCGCCCCTAGTCATATAGACGACCAGGGGCACCGCTGAGATCTGACCGCAAACAATAACCGCTACAGTAAACCGCGTACATGTGACCACACAGAAATAAACCACTAGCGGTCTGTGTAACTGCCAGAACCTGACTTGTTTCCTCATGCCCTAATAGGATCTTTTTTTCTTTTCACCATAACTTGGTCATACGATATCAAAATTTCATGAAATTTGCAGTATTGCAGAGCTGGTTCATCCAGCTACACTCTGGCGAGGTCAATTTCAGGTAACAATGCCATTTTATCAGGTAAAATTTTAGTCAAAGTCAACATTGGTTTGGAACTTCAAACGCACATATCTTTTGCATTTTTCATCATATTTTGACAAAAAAAATTTCAAATTGATTAGAATTTTGTGTACTATCTGATGTTGTTTGTTTCGCTGTGATTGATCATTTTTTTCAAATTTTTTCCAGATTCGATTATTGCAGGTCTCTTAGCCTTTTTGTCTTGGTGGCTTGCAAAGGGGTATTTCACTTGATGTTTTCTATTTTGCACACTTTGATAAGAGGATTTTTTTGGTACTAATTTTTGGTTTGCAACTTTGTGGCATCCATTAGAAGGAGAATCTTATGTAGAATCATTAACCTATTTGTTGCAGGGTTCTTTTCATTCATATATGTGTGTTTGGTTAAATTAGGAACACTTCAAATTGGGGCATAAAAAGAACAATCTGTTTGTTTTCACACTCATTGGCTTAAAAGGAACAACAAATTGCATATTCAAACTCATTGGCTTAAAAAGAACAACAAATTGCATGCTTTCACTCATTGGCTTAAAAGGAACAACTTGCATCTTTTCACATTCGTTGGGGTAAAAAGAACAACAAATTGCATCATTGTCTTCTTTGTCTTGTGATTTTGTTTATGTTTTGAAGAAGTGTATGCTCTTCCCTCGCACTTTAAGTGATCTTGGGAATCAAAAGCTCTTCTCAATATTTTCATAATCACACCACACATTTGATTTCTAAAGATTAATGAACTTTTGTTTAGTGTGACCAAGTAATATGTGTATGCTCTCTCCTCGCATCTTCGTATGAACTTGGAGATCAAAAGCATTTACTTGTGTCACTTTTGTAACCCTTTAAATAGGGCCTGCCTTTGAGACACATCCGTACGGAGAACTCATTGGCGACCCAAAGCGGTATTTCCCTCGAGCCGCTATATAAATAGATAAGGCGAAAGCTAAGTCTAAACTACCATTAGCCTTCGCCGTACAATGCCAATCCAACAGTGCAAGCTACCCACGTTTACATGAGGTATTTGTTAGTACCACTAGTAGGATTGGTTAAAGCCTTAAATGGCTTGTTGGACACTTGCAAGGTGGTAAGTCCCGAGTTGTGACTAGAAGACAAATTAGTTAGAGGCCCACCCTTTATGATTGACTTTTTATTGGCATCACTCTCGGTGCAAGGGTCTTCACCCTGAAGTTACTCACCATATGGACTCCCTTGGGATGAGATGGAAATCATCGTCTTAGAAGCTAAGCACATAGCTTTCTAGGGAAAGGGTGATTGGGTCACCATTCCAGGCCAAGAGGCCCCTAGCCATCCTCTCTCGCAAAGACAAGAGGATACACACCCCACTCTAGGGTGTCCCTACCTTGCGTCGAAGGAGTTACCAAGTTACAGGCCTGAGTGTCGCGCCATTGGCCAATGTCCTTAGGGATAGGAACTGTCTTATGTGTGTGAATTGTTTTCGAATTGTGATTAAGGCCCATGGAAATTTGGGGTTGGAAAGCCCTTGAACATACACATATGCTTACAAAGTCAAGAGTCACCAAAAACAACCAATCTGATTGCCAAGTGTCTTCTATGTTTGATGTGTCTTCTCATTTTCCAAACAAATTTCTCAAACAAACAAAGAAACTATACACCACAATCGTAGGGAAACCTTTGAGCATCTACCTTCCCTATCCAACTCAAATTGCAACTGTGTCAATATGTCTAAGACTTGTCAATTCCATCCACTCCTTGCAATTGCTTAGGATAGTTTGCATTAGTCTTGCCAAAGTCATTACATTCACTTAGTTTATCCTTGCATTGATTTAGCCCTTTGCACTTTAGATCAACCTCAAAAAAATTAAGTCATCTTTGAGACTTGGAAAATAGGAGATTTGCCATACTTTGATCATACCTTAGTTACAAACTTGGAGTGTCTAAGACCTTTCCCTTTCCCATCAATCAAATCAATTTACAAGTTGGACTTTAAACTCACAAGTCTAGTTCGGGTCCATCTCCCTCAATTTGCAAGTTGAGTCTTCAACTCATATGTCTAGTTTGGAGGCTCACTTCAATCAATCAATATTCTCTCAACACTTGCAAGGTCTTAAACAAATTCAATTAGTCACTTGGTGTTGGATCTAGGGCATACAACTGAGAGGGGGGGGTGAATCAGTTGTATACAAACTTGCTTTCTATTTCAAACACTTGATTCGTCTTGTTAGTTAACAGCATATCAATTAATCATCCATGAAAGTAAAATGCACAAACACAAGAGCAGATAAACATCAACACAATGAACACCAAGATTTTGACGTGGAAAACCCGGTTAAGGGAAAAACCACGGGGTGATTAACCCAAGGATTATTCTCTATTAAAAGAATAAGAAAAAGAATGGCACTTGCCAATTAGGGCTCACTGCCCGAGCACACTGCTCACAAAGAGGCCCACTGCCTACAAGGAGACACACTGTCTACAAAGTGATAAGAATCACGGTCTTGAACTGGAGAATGACATCTTTACCATGTCCGGATCAGTTCCATTTAAGCCCAAAAACCTATGCTCTGCCTTCCGCACTTCTCTTCGCTACACCACTCTCATCCACACAATCCACACTACAAAATGAACTCACAAACCTTTATTTATACAAGACATCGACCTAGGAACAATCATCTAAGTCGGCAATCAACCATAAGAATATCCGCAAGATGAATAACACATCCGGTCGGCCACCACAAGAACATTCGCAGGATGAACAACTCATCCGGTCGGCTAAACAGAGCAAGAACTTCATCCGGAAGATTATCTTCAATTCCGGGCTCTACCATCAATGCGGACCAACAATACAACCTAAACATGATCCACGGACATTTCCAAGCCTGCCTAAATGACCAGGTACATCCGCACTTCCTCTACTTACTAGAATCTCTTCTCTTCCTTATCCAGAACTTCAAGAACACAGTCTGTCGCCACTGTCACAATGCAAAAGGTACTTCCGGACCTCCAATTCATACACAACTTGAGATGACACATCACAAGGACATCCCAAACACTCATTCCAATCTGCAGATTAGGATTATACAATTCCGGACCTCACCGGACCTTTTTGTGATCCTCTGTCACCTCTGAACACTTGCTGGAACTGGTTCAACACCGACAGCCACAACTCCTTCAGATCTTCATGCGGACTCTGAAATCTTAACTGAAGCATCTCAAGACTCATATATACAAACCCTTTAATCCGCATCCTCCGGTTCACATCCTATACAATACATTTGCCTTTTCTCATCACTGTTCTTCACTGTTCCTGACTGAGGCTAATTTTCTCAATATCCTCAGCACACTACTCATCGAATCCCTCTTGTCAATGCAATATGAGTATGTTGACATCAATGACAACACTGGTTCACCTCATACTTGCAACAATCTCCCCCTTTGTCATTGATGGCAACATATGATGTGAAAAACCATCAAGACAAGAACTTCTCCTTTCTGTCACAGCTCCCCCTATCAGCAACATGTCTTCTCCTCATTTACTGCTCCCCCTTTGATCATCAGCTACTTGTTTTTCACATGTCTTCCCTCCCCCTTGACATCAATGGCAAAGGGCTCATACTTGCAATTTTAACACATCAGAATCATACCAGCTACTCCCCCTTAGTAGCAGCTCCCCATCATCAATCCGGATCACAAGATATGACTGTGATATCCACCGGACTGATGCACATCAGTGCATCCTAGTTCATCACCGGAGGGGCCATGACCCCTAACTTCTCCCGGAGATATTCAAAAGAGTCCTTGGGAAGAGGTTTAGTAAAGATATCTGCAATCTAATCCTTGGAGGGAACATACTCCAACCTGACTTCTTCCTTGTTCACTTGTTCTCTCAAAAAGTGAAACTTGATAGATATGTGCTTAGTCTTAGAGTGCAATACCAGATTCTTGGAAATATTAATTGCACTTGAATTATCACAGAAAATTGTGATAGGCTCCTCATATTCAACTTTAATGTCTCGTAGCATCTGCTTCATCCATAAGATTTGAGTGCAACTACTTGCTGCTGCAATGTATTCTGCTTCAGTTGTAGACAGAGATATTGCATCTTGTTTCTTGCTTAGCCAAGAAACCAATCTCTTCCCCAAAAAGAATGCTCCACCACTGGTGCTCTTCTGGTCATCCACATCTCCTGCCCAATCTGCATCTGTGTAAGCATGAAGAGAGAAATCTGGATCTCTAGGGTACCATAGACCATACTCAGCTGTTCCTTTCAAGTATCTGAAAATTCTTTTGATTGCCATAACATGAGATTCTTTAGGATCAACCTGGAATCTTGCTACAAGACCAACAGCCTACATTATATCTAGTCTGGTCTGAGTGAGATACAACAATCCACCAATCATTGATCTATACTTTGTCTGATCTGCCTTTGGGGAGTCATCATCTTTGCTCAACTTACATCCAGTTGCCATGGGAGTGTTCATTGGCTTTGAATCTTCCATACCAAATTTCCTTAACAATTCTTTCACATATTTGGTCTGAGAAATGAAGATCCCTTTCTTTGTTTGAGTAATTTGCAGACCCAAGAAGAAATTCATTTCACCAAGCATAGACATTTCAAACTCACATTTCATCTGATTTGCAAAAGTTTTGCACATACTATCTCTTCCTCCAAAAATGATATCATCCACAAACACTTCAACAATCAAAATATTTTCATGATCAATTTTGAAATATAAGTTATTGTCAGCAGTACCTTTGCTGAATCCAATCTGCACAAGATGCTTATCCAACCTTTCATACCATGCTCTTGGGGCTTGTTTTAATCCATACAATGCTTTCTTCAACTTGCAGACCATATCATCATTGTCAGACAATTGAAATCCATCCGGTTGTTCAATGTAAACTTCTTCCAGATCACCATTTAGGAAGGCAGACTTGACATCCATCTGATATACCTTGAAGTCTTTAAAGGCAGCAAATGCAAGAAATAATCTGACTGCTTCAATTCTTGCCACCGGAGCAAAGGTCTCTTCAAAATCAATTCCTTCTATTTGAGAGTAGCCTTTGCAGACCAATCTAGCTTTGTTTCTGATTACTTCACCAGCTTTATTTAATTTGTTTCGGAAGACCCATTTGGTTCCAATCACATTCTTGTCTCTAGGTCTGGGAACAAGATCCCAAGTATGATTTTTCTCAATTTGCATTAATTCATCTTTCATTGCTTTGGTCTAGTTTTCATCATTGCAGGCTTCATTTACTGTTTTAGGTTCAATCTTTGAAATCAGACAACATTCATCCTGATTTTGAGCAACATTCCTTCTAGTTTGCACACCTTTGCTTCTGTCACCTATGATCTGATCTTCAGAGTGGTTCAGTGTTACATACCTTAGAATTTTGGGAGTATCCTGCACTGCTGCTTCTTGATCAGGCTCATTCAAACCTATCTCTACTTCCTGATTTACCGGATCAGGCTGACTCTGACTTACCGGAGAGGATTGAGTTCCTTGAACCTGAACACCGTCTTGGTCATCTTCATCAAACTCATAAAATCTTGAGGGCTTCTCAATTCCTTCATCAACTTTCACATTAGTGCTTTCTATCATCTTCCTCATTCTCTTATTGTAACACCGGTATGCTTTGCTTTGAGTGGAGTAACCCAAGAAAATTCCTTCATCACTTCTAGCATCAAACTTTCCTAGATCTTCATCTCTTTTAATATAACACTTGCTACCAAATACTCTGAAATATTTCACAGTAGGAGTGATGCCAAACCAGAGTTCATAGGGGGTCTTACCGGTATTGTTTCTGATTTGAACTCGATTTAGAGTGTAGACTGCAGTGCTGATAGCTTCTTTCCAGAACATCTGAGGAACATTTGCTTCCAACATCATTGTCCTGGAAGCTTCCTGGATGGTCCGGTTCTTTCTTTCAACTACTCCATTCTGCTGTGGAGTCCTAGGAGCAGACAATTGTCTCCTTATACCCTGCTTCTCACAAAAGTCAATGAACTCACCAGATGTAAATTCACCACCTCTATCAGACCTTAGACACTTCAGTTTCAATCCGGTTTGATTCTCTACCATAGCTTTGAAGATTTTGAACTTCTCAAATGCTTCTGATTTTTCTTTTAGGAAGGTAACCCACATCATCCAGGAATGGTCATCAATTAACAACATGAAATATCTATCACCTTGCAGACTCTTGATTTTTGTCGGACCACAGAGATCAGTATGTACTAATTCCAACAATCCGGTAGAGGACTGATCTTTGCTTTTGAAAGAGACTCTGCTCTGTTTACCTAGCTGACATTCTTTGCACAAACTATTTGTAGGTTTCATCAATTTTGGAAGATCTCTTACAGCCTGAGTATTGCTTATCTTGATGATGTTATCAAAATTTACATGACACATTCTTCTATGCCATAACCAACTCTGATCAACTTAAACAAACAGACAACTTTTATTTGAACCAACCAAATGAAAGATATTACCTTTTGTCTGAGTACCGGATGCAATTTCAGTTCCGGAGCTTGTAAAGATTCTGCATTTTCCATTCTTAAACCGGAGATCATAGCCTTTGTCTACTAACTGACAACACTGAGAAGATTGTGCTTCAATCCTTCAACATATAGTACATTACCTGTTTTGCTCTTTCCATCAAAGGAAATAGTTCCCCTACCTCTGATTATGCCAGCAGAATTGTCACCAAACTTTACCATTCCTCCTCCATACCTTTCCAAATTCAAGAACTTATCCTTGTCACCAGTCATATGGTGAGAACAACCACTGTCAATAACCCAATCATCCTTTTCTTCCACTTGAGCAGCCAAAGCTTTTTCCACAACCTTGTGATTGACAGATTCAAAGAGTATTGAATCTTCTTCCTTGATGGCAATAAACACCCATTCATTTCCAGATTTGCTTCCTAGTTCTGATTCATCATCTGTTACTCTTTCATTGTCATCTTCTTCATGAACATAATAGTAGTTCTTTTGAAACCTTTGTCTGTTAGTATTAGACCTTGCAGATCTTTCCGGACATCTTGAAGCAAAATGACCAATCTTATTGCAGTTGAAGCACTTAAAGGGTAGTTTTCCTTCATACTTACCGGATCCTCTTGGTAGTCTTTTTGCAATGAGGGCTTCAAGTTGAGCTATTTCTGCTTCTTCTTCTTCCATGTCTCTTCTTGCTTGATCATACCATGACATCTTCCTTGAAGAGTTTTCTCCCAGATCAAATCTCTGTTTGCCTTTCACATAGGCACTGGCTTTGAAAGCAGATTCAGTCTTGGAAGGATCATCTCCAAACTCGGTCATTTCAAATGCAGCTAGCTTGCTAGCCAATTGTTCTCTTGTGACAGTTGTGTGGGCTCTGAATTCATCAATTGCAGCAACCTTGATTTTGTAGGCAGCAGGAAGGGATCTAAGGATTTTGCAAACAATCTCATTTTCATCCAGAGTTCCACCAGCATTTCTAATTCCACACACTAGTTCATTCACTCTTGGCATAAAATTAGTGATGTTTTCATCATCTCTCATCTTCAATCTTTCAAATTTCCCTTTAAGACTTTGCAACCTTACACTCTTGACAAACTCATCTCCTTCATACAGAAGTTCCAGTTTAGTCAGGATCTCATATGCAGTTGGTAGGTCAATAACATTTGAGAGATCTGAGTCATTCAATGCGCTTAGAAGAGCTTCCTTGGTCCGCAGATTGTTTTCAGCATCTGTGATTTCATTCAGAGTTGTCGGACCACCTTGTGGAGGTACATATGGTTTTGAAACCATGGCCAAGTATGCTTTTCCCATACATTCCAAGTGACATTTCATGCGACCCTTCCAGAGAGTGAAATTGGTTCCATCGAACTTCGGACTATCCTTTTTGTATGACGACATCCTGGATCTCCTCAAGCGGTTAAGCTCCTTTCAGAGGAACTTGGCTCTGATACCAATTGTTGGATCTAGGGCATACAACTAAGAGGGGGGGTGAATCAGTTGTATACAAACTTGTTTTCTATTTCAAACACTTGATTCGTCTTGTTAGTTAACAGCATATCAATTAATCATCCATGAAAGTAAACGCACAAACACAAGAGCAAATAAACATCAACACAATGAACACCAAGATTTTGACGTGGAAAACCCGGTTAAGGGAAAAACCACAGGGTGATTAACCCAAGGATTATTCTCTGTTAAAAGAATAAGAAAAAGAATGGCACTTGCCAATTAGGGCTCACTGCCCGAGCACACTGCTCACAAAGAGGCCCACTGCCTACAAGGAGACACACTGTCTACAAAGTGATAAGAATCACGGTCTTGAACTGGAGAATGACATCTTTACCATGTCTGGATCAGTTCCATTTAAGCCCAAAAACCTCTGCTCTGCCTTCCGCACTTCTCTTCGCTACACCACTCTCATCCACACAATCCACACTACAAAACGAACTCACAAACCTTTATTTATACAAGACATCGACTTAGGAACAATCATCTAAGTCGGCAATCAACCATAAGAATATCCGCAAGATGAATAACACATCCGGTCGGCCACCACAAGAACATTCACAGGATGAACAACTCATCCGGAACTTCAAGAACACAGTCTGTCGCCACTGTCACAATGCAAAAGGTACTTCCGGACCTCCAAGTCATACACAACTTGAGATGACACATCACAAGGACATCCCAAACACTCCTTCCAATCTGCAGATTAGGATTATACAATTCCGGACCTCACCGGACCTTTCTGTGATCCTCTGTCACCTCTGAACACTTGCTGGAACCGGTTCGACACTGACAGCCACAACTCCTTCAGATCTTCATGCGGACCTCTGAAATCTTAACTGAAGCATCTCAAGACTCATATATACAAACCCTTTAATCCGCATCCTCCGGTTCGCATCCTATACAATACATTTGCCTTCTTCTCATCACTGTTCTTCACTGTTCCTGACTGAGGCTAATTTTCTCAATATCCTCAGCACACTGCTCATCGAATCCCTCTTGTCAATGCAATATGAGTATGTTGACATCAATGACAACACTGGTTCACCTCATACTTGTAACACTTGGGTATACCTTAGTGTGCCTTAGCATCCTCTTTTATCAAAATCTCTTAAGGTTGCTTATGCAATTAGCTTTAGACATTGTAATAGCTTCATTCCCATTAGTTGCATTTGTCATACCTATTGTCAAAAATTCCAAAAACATAACTTAGTTGCATTTGCCATCCTCATTAATCCACTAGTTGCATTCAACATACTTATTGTTCAAAAAATCCCCAAAACATACCTTAGTCACATAGATCACCTTGCATTTTCATCCCAATAGCATCCCAAAATTCACAAGTCTTATATGGTGGAGACACAATTGCAAAAGAAGAGAAAGGGAGTAGATCCTCCTATTCATCCCTATAGTGAACACATAAACACATCATCTTAAACATTCCTACCATCACATTCATTCCAAGTAACCTTCATCCTAATCAAAACCCTAATCATCCTTGTTATCCAATCGACATCATCCTAATCATATCCTAATCATCATTTCACATTCCCAATTAATTTCATTCCTAATTATTACACATCATCATCACCATTCCAAGCCAATTAACTTCATCCTAATCATTCCTAATCTTTCAACATCATCATTCTCATCCTAGTCAAACACTTGTCAAAATGGTTGTAATCCTTAGCAAGCCTATGCCTAATCACAAGCCCAAGCTCATACTTCGAGGAACCCCTCCTCCTAATCCCAATCATGAAGACAATGCAAGACCCAAGGTTATACTTAGAGGAGGCCCTCCTTCTAAACCTAATGATGAGAAAAAACCTAAGCCCAAGTTCATACTTCAAGGACACCATCTTTTTAGTCTTAATGATGAAACCAATCCTAAACCCAAGCTTATACTTCAAGGAGGCCCTCCTTCAAATTCTAGTGATGATCCAAGTCCTATGAACCAATCTTATGTGTCATCCCCTTCCACTTCATACCAACCTAGTCCATCCATATGCCAAATCAATGCTACATCAACCAATCACACTTCTTTCCATGTGAACCAACATTCATATCCATCCACACACTAATAAGAACATGTGAGCCTAAGTCACCCCTCAAAACAAGATAAAAGGCCTTTAAATCCTAATGCCACCTTCGACAAGGGAGACATCAACCTAGTCCATGCAATACTAGTGTTGATCAAATACTAGTGTTGATTCCCATGGCCAACAACACTAGTATCAATAAGTCAATCAATTGTCTTATACAGGATGTTCCATTGTTGAAACCTGACCAAGCGTCTTATACAACATGTTTCATTTCCTAAAACCAGACACCATCATTATCATAATCAATCAATCAATCAATCACTTAATCAATGATATACAACTTGACAGGTGCAATACCTTGTTTGTTTTTGAATCATTTGTGCATGTTTGCTTGCTTTCTTGCGTGTGTTATCATTTTTATCTTGCATTTGTATCAAATCCAAATCATCATCTGAAGGCTACCTAGAATTGCAATCCATTGACATCCCAAAACATCAAATATTCTCAAAAAACCAAAAACATCAAATATTGTCAAAATCCAAAAAACATCAAATATTTTAAAAATCTAAAAATATCCAAATATTCCAAAAAAACCAAAAAACATCAAATATTTCCAAAAATCCCAAAACATCGAAAACATCAAAAATCACAAAAAATTACATAATCGACCAAAAACTTCAAGCAATAAACCGTGTCAAAACCACCTTGTCAAACTATGTTGTCTATGCGCTTTCACGTAGGCAAGGCCATCTCTGATGAGCCCCTGAGACATTAGGTCAGTCCCTTAGGGCCTATTGGGTCAACTATCATAATAAGTCATCCTTCAACGAGATGGACACTTTGAACAACTCAAACAGTTAAATATTTTACAAGAAATACGCACTTGAAACCAATCCCAAAATCAACAAGACAAGTTATCCAATCAGCCAAACCAGTCAATTGCCTCATGTTGTTCCTACATCACTATCAACTATCTCAATCACATATCTTACACTGAATGGGGCATCGTCGAAACCAGAACTCTACGCCTTATACAACATGTGTCATATCTGAAATCAGGCATTAACAATCATCACATGCCAATCGTCTCACAACTTGTGGCATCCTCAAAACCAGACCACATGTCTTATACAAAATGTCACAATCCTATCACTTGCCTTATACAAGTGGTTGCATTGCTAAAACCAAACTTAATGTCTTATACGGCATGCTTCCTATCCTGAAACTAGGCCTTACTCATCCATTCTCAATCAAACAAAACACACATATCACTTGGCAAACGATCTAATGGTTGTTGACTCTACTAAGTGTAGTCTGTCTTATTTTATTGGATTATTTTTCGGTCTTGTTCTTATGCTTCTCGAGGCAGTCCCCAAGTGATGGAGAGAACCAAGGATAGAGTGAGACCTTTTTCTTTGATATCAGTTTGTGGTTTGTCTTGGCAAAATGACTGGGGCAACTATGTTCCTTGCCTGTGATCAAGATTCCATTAGGTGTGAATCAAAGACATCCTATGCATAGGAAAGAATAAATGCTTCCTTGCATCAAGACTTGCATACCTTAAAGTTATCTCATCACATGTTCCAACAAGGTACCATGGTTACTTAGTCTGAGTCAGGCATTCCTTGACTATCATGTAACTATTTCACAAAGGACCACACTTTACACTTTGTCCTATGACTTGCCACTGTGTTTGTCGTCCCTTGACATAATAAGTTCTATGATGATAAGCAGAAACTACAAGTGAGAAGCTCAAAAATCTATCAAAGTAAAATCTCATTCCATTCTTCTAGGCATTCTTCATTCCTCGACCATCTCTCTTCACATTTCCATTGCTTCTATGCAGTCCATCCTGACGGCTTACTTTTTGGGAAATTTCCCAATTTTTTTGAAATTTTTAGAAAATTTCAAAATTTTCCCGAGGGAGCATAAGGCTATCCTGCCTCATCTAGGGCACATCGTGGCATTTCTGAGGCATGTTATTGAATTTTTCTTTAACACATCAGAATTGACATTGTATCAAAGAAGGGCAAAATGTAGACACCTAAAAATGTCCTCAGCTTGCAAACGCCACTTTCATGTCAATTTTCTTCCAAATTCCATATTCAACTATTATTTAAATCATTTGTCTATTTTTCCCTAATTTTCCTCTATGATTAAATAATTAATTTTAATTGGTTAATTATTTAATTATTCACGCTCTAATGTCCCCTTCACTCAATTTATTCAAACAAATAAATTCTAGCCCTCACCTAATTAATTAAATCCCATTTAGTTAATTAGGGGTTCACATGCATTCCCACTTCAAATTAATTAAATAAATTGAGCAAATTTATTTAATTTAAACTCCCTCACACCTCATCATATTTTCAAATTTTAAATTCCCTCTTTTCCTCTAGTGGGAGGGAAACCCTAACCGATCTCCAGCGTCTATTTTGCTCCAAAGTCAACATTGAATCTAAGCCATCCATTCAAACCTATTCCTCTATAAAATCACTTCTCTAGTCTCACTTTGGGATTTCTTAGACATCTCTTAGCTTAGAACTATCTAATTTGCTATATTCCCTCCGATATTTTGCTACATCACTCATTTGAGCTTCTCACGATTGTTGTGAATTTACAAAATCTGAGAACACAATAGCAAAATTAAGGAGAACAATGGAGATAAGGCAAAATGTAGCTTAGAATCTTAGTTTATTTTGTGTTTATTTGAGTGATTTCTTAGCTTATTTGCACTCCATTGGGAGTTAGGGTTTGTTGTACTTTGTTTTCTACATGTTTGAAAGTTTTTACCCTAACATCACCTTGCATAATGTATTTGTAGGCTTGGTTATCTTGGGCATATCTCTCACCGCATGAATAGAGCTGATCTTTACCATATTGTCAAAGTTGATGTTGTTGGCAAAAAAGTCAGTGTCCCCCTTCGAGATTCATGACATGGATTAACCACCTCCCGTTGGTTCTTATTTGGGATGGTAGCGGTTTCTTGATAGGTGCGCCTTTTGGGAGAAACGACTAGCTCAACACCCTACAAGTGGTATTAGAGCCGGGTCACGGGTTCGAATCCCCTCGGGTAACGCTGAGTGGGGGATTGTTGGCAAAAAAGTCAGTGTCCCCCTCCGGGATTCGTGACATGGCTTAACCACCTCCCGCTGGTCCTTATCTGGGATGGTAGCGGTTTCCTGAGGTGCGCCTTTTGGGAGAAATGACCTGCTCAACTTCCTACAGATGTGTCACATTTATTTGTGCCACAACCAACACTCACTAGATTGAGCCAATAAGCAAGTTCTTCCGTTTACCTCCTTTAGATGATAGATATCTCCATATGTCTCAATACCTTCTGTAACTAGTCTTTCGGACCCGGGCTGCCTTCCTGATTTCACAACCTTTGGCATGAAAAATATGATTATATCCTTTACTGCACATTTGAATGACACTGAGAAGATTATACTTTAACCCTTTGACATAGAGGACATCCTCAGTCCTGTTCTTCCCATTAATAGTTATAGCACTCTTTCCATAGATTTATTCTGACTCATCACCACCAAACTTAACAGCTCCACCATTCCACTTCTTAAGGCTAATAAACTTCTCCCTGTCACCAGTCATGTGGTTAGAGAAACCACTATCAATTACCCAAGCCTTGGCTTCTTCTTTTGCATGAAAGGCAGTCTATACTACCATTGATTTTTCATTATCTTGGTCAGCTTGCAAGGTATCAGACTTTTTACATTTTCCAATATCATCCTTTTTGTCACCAACATTCAAGGCCATGAAAAGTGTTTCATCATTTGAATCACCATGGTCCTCATCTTTTGAAGAACAATTGCTCTCCATGGAATACAGACTTCTTTTGGGCTTCTCTATTTTATTACCACCTTTTGATTCTTTAAAAGGGCATTTAGAAGCAAAATGACCAATTTTCCCACAATTGAAATATTTGAAAGTTAACTTACCTTTATATTTGCATGTGCCCTTCGTCAATCTTCTTACAAAGTTTGCCTCTACCTCATCAAGGTCATCATCTTGATCAGCTGCTTCATCTTTTGTTTTCTTACTTACTTTGAATGCTACTTCCTTCTTTGGAGCACCTTTGTCAAATTCTCTCATTTCAAAGGCTGTGAGAGAGCCAAACAATTGACCTACTGTATATTTATCCAAATCCTGAGTTTCCTCAATAGCAAAAACCTTATGACTGTAGGATTTAGGGAGAGATCTTAGAACCTTCTTCACAATCTCATCTTCTTTCACTTCTCCACCAAGTCCTCTGATGCCATTAACTATTTCATCTACTTGGAGCATATAATTGGCAATGTTTTCTTCTTCTGACATCCTCAGGGTCTCAAATTTGCTCTTGAAGATTTGTATCTTGGCTTGCTTCACTTTACTATCTCCTTCATAAATGTTGCTAAGTTTATTCCAGATATCCTGAGCAGATTTGCACCCCATTACCTTCACAAGTTCTAAATCAGCTAGCCCACTCATGATAGCACTCTTTGCCTTGGCATTGTTCTCATACAACTTAATCTCATTTGCATTTGTAGGATCAGTAGCAAGAGCAATGTAACCCTTCTTGACATATTGTTAAATACCATACCCTAGAGAAGATAAATAGTTTTCCATCATTAGCTTCCAGAAGGAATAATTTGTTCCATCAAACATAGGTGCCTTGTGAGATCCATTATGAGCCATCCCGGACCTTCCTCAAGCGGTTAAGTTTCTTTTGAGTAACTTGGCTCTGATACCAATTGTTAAACACACCCGGATACTGAGAGGGGGGTGAATCAATATCTAAACAAACTTCAAATCCTCCGGAACAAATTAAAACTTAAACATTACAACATTAATATAAACATGAAAGATCAACACAATGCACATCAACACATAACACCAGATATACATGGAAAACCCCAATAGGGGAAAAACCACGGCAAGGATTAACTCACAATATATGAAGCTCAAAAATTACAACTTTATTTTAGGGCTACAACCCAATAAAGCTACTACTCCCTAGTGACTTTGTTTTAGGGCTACAACCCAAGGAAGCTACTACTCCTTAAAGAAAGGTTTTAAGGTCACTCCTAAGGAAGCTACAACTCCATGCTGAATTTGTTTTAGGGCTACAACCCAAGGAAACAACTACTCCATGAACTGAGAATGAACTCATAAAAGATTATAGTATGATAGTCCTACTATCTGAAAACTGACATTGAAGCTCACATCTTTGATGATTGCAATTCTGCCTTTCTTTCTCCTTTTGATGATTGATTCAGTTAGGCACACTCTTCACTTCCTTTCTGTCACAAAAATGTCTTCAAGATAAATCCAAACAAACCTTATTGTTTCTACTCCTCCTTTAGTCACACATCATAATGCATATCATATTCATATTCTACTCTTCACATACTCATATTCGCAATCATGCCTCGCCTAGATCAACTAGGTTTGCAATATATACATGATATTACATTGATTACATTACAAGTTGGCCAATATAAGAAGAATATTATAATTTACAAGTTGACTAGAGATCCCACAACATTAAACATGTAGAGGACAAACCCTAACATGAACTACACGCAACACCAAGAAGAAAAACACGCCTTGCGGATCCCAGCACATGCTTAGCCTAGTCCTAAACATCCTTCACAACATCATCCTTCAAGGAATAACATCCGCACATCACACTCAATTGAAATAGGTCACCCTTAAGCAAGAAAACATGAAACTTGTAGCACTTCGGCCATAACAACTTGGCAGTACTCATGAAAGTTTGAACATTGCTTGCGCTTCTCCCAGATGAGTCAGCAGGACCTATACACCATCTCCAAACACTCCTTGAACTTTGCACAACAAGAACATTGTGGCACACGTCACCAACATACCTTAGTCAACTTCAGCAACAATAACTCTTCCCATACTGACTTGAAAACTTTGTGCGATATTGGAAACTTGAAAGATTTGCATGTGCATCAAACCTGACAAGAATAGAAACATGTAGAATGTCAACATGAACTCATATAACTGATCTATACAATCTCCAACTGGCACAAGTACTCAATCATGTGTCCTGAGAACAATTAGGCATCTGAAACCATCTGTAGTACACTATCATTTAAAAATTGAACTTGTGGACCTTCAAATCACCTAATACTACAAAGTAACATACATTGAACATCTCTAATCATGTTCACAAAACCACATGAGAAAACCTTCACTTGTGGAGGAATGTGGAGCATTCCAATCAGCCTTCATCATCACATTATGCTACCAGAGCAGAGACAAGAACTCTGTCACTTGTAACTTCCACAACGAAGGAGCAAATCATCTGAAACTTTGGATTTAGCACCTTTACAACATACTGAACTTAATTTTTGAACTGCATAGACCATATCTTCAAATGCGGAGGAATGTGGAGCATTTTACTAAGCAATCTTCCAGCTAGCTTCCTGCAACAGCAACCTTTACCAACATTCGGAGACCAGAGTCTTCTTGTATCAACCCATACTTCCTTAGAAAAAATAGAAAGGATCATACAACATGCTTTAGGTCATCAACAACATCTTCTCATATGTTCTAATTCCCATCTTACTATATCATCATTCATCTTAATGCTTCTAATTCCCATCTTAATAAATCATCATTCATCTTAATGCTTTTAATTCCCATCTTAATATATCATCATGAAATTATCTCTGCTAACCACAAACATGCTCAATACAACTTTACTTGACATTAATCAAGGCATGACATCCAACCATGAACATCAGTAACCACTGCTAGCACTCCATCAACATAGTATATCATCATCATAAGCATGCAAGCATAGTGTTGACATCAAAGAGAACCACACAACCACATCAATGACAAACTTAGGTAACATATGTGCAATGCTCATTAGTGTTCACATCAATGACAACTACACAACCACATCAGTGACAACCTTAGGTAACATATGTGCAACACACCACTGCTCAAACATCTCTGCTATCTTCAACACACCTTCGCAACACAACACAATACTACCTCTATTATGAATCATGCATTATTGCCTCTAGAATTCCTTCTCAATTTTCAGATTTTTTATCATTGTCACACACACATACACTCACTCTCATACTCGCACATGCTCCCACACTCATACATCCTTTGCAACAATCTTGAACTTTCATTTATATGCTCCGCAAGTCTTCAAAACTTCACCTTTGTCAGCCTAGATGAAACGTGTAACACAAAACGTGTAATGACATTGCTTGTCGATTCCCAAATCATCTGCAGTAATGTAGGAATCAAGTCCCATTATGCGGTTCATACCAAGTGATCAATAGGACCAATTTTACCTTTGCACACATCTCTATGTTGGCGCACACTTTCAAACACATGGCACAATCACTTAAACACACCAAGTCGGCACAACAAACACTTATCCTTTCATGCATTAGCTCCAGACCTAATGCGGTATCGAAGAAACAAAATAACAAGTGGTTCACACAATAAGCATTATGAGACTTGAAAAACTCTCATACATTCCTTTCTTTGGTTTATGCTTCTTCTTGCTAGCGCAAGCAAACAGACACTGATGTCGATATCCCTTACATAGTTTGATTACATTGTCTTGATATAGAACATTGAAAAACATGCTTGCGGTACTCCAGAACACTTGAAACCTAAACTGAGCATACATACAAACCATTTGAACTCATCTTTCAATCAACAAAGCCAAATATCAAAGTGCAGTGAAATACAGTGGCTTTCTGTTCTTCCTCTGATAACCTTAAACAACAATATGACTTGTTCTTACTTAGCTAACTCTGGAAAAAGACTACGGTGCTTTGTATCCTTTGAAACTTGAATCACGCATGCATCTTACCTATATCTAGCTATCCTCCAAACCGCAATGTCATATCTTCAAGTGCGAAGAAATGCAGAGCATTATACTGTACCTTTGAGACTACAACAACAACATTGTATCACCATTGTCTTCACTCTGCTAACTCTAAAATGCTCTGAGATAATTTTTATGCTCTGAAATTAGGATCATGCATACTTCATAGTTGTCTCTGTCTAATCTCCAAACCGCAAGTTCATATCTTCATATGTGGTAGAATGCAATACAATCTTTTGAGCTCCTACAGTACAAATCCCTGTGCCTTTGACAATTTGAAACCTTATACATTTTCCTTCACATCTCATACAATGCTTTTCATCAAGAGGCAATGAATGTAACATTAACAACACCATAGACAACTATCATAACTCTTTTCATTAAAAACAAGAGGCCACAACTTCTTCATGTCAGCATATCCTTCAACTTGACAACTTTCACATGTCCATGAACTTCAGAAGATTAAATACAACTGTGTATAGATGATACTGATCCAACAACATGCTCATGACTTTCATCACCATATCCTTCACCTCACAACTCCTCTGATCATCACTCCTTTGACATCAATGATTACCACTCTTTTGACAGCATATACACATCACTATGATTTCCACATCACAACTCCTCTGATCACTACTTCTTTGACATCAATTATTACCACTCTTTTGACATCAATGACAACATATGCAACAATGTCTATTTCAATGCATGAATTAATTTGATATAAGTGTGTTATGAGTGTGACATACTCTGTGACACCTTGTGCTTGTTGTGAGCATTACATGGGAATGAGATGAGGTGTATCTATTTGGGAAAAGGAAGCATAGTGAATGATGTGCAATCCAATTGTGTATGCCCATTTTGATGATGTTGTTCTAGGTTAATTGTTGGCCAATATAACCCTCTGCTAATAATTACTTATTAATGTGCTCTTCATTTTGGATTCTCCCATTTTGGTCAAGCATCTAGGAGATAACTATTAATAGTTGATGGCCTCCTATTGGTAATAATTGATCATGAACCTTCTAAATTAATGAAATCCTACTATTAACTATAGTGATGGTGGCTCTTGTTGTTGACAATTACTAAGAGTTGTGTTCCTTGTTGACCCCACATGGATCTATTAAAAAGTGTTTTGTAAGATATATAAGTGGCAATGGTGATGCTGTCTAGGACACATCATCATTGGCTTTGACAATACCTTAGCAAAGTAACGTATGATAATAGAGGGCAAATGGATTGCATTTTGGAATATGCACCCCATTCATCATTGTACTATCACATATTACTAATCTATTTGTCTTTTGGTTGATACATGATAGAGCACTAGTGTTATGTTGATGACACCTTGTATTCTTCTGGATATTGGCTCTGTAAGTACAAAAAGGTGCACAGGCCAACATGGCAGTCTGAGGATGATATAGAAATCCAAATCATGCCCACAAAGACATGAATTATGTTGGAATTAGCCAAGGATACTCTGCAACTTGATCTACACTCGCGATATGGAAATCAATAATACGAGATAAGAAATCGATGATATTGATGAACCTAATTGAGCATACACTTATATTAATCTCACTTGATAATTTACATAGGAATGCCTTATTATATAGGCATGGATGAGGCAATCCACCTTGAATGTGGATTGACAAGTGCCCCATTATGTGGCACATGCACATAGACAAGTGTCCTATAGGTGTCAACCTTTGGATCACTTGGAATGATCAAATAAACAACCTTTTGACCAAGTCATCAAGCTTGGTGACAAGTGTTGAATGACTACAAAAGTGACCTTTGAGATGAGATGGAAAGTATTCCAACCTCAAAAGGTATGCACATGAGGTTTACCAAACAACTATGTAACCTCTAAACTTTAAAAGGTTGCACATTCAATTAGACAAGATGTTGTCTAACCTCATCAACCTAAATACACTTAAGCTATAGTGAATAGATAAATTATTCACTCTAACACCCCCCCTTAAGTGATACTTGGGGAGATCACAAAAGTGTAATAGATACAAAGATATGGGTCCTGACTACTAGGCCATGTTAGATACCCATGTACAAAGGCTGTCATAAAGTGGAGTTAAGGAGATAACCTAGTGGGAACAAAACTCCTCTCCAAAAGGAGAAACAAAATGCATGAAAAAGAAAACAAGTGAAGAAGGAGGACTTATATCATGATCCCCACTAGGACAACTTCTTTCACATGTGTACAATAAATTTCTCCAAAAAAGGAGATACAAAGAAAGAGTTGGAAGCCCCCCATAAGATATGTTGTAGTGTGCGTAAATGCTCGATTAAGTATGTTGAAGAGAATCCATGAACGCTGAACCACATTTCTCCCCTTATGAAGAAATCGAACCACAGAAGTGTGCAAGTAATATTCCCATTCCTTATAGGAACATACAGGAAGTAGGAATGTCTCTGAATTATGCACATGATTCAAAGACTCGGATGAGGCCCATGATGTCTTCAAAAAATGCTCAAGAATCTCCAAGCCAATGTTGTCATGTGACGAAGACTGATAAAATAAATCAGGTATCATAAAAGATTCTATAACAGGAACCACATGAACCATAGATGTATGGTGATAACTAGAACCATAAGAATCTGACATTGTCACTATAGAAGCTGATGTAGGTGAAGGAAGAGCAATCATATCTGAAGAAGACAAGGCTGATGCAAATGTCCTCAATGTGTGCTTCCATGTCAGCAATGTGGGACTCTATAAACAGACACGAAATGTCATGTAGATATACATCTCAATCAACAATGCTAGGAAGACAAATGTGATCCTGCTGCAAAGAAGTACTCGAAGCTTGCGAAGAAGCGACACTGAAATCTGATGAAGCAACAGTAGGTAGTGGAGGAATGCTAATTTTCTTTATGTTAACTAGACACTCTATATCTGAACCATGATGTGGGATGTGAGTTGTGATCATAGCAGAACCATATGGGAAGGGAGAAACATTGGAGTCTCCATATATGTTCCAAATTTTGATCCATAATGCATGTGGACATTCAATATCCATGATGGCATACAAAGCGTCATATGGTATATCTAAGATGAGTAATCCAACAATGTGATCACGATTATTAAACCACTTATTATTCTTAGATTGGTTACCTGGTTCAACCCAACAAGTCCATATAGATAGGGTATGAGATTGTGGAACATGAGATGTTTCAGGATGCCTTCACACCAAGACTTATAATTTCCTGGTTTTAGGTGGATTACAGAAGAGTGAATTCGATATCCCATGATTACAAACAATTTAATTCCTTTAAACAATAGAAATCAACACATTAGGCAACCCTCCGATTAGGTGACCCCCAAATTTTGGCACTTTATAACTTAGTGCGATTTACAATAAAAATAGGTCCAATGCATGGGAAATGTGAAAACATTAACTTTTTACAAAAATACGATGCTCAATTTCGAGCTACCGAGCAAATGTTATGACAAAAACAATTTCCTATAAAACATGCATATTTTAATACACTTGCACTAGAAATCGGAAAAAAAAATGTCTATGTAGAGATAAACCTTGCCGTCCAACTACTTGCTGGAATTGACTGAAGTGAAGATTACAATGATTTTATTTGTGAGGGGGAATTGGCCTCTTGCCAACCTGGGCCTCACCCTTCGTCTTCGAGAGGTGAAAATACAAGGGTTTTAATAACCACAATTCTTGCTCAAAGCAAAGTTGCCCCAATTTTTAAATTACCCCCACTAAAAAGTCATAATTTTAAATGATTTTAAAGAAAAATGCCTATTTAAAAAACATAATTTTAAAATGTTTTTTTTAAAAGAATTAGGGCATTTTTGTTAAGGGGTGGATGAGACAAAACTATTGCCAAAATAGGTAGGGGCGGCCAAAGAAGTAGTAGAGGCTATGCAAGGCAGCACCAAGACAACATAGGCAGGGGCGGCCAAGATTTGCAAACAGGGAGAATGAATAGGGTTTAGCAGCAACAAAACAATGCATGGGCAATTTTCTTTCTTGGCAAAACAAATTCAGGTGGGTGTCATAGAGTTTTATCTTTCCATACTTCTAAGTCTGCAACATACATCTCATCTACATAGTTCTATAAGTGTGATCACGACTATTTCCAAGGACTTCTATCTTCTATTCATATTGTGACCTTGAAAACACCCAATGGGAAGGTCAACGAACAAAGAAGTCATGAGCTAAGACCTCATAAGTATAAGTCCAAGAGACTCTAATACTATAGACGATTATGTCACATAATTTAAATCAATGAGGTTGCAACTAAAAAAGGTGAGATTGAGAAACAGGTGGATCAATTGATTCTTATGAACACATTTCAAATTGAGAGCCTATGGTAAATGATCCATATTCTTGCAACAAATTCACATTAGTTCACATCTCACATTGAGAGCCTATGGTAAATGAACCTGAATCTTGCATGGGATCACATCTCAAATTTGGTTAATGTTTTGCTTTCACTCCATTTTGGGACCAGTTTTGCTTAGTTGATCTTGTGTTCTAACATGGTATCACAGCTAACTGACATCATTTGTTGGTTCAATTTTGGAGGCAGATTGAAGGCGAGATTGTGTAGAAAGGAGGTCAATCTGTTCAGAGGTGTTTGTTGTTGTTGACGACTGATTTAAGGCACAAATTGGTGCTCGATTGAAGGCATTTGGCACCAGTATCTCAGCTTGCACAGCCAGACCTATTTATGTTGCTCTATGGGCGGTTGACCCTATTTTTGCTCCTGTTTAATCGGCTCCCGTACGCTGGCCATTCAGAAGCAGTTCTATTAGGATTTGCAAATTGGCTCGTTTGGGGTTTGGTATTATTTGAAGTGTTGTTCGAAAACAAGTAGATGCAAGTTTTGATAAAGGCTCACGACCTGTTTGTTACAGAGGCCCGCAACCTGTTGTCACAGAGGCCCGCAGCACCTTTGTAGTGGCTCGTGGCCTGCTTCAAAGAGGTCCGCGACCTCTTTACTGAAAGCCCTGGTTGGAAGGTGTTCCCAAGCCAGAAACCCCTATTCGTAGAGAGAAGTTCACCCATGTTCGGAGCAAAAAACCAGAAATCAGCCTTGAACCTGCACAAAACACTCCAATCAGCCTATAAATCAGCCTAGTAAGCTTGTTTGCACTCAATTCTACCTCTACCAGGCCGCCATTGCAATCTTGGCCGCCATTGTTCAAAATTGGTCGCCCCTACTTCCTTTGTGAAGTGTTTTTTGTCCTCTTTGCCCTAATTTTGGGCACTCCCTAACCCTAATCCGTCCTTGGCATAATTTGTGCCCCATTTTTTTTAGCTTTGTATTGCATAGGATCCAACTAGAGATTTAAAATTTTGTTTTTCTGATGTTAGAATAGACAAATGTTTATGCATTAAGAAATTACAAAATACAAATAGGGGGTAATTTAAAATTTTGGGATTTGGAGGTTCTAAAAATTGTAAGTGCTAAATCAAGTCATTGTTGTAAATAGGTTAAGTATTAGGGCACCATTTAATCGTCCTACTTAGACCTATTGCACTACATGATAAAGTGCCAAACTTTTGGAGGGCATTTGAAATTAGGGGCAAACTTAAGGTTCTTTTAAATATTTTAAGTGCTAAACCAAGTCATTCTTATAAATAGGCTAAGTATTAGGGCATGATTTTAATCATCCTGCTTAGTCCTATAGCACTACAGATAGGTAATGGATACATCCATAATGTCTTGCTCATTCCTGACTTGACAAAAAATCTACTTTCCGTATATTAACTCACTTGTTCAAATAAGATAGTTGAGTTTACATCCACTTCAACATTGATTTAAGATTCTCAGAGTAGAGAAATTGTTGCAATTGGGAAGATTTGCCACTTCTCCTGTAACTTCACATTTTCTCACTTTACATCTAGTGGGGATGATGATCCTATTGCCACTTCAGAGCTTAGTGTTACTTTTCCAAGAACTTCTATTGGTTCTATGCAGTAGGATCATTAAACTATTTTCTACCAAACATTTCTTCTTTTTTTTCTAGATTGCACTTCTACTGTGCCCTGTTACTACTTGAGAGTTGTGTGTTGCTTCTTCATGAACTTCCAGTAATTCTTTACAACAAGCTTATCTTACTCTTCTAACAGTACCTACATCTCTTGCTACATGAGATTCCAGAGACGCTCCACAAGAAAGCATCCAATGATTCTTTCTAGCAATTGTTGTTTGCTCTTTTTCTACATGAGATTCTAAAGACGCTTCACAGAGAGCATCTAGAGATTCTTTCTAGTAGGACAACATTTAGATAAATTGGTCAACATTCAAAGAGTTCATCCTCTTCAAAGGGGTGCCTTCTAGTTCTTTCTTTTCTCTCTTATGGGGGGAATCATATATTGTACTTAGTGAAAGAAGTAGTACTTCTTCACTTGTATAATTTTCATGCATATTTTCTCTTTTGGAGGGTAATTTTTTTCGACTGGGTTTTCTACATTTATCCACTTCATGAGAAATTACTTTGTACATGGGTATCTCACCAGGCCTAGTAGCCGAGACCCATCTTTATTGTACCCACCTAAGCTATGTTTAAGGGGGGGTGTTAGTGTATATTTTACCTGTGTTATTTTACCTCACATGGGTAAAATACACGTGTCGTAAGCCTACTTAAGTGGGTTGTATGTCGACTTGGAGAGTTCGACACAACTCTCCAAAGACACATTTCGACATACTTTTGACACTTGGTGAGCGAACTCCTAAGTCGACTCAACCTCCCCACCTATATGTACAATAAAAAAAAGTATATATAGGTGAGGAGGTTGAGTTGACTTAGGAGTCGACTTCAACACTCTGCTCACCAAGTGTAAAAAGTATGTCGACAAGTGTCTTTGGAGAGTTGTGTCGAACTCTCCAAGTCAACACACAACCCAGTTAAGTAGGCTTACGACACGTGTATTTTACCCATGTGTGGTAAAATATACACTAACACTCCCCTTAAGCATAGCTTGGGTAGGTACAAAAGATGGATCCCGGCTACTAGGCCTGGTGAGGTACCCATATACAAAGTAATCTCTCATAAAGTGGAGAAAGGTAGACCCTCCAAAAGAGTGAAAATATGCATGAAAATTATACAAGTGAAGAAGTACTACTTCTTTCACTAAGTACAATATACGATCCCCCCATAAGAGATAAAAGAAAGAACTAGAAGGCACCCCCCTAAAGAGGATGAACTCTTTGAATGCTGACCAATTGCTCCAAATGATTCTTGCTAGAAAGAATCTCTGGATGTTCTCTGTGAAGCATCTCTGGTATCTCATGTAGCAAAGGAGCAAAAAACAATTGCTAGAAAGAATCACTAGATGCTCTCTTGTGGAGCGTCTCTAGAATCTCATGTAGCAAGAGATGTAGGTATTGTCAGAAGAGTAAGATGAGCCTGCTGTAAAGAATTACTGGAAGTTCATGAAGAAGCAACACACAACTCTCAAGTAGTAACAGGTATAGTAGAAGTGCAATCTAGAACAAAAAGAATTGTTCAAACAAGAAATGTTTGGTAGAAAACAGTTCAATGATCATGCTACACAGAACCAATGGAAGTTTTTGGAGAAGTAACACTAAGTTCTAAAGTGGTAATAGGAGCATCATTCCCACTAGATGCAAAGTGAGAAAATGTGAAGTTATAGTAGAAGTGGAAAATCTTCCCAATTGCAACAATTTCTCTACTCTGAGAATCTCGAATCAATGCGGAAGTGGATGTAAACTCAATTGTCTTATTTGAACAAGTGAGTTGATATACAAAAAGCAGATTTTTTGTCAAGTCAAGAATGAACAAGACATTATGGATGTATCCATTACCTATCTATATTGTTCTTTGTCCACAAACAATATGATAACGATCATCTATCAAGATTTTGGAAATGTTGGTAGGGTCAAATGACATGAAAACCTCAAGATAAGGAGACATATGATCAATAGTACAGAGTGAAGAACCCATTGATTTATCTCGGAATAGTTTGAAGATGCCATAGGAACCCAAATACACACCTCCTTGAAAATTTTGTGCCCCAAATGTCTTAATTACCCCCCTTGAATTAGGCACTTTATCATGTAGTTCTATAGGACTAAGCAGGACGGTTAAAATCATGCCCTAATACTTAGCCTATTTAAAAGAATGACTTGATTTAACACTTACAATATTTAAAAGAACCTTAAGTTTGCTCCTAATTTCAAATGCCCCCCAAAAGTTTGGTACTTTATAATGTAGTACGATAGGTCTATGTAGGACAATTAAAATCGTGCCCTAATACTTAGCCTATATACAAGAACGACTTGATTTAGCACTTACAATTTTTAAAAGAACCTCCAAATCCCCAAATTTTAAATTACCCCTATTTGTATTTTGTAATTTCTTAATGCATAAACATTTGGTTATTTTAACATTAGAAAAACAAAATTTTAAATCCCTAGTTGGATCCTATGCAATACAAAGCCCAAAAAAATAGGGCACAAATTATGCTAAGGACGGATTAGGGTTAGGGAGTGCCCAAAATTAGAGCAGAGAGGACAAAAACACTTCACAAAGGAAGCAGGGGTGGCCAATTTTGAACAATGGCGACCAAGATTGCAATGACGACCTTGTAAAGGTTGAATTGAGTGCAATCAAGCCTGCTAGGCCGATTTACAGGCTGATTGGAGTGTTTTTGTGCAGGTTCAAGGCCGATTTCTGGTTTTCTGCTCCGAACAGGGGTGAACTTCTCTCTGCAAACAGGGGTTTTTTGTCCTGGGAATGCCTTCCAACTGGGGCTTCCAATAAAGAGGTCACCAACCTTTTTAAAACAGGACATGAGCCACCACAAAGGGGTCACGGGCTTCTGTGACAATAGGATGCGGGCCTCTATAACAAACAAGTCGTGAGCCTCTATCAAATTAGGCCGCGAACCTCTATCAAAACAGGCCGCTTGCCAACAATTGGGGTCATGGGCCTCCCTAAACGAAGGTCGTCCAACGTTGTACAAAAAAAAACTATGCCCTCCTCATGCACCCTTTGCCTTTGATTTTGCAGAAAAATTGAAGGTTGTTGTGAATGGGTCGACCTCTAGACAAGTTGAGAGACAACCTAGGTCGATTTCATGAAACACTTCTCCTCTACAACTTTTAAAAATAGAAGACACACAGAAAGACAGCGACCAGAAAAACTGCATCTACTTGTTTTCAGAGAGCTATGCAAATAATACCAAACCCCAAACCAACCAATTTGCAAATCCTAACAGAAATGCCTTTGAATGGCCAGCGTACGGGAGTTGATTAAACAAGGGAAAAAATAGGGTCGATCGCCCATAGAGTAGCACAAACAAGTTTGACTCTGCAAGTTGAGATACTTGTGCCAAATGCCTTCAATCGAACACCAATTTGTGCCTCAAATCAGTCATCAACAGCATTAAACACCTTCGAACAGATTGACCTCCTTTCTACACAATCTCGCCTTCAATCTGCCTCCAAAATTAAACCAACAAACAATCTCAGTTAGCTCTGATACCATGTTAGAATTAGCCAAGTATACTCTGCAACTTGATCTACACTCTCACAATATGGAAATCAACAACATGAGATAAGAAATCGATGATATTGATGAACCTAATTGAGCATAAACTTATATTGATCTCACATGATAATTTACATAGGAATGCCTTATTATATAGGCATGGATGAGGCAATCCACCTTGCATGTGGATTGACAAGTGCCCCATGATGTGGCACATGCACGTAGACAAGTGTCCTATAGGTGTCAACCTTTGGATCACTTGATATGTGCAAACCAACAAACTTTTAACCAAGTCATCAACCTTGGTGACAAGTGTTGAATGACAAGAAAAGTGACCTTTGAGATGAGATGGAAAGTCTTCCAACCTCAAAAGATATGCACATGAAGTTTACCACACAACTAGGTAACCTCTAACCTCTAAAAGTTTGCACATTCAGTTAGACAAGATGTTGTCTAACCTCATCAACCTAAGTACACTTAAGCTATAGTGAACAGATAAATTATTCACTCTAACAAATTATACTCCTCTTAGCAGTTGCTTTCTTGGTGACATGTTTCCCAATGTTTGTCCCCCTTGATAATTCCTCTACAACCATCAAACTGACTTTCCCAAGTCCTACGTACCTTTTAGCCACCTATTTGATCCACTTTGAGTGGGTCGCTCAGGTGACCTACCTTGCTAAAACGGGTGACCCACTTCCCATAAGGGGCGACCCTGTCATCTTTTGCCATGCGAGATTTCTTCCAATTTATCCCAATTTACCTCTATTTTTAGCTTGTGATTGAGAGTTTTGTTGGCACCTAGATTTCCAAGCCTCATATTTGCATCATCCTATCAAATTCCTCAAGTTTTCCTAAGAGGTCCCTGTGCCTTTACCCTGATGCATGTTGTTGAACCCCTGAATTTGGCTAAGTCTGAAAACCTTTCCCTTGAAAATTTGGTTGTCTGAAATCTGAAGGATCGTCCAAATTATAAAATTTGCATTATAACTCCTATGGCTCTGAAACCACTCTCAAACATCCTAACATTATATACATAAAATATAAATAATGTATAAGAAATTAAAATACTACCACTATATTTGATGTTTTGTGTATATACTATCTTGAACCTCTTTATTTTTAGGGCCCTTTGTTCCTACAAGATTTCAGGTCCTGCCGGCACTTGGGAACTTTTCCCAAGGTTCACATTCCCTTTGCTTAACTGCTCCCCGCACTATTCTCCTTTTGAAAGTTTTGGACCGGAACTTTTTCCTGACCCAACCCCTCCTTTTCCCTTCAGGATTTTGGGTCCCTCATGTACTTTTGGATCTAGTTCCAAAGTTCCTCATCCCCCCGAACTCCCAATCCCTACCAGTGCAGTAGGTCTTCAAACTCTGAAATCCTTCCAAACCCCCTGGATTTTCAAGTCGAATTTGAAGATGCAAAAGATCAAATTTTCAAAATTTTTTTGAGAAATTGGCTAAGTATTTTGTGTAGCTTCAGATCAAATTTTCATTTGGGATCTTCGTCACTTTTGGTTCCGCCGGGACTTCAGGCGCCATCGGCACCTTGGCACCAATTCCTGGGTGTCAGGTTCTCCTGCCATCTCGACACCTGCCAAGTGCCCAGAATCATGCAAAAACGTGCCAACTACTAGGATTGCCATTAATGCAAAATGGGTAAGTTGAAATTGATGTTTTTATTGTAGTAGGTGGAGTTGTTGGGCTCCCATTTTTCCATCAAATCTGAGTTGCAAAGCTATAAATAGAAGATTGAAACTCATTTCATTTCAAAGGAGGTTGGTTTTTTGTGTGTGGTCTCTAGAAGACATTTACAGGTGCAAAAAGTTGCAAGGCAACCATTGAAATGCCAACTATGCTCATTGAGGAGTGCAGACCCGTGGAGCCAAAGAAGTTGATATTGTATATGGTATTTTTTGTAGAATGTCTCCAGGGCATTAGGTACATATCCAGGATGATTTCTCAGTCACAGTTGGATATTTTCCTTTGCATGTTTGATGCAATGAATGTAATATTGGGTTAGATGAATGTGACATCATTTTGAAAATATTGCAAGCTTTGTAATAATCTCTCATGTTATATATGGGTATATGCAATTATGTTCTGAATTACTAAGTATGTTCTTTTTCAAAGATCTCATATTTTGTGGTGTATGCAAATACATAGTTCATTGTTCTTTTGGTTTCAGTTTGTTGTTTTCTTAATGAACTATGACTTTGTTGCCCATAGAGTAGGCAACGGTTTGGAGTCATTCCTCTCAACCTCACATCTTTTAAACAAACAAAACATTAACCTATGGTTTAGGAGAAGAACCATTAATTATGTGCATCCTTAACTGCCAGTATAAACAAGGAATTATCTCAAGTGAATATAAAATGAATCTATTTCATGTGGGTTATGCATGCACAATTATATCAGCTATATAAGGGTTTTGTGACAACCAATTGTTCTTGGTTCAATGACATTTTTGGGATCAAGATAACAAGTTGAGTTTGGTTGTTCATTGGTTTTTAGTTTTTTTTTCTTATTTGAACTCAATACTTGCTAAGGTATACCCCTTGGAATACCCCCCCTAAGTCTAGCTAATCTTAAAGTGTAGAAGAGTTTACCCACACCTGTAAGTTGGCCAAAATCGCCCTAAACCTGTTAATAAACCGCTTTCTAATCACTCTGACGACACCCTTGGCCTGGGTGATTAAGTAATGCTTTAGGGTTTTGGGTTGCAGTAATTTTGGGAACCAAAATTTTCATGCCATTGCCAGGGACAAATTAAAAGGTTGAAAATTATTGAAGACTTTACTGGTGAGCGGAACCCGGAATCAGTTTTTGCCCTTGAAGATTGGTCACGCTTCAAGGAATTCCTCTTTGCAAGAGGTGGCGACTCTGTTGTCAGAAAAAGAAAGTTTGTTACTGCTACCCCTTGGTTGTTAGTGATTCAAGACCCCACTTGAAATGTGCAACAACTGGTGAAATAAAGGTACACATGGTTTTCTTCCTGACCTTTGAGGATTGTTGTTCCTGTCATGTTGAAAGAACAAATTTGTATGCCTCTTACTTTTTTCCTTCCATCGTAGAATGCTTTAGTCATGGCGAATTGGTATGAACATGGATACCCTCGGGATGTTCCTTCTTATGCATCTTCTTATATTGCAAACCCTAGAAACTATTAGGCTTTTGACCATTCTGGCAATGCATATTCTAGTCATGGCTCTGCATGTTATACAAACCCAAACTTATATGCACCCATACAAAATCCAAATGACTTAGTAGTGCAAAAACGTGAAATTGATAAGACTAAACAATTGCTAGAATCTTTATGGCAGCAAGAGAAAGAAATAGAAAATCAGGTCAAGTTGCTAGAGTTTAGGGTGCAATCCAATATTTGCCTTGCTGCCCCTAAAAATCAAATTGCTTGGTCCCCTGCATCTTCCTTAGATCTAGTGTATAATCAATTAGAGCTCTCTTCGGTTAACTACGAAACACGAGACATGAAAACCAAGGTATACAACCAATTGCCCAAGTTTGATGGGTACAATATTTAGGAAGGGGACACACATGTTTCATTTTTAGAATTCATGGAAGAACATCAGTTTGAGAATGAGGACATGTGGATGAGGTTCTTTGTTAGGTACTTGCATGGAAAGGCAAAATAATGGATCCAAAACTTTCTAAGGCAATCCTTTGCCTCTTGGAATGAACTTGTGGCATCATCTAAAAATGAATTTGCCAAAGGTCTTGACCATGTTGTTCTTGTCATAGAGCTAGAAAAAATTAAAAGACAAGAGGGAGAGTCAAGCAAGGATTTTGGTCACAAGTTGGTTGTTGCTCTTTCCCATATTCCAAATGATTTTAGACCTAACACTCCTGCTTGCATTGATATGTTTTTTGAAGCATATGAAGTTGGATTGAGTCATGTGCGTGAAGATTTCAATATAGTAAGTATGCAGCAGGCATATCTATGCCTAGACTCCATGAAGAAGATAAGAGAGCACTTCATAGCAGATTTGTTGTCTACAAGTTTTGGCAATGCTAATAAGGAACATGTCAATTTGAACAGCAGCATTTTGGATACAAACAGTCAAATGAATACAACATCCAATGAATATGATTGTGTAGTCAAAAGTGTAGAAGTGGAAGGTGGTGTATCATATGACAACAATGTAGATGATAAGGACAGTGTATGCACCTACCTTCCATTGGATAGCTCATCAAGTGAAAGTGAAAATGAAGAAACCAATGGTGACTTCCAACCTAATGCTGAGGTATGTAGCTTAGTGAACAATGAGGATGTTGTGTACAGGGATCAATAGTCAATGGGATCAGCTTGTGAGGTTGATCATGTTGAGTATGCATAGGTAAGTAAAACATGGGATGAGCAAGAAATTGGTTTCTTGTTTAATTTGATGCCATCCTTTGTTCTCGTTTGTGATGATGAAGCAGTTGATATTTGTTTGCATGAGGTTGACATAGAGGTGGTTGCACATGATGATAACTGATCAGAGATAGATGTCAATGCAATCATAATTTTTTTTTTTTATGAACTTGATCTAGATTGTGAAGACGATGATCATGTGGATGCATATGAGAACCTATTTATGTGGTGCAAGGTATGTTGTTTTCCTCATGCAAAGTGTGCTTCATCTAAGCCACTGAGAAATGAAGGAAGAAGATATGTGTCAACAATCTATTTGTAGTAGTGAGTATGACACAACAGATTGCCAGAGTGGACTTGAAACAAAGAGACAATTTGAAGAACATAGTTTTTAACTTGAGGTGTCTCATGATCTTGATTTGTGTGCTGATGGTTTGGATTGCAGCCCGAGTCATGCATATCATTCAGAAATTGAAAGTTGTGGCATCACATATGAAAGTTGTGTTCAAGAGCTTGGTGGAAATGCAAATGAATGTCTTCCCACTTTGATGTGGAATGTTTATCAATTCTTGAATGTGTTGGTGTTGCAGTAGAGGTTGAGTCCTTTGTATGAGACATTGATGTGAATGAGTAGCGAGGCATGTGTATTCTTGAATTTCAACATGTTGCAACCCAACTAGAAGGTATACCTAAAATGGAATTTTTCCAGTTTTCTCTGCAAGATGAGGTGTCTTCTCTTGTGGATCAGCAGTGCAATCATGCACATTTTTCTTTGCCATGTGAACTAGAGGTATTCCCATTTTCTCTCAGTTTGCATGAAGAAGTTAGTAGTATGAAAGCATTGTTTGTGATGGAGGCTTGTTTCCATCTATTTCTTAAAGATGTTGACCTGGTTCTATATTTTTCACCCCTTATTGTTGGGAACAAACATGATGTAGTATGGAATAGGTTGAAAACCTATAATTTGTGGCTGCCCTATAGCAGTGTTTTCAATGGTGAAGTATGTCTTCACGTCATGTGTAGTGGTTACATATTGGTGCATGCAGATGAAAGACTTTAGTTGTTGTAGCCAGGTGATAAAAATCATTTTAGTTTGAGGGAGATCAACTCCTTCATTCATCTTGTCTTTGACAGAGGCAAGTAGTTTCATCAGTCTTGTGCAGGGTTGACTTGCAAGTGCCTACAAATTTTGATTACAGTCAACTTTCCTTTTGCACCCTCATGACTATGATTGTATGGTGTCTTGTCTATACGCCCTTGTTGTAAATACGGTGCTCCCCTATTCATTTTTGCCTTTTGGTTTGCCCGAAGATGTTTTGGATTCTCACTGTGTCAATGTTTAACACACGTCCCCAACCAGAGCCAATGTTGGCACCCAGATTTTCAATCCTCATATTTGCACCATCTTGTCAAATTCATTAAGTTTTCCTAAGGGGTCCCTATATCTTTACCCTAATGCATGTTGTTGAACCCCTGAATTTGGCTAAGTCTGAAATCCTGAAACCCTAAAAATTTGGCTAAGTCTAAAATATGAGGGATCCTCCAAATTCTAAAATCTGCATTATAACTCCTATTGATCTAAAACCACTCTCAAACATCCTGACATTATATACATAAAATATAAATAAAGTATAAGAGATTAAAATACTACACTTATATTTCATATTTTATGTATATACTATCTTGAACCTCTTTCTTTCTCGGGACCTTTGCTCTTGCAAGATCTCGAGTCCCACTGGCACTTGGGAGCTTTTCCCAAGGTTCACTTTCCTTCCACTTCTCTGCTCCCCGCTCTATTTCTCCTTCTGAAAGTTCTGAGCCGAAACTTTTTCCTGACCTGGCCCCTCCTTTTCCCTTCGAGATTTTGAGTCCCTTAAAAACTTTTAGATTCAGTTCTAAAGTTCCTCGTCCCCCGAACTCCCAATCCACGCAAGCACAGAAGGTCTTCTAAGTCTAAAATCCCTTCAGACCCCCTGAATTTTCAAGTCAAATTTGAAGATGCAAATAATCGAATTTGAAGATTATTTTTTTAGAAATTAGCTAAGTATTTTGTGCAGTTTCAGATCAATTTTTCATTTGGGACCTTCATCACTTTTGGTTCCGGCGGGACCCGTTGAATTTTCAAGTCAAATTTAAAGATGCAAATAATCAAATTTGAAGATTATTTTTTTAGAAATTGGTTAAGTATTTTGTTTAGTTTTAGATCAATTTTTCATTTGGGACCTTCGTCACTTTTGGTTCCAATGGGACTTCGGATCCCCTTGGCACCAGTTCTTGAGTGCCAAGTTCTCGTTGTCCCGACAACCGCCAAGTGCCCAGAAATGCTCAGAATCACACAGAAACACGCCAACAACTCCTAGGATCACCATTAATGTGAAATGGGTAGTTGAAACTAAGAAATTTTTATTGTAGTAAGTGGAGTTGTTGAGATTTTCCCTCCCATTTTTCCATCAAATCCAAGTTGCAAGGCTTAGAAAATTGAAACTCATTTCAAAGGAGGTTGGTTTTTCCTGTGTGGTCTCCAAAAGACATTTACAGGTGTTGAAAGTTGCAAGGCAACCATTGAAAGGCCAATTCAGCTCATTGAGGAGTATAGACCCATGTAGCCAAAGGAGTTGATATTGTATATGGTTTTTGTTGTAGAATGTCTCTAGGTCATTAGGTATGTATCTAGGAAGATTTCTCATTCGTAGTTGGCTATTTTTCCTTTGTCGTGTTTGATGGCACGAATGTAATACTGGATTAGATGAATGTGACAACATTCTAAAAATATTGCAAGCTTTGTAACAATATCTCTCATGTTATATATGGGTATATGCAATTATGTTCTGGATTACTAAGTATGTTCTTTTTCAAAGATCTCATATTTTGTGGTGTATGCAAATACATAGCTCATTGTTCTTTTGGTTTCAGTTTGTTGCTTTCTTAATGCACTATGACTTTGTTGCCCATAGAGTAGGCACCGTTCTGGAGCCATTCCTCTCAGCCTCACATCTTTTAAACAAACAAAACATTAACCAGTGATTTAGGGGAAGTACCATTAATTCTGTGCATCCTTAATTGTCAGTATAAATAAGGAATTATCTCAAGTGAATATAAAACGAAACTGTTTCATGTGGGTTATGCATGCACAATTATATCAACTATATAGGGGTTTTGTGACATCCAATTGTTCTTGGTTCAGTGATAGTTTTGGGATCAAAATAACAAGTTGGATTTGGTTGTTCATTGGTTTTTAGTTGTTCATCTTAGTTGAACTCAATACCCGTTAAGGTATACCCCTTGGAATATTTGTCCTAAGCCTAACTGAGCTTGAAGTGTAGAGGAGTTTACCCACTCCTATAAGTTGGCCAAAATTGGCCTTAACCTGTTGATAAACCCCTTTCTAGTCACTCTAATGACACCCCTGTCCTGGGTGATTGAGTAATGCTTTAGGGTTTTGGGTTGTAATTTTGGGAACAAACAGGTTCTCCCATGCACAACTGAGCCTTGACTTCCCCTAACTAATTTTGAACTCTTCGTCACTCTTTTGTTCACTCCCAATCAATCTTTTATAATCTCCTCTCCAACTTTTGATCTCTTCTAATAAAAAATAGATCACTCCCTAATCAATTACAGTTATCTACCCTATCACCACCACCATTAGTGCTGATTCTAGACCTATAAATACCCCCTTCCCTTATTGATTTGAAGAGGAAAATTCATTATTGCATTCTTGTATTTCTCAAGCATATGCAAAGTTGCCCCCATTAGCATTCTTACTCTTTATGCAAAACTTTTTGCGCCTTTTAATTTTTGCAATAGCTTCAAAGTTCATTTTTTACTTTCATTTTTGTAATAACTTCTAAACTCAATTCATTTCCTTCAAGTCCCTATTTTTATCCTTGTCACCAAGAGGAGGATCCCGCTACTACGGAGGAGATGGTTGCCACAGGACTTTTGAGGACAAAATCCTAGCACTAGAGCCCTATTCATATAGACTCCTTCATGTTTTCTTAATAACTAGATCACAAATCTCACTCTTGAAGAAGTAAAACATTGTTTGTGTTGTTCTTGGTAGTTAAAATTTATTGCTTTCTTAGAGTAGATTTGCTTTCATTATGCTTACAATTGTTGCAAATTAAGTAGCTTACAATCAAATCAAAACACGAAAAACACAAAAACGTAAATTAAATTGCATTAGGAAAAGTCATATAGTTCCATTCATACTTTCCTTTCATAGTAATTAGTTCATAAGATTAGAAAAAAAAAAGTTGCATGCATACATATAGATTAGCTACATTTGAAACTCATCAAAACAAGAAAAACATCAAAAAAGGAGAACTAGGAAGAGCCCTCGATTCCATCATGAGGCACACACAACCACCCTCCCCCTTGACCTAAGCATTAAAATATGCCTAGGTATAAAGGAAGATTGGGTAGAATTCATCTTAGACGAGATCAGGGAGATTGTCTCGCAACCAAATCCCACTGAGGAAACAACCCAAGAACAAAAAATAATATTGAGGTTCATTCAAAAACAAAATGAACAAAGGAGGCGAGTACAAGAACTTCTAATTCAAGAACAAAGACTCCAACAAGCCATTCAACAAGAACAAAAGAGGTTCGATAAGTTTTGACTCCAATCAATGAACAAAATAGGCTTAGAGCTAGTGACCCTCCGGGTCATATAAGAATCACAACCACAACACCCATTCAACATCAACATCACTTCTATCACAATAATTGGCATCTATGTACATCAACACATATCACAATCAACCCAACCACAATCCACAACGTTATGCTTCCCCACAAATAGAACAACCCCCATGTTCCACCTCCACTCAAATGGCTCCTACCATGAGAGCAGGAGTGACTGGGTGGGCACCATTTACACAGACACAGTTCATGTGTCATATTAGAGTCTGACTCACTCGTGTTGTGTTTGAGTCACAGCTTGAGCAACACAGGATCTATATCCTAGTGCTTGTTACTAGCACCATATTTTGGCATATGTTACCAACATTGGTACTATCTTTTGTTCATTACACAAGGATGGTATTTTGAATCCCTTGGGACCCAAGACATCCTTCCTATATACATGGAAAGGATTTAGCTTCAATTATTGAATCTTTCTAAGTATTGACTTGCCACCTAAATGTGGTTGCATGATATATCATATCAACATCAATTGTGTTTCTTTTCTTTGCCTTCCTTTGCATTATCTATCAACTCACCCTTCCATCCACAATGATAATAAATAATTTATTCACCTTTTTTTTTGTGTTTTTTAGGGAGAGAAAAGTTTACATCACATTAAATTTCATTATATATTAAAGAGGAATAGTAGGTACATAAGACTGAGCCCTTAGAATGACAAGCCACCATAGGAAGGATAATCTATATAATCATTCATCTTATAAGTAGACTGCAACTAGTAGAATTCACAAGATATTGATTGTGTTTATTATTTATTGCATGTTTATTGTGCTAAAACACACCCTAAAAATTCCAACATGACTAAAACACACACTACATATTTTATTTTATAAGATCTTCAACATTGACATAGTGGCTAGTCAATACCTATGATATGCCCTAATTTAATACTAAATAGACAAGAGACATAAATTCTGTAAATGCTTATAATGAGCCAATACACTAGTTTTGTTATAAATTTTACAATTTTTCTTTTACCAATATACATTTTATTGAACGATTTTAACAATTATTTCCAAATAAGAAATTTCAAATGAAGGAATCAATAATATAAATTAACAAATTTGACCACAATTCTACAATCTTGGTTGTTTGGGATTAGATTTGTGGAAATGCCTTTATATTATGTTCTGTGTAACAAAAAAAGAAAGAAAGTGGGTGAACTCCAAACTATAAGAAAAAACACATTATGTTTTGGATCAAGGAAGTGGTAATTTTAGCACAAATAAATCTAAACATATCTTATCACTCTTAGTATTTGAATTATAATTCAATAATGAAAAAAATGAAGGAAAAGATACATTAAGGAATGTTAGTGTTAAATCTTGTTTCTAAATATTGAAGGAAAACAAACCATTTGCAAATATGTAAAGCATGTATCAATGAAGTATGATATATGAGGTATGCTTAGCAAACAAGAACAAAATTACTTTATGAATACACTTTGAAAATAAGGATTTTTAAAACATTGGACCATAAAAAGGTCATTATTAGGCATCAATTACTATTTCAACACATAAAGCATTCATTACAAGGTTTAATGCTTTATCCATTCAAAATTAAAGTTGCACTTCTAATCATTAAAATGGTATCATGCTTTTGGATTATTGTTGATTCTAATTTTTCTTGTGGCCACAATTAATTGCTTTTCAAATAGTACATACAAAATTACTTAGACTTTATATTGGAGTCTAAATTTTACTTGAGGGGTTTTATGTAGGTTGATTTATGGTTGATCTTGTCACAATAAGTATGTATAGATATATGCACAACACATTGTTGAACTAAGATTTAATCGACTTATCAAACTTCTAATCGTTTAAATGGTATCATGGTTTTGGATAAGTATCGATTCTAATGTTTCACGTGGCCACAATTAATAACTTTTCAAGCAATACATACAAAATTATTAAGATTTTATATTAGAGTCTAAAATTTACTTAAGGGGTTTTCTATAGGTCAAATCATGGTTGATCTGGTCATAATGACTATGTATAGATAGATGCATGACACATTGTTGAACTAAGAAACTTGACTTCCCAAACTTGAATAATAATGATTAAACATACATGTGAGAAGATATATACAAAAAGCATTGGTTTTATCAACCATCAATGTTACTACAACATGGTGACTTTTGGCACTTTTTAGCTTATTTGTAAATGGTTGGTTGTGATTCATATTCTATCAATGGTAAATGTAATAGCTTAGGAATAACTTACCATGGATCTCCCAAGGTCATCTTTAATATTTCTCTCCTCTCTAGATTTGTCTTCTTGATTCGTCCCTTCTTGGATTTCACTGAGCTTGCACATTTGTTTATGTAGCCTTCCTCCTATCCTTTGATATATATAAAATCATACATGGCTAAGACTATTGGAATCATTGGAGAAGTAGAGGAATACATTTTCTTGTTCATACTTTCTTACAAGCGTGCAAATTTATTGGAGTTGTACATGTCCTTTCCCTTTGTCCTTGGCACCCATAGAGTGTTTTTCCTATCAAATATCTATTTTTTTCATGATGGCTTCTCTAATCACTTGTGAGCATCTTAAGTCATACATAGTGAATGGAAAAGATTATGGTTGGGGTTTTTCAACTTCCAAACTATCTAAGAACCACTCTCCTCAAAGTGCTTCATAATTTGAGTCAAACTCCACACATGCCAAATTACAAAACATATCTTCTAAATCACCATTTAAGATAAATTTCATGGCAATATTTCTTAATCTTCTAAGTAATTTCAATGTATTATTGCACATTCATGCATCTTTCATATAATGTGCTCAACTCCACTTCCAGAGAAGCAATACATTGTTGGTTCCCTAACTTGGTTTTCAAGGATGTCTCCTAACTAGGTACTAGGATCTCCATGAGGACCATAACATCCTCTATGTTCATTAGTTGGAACAAAGTGTTCCCTAACATGACTTTGAAGCTCTCTTAGACTTAAAGTATTGTGAGAAGTCATTTCACTCATTCATTACCTTCTACCCACCATGACTTATGTAATATTAATACACTACTTTTCTCATTGTTTTTGTCTTTCCATTTGTGCTTGAGTAAGATCTTATATGGAGTGAAAAATTTTGAGCTTTCCCAAATGTTGTAAGATCTCATTTCTAAATGGCCTACTTGATCACTCATAAGGTGGAATGCCATCTAGAATGTTTTTATTATCTACTGGTAGAGTAACTTAATCATTCTTTCCATAGAGTTATCCGATAGTGCTCTTGCATTTGCTCAATTTGTTAGGTAATTGACATTTTAGGATGGATTCACACTTGCAAACATGATTGTAAAGATAATGAAATATAATTGTAGTTCTTTGCATTAGATTTATTTCAATCTAAGTATGAGATATATAAATTGGGGATTCCTATGATTTATAATCACAAGAGAAGAAAAACCAAAAGATACCAAAGGGAACCCAAAAGACATTAATTATATATCCTCCCAACAAATATGTAGAAAAGATGCCTAAGGACAAAATAGGCCATAACACACTCCTTACACTATGTTATTACTAGTACACAATATTCTCTCCCTCATTAAGTGTTTTATCCTCAAATGAGGAAAATTTGTGAAATTGAACATTCTTAACTTGGACCTGAGGACTAGGATGGGTGACTTCCCAAGAAGTTCCCAATTCTAATAAAAATTCAAGTTGTGCTTTTACATATAAGTGACTACTTCTTGAGATTTGAAACAACATCTATGGAATCAAAACTCATTAACATACAACTTTTAAAAGACCATAAAGACAAATGGAGGTTCTTTTTAATTCCTAGCTCGTTACATGATTTTGGGATCATTTCCTAAGAAGTGGTAGCCCTATGTACTTTCATAGGAAATCCTTGTTCTCTAAGGTTCCATTTTTTGCAAGGACACCCCTCTACTTTGCCTTGTACATTTGAATTCCTCAATTTTGGAGTATCTCCACCTCTTCCCCGTTTATGCCCTCTGGTTCCAAGTTAAGCTTGCCTTCATCATCCATGGAGGAAATTTCAATGTGAGGCAACACTCAACCTCAACTTCTTCAAGTAAGAAATATGGACACACCACGTATTCTTCACTTGCTTGGAATATCTAGTGCATATGCTACTTTTCCTTAAAAATCTTGTATGGCCCACCATACATGGGTTGTAGCTTATATTTACCTCATAACATTAATGTGAACTACTTATATGGTTGAGACAATAGTTCGAAAACTCATACTTGGCAGCCAAAATTTTTGACTTGAACTTAGGATTTGGCACGGACTCAGCACAAAATACTCATAATTACACACAAAAAAAAATGAATGCATTTAGAGAACACAAAAGTCTAATTTGACTATCAGTTTCTCATAATTCAAACATTACATGTCATATGATCCTCAAACTCTCAAGATTTGAAATATCATAGTTTCAAAGTCAAACAAGACATTGTAATACAACAAAATTATAAATAATAAATGTATAACAGCACTATAGCTATTTACATATGATATGTCAAAAAACAACCAAATACAATCTATATCTTCCTCTCTCCCCTCCTAGTGGAACTTAATTTTTATGGCCTCAAACTAGAAGGTAAGTCAATATCAAAATGATGATAGATTGTTTCCTCAAAAGTGTTTGTTTTCCTCCATTGCATCCAATTCTATTGTTTCTGCTACAAAATGGGCAAATGAAGACCAAAAATGAGAAAAAACTAAAAATCCTGGATGTTTTCTTTTAACCCACAGCCTGGAGAGTTCGTAGGAGAGACTTGCAAGTCCGAGCCTAAGACTCGATGAATTTTTGAGGAAACTCAACCAAGTACTCAACAAGACTCAACTCACGAGTTGTGCCGACTCGGCACGATGAGCAAATGGACTCACAAGTCTTGGCAAGTCAGCCGACTACTCGACGAGTCTTCAAACTATGGTTGAGACAAACAAATATGATGTCACCCATTTCAAAGTTGTGCTTTGACCTATGTTGGTTAGCACGTTGCTTCATTATGCCCACAATTATGCCAAATTGCCCTTCAACAATGTAGGGATATTTTTTATCTCATCTAGCATGTCAACTATTACAAGTACCTTTCCTTTGTAAATTACCAATCTAGAGGTAATGGACACTCATAACCATACAATGCTTTGAGGGAAGTCATTTTGATTACAAATTGGTAAATGGTGTTGTAGTAATACTCTACCAAGTACAACCATTTTACTCATTTCCACTATTTCTCCCCTACATGCATCCTAGGGTAGCCATCCAAACATTGGTTCACAACCTTGGTTTTCCCATCTATTTGGGGATGGTAGGATGTACTCATGTTTAATGTTACTGTTGTGAGCTTAAGGAGTTCTTGCCAAGAATGTTTCTTGAAGATACAATCTCAATCTCAATGATATGTTGTGGGACCTCATGCAACTTAAACACATGCCAAGAATATACCTTCACAATACTTAACTCATTCAAACCAAAATTTGTCACAAGAATTAAATCTGCATACTTTGATAAACGATCCACCACAACAAAAATTCCTTCCTACCTTTAGACCATAGCAAGCTAGAGATGAAATGCATTGAGACATTTCCCACTTTTGATTAGGGACAACATTTAAATGAAGTAATCTAGGTGGAGGATGCTTTCCACTTTATTGTGTCAACGTGTATCACATTCAACTACAAGTTGATGACGATAGCCTTCATGTTTTACCATTAGAAGCTTACAATTTTTGTTCTATAGTTTTTTCAAAACTTGCAAGCCTTGTAACATGTGATATACGCCCATTTTCAAGTTTCTCTTATATGAGGTGTGTTGGCACCTACCCCAACAGTCAAAAATTTTCTAAGTCTTGTGTCATCTTTGTTGCCTTGGATTACTTGACCCTACTAAACCTTGCCCCCGAACCCTAAACTCTAAAATATTTTGAATCTTTTCTTCTTTCTAGGTTTTTGGGTTTTCTCTCATACCTCAGACACTAAACCCTTACTCTACCCATCACTAACAAGATCAAAGAATTCTTAAATAGGCATTCTTGGTCTTTTTGTGCTTTGCCTTCATTGCTTTCTCACGTGCCTAAACTTTAAAGATTTTGGACTTTCCCATCCCAACAACGCCATTTCAGAGTTTCCCTTCCCAACATGCCATTCCTTCAAAGTTCCCTTTTCCCATTTCCCTCCATTTTAATATTTTGGACTTTCCCTTCCCGACATGCCCATTACTTCAAAGTTTGTTTTCCCTTTTCCCTCTAAGTACCCTTTTCCCATTTCCCTCCATTTCAGTATTTCGAAGTTTCTCATCTTGGCATGCCATTCGTTCAAAGTCCCCATTTCCCTCCATTTTAGGATTTCAAACTTTCCCATCCCAGCATGTCATTTTGGAGTTTTCAAACAATGTACAAGTCATTGGTACATGTGGCAATGATGTCCTTTATATTCTCCTATTTTCCCTCTTTGCTATTATCATAGATCACTAAAAGATGATGGGTCTATGATGACTCCTCACAATAGGAATTAATCTATTCTTATTTACCATGAACCTATTAGTGCTCAAAGTTGAGACTCCTCAAATCCCTAAAGCCAATCAGTTCTTGAGTGCCAGGGGTGTCAAACTCAAGACAAGGCTTTCAACTCATTTTAGGATGAGGTAATTGAGGACAACATTGATAAGGTGGATAAAACCTTCTTCTCATTTTGGCTCTACTAGACCAAGGGGTGTATTCTCCGAGGTGTACAAAAATGAAACAAACAACAACATGAAATTAAACCTTGACACAGACCATGCCCAATGCATAGGTTACTCCAATTATTTGTCACTAAGCGCATGTATGTTAGTTTGAGGAATTCAAGGGCATTACACCTTCATAAAGTAGATATACATCCAATCAAAGAGTCTAAAATGATATTTTGATGGCCCCTAATACAGAAGAGTACATTTAGACATGGATGTGGATGAAATAGACAACACAAATGAGATGGAGATTGAGGTTTTGTTTTGTTTTGGTGTGTTGGTGGGATGGGAGGTTGTAGTAAATCGGTGCCTTGACCTAGTGAGGGCAGTAGAGGCTCACCACCAAAGGGGACATCAGTACAATCTACATAATGAAACCTTGTCAAGATACCAACAAAGATTATATCTAAAGGTTTTACACATAAGTTAGGCTATATGCATAACAACAAACAGACACATGAAGTTCCAAAGACATTATTGAGCATACCTTAATAATCTAGAAACAAACCCATGAATCTCATGTATTATCTTGGCAAGATACCTTGCAAAATATTTATAGAGGATTTTATAGCCTTCAAGTTGACTAACTAATCAAGAGTAATACTCAAATTAGCAAATGTGATTAAGGGGATTTGCCAAATCACCAAAAACTCATGCAATGTTCATGGAGACACTCAATAAAATGTAAAATTTGCACATTTAATTCATTCTTCACAATTACAATGCCCTATCATAGCCTTTGGGAGAAAACCCAGAAAAAATACAATGAAAAATGTTCAAAATGGTGCTTGAAAGAAAACTTTGAAGGTTTTTCTTGTTTGTCTTTTTTCTTTCTATTTGCTCTACAACCAAAAATCCATCCTCTTGTTATGAATGAGGGAATGCATTATATACCCCGTTCAATGCCAACAAGCCACTGTGGAAGAAGGTATTGGGTTGTATGCAAGTGAACAATGGTAGCCCATATCTACCCATGTCATTTTCACATGGCTCACACCTAAATCACGTAACTTTTGGTCCTATTTCCATGCCATTGCATCCTTGAGAAGGTCTACTGGTACCTAGAGGAGTATGGGAGACTTCATCTACTTGGTTGTGCCCATTCGAGGCCATTAATGGCATCCTAAGTCATGTGTGAGGTAGGTGAAGCATTTGAATGCAGATGTGCCTCAATCATTTGAACTCGAAGCTTGCGAAAAACACTAAAACTTACCTAACTCAACTTCCTTTTACCTGGCTACATGTCACTTTAGTGTTTTCGAGCCTTTTATGAACATTGTTGGAGCTTTGGCAAGTTCCAGGGACTCATGAACCCGCCAACACCACATTTTTATCAACTTTGTCAGAATCTTAGTGATACCTCTGAACTTTGTCAGAGGTTCCAATGGTTCCCAGAACCACTGGAACCACTGACATCCACTTCTCCTTTGTTTGTCAAAGTTGTCAGGCCGACTAGGAGCCAAGTCAGAGGTTCTGAAGATTCCCAGAACCGTCGATGTCATTTTCTTCCATCCTTAACATTCTTTGTTTCTCATTGCCGATGCTTATGAGCCAACCTAGAATCAAGTTAGAGGTTTCGAAGGTTCCTAGAACCACTAAAACTGTCGACAAACTCTCCACATTCTTCACCCTTCATTGCTTGTCGGAGCTTTCAAGCCGACTATGAACCAAGTCAAAAGTTCCCAGAACCACTAGAACCATTGACAAACTTTCCATTGAAAATCACTAAGTCACGCAACTCATCCTTTTACCCTATCTTTCCATGAGCCCGTCGGTGTTTCGGCCACTTGGAGAACTTTGAAGTTTGTCAAAGTTTCACGAGGTTCCAAGAACCACCTGAACCGCTAACAAACAAAACAACAAACACCCAACTCCAAATATGTGAGTGAGTTAGGGCCAAACAAGAACAATGGAACCATGTCAGGAGTTTTGGAGGTTCTCGAAACCTCCGACAAATAGAAAACGTCGAAGCAAAGTGAGAACAATAGAACCATGTTGGAGGTTCCAGTGGTTCCTAGAACCATAGTTCGCACTCTTTGGACTCACTGCGGACTCTCCAAAACTCGCGAGTCCCTGAGCTCGACGAGTCGACTCGCCATGGACTCGCGAGTCGAGTCCGAGTGAGTCCCTGGATAGGACTCGCGAGTCCAGCCTCAGGACTCACGAGTCTCATTCAGGGACTCGCGCTGGCGATTGGGACGTTAAAAAAAAGATAAAACCCTTTTTTTTTTTTGCTTTTTTGGCTCATTTCACAACTGCACTTTGCAAAAAACAGGTTTGCACTTGAAGTAAGGTTCAAAGAAGCTGAGAAGACGAGCTAAGGAGATCATATGACATGTGTAATCTTTGAATTATGACAAATTGATAATCAAATTAGGCTCTTATGTTCTCTAAATGCATTAATTTATTTTTTTGTTTAAACTACGGTTTTTTTTTGCCGAGTCCTAGCCGAGTTTTTTCCCGAGTCCATGTCGAGTCTCGAGTCTGAGTCCTATTTTGGGCTGCCGAGTCTGCGGTGAGTCCAAGTTTTCCAACTATGCCTAGAACCATCAAAACTGCTGACATCCACAAGAAGCCGCAATTGTCAAAGCTTCCAAGGTTCCCAAGAATGTTGAAAATGCCGACAAAGTATAAGGAAACACCAAAAGGCTGACACAAAGGCGTAGACTTACAAAAATTTTGGAGGCGCCCAAGCAAAGTAGGAAAATGGAGAAACAAGCTCACACCTAAGGGCACATTTGAACATAAGGAGGCCAAACTTAACATTTTTTGCAATTGTTTGTGAATGATGGATCAGGGCATTGACAAAACCTATAATCATAAACTCTCTCTCTCTCTCTCTCTCTCTCTCTCTCTCTCTCTCTCTCTCTCTCTCTCTCTCTGAGGTTGTCCTCATTGCATTTAAACACACTCTCTTTGCATCTTGCTATTACTCCTGACTTCTCTTTTACTGTAGATATGGACAATCAATGAAGATTAGAAGGGTAAAAATATGTATACAACATGCTTGTTCCATAGAAGATTATCAACCTAGTCAATGAAGAGAGAGTGTCCCAAACTCTCATCGTGAAAGTCCGCTACAACATTGTCCCTTCTTTGGGCTTTGTTCAAATCAAACTCTTTTCCCATCAATTATTTATTTTCCTTTTTAATATTTTTCAAAAAAAAATTCTTAACAAATACACACTAGATGCATAGAGAGAGCCACAGTGTCTTTGATGAAGAAATTCATATGTACGAGAAGCATATTCAATCATGACGATGGCACTACAAATACAACAATACAAATTCATACAAAAACCTATGTTGTTTTTGAAGAACACACACAGTGCATGCACACACATCCCCATTTTGTACCTTGAAAAACCTCTAAAAGCCATAAAACATGCTTCGAGACATAATAATAGATAGAATTAATGAAATCTTAAATATTGGTAACTTGTCTTTATGAATTTCAAATTGTTAGTTGTATAGTTATTTTCCTTTACTTGATTTCTAGATCACCACGTAAAGTTCACATGATGCCACAGTGTTATGAAATGTTGTGGAAAGTTATGCAATGTAACTATGACACTACTATGGAAAGTGGAAGTTGTGCAGCAACATATATTGATATCATTGTGGCATTTGTGTGCTTTTGTTGTGGAAGAATATTATAGCTCCTGTTGTTACTCCAGTGGTGGTACAATAACCAACTAAACTACCATTCTTGTAGAAACACCTTCCAACTGCCATTGCTACAAAATGAGGTGTTGTTGCAACAGTTAAGTTTGTTGTCTTTATGGATTGCTAACAGGTAGTTGTAGGGTTATTTTCCTTTACTTTTGTAATTGTGTATTTCTATGGAAAGTTCACATAATGCCACGGAATGTAATGTCCCCATTTTCCAAGTGATCACCTAGCAGAGTTGGCTAGCCTATTCCATTTCCGTAGGCTAAGCTGGAGGGCTAAGGGAATAATCTAATTGGCTAGATTTCATACTTAGCCAATTTTATTTGGGCAAATTGATCATAAGAGATGATTTTGTGTATTTTTGTGGATCTATTGGAGAAGTCAAAATAATTAAAATAATTTGCCCTAAAGATGAGCGACCAAGGGATAGAAAAGAAGAATGAAAATAAGGAAGAAAAATGATAGAAATGACTTTTAGATTTTGAGGAAAAATAAGAATAAATTAAGACAATTTCCCTTGGAGATGAACAGCCAAATTGAAGGGCAAAAACATGATGGAAGAGATGCCTAAGTGGTTCGCCCCACTTGGGGAATGGAAAGAAACAATAAGAAAAATAAACACCTTGTCTAGGTTGGCCAAGGAAGAAGAAAGAAAAATAAAATAAAATATTTTCATTGTGTCTTGGGTGCCTAGCATGAGGTCAGCCCTGTGAGAGGGGAAAAAGTGAAATAAAATAAGATTATAAGAGGAGGTCAGTCAGCTTGAGGAGGGAGAAGATTTGTGTATAAATACAAGGCCATTTGCCGTTCATTTCATCATCATTCATTTCATATCATTTCTTTTGGATATTTATCTTTTTGGCTGCAACTTTGGTTCAGCATTTTCCAAGGACGAAAACCCTTAGAAATATAGGTGGATTGGATGAAAACCCAATCTCATCTTGGAGGTGGACTCATATGGAGTTCATATTATGCTTTATTGGAGATTTGGAAGGAAAGAAGGAGCGAAGAAGATATATTTGTTTCTGCAGAAACCCTAAGGCCAAATTGTGAGATTTGTGCCAAATACAATTTGGAGGATCAAGGATATATTCAGATTTTCAAATCAGACTTGGAGTGCCATCATTATGGAGAGTTTTAGCATTGATTGTGCTAGGGTTTCATCCTAGATTGAGCACCATGGAGGGCAACTTCATTGTGGATGGTGGGAGCCAAGCCCTAGCTGCCGCCGCCCTCATTGTGCATGTGTTTTGCCACTTCCAAGGGAGCGCCACCTAGCTGAGGAGTTCGCCCATCTAGGGTTTGATTTGTGACATCATTCCTCATCATTTGTGGTATGTACAAGCCTATAATTAGGTCTGATTTGTCATAGCAGAATTCTGAGCTATGTTTGGGCATGTTTGAGCCTATATATTTGATGTAATTGCAATTCAGATTATTCTGATTTGTAGCAGCAGACTTATATATTCAGAAATCAGAATTGTTTGTCATTTTGTTTGCATTTGGATGATCATATCTTGTGGAAGAGTTTACGGTTGATGCTATTATCATAAGGGTTCATTATTGGCATGTTTATTTGAGCATTTTGGCATATATATGTTCGTTGTCCACACTTATTTGCAAATCAGAAATAAAAATCTGAATTCAGATTTAGGGTTTGGGAAGAAGGAAAATCAGAATTCTAGGGCAGACCTTGTTAGGGATCTTACATGGAACTTGAAGTGTATGAAATGTTGTGAGAAGTCATGCAATGTGACAATGACACTGCTACAAAAGGTGGAAGATGCAGCAGCAAACACTGATATATTTTTTTTTTTTTGTTAACTCAGAGGTGTCCCCGCGACTCTGCCCAGCGACCCCCCTCGCCTTACTTGGGCTTACAGATTGCCAAGTTGGGGTCCGGGAGGGGGTGAGCAGAGGCGAGACTAGTCCTCTGGGGATGAGCGCAACAGCCCACAAGCCACGCTCATCGGGTAAGCCCGGTAGGAATCGAACCTGGGCCTCGAGGGAGCAAACCCCGAGTCCAGGCCAACAAACCACCGTGCGGGCTCACAAACACTGATATTGTTGTGGCACATTTGTGCTTCTGCTGCTTAATGATACTACAACAATTGTTGCTTCTCCAGAGGTGCTAAACTATCATTCTTGTGGAAACACCTGCTAACTGTCACTGCTACAGAATGAGGTGATATTGCAGTAGTTAAGGTCATTACTATTGCTGCTCCAGATGTGGTACAACAACTAACTAAACTACTGAAACTGTGGAAACACCTGCCAATTGTTGCTGCTATGGAATGAGGTGTTGTTGCACTAGTTAAGGTTGTTGTTTCTGTGGAAATGCTTTAGGGGTTGTCACCATTGCCAGATGCAGCTGCGGAAACATGATAGAAGACATGGTTGTAGAACAAGACAGGGTGTGATTGCAGAATAAGCAAACATGACGGCAACAAGACAAGAGAAGACAGTTTCAGCAGCTGAATGGAAATAAGAACAGAATAGAACACACCAGTGTGATGTGCATGTCTATTGGAACTGCTACAGGCAGTCAATGATGCAGATCTACAGTCTGACAAATTTTGATTAATCTAAGGTTACTTTTTCTAATAGTCTGTATGTAATTTTTGTTTTTATTCTAATTTGTTGGGGTTTGTTGCAAGACAATAAAAATTCAGTATTTTGATTGTCTATATAAACTTTGAGAAATTCAGAGTATGGGTAACTAGCAACTAAGAATTAAGTAAAGTAGTGCATTGGTAGTTCAGGAGAAAGATAAAGAAAGGGTGTTTCAGAAAAACACATTATTTAAGTTTTTAAGTAATTTGTGTCTGAGAGAAATTTGCCCATCACTCTTTTCAAGGAAAGGCCCACTTGTGGGAATGGTGTTAAGTGGATTTATTTTCAATTAGATAGATTTATGTCTCCACATGTTGTGAGAATTTATTTTTGTCTATGTGATCGATTTACTTCCATGTTTATGTATTTTGAATCAGTTAATTATTTCATTGCAGAATTTATGTGTGAAAGATTTTAAGAATTAAAATAGTTAAATTGTTGCCAGAGTTAAGGTTAAGTTGCTGCAATTACACTCCTTTACACTTAGCTTAGGATTCCTCTATTTTCAATCATCATTCCTCCAATTCTTTTCTTACTCCCCATCTGAGGCACATTTTCTTAGAGGAAATCTTATATAAAGGCCCATGGTCTACACATATAGTGTACATCACCTCTTCAAGTAAACCCATCACAATTCTCCAAGAAAATGACAAGTCAAACTGTTAAAGTTGACAGATTCAATCAGCACCCAATCAAAAAATGTTCCTCGACTTGTGGACAAGCTATCAAAACCAACACAATCTCCAAATCCACAACAAACATCACCTATCATCCACAAAATCTGCATGAACACCACACATATGGGTTTGCCATGTACAAATCTAAAATTGTAATATACACCCCCAAATTTTTTTAATTTTTTAACTGAAAATGAAGTCTACAATGCAATGTCCTTAACACCTTTTGATCACCTAGATCCCAAGATGGGCAAGGTGAGAGTATACAGTGCATAGGACCACACCCCAAAGCAGCAACAAGAAGAAATCTAACAAACTAAAGCACACAAGGCAGCAGTGCCAGCCAAGTCTTCACTTCTTCAGTGGAGTGTGCTTGATGCAAAGATGATATGAACATACCAGACGGCAGAGCCGACCACATCTATGCTTATTCAGCGGAGTGTGTTTGATGCAAAGAAACTAAAAGAAGCACACTAGACGTCAGAGCCATCCAACTCTACGCTTATTCAACGGAGTGTGCAATAACAATGAAGTGCAAATAAGAAACCACTAGCAATACTACCATCCAAGGTATTACAAATATGATAATTGCAACTAATCAGAATATTACAATGAAATAATGGCTGCAATAATAATCTATATTAATCTGATTCAGACTGAGCAACTGCTGCAACCAATTAACAATGAAATGAAGCACTGAATATTACGCAAATCAATAACAGGATCAAACCCACTAAAGCTCTGAAGTTGCAGATGAATTTGGATGCCCAAAAATCACTGTGAACACATTGAAAGCACTGAAAACACAGTTATTACTGTTCTGATGTAAGTTGCAGCACTGAAAAATAACCCAGATTAGCATATAGAATCATCAAGAAACATCTCACACATGACAAGTGCACCTCCTATCCACTGCAACACACTACCTTAACCCAAGGTGCCTCCAAAACAAACAGAAATCTCAAGAAATGAGGGGCGATTCGAGCCCTAAACTCCACACACCTCACCCAAAATGGTATGGCCTGTTCTTGGGCGTACAAATCTGCATAAAGAATGTTTAACACTCCAAATCTCCCTCCAAAACAGCTCTAAAACCCTACTACAGTGGGCGGACAGAAGTTTTAAATGATTTTTAGATTATTGTGATGGTTATTTTGCATCACAGGAACCCTCAACCAGCAATGCAAAATCTGTATGGCAGGCCAAAATCTAGAAGTACGGCCAGCAAGGATTAGTTCTCCACACAAATAAACTCTCAATCACATATATTCGATCACCTTTACTTCCAGAAAATCAAACACATCAACAAATCCAAACCTTATCAAAGAAAATACCAAAATCTCCATTTGTAGCATCAATGTGATTCATGAAATGAAACCACCATGACTAGCTAGGGGGTTTTCATCCCTGAAACCGGTATTTTTAAGAGGATTTTCGGCCTCGAGAAAATTAGAGATGAACACAAGTTCTCTCATATGCAGAAGCAAATTCTAATATCATGTCTAACCTCAACAATGAGCTCAAAACCTCCTTTTATAACTCATTTGAGGAAATAAAATATTACTTTTCTCTTTTCCCTCCGAAAGCTCTTCAAAATAAATAATAATTCATTATGCAAGCAAGTCCCCTTATGCCTAGCGCCTCTGAAAGCACAACTTAAATACCTTTTTATCAAATAGTTACACATAAGTTGTCTTTTTTGATTTATCCCCTTAGGACAACTTAAGTAATAACTACTTAATAATTTTAATTATCATCCAATGTTGTAGAAAGCATCGAAATGAACCAAATATGAATTTCTGGTCATACCAAAGATACCCCTAGGGTTTAGGATGATGAACTATATGCAACTTGGTGCTTTCCAAAAATAAACGGCTTCTCCAAGAAGTGTGGAGTGCTCTCAAAAAGACAAAATTGCATTTTGAAAGTGTCATGGGGCTTACTTAGATCTCCTGAACTCACTGCCATGAATAAAACCATTGCTTCTTCATACCTGTGTTCTCCAAGAAAGTTAGAGTTTTCCCTTGCCCAACCAATTAGCCTACAAGAAAACTTGGAAAATAGGCTAACTGTTCTCAAATTGATTATGCGGGAAAAAGGGACATTACAAAAATCAACACTAATCCAACAAGTCATGATCCTCCCCACATCTAACAATGTCATAAGTTAGCCTTGAACCAACATAGTGATAATGAATGAACAATGAAGCAAATCCTCTTTGGATAAATGAATTTCAACACAATAATGAATCTAATCCTCTTCAAATACGTGGCCTCCAACATCTGCCCAAACCACCTCTAAGAAGTAACAGTGAAATCGATCTAATAATGCTTACTCCATGGGATGGCCAAGACACATAAGGCCACCTATTGATCAAATGCAATAAAGAAATCATTAGTGATGAGAGATAAATGCTTTAAAAGTTGAGAATGTTAGTGTTAAAATAATGTTAAGCTTAACCTAGGTAGATAAACTCAACCTTGGTTTCCTACCCCATGGAGTGTGCACATGTCCACTTGTAGCTGTACATTTAGTCAACTTTGCTAGGTGTCCATACCACTATACAATTAGAGGCTGATGTGCATGCATTTTGCACATATTAGATTACTATTCTTTGGAGGCTCAAGCTTATTCACACCGGTTTAACTTACCTCACTCTACTATTATAAATAGAGGTAGTGTACATGGGCTTTAATAGTGATCAATGTAGAGCATGGATGGGCTAATTTCACGCCATGTAATATACACCCTTGTTTCTGAGTTTATTGATACCAATTTTTTTTTGTGTTTTTGCTCACTGCTGTTTGGTTTTTTGTTTTGTTTGCATATCACATTCAATATTGCAAAAATACAAAGAAATATGCAACATACAAAGATACCCAGATGTGGAATAACATGAACAGCTTAAACTAACAATTACCCAGATGCTTAAATGGCATAAACTTCAATTTAAGACATGCCCATTGGCAGATTTACAAGTTGCAGGTCTGATATGCGAGTACCCAGCAAACAGTATGTTCATAAACTCCTTCAAACACTACAAATGGCTGTTTCTCCTTCACAAATCAATGACCAGCATTTACTAAACCCTTAGGCACCCTATTTGCAAGTGAAAAGACACCCATAAATGAGGCGTTTTGGCCTAGGGAAGTGTAATGTCCCCTTTTAGGATATTCTTGTTTTCTTTACTTGTACACAATTAGATCACTAGAAATGGACATTAGAAATATTAAAGATCAATAAATTAGATAATAATCAGTTCATAGCATTATTTGTAATGTCCCCTACTTGGAGTATGCCCATACTTATTGTACCCTAAATCAGATCATTAAAACTAGGGACTAATTAGTATTCATAATATACTCGATGATTACTATATTTAAGCCCCAATCCTTACCTCTAACCTAATCATCAACCCTACGGAGGATGGGGGATAATCATGTTAGGGCGCTAGGAAATTATTCTCAAGTGAGGCCCAGTGATGCATAGTGATCTGTAACAATCAGAAAATCAGGCCTTATGGCCTTACACCAATCAATACAAGGAATCATGAGTGTCTTACGAGAAAGGTAGTGGATTACAAGGACAAACCAATGGCTCTCAACCCCTTCTTTGACCTAGCATACAGTCTAACACTGTTTCAAACTTGGAACAAAACAATCCCTCCTTGGTGTCTCTTTAGCCTATCACAATCCTCACAGAACTTCCGATTAGTCAAGGTCCTCTGCAGCCTTACAAGTACGAACTAGAAAGGTTCTAAGAACACACAGAACATAACATTTAACAAAAACAGGTCAAAATATAAACTTGGGGCAATTAGATACGGATTCTTGGAGGATTCCTAGCACTCCATCTTTAACTTCTTCCAGTTTGATTAAGCCAGGTATCAATTCTATACGATCTTTAAAGAAAACGCATGTCTCTGTTACATTTAGACATTGCAATAACAATAAACTGATTCTTTATTCCAAAATCTTCTATTTATATTGTTCTTAAATAGTATACGGGATAACTGCTTCCTAATACCCTCGTTGAGGGCTTTACATGCAAATAAAAAAAATAATATCGGGTTTACTAAACTTCCTGCATTCTTCTCTCTCTAGAGTCGATGTCTGGCGCCCACGCTATGGTTTCCTCTTGTTGTCCCACATTGACTCTTCCTCTGTTCAATTATGAACCTGCCCCCTCATTTCTTTTTTTGCATATATTTTATTCTCCTTTTTTTTGTCTGGTTTTTCTTCCCTACACATGCTCTCACTCCTTTCACGAGTTCACGCAACTGCCCCTCCTAAACTTGAAGTAACCCATGGAAGACTCCCTCATCCAAAAACCTAATGGAATCTTGTTCCTTTTGAAACTCGGTGGGAGTGGGTTTTAAGTCCCTATTTAAGTTGTCTAAATAACCTAAGTTCAAACGAGAACTGTTATATCCCCTTGGAGACTGACCCCAGACCTTGAGGACATTCACAAAGTAACCCAAAATTGAACTAAATAACATTATTAAAGCAAAATCGAGGACAATGCCGATGAAAATGGAAACAAGAAACAAACACTGAAAACCAAAACCTCAATGGACCGATGCTCTTGCATCACCCAGGGGTTTCATGAACACCTGTCAATACCACCACCTGGCCCAAGCTTCAGCAACACCCATCCATACCACATTGGGGAGTAACTCCAAGGGTTTCATGAACACTCGTCAATACCACCACTTGGTCCGACAGCTTCAAGAACAGCCGTCCATACCACTTTGGGGCTCACCTTCCTTGTGAGACATTAATTCTGCCTCTCCCTAACAACCCAACCAATCCTCATGAGGGGCAATAGAGAAAGATTAAAGACCAGGTCATGAATATATATTAATCCCTCGTATATCATGAATATATATATATATAAACTTATTCTTCTTAATATAATTCAATTATGATATTATCATAAGAATACCTTAAGTTCATAAGGTGAGATACAACATACCAGTTTGATGCTATGGATAATAATATGCAGATAATTCTTAATCTGCTATCTAGATTATATGTCTTTCCTTACTTGGATGCTCTTCAAATCAGATATTATTCATTCAATTCCATATATCTCAAGTGCAGATCTGAATATATCAGAGATATGTATATTTCAAATTTAGAAATATCTCATTGCTTGCCTCCTTCAAATCACAAATATTCTCACCATATATATCATACCAAAGGAGGCACCATCATGAAAGGATATGGCTCAAAATAAAGAATACAACTCTTCAAATAAGTCGTTGCCTTTCTCTAAATGAATCGCAGCCCTTTGCTAATTAAATTGCTGCCTCTAACACTTGTTTTGTCTTATTCATTAACAAGCCTTTTGTCTTTTTCTTGCTGATCGTACTAATTAGACAATTGCTGTTCTTTGGTGGGCCATACCAGCACACACCAATATTTCAACGATCCTATGATGAGTCGTGAGTTGAGGGGGAATCGCACATGTTCCACTACCGCATAAGACAAAGAACATTTAGCAAGTATAAGAGTGGGACCTATTCCCTATCGCAGCTGGGAGTTTGTAAAATACCCTACTACTGATATGACTGAAATTCCTCTTTACTGTCCTGATTTATCTTTATTAGATTTCTTGCAACTGTTAGAAAAAACTTAAAACCACATCAAATGATCTATGCAAATTATCATCAACAATTGAACAAGTGAATGACAGCACTTTGTTATAGACTTCATTGGAAATGATTACATAAGATAACTTACTGTTCTGCACATCAGTCCATCTCTGATTTTATATCAGACTTATTACAAGGTACAAATGAACAAGAAAGTGGCATATAAACTCCACCAAATCAATGCCCAATGAAAGATAATGACAACCAAGACTATGTATGAATGTATAATGCTTGTAGATGTTAATTCACTGCTGTTCCTTCATGGAAGTCTGCTGTACCTTCAATCTGCTCTACTGTTATAAATGATATATCTGCTGTAGTTATCTTCAGAGTTTTCAAACAACTGAAATCTACTCCACTGCTCTACGAATTACCTGCAAATTAACATAAAGATGAAATCTTTATGAAATCACCATACAAACATGGATGGGATCATCACCATTCAATGGTCAAGGGATCATCTCCTTGACGGTCAAACTGAAAATCAGAATTTCCAGACAAGAACAAAGTCATGAAAGATTACCAAATGTTCAAAAGATGCAAATTGAGGTTCAATGCTTGTATTTAAGCCTCTCCAAGATGATCGATGCATTTAGCATGTAACACCCTCTCTAATTGAAGAAAAATAGTAATTTGTCTAATAACAGAGTTTCAGCAGAAAGATTAACTAACCAATATGAAATAGCATCGAATGCGATAAAGTTCTAAATCACAACTAACTTTCTTTTCAGCTGAAATAAACTTTCTAACAGAATACTTGTAACAAAATAATTTAACTAACTTTCTTCAATGAAATTAAAATATTAAGAAAGAAAAGAGATTAAGAAAAGTACAACTTGAATAGCTTCCTGCTGATTTGTTTGCAGATCCTCCTCTAGATTGTTTTTGGGAAAAAGAGATATCAACAAGGATTTTAACCACCCAACCAAGACCAACTGGTCTCCCGTGCTTCTTCTACTGAAGAAACCCAACCCTTCACGAGGGTGATGACAGGAATCAATTAACAACAATATGCCTCTAAGCCTGGTGTCAAGACCTATACCTCCTGATCGATCTTTTCCCTATAGGTACCTCCTAACTGGAAAGATCACTCTGACTAGTGGTATATCTGGCACTTGAAAGCTGACAGATGCCTATTCTGCATCGTAACCTTGGCCAAGGATTTCTGATTATATATATATATATATATATATGACACTACTATGTCGTCAACATTCACCCTTGCTCGACATTGTTATTAACTCAGTGTTTTCTTCTTCTTTTGTTTATATTTGTAGGTTTTTGCAAGGATATCATACAAGACTCACTTGACAAACTTTCAATTTCAAAGGTAAATGCAGAATAGAAGTAAATAGACAGAAATTGCTCTTTCATATAGGGACCGCAGTCCTGTATTTCAGTATAACTATACTACATGAGCTGTAGTAATAGAAATGACTATATATATGCTTATATATATAAGTTAAGTATCAAGAGGATCTAAGCCTTAGCAGATTCGAAAAGCTTGAAGAATGAAATGCATAAACAGATTCCTGAAAACTAATCAAGAAGTTCAGAACTATGAACAAAGAGAGATAGTATGATACGATTTACTTCGATCATCAAGTACTATGACAAAACGAGCTATAATAAAGATATATGATCTTGCCTGAACAAGACTTTCTGTGTCGGGTTGAGATAGCCGCGACTGCACTATCCACTGAAATATGCAACAGCAATTTCTACGGCCACTTGATAAATAACACAAAACAGAGTCGATAAAAGATCTCAGAAGGATGCACAAATAATCCTCCAAACTTGCATGCTTTCCTCTAATGGTAACGCACAGACAGAGACACTTCAGTACGATGCCACCTTTTTTCCAATAACGCCTTCCTATGAAAGAAAATGTTTAATGGAATGTCCGAAAACTTCTCTCTCCTCAAATATAATGAAGTGAATGTATGCCAAGAAAGAATGGACACCCAAAAAGAATAGCTGCTCCCACTATGTACATGTGCAAGAAGGTGCATCCCTTCTTGCACTCATGCGGAGTGGAAAAGAGGGAGTTACAAACAAGATTCCAGCTCATACACTCTAAGCGCTCCACAAGGTAAGACACTATATAACTTATTTAATAAAAAATAAAAGATAAATCATTCTCACTACTAGAAATATATATGTATATATATTTATTTATACTCATGTGCCTTGGCCAAGGCTACGGTGACTTAGGTTTTGACTTAATTATTGTTTTTCAATTCCTGTAATCACCCTCTCCCTGTTGATATCCCTTTTTCCTTGCCACCTATTTTGTCCTACAACCACTTCGACAAGTAAAGAAGGTTAAATCATTTCCATGATACGGTCAATAATTTATATCATTTCCAACAATCCATTTTCACATATAAGAAAATATTCACATATAAAAGAAAAGTCATTATATACATTTTCCAACGAATTATTCTCACATTCACATGAAAGCAATTGTACTCAACTAACCACATAACTAAAATTTCATTGTTCAAACAAAAGGGGATGTGACATAGCATGATTGAATGATTGTTTGCAGTCCGCCAATGAGAAATCTCCCTTTTGGATCATTTTAAATGTAATGTATCACTAGGGAGCAAGCATTTAAAAACTTCCTTGATTTTATTGAATGCTTTCATCTCCAAATCCAACGCCTAGACCCATATAATTGGTTTTTACAATTTTAAATGAATCCTCCTTGTACGACGGCTATGAGAAAACAATATTTCATTATTTAAATATCTCCTTCTTGGCTGGGCGGCAATTCCTCATCAGCAGGCCTGATTTTATTTAATAAAATCTCTTTATTATCTTGGGTGAATCCTCTTGGCATTGGACAATGCAAATTTAGCTACTTTCCATATAGCCGATTGGCTCATAATCCAATATGTTGTTTGAAATTGTCTTCCAGCCTAGTCGATTAGCACAAAATCATATAGAAATCGTCTCTCCTTAGGCATTGGCACCAACTCTTATGCTTTTCTCATTCAATATCACTTGCCTTATCCCATGCATTACAAATCACCTTGACATTGGCATTGGAATAACTCCTCCTTGACCTGCGGTCAGCAACAAAGCATTTAAAATCTTCATTTTTGCATTTAATTTCCTTATCTCCTCATGCGCTGAAATCCAAGGATCCATAACAATTTTGCATTGCAATTTTTATCCTCCAAAGGTATCGATCCTCTTTATGGCTGATTAGACATTGAAATATGCATTCTCCACATATGCGATTAGCCTTGGACCTATTTTGCAACCGTTGGCACAAGGCACAATAATCATTAATAATAAAATAGGTCCCTCCTATCATTGGATCGATCCACATGGATTTACTCCATCGCCTAGAGCAAATGGCACAACAAACAATGACGAATCCTCCTTATCCCATCGATTGGCACAATAGACTATACAAGAACAAATAGATATTGGACAAATGTAATTAAAGATTTCATTTGTCATTGTCCACTTGGCCAAAATCGATCCACTAGAATAATTTTGTCATTTGGTTAAATAATAAAATTATATCACCTATCGACACTTAGCCAAAACCAAATAAAATACTAGTTGAGCCAACATTCCGGTTCTCCATGTGTAGAAACAAGCTCAAACTAGAAATCATTATTTTGCTCAAAATGGGGACATTACAGAGTTTGTTAATATTCAAGGCTGACGGATCCTTATTTAGTGCTTTGTGGGGCTGTACTTTGTTATTTAAGTCTGATTGGTAGTAGGTTACCATAAGGAGTAGACAAGAAATCTGAGTCAATACTTTCTTGTCAGAATTTGTCTGCCCAAATCATTGCATAATAAAAGTAAGAGTAACATATACTAATTGCATCATCTTCTTCTTGCAAGATTGTATGACTTTGTCTTTTCTTAGGAATGAAATAAATCTTTCTTAAATACCCTTATTGTCTTAGAGTGAAGTCGGCCTCTTGGAGGTATAATACAATATTAATGATTAAATAGATATATTAATAGATTCTTATGATTACTAGTTTCATTCATATCTTTAATTTGAATGAATAATAAACTCACAATAAAATAATCAATTCATAAATATATTCAATTATAAATTATTAATATAGGGGCATGACAGGAAGGCTCACGCCCAGCATGCAGCAGTACAGCCTAGTCTAGGAACATCAGCAACCCAAAAACTCTTTGAAACTTCGTTGAATCTGCCTAAAATCACATTTGAAATGCCTGCAGCAATATATCTAGTCTCCACGCCAAGGAATGAGTGCTAAAACTCAAATTTAATGCTCAAGATCTGCACACGGAAATGGTACGGCCTCCTCTAGGGAGTACGGCCAGCACAAGGTAGTCACAGCAGTCCAAAACACAATCAAACTCCTCAAATCACAACTGAAATTGCTCTAAAACCTCCTCAAGAAAATCTGCAATAAGAACCCAATGCAATAACCCTAGAAAATTCCACCATTGAAGTTCCGGCGTGATCCCTGAATGAAATCACCAGCAACCTCCCAGATTGTGTCTTTCAACAATGTAATTTGTAGAGGATTTCGTCTCCACAAACCCTTGAAGGATACCAACTCCTCCTGCAAGAACAAGCTCCAGAAAATAATATGCACGAGCATGAATAATCAAAATGAGCTCTATTTTTCACTTTTATTCATCCTCTCCTTCCAATGCCCAAGTTGGGGTCTTTAAAATTAATATTTTATTTAATATTCGTAACCCCTTATGACTCCCCATGGGATGAGCGCCCCTTTCTACTAACACATCAACTTAAAACACACTTATACCTCCCTTAAGTCACTTTAAAAAATAAAGTAACTTTTAACATTTAAATACCATAAGTTAAATATTAAATTTAACTTTGATATTTTTGACATTTAAAATAATATTCCAATACCACCACTTCAAATGTCGAGAAACCAATACAAGTTGCTCCCACCGATGTTGCTAAGAATAGAAATATTGATTCAGTCTCCATCGGTGACCCTGCCCGACTTACTAAAAATAGTAAGTCCTAGAGAACTTGTCCAATGACACTCCAGAAAGGGAAGATGTGCTCAAAACTATTGTCGGGACTCAATCAAAACATCCCGTACATGTCACAACTGCTGGTAACCTCCACCAAAGTTCCCTATCCATCAAACATTAGCCTACGGGAACCCTAGAATAGGCTAATTGAGTCAACCTGTTGAACTGACTAGGAAGGGGACATTACACGCCCATCATTATAGAATTGTTGCATGTCTATTATAGCAATTGTTTGTACCTTTTAAATTGAAATGATATTGTGAAAGGTAAATTGGCACTGGTGTTTCTGGGTAATTGACACAAGTAATATACTAATTCTAAGAGAGGAAAAACATCTATATGAAGTCTTCAAAGATGAGCATAAGTAGCTCCAAGCTAAGCATTGATCCATCCACAATAACATTGTGCATTGTCATCTATGCTCCCTCAATGAACATAGTCACCATGTAAATACGTAGATTGAGGCCTTAAACACAACCTTTTTCAAATATAAGGATGTTCACACTATATAGATCTTTTTAGTGGTCCACTATCAAGTCCAAAAGAATCAAGTAATGTTGAAGAAGAATCATTTCCCAATTCAAATTAGGGTAACCTAGTCCTACAATCACTGGCCTAAATATCATTGTAATAGGAGTAATTATACTTGTCCATTTTTACTAAATCCATCAACTATATAACCCATTCGTTGAAGCAAACTAGGACTAAAGACTTCATATATATCTAAAATTCACCAATATCAATAAAGACAGTAATATCAACACAATTACATCAATAAGATAGAGACATAGTAGCGATTGTATCAATAACATTGCTTAATTGGTCCATTCACAATTCTAATTGCTAGACAGGTGTTGTAATCCACAAACTACTAGGCAAAAGGGTGCACCCTTAAGAGCATTTTCATGGTTTCTTGTTTCCTTCAATCTGGCATATCCCCTCATCTTCACCACCAAGCCTTTTCCTCAATTACAAGCCAGGATATCCTTCAAAATTTATTTCGGTAACAACTATATTTGATATTTTAGCCAACTATGATACCAACACTTGTTTGATCACTAAATGATCCCAACTCTTGAATATGCTTGAACCACTCCACAATAGGTCTATAGCCTTGCAATCCTCAATATGTCCATGCAAACAAGTCTCCTTGAAAATAATGTGTGAAAATGCTATAGCCAACTATGATCTGACTACATGTCAATCACCAAATGCTCTTGATTGTGGTAAATACTCAAACCACTCCAATAATAGGTTCATAGCCTTGCAATCCTTCAAGGGACCATAGCCTTGCAATCCTTCAACTACCCATTCAAACAATTCTCCAAGACGATGAGAAGCTGAAGCACTAAAGTTGACTATGAATCAATCAATACCCAATCATCAAATGTTCATTGACATGTGGATGAGCTATCAAAAGCAACACGATCTTTGGATCCATGCATAGACACCACCTATCATCCACCAAACCTACCATGAACACCCAAAAGATGGTTTTGGCCCATACAAATCCAAAATCATCACTAATCGAACAATTCATTATCCTCTAACTATGGCCCCAACACATGTTTGACCACCAAATGAGCCTAACACTAGGATATGCTTGTACTGCTCCAAGAATAGGTCTATAGCCTTACAATCCTCAATCTGTCCATTCAAACAAGTCTCTAAGAGAATAATGTGGGGAAGTGCTATAACCAACCATGATATGAACACATGTCACTCACCAAATGCTCTTGGTTGCAGTAAATACTTGAACCACTCCAACAATGGGCTTGTAGCCTTGCAGTCCTTCAATTGCTCACCAAAGCAATCCTCCAAGAGAATGATAATCCAAAATGCTAGAGCTGAATATTACTCAATTAATACCCAATCACCAAACGCTCCTCAACATGCGGAGGAGCTCTCAAAGGCAACATGATCTCCAAATATATGCCTAGACATAACCTATAATCCATAGAATCTGCCATGAACACCCCATAGATGAATTTAACCCGTACAAATATAAAATTGTCACTAGTCCAATAAAGCCATGATCCTCCTCATAGCTCACAATGCCATAAGTAGTGCGGAACCAATATAGCAATCAAGAGGAATAATGAAGCCAATCTTCTTTGGACAAATAAATTCCCATAGAATAACAACTTCAACCTTCTTCAAACATATGACCTCCAACATCCTCCCAAATCACCTCTAATACTTAATCCATGGGATGGCCAACACACTCAAGGCCATTCATCCATGAAATGTAATAGAGAAATCATTAGTGATGAGACACAAATGTTTCACAATTGAGGAAACACATCTATATTAAGTCCTAGAACATGAACATAAGAAACTCCATGCCTAGCATTAATGGATCCAAAATATACAACATTGTGCCATGTATGCTCCCTCAACAACAATGGCCACCATGCAAATACATAAATTGAGGCCTAAAACATCTGCTCTTTCTAATATGGGGATATTGATATTGTAGAGATCTTTTCAATGGTCCATTATCAGAGTCGTAAGAATCAGATGATACTGAAGAAGAATCATCTCCCAATTTGGCCTTAGGGTAACTCATTCCCACTATCATTGGCCTATATACTGCTGCAATGGGAGGAGCAATGCTCTATTCATTCTTACCACATCCATCAATTATATAACTTATGTAATGAAGCAAGTTGGGACCAATGTCTTTATATGCATCTCAAATGTACCAATATCAATAGAGATTGTAATATGAACACCATTATGACAATGAGAGACACAAAAAGAGAATGGCAATTGTACATGTTTTACACACAATTGTATTACATATTTATAGATTAAAAATGATGTCGAAGGAAGCTTCTACTTCCAGACAAAGATATGTGCAAATAACATGAATGCACAAAAAAATACAATATAGCCCATGTCACTATGATCACTTCATTTCCTCTTCAGAGGAAACCGTCCCAATTTTAGATATAGATGTGAAAAGTGTTGTTTAAATGTTGATGGGACAACCACTTAGCTCAAATTGGCAAATCTTGTTTGCAACCAACCAGTTAATCAGTATTGATCAAGACCTCGTATTGCATGTTTGAACCTTAAGAAAAGTATCTTCATCCAAAGGAGGCTGAAAATATCAATTTGTACCCATAGGCTGAGAGAGCCACATTTTCCAAATGTGGTGGCTCAGATTCACAACATCTTGTATACCAAGACCAAAAAGGAAGATCCAACCAGAAAGCTTTTTCTTGTTTATATGACAGGTTTATCTAATGAATGTTGATTTATAAATCCCGAGGATAGAGAATGCATTACATACAGGAGAAGGCGGCAGTTTATTGGCTGAAATTCTGAAGAAGGCATCATGGGTGACAAGAATCGAGAGGATGCCAGCCCTAGAGAAATCCTCAATGATATTGCTAGAGGACAGCAGGATCTAATGCAGCTTTTGACCCAATTTGTGCAGTGTAACATGGCAAACAACAATGGAAATCAGAATAATAATAGGTACTATCAGCATATAGGTGGAAACAATGGGGAGGCTAGCAATTCAAGAAATAATACCAACACTCACACTAGAACTACTCAAGCTTCCATAATTAGGCCTCTTATGCTTACTTTCTTGGATCAGCAAGGAGCACAAGAGGGTGGACAGCAGGTTGCAGGAGAGAGCTTTAATGATTACATGAGGGAGTGGTAATCTCTAGGTGATGAGTTTCAAGCTGCAATGTCTCTACAAGATTTTTGTCAACTGAAATATAGGAACAGGCCTAGAACAGAAAGAAATCACGACCATGATTTGCACAGAAAATTGGGAAAGGTAACTATTACTCCTTTCGATGGTTCGGGTAAATGCATGGCACGTTCATGGATTCAGAAGATGGATAACTATCTCACTTTGAACCCTATGTTTGAGAAAGAGACAATTCAGTTTGCTACTTTACACTTGGAGGGAGATGCACATGATTGGTGGTATAATGGGATGATTACACAAGGTCATAGCCTTGTCACTACTTATGTTGATTTCACTCAGAGGCTGATTGACAGGTTTGACAAAACTAATCCCAAACAGTTTTTCAAAGAGTTGGCCCAACTCAAACAAGAGGATTCAGTGGATGTCTATATATCTAATTTTCAAAAATTTGCAGTCTTGGTTCCGAATGTTTCAGAGAACATGTTGACTTATCTTTTCCTTGAGGGCTTAGAGGAGCCTCTTCGTGGTTAGGTGAAAGCCCTAAATCCACCTTCATTGCAAGATGCTATTAAGAGGGCTAGAGGCATGCAATTTTCAGCACCTTCCAAGCACAAATTTCAAAGAAAACCTTTCTCTTCCTCAAAAAAGGATCCCAAGAAAATTTTTCAAAACAAATGGCCTAGGAGGATGACTTCAGACATAGAAGCTAAAAATGAGCTAAGGAGGAAGAAGTTGTGTTTCTCATTCAAGGAACCTTGGGAGCCCAGTCATAGGTGCCTTGGGAAAGGCAAAGCCCATTACATAGAGGTCGCTTCCAATATTGATGATGATGGAGTCCAAGACACTAGTTCGGAAAGTGAGAATGAAGAGCAGTAGTTAGGGCTTGATGCTACAGCTATAGGTGACACAGTACATGGTACTATTGCTACATTGTCAGGAGCTCCTAAGTATCATCCTTTTAGAGTGAGAGGAGTCCTGAAGGGACAACGGGTCACATGTTTGGTTGACAGCAAGGCCACTCATAACTTAATTGATGAGGGATTGGTGGTGAAGAGAGGATTGCAGGCAGAGGAGTTTTCAGGTTTCAGTGTTATGGTTGCATATGGATTCAAGATGAGTTGCACTAAGAAGATTTCGCAGTTGGGTATCCAATTGGGTGACTATATGGTCACCGATGATTTCTATGTGGTTGGGATTGGGAATACCGATGTTGTTCTGGGAATCCAATGGTTACATTCACTTGGCAGGTACATTCAAGATTTTCAGAAGATGGAGTTGGAGTTTATGTCCGATGGGAGGAAGATAGTGTTGAGAGCATTGGCAGATGGGGTGCCAAGGGTAGTGACGGCGAAGATGATGGAAACAATGTTTAGACATGGTGAGGTTGCATGGGCAGCCCAATGTTTTGTGTCTTCTAAATCCTCTTCTAGCAGTGACAAGTAGTATCGTGTTGATATCCAGTCGGTGTTAGATAAGCACACCATTGTATTTGGAGAGATTCCTTATAGTAGACCTCCTGATCGTGGATTTGAGCATGTGATTGAGTTAGAGAAAGGCTCCAAGCCCGTCATCACCACTCCTTATCAATATCCTAAGAGGTTCAAGGAAGAAATAGAGACAATAATTAAGAAGTTATTAGATATGGGACACATCAGGCCTAGCTCTAGTCCCTTTGCATCTTCAGTGGTCTTGGTGAAGAAGGATGGCACGATGAAGATGTGCATTGATTACCGTGCCTTGAATAAGAGGACCATCAAAAATAGGTACCCCATACCCAAGATCAACGAGTTATTGGATGAGCTACATGGGGCAGTTTATTTCTCCAACATTGATCTTCATTCAGGGTACCATCAGATTAGAGTCCGTGATGAGGATATTCATAAGACCGCATTCAGATGTTATTACGGGCACTATGAGTTTTTGGTTATGCCTTTTGGTCTTACTAATACTCCCATGACTTTCCAGTCATGCATGAATCATATCTTCAATAAGTAGTTGTGGAAGTTTGTATTGGTATTCTTTGATGATATCTTGATATACAGTAACACATGGGAGGATCACCTCAAGCATATTGACGAGGTGTTGGGCATCATGGAGGCACAATCCCTATTTGCTAAGGCTTCCAAATGTGAGTTTGGGATGACCGAGATATTATATTTGGGACATGTGATTGGCACTGGTGGAGTTAAGGTACATCAGGAGAAGATAAAGGCTATTCTAGATTGGCCACCGCCGAAGAACATTTCAAATTTGAGGGGTTTCTTCGGACTATGCAGTTACTACAGGAGGTTTATGAAGGGTTTTTCATACATGGCAGCATGTCTTATAGATCTCACTAAGAAGGGTGCATTCAGATGGTCGGATGAGGCTCAAGTGACATTTGATAGACTTAAGAAGGTGATGAACACTTGTCCAGTATTGGCTCTACCCGATTTCTCTCAGTCGTTTGTGTTGGAGTGTGATGCATCAGGTGAAGGGATAGGCGCCATCCTCATGCAGAATAGACATCCCATAGCCTATGAGAGTAGGAAGTTGAGAGATACGGAGCGGTTGTATTCCACAATTAATAAGGAGATGCTTGCCATCATGCATGTGTTGGCAAAGTATACACAATACTTGGTGGGTGGAAAATTTGTGGTAAGGACGAACCATAACAACTTGAAATACTTTCTAGAGCAGAAGAATTTGAATGAGAGGCAACAAAAGTGGGTGAGTAAGATTCAGGCATATGATTTTGATATTGAGTATGTTAAGGAGAAGAAGCATGTTGTTGTTCAGGCATATGATTTTGATATTGAGTATGTTAAGGAGAAGAAGCATGTTGTTGCTGATGCACCATCCAGGAGACCCACACTTTGCTCTATGTCAAAGATTTCAGTTGATTGAAAAGCTCACCTTTTGGTTGAGTATTCAAAGAATACTTTTGCATGCAAGCTCATGGACGGCAAGATTCAGGATGACAGGTATAAGGTGATTGATGATGTGATATACTACAAGGACGGGATCTATTTGGTACCTGAATCTAAAATGAAGGATAAGATTTTGAGGGTTGTTCATGATACTCCTTTAGCGGGACATCCAGGGTTCTTCAAGACCTACAGGCAGGTGCGAGAGAGATTCTCATGGAAGAGTCTCAAGGATGATGTCTTGCGATATGTTCAAGAGTGTATGACTTGTCAGCAGAACAAGTCAGAGCATACTTTCCCAACTAGTTTACTTCAGCCATTGCCTATTCTAGAACATAAGTACAGGTCTTCCGAAGGTCCAAGGCAAAAATTGCATATTTGTGGTTGTTGATTGGTTGACTAAGTATGCACATTTCTTTTCTATTGCATCTTATTATAAGGCACCTCAGGTTGCAGAGTTATTCTTTAGAGAGGTATTTAGACTTCGTGGACTTCCAAAGACCATTGTCAGCGATCAGGATAGAAAATTTCTCAGTATAAGTTTGTATATTGAATTTCTTATACTTGAAATAATTTGAAATATACTGTCAGGATGTTTGAGATAGGTTCTGAATCCATGGAATTTAACATGCAGATTCTAGATTTTGGAGGATCCATCAGATTTCAGACTTCACCAATTTTTCAGGGTTTCAGGATTTCAGACTTAGCCAAATTTAGGGTTTCAAGAACTGTTGTCTCTAAGATTTGCACCCTTGTTGAGTTGTAAAACTTGGCAATCTGGAGAAACATGGGATCTTTCCAGGTCTGTGGGTCACCTGTGATGGAAAGAACCTCCAGAGAAGGTCGGCTTCCTAGCTAGTAATCACCTAAAATCTACCGGATTTGCAGAGGAAAAAGGAAGAAGGAATGCTTTTGAAAATGAAAGTTAAAACTGAAAAATATGAAAATAAGGGTGATTCACCAAACTTGATATGGTTAATGAAACTTAGACCTGCATACACTTGGCCACAGACAACAGAAACTAAACCTGCACAACCTATCACTGTATGTTTGCAAAAACACTTCACAAAGAGGCCTAAATGCATTAAAATCTTTAAAAGGAAGCTAAACTTCATAGTTTAAGAGACTTATAACACTTTAAGACACAGTTTGCAACCTACATAACACAACGTCTGCAGAAAAAGGCATTGAAACATAAGACAAAGTCACAAGAAAACAAAAATACCTCACAAATGACCTGATCAAAGACTTGATAACACCCAATACTGCAAAACAAGAAGGCAAAATCTGACTATCAATGGTATCCAAGGTGTTCTCTGTATTTCATATGCCAAAAAGAGTTACAAAAACATGCTCAAACTGAGTAGGATTGCAGAAAAATCACTAACTCCAGAATGTACATGGAAAAGAACTCTCTACAAAGAGTCAAATGAAAGACTATATACTCTCCAAACAGCTACAATGAGATAAGGATGAGCCATCTCCATTTTCGTGTATCTCATAAATGTGCCCAAAATATCTGCCCAAAGTCTCCCAAAATGGGTTTCCAATGCAGAAATAGCCAAGGCATGCCATCAATAATCATAAAAGCACCTGAAAATGTCTTTAAATGCCTTCAAATGATCTTTAAGACCACTGAAATAAGTCAAATTTGTGCAATAACTCCTCAACCTGTTTGTCAAACTCACCCTGCAGCATCATAAATGTCTGATATTTTCACAATAAATGACATAAATACACATTATTTCTGCATTTAATTAACATTGACTAAGAGGCTTATAATTACACCACCTTAGTTAATGTTTTACAATCCAAATTTATTACAATTCCATGCAGAAAATAATCGCATGTAGGACACAAATATTTAATTTCCCGATTTTGCATGATTTAGGGACAAATTAAATATTGTGAAGGAACGACAAAGTAATCGACGAGACTTACTTTGTCGCTGTGTGATAAATCTGCCTAATGTTGCCTCTTTGCATTTTTATTACAAATGATAAAGTAATTCATAATTCATTACTTTATTGTTCGTTTACAATATTTAATCTATTTCTAGATTATGCAAAAATGACAAAACAATACCTGTAACTCCTAGGCAAAACAACACGACTCACACACCTGCATCATATTACATGTCACAAGGCCGCATCAAAACCCCTTACAATTCCTAGCCATTTCCATTTTCGCATACATCTCTATCAACAAGATATGAGGCCTAGTACAATACATTTCAAAAATAACCCTTATACCTCCATATACACATCACCATGCCTTATGGCTACACTTCATCCACCTTGTAACTCCTAGCCATTCATGCATTTCACAATATATAACATCATGTCCCTACAAAGTTTAATGCAACACATTTTGAAAAATGACCCTTATGACTCCCTAAACACATTACAATGCTTTTAAAACCATCATACTTACCATATGGCCTCACAAAACAACTCACACCTAGCAAGAGAGGCACTTGACCTTATGCTTTTATAATGTTTATTTGACTTTAAGAAAATGACTAAAGGCAGAAAAACATGCCTCACGACCCCTATTGCATTATTGCTAGGTTTGAAAAAGACATGAAGTCTTCCCCACGGTGCATAATGGATTGTAATGATTTGTAAATCAAAAGTCAAAAATACAATCGAATGGAAATTGGTCGATTAATGAAAAGGAAGAAAGAAAAACCTAAATCTTTCATTATGTATTTCATTCTTTTCTCCTCCTTGTTGCCGCGCCGCCACGCCTGTAGGGGTTTGAAGGCAAAAATGGATGAATCTGGGGCAATTTTGAGTGTTTTCCTGCTGACTTTGAAAGCAAAATGCAGGGTAAGTTGTAATTAGCTGAGATTTTGACCTTTTGAAGTTGATTCTGGGTGGATTTGGGCCTCTAAGGTCGCGTTTTTTTTTACTGTTTTTGATGTATTTTCACTATTTTCTGTGGCCAACCATCACATACTATGCATTCGTTGTGTTTGAGGAAGCCACCGGAAGGTTTTTTTTTGAGGAAATCTCTGTTGTTTGACATAACAAATGGAAGAAAACAGAGGTAATTCGTTTTTGTTGTTCATCTCTTCATTCTCTGAGATTTTTTGCTGCATATTTCACCTTTCTGAGGCACAATTTTGAGGTATTATGATTATATTGTCTGAAAAACTGCAAAAAACTCTACTTTCTCCTTTGTATCTGTAATCTTTCTTCATTTTCTGTAGTATTTTACCTATATATTCGCTGCTAAAGCGCAATTTGAAGAAAATCTGAGCATATTATGTCTGAAAATCTGCATTTCTTTGTTTGTTGTAACTTGAGGCTCGATTTGAGCATTTTTGGGCATTTCGTTCTTCAAAAGAGTTGAAAACCTTGGATTTTTCCTCTGTATTTGCATGATCTCTTTGTACTTTCTGAGATTACCTGCTGTATACGCTCTGTTGTGGCATAATTTGAAGAAAATCTGAGTATTTCCTTTTGAAATGAGTTTTAAAAAGATGTCACTGCTCCTTATATCTGCAGACCCTCTCTTCATTTTATGAATTCTTTGTTGCATTTGGCTGTAACGGAGGCACTATTTCATGAAAATTTGAGCACACTACCTGAAAATCTGCATTTTCTCTGTATTTGCATTTAGCTCAAAATGAGCTTCAGTCTTGCTGCATTCGTGGCTCCTCTTAGTTCTGTCCAGATTTGTTACTGATCATGACATACCATTTGATAGCAGTTTCTGTGTCCTCTGACAAGATCGCTTTATTAGGATTTCAAAACCTTAACTGTATCTTTCTCTGTATTTGCATTTTTACCTTTGAGGCTCTTCATTTTGTCTATTATGAGCTCATTGTGATCATCATGACGATCACTTCTGTATGATGTTTATAGCATCTCCATGATGTACAGCCATTAAACCCTATAGGTGTTCAAAATGGGCAAAAATGTGGAAGTTCTGAAATCCACCTCTATCTGGGTACACTGATAGTCTTATTTCTATGTTTCGCTTGACTATAACAATCATGACTTGTGCAGCATACTTGACTTATATTGATTTTTTCAAATGAGTCTTTAGTCACTGTTTGGTGTCTGTCATCTTTATTCTCCTTGACTGTGCAAGATGGATTATGTCATTGTGAAGATGTGCTCTTAATGATTCATTTCTTATTTATGACTGCTCCATCTGTTGATAACTGCATCTGTATTCCTCTCTGTTGAAAGTTGGTGAATGGTCTCATGAGATTACAAACTGTTCCAAAATACAAGCATATGACCTTTAAAACATTTTCTAAAGGATAGCATGAGCTTCATCTTCTTCTTCTTGATAGACTCATACTATCTGAGGTCTGTATGATTGTTTTTATGTCCTTTTATGACAGTCAAAATCATGTGTGGACAAGTCTGTCCTCTTCCATCATATAAACTGTCCAAACCTTGATGGCTACTCCTGCACCTTCTTTGTCTTATGGTTGTCCTACAGTTAGATCCTCTCATCGTTGTTGGCAGAGTGTTCTTAGGAGCTTTCAAGACTTGAGCTCTGCTTATATCAACAAGGATGAATCACCAGGCCCACACAATCTTTTCTAACACTGTCACATTCATTCTCCTCTTTGACACTCAATGTTACCTTTAATTACTAATGATACTGAACTATTTCCACTAAAAGACCTAGCCATACTGTTGGTGTTAGTGTTGTTTATTGCATTGCCATTGAAAGCTCTCAGCAATAGGTCACTGCTACTTGTAATTGTACTCATTAGAAGTGACTGTCCCCTGATTAAAAGTGACTACTCCATTCAAGGTTTCTTGACCACAGTCTTACAATGACTGTGCCTTTCTCTTAGCATGCTACTATATTCTTGATATGGTCTCAATTCCTTGTTGAAACTGTAGAGCATGGATCAATCTACAAAGCAAGGCTTATCTTTACATAGATATCATTCTCTTGACAGAGCTCTTGTTCATGGAAGACAAAGGGTCTTGAAGGAAACTTACCTATCACCTTAGTCATGACATGTCAGCTTCTTGTAGGACTACTCTCTTCCAATTCATGACAGCTAGCAACTTATATGTTTCTATAACATGCCTTAAGACTGCAGGCTTGTCACCTTTGTCACTGTATCTTGCATGTATACAGGCTTTAAACCTACTGTGGATGTGTATCTCTGCTGTCCCTTTTGTCTATAACACAGTCATAGGACTGCTGCTCTATTGTCTGTATATTTTGTATCATATAAGTTTGTAACTTGCATAAAGACATAAACCAGAGACCTTCTTTTCTCAGACACTCGTCACTAAACATGCCATTAATGCATACATCCTCACTTGTACTTGGATAAGTTGATGCACTTATAATACTGACGTTGTATTGAAAAACATTAAGGCACCTTGCATATCATAATGCACTTGCAAAACATTTGAGGTATATGGAAAATATGAGGCATATTGTTTGTTCAAGTTGATGCATCTGTATATCATCATAGGCTTGTCAAAGGTCTGGTTTGGCTAAAGTTGCTCTATCACTAGATATTATTTTATGGTGCTCCAGTTGTAGATAAAATTCCCGTGGGCCATAGATTGCTTGTCTCTCAAAAGAGTTAACAACAACATCATCATTGAGATATGTTGGATGACTGAGATGGACAGCTGTAAACTAGAACTCTGAGAATTGATGCTCTGGCACTTGTAACTTTTCTTCACTTTCCTTCATGCTGTTCCAATTGCCTTTGTATGTGCTGTTCCAAAACTGCATTCTTCAGGTATATGGATGTGTTTGATCATGGTTTGCATTTGAATCTGAACCATGTCAATGTTGTAACAGTGTGACCTCTTTTTATGACTGTTATTGAGCACATTACAGTCATTTAGCTTACTGCTGTTCCATTTCTGATTTTGTTGTTGTCATGCATGATTTTTTTTTTTGCTGCTCTTATGCATTCTATTTTTCTGCTGTCATACATGATGTTCCTTACAGTCTTTAGGTATGATTTCTGCCCCTCAGTTTGCTATCCCATTTCTTTTGTTTGCTGCTCTTTACAATAGTCTTTTGCTGCACTTTATGACTGATTTTTTGCAGCTTTAGTGACTGTCTTTTTTGCTGTTATGGACTGCCCTTTTAGCGACTGTTTGCTGCTGTTGTGACAGCCATTATCTGCCTTCTGAATATGCCCCTTGGGCTGTACTTTTGCATCTGAAATGTTCTGCAAGGACTATGAGCTGGGCTCAACCCTTGTGGGAGCCACATTTCCTCCACTCATAATGTAACCTGATGAATCAAACAGAAACATAATTACACCTGTATTTGCACATGAAGCAAACTTGTTAGAAAATAAATGCATGTTTTGGATGTGTTTGATGATTGATTGTTCTCTAGGACATCCAAGGTATACATTTCTTGTTTAATGCAATTGAGGATCAGTTTATACATGTATGGTATCTTGTTCATGTATGGTTTAGGGCCATTCATTGCTTAGAGCATTGCTCTAACACCACTGTTTTTGCCAGATGCAGGAACCAGGGACGACATGAAGCTAGGAAGGACAAAGATGACAGGACAACACGCCAGAACTAGAACCAGTCATTCTCAGGCAATGACTGGCCTCTGACCTTACATGCGCATTACTTTTATTTACTTATTCATGTATAGATTGTTCTTCTATTTCATTGAATAAGACAGTTAACCTCACGGCTTGTGTGAGATAATGAACATTTTACATTCAATAAAGATTATTTATTTTTTGGAAAAGATTTTGGATAAACCCTTCCTATGTTATATGCACTTGGATAAATGCAGTAAACTAATAAACATAATCTCCTGAATTATTTCATTTATGCACTTGAATGTAATGTATGAAGGACCAGATGAGATGTACCTTACAAGTTTTGAATCAAAACTCTACCTGAATGAGCCGTAGTGGAATTTAGGTAACAGGAACATGCATCAGGGTGAAAGAACAAGGACCCCTTAGTAAAATGTTGTGGAATTTGACATGATTTTGCAATTCTAAGTCATGGAAAATAGGAGCTTTGTAGTGCATCCAGTCGTGAGCAGAATTGGAGCTTGTTTGAGGCCATTCACATGAAGAAGAGGAACAAATTAGCTCAAAAGCACCTCAATGACCTTGTCTTTGTGCAATACAACCTTCGGTTGCAGACAAAAAGAGTAGAGGACAAATCACTGGCTCCTATTGATTTGGATGTGATAGATCCTTACAATGATTGGACAAGGCGGGATGAGCCGCCTCCATTGTTTATTGCGGATGAGATTCTTGGTATCGAGAGACAGGCAATGGAGGATGTGGGTGCAACAGGAGATGTAGGGTTGGAGGACATTCGTGAGGATGAGGAGTCATTGCCAGAGCCAGGTATTTCCAGGATGGTGGTCAAGCCTTAGCCACAGCCTTCCATGCCAACCGAGAAGCCACCGGCACCACGTACGCGCAGGACTAGAGCATCTACCTCTTCCCTAGATTTGACTAAATTGGGGAAGAGGAAGGTGTAAAATGTTGTATTTAGTATTTACTTCTAGTCTTACTATTTTCATATTCAGCTATCTATTGTAATTTGTATTAGACTATCAGGCTTTCAGCCATCAGGATTCCGCATGAGAATGTGATTTTGTAATCAATTTGCATTAAAGTCAATCAAGTTTAATAGAAAACACTTTTGTACTCATTTATGGACTCATTGGATTTATCTTGTCATTGAATTTTGCAAAAAAAAGTGTTTCTACTGAAATTTAAGCAATTTTTTAAGTTCCTGAGTTTTTTGCCAAGTTTTCGGCGAGTTTTTTTGACTCGTCAATTTTGGGCTTGGCGAGTTTTTTGGCAAGTCGACTTTTCCAACTATGGTTGCATATGAGTTGGAGTTCCTAAAGGTAGCCGAATTTATAATGTATTTCATGTATCTTGCCTCAAAAGGGCAATTGGGCAGCACATTACATCTTCTCCAGAGCTTTCACCATTGGATGAAGACAGGAAATTGATACTTGTTCCTGATGCTATACTAGATGTTAGGGAGCACAGGTTGAGGAATAGGGTGATCAAGGAGTATTTGGTTAGATGGAGAGACTTGCCCCTTGAGGATGCTACTTGGGAAGGTGAACAGATTTTGCAACATCCAGGCTTACAATTGTTTAAGGGCAAGCAATTTCGAGAAGGGAGGACTGTAATGTCCCCTTTTTTCAAGTGATCATCCAGCGGAGTCGGCTAGCTTATTTTATTCCTGTAGGCTAAGTCAAGAGTTACAAGGGAATAATCTAATTAATTAAATACGAAGTAATCCTAAGTCAATTTTGGATTATTTATATTTAATTAATTAAGCTGGATCTATTTACAATATAAAATGGCTATTGTAGAAGTGAGTCATTTTGATAGAGAAAATAAAATAATACAAAAAGGATGTCGGCCAAGAGAAGGTTTCATTGGTGGCTATAAAAGGAGGTAAAAGCAAGTCGTTTGGAATCTGGGTCATCATTATCTTGTCATTTGCATTGGAGATTTTCTCTTGTTGGCTGCAACACAGATTTAGCATATTCCAAGGACGAAAACCCTTAGGAATATTGGTGGATTGGACGAAAACCCAATTCCATCTTGAGGTGGATTCATTATGGAATTCACATTTGCACTTCATTGGTGATTTGAGGAGTAAATTGAACTACAAAGACATTTATTTTTGCAGATTGGTGTGGAGAAGATCTAAGGCCAAAATTGTGAGATTTGTGGCCAAATACAATTTTGGTAATGAAGATTTGTATGCAGATTTGCTTACATGTTTAATTTAGATTTTATATCAGATCTAAGAAACAATATTTTAGCTTCATATTGAGGGTTTTATTTGAAGAACAATACGAGGGTTTATACCCTAGGAGAGCGCCATCCATGAAAAGCCAAAATCTAGATTCTGAGGAATATTGGAGGCCAAACCCTAGTTGTCGCCCTCATTTTAGCATGCCAATATCATTTACAAGGGAGCGCCACTTTGTGGAAGGAAACCCTAACTGATTTAGAAGGGTTTGTGGTTTTTTGGAGCTACAACAAGTGCCAGATCTGATCGCCCATTGTAATATCCCAAACAGATATTGCCCTAAAATTCTGAATTTTAAACCTTGAATTCTGCCCTAAATTTCTGCACTTTGGTTTTCTGCTGAAACCCTAATTTTTTATTTGTTTTTCTGCACTTCTTGATTCAGTTTTCTGCCCTAACCTTAAGTCTGAATTCTGATTTTATTTTTCTGAAAATGAACACTGATGGACAGCCAATAAACATGTGCCAAACATCCACAAAATTATTAGAATTTAATATTAGTGCTTGACATTTTAAATAAATAGCTAAATAAATAAATTAACATGCTATTGTTAATTTATAAAGTTAGTTTTGGGAGCTATTAAATAAATTTAGTTTGGGAAGTTATATTCCCGTAATTGGTTTCATACGGGAATAATGGCTTTATAAAGCCACTACTATGTAATATTTTTAATGTGTAATGTGAATGACTTGATCCCCAATTTGAGAGAAATCTCTTTTTTTTACCATTTCAATATGGTATCAGAGCAAGTGTCTTGGGAGACCTCTCTATTTGCCTTCCATTCGCTTGTATTTCCTCCAAAATGATGCAACCAAAGGACTAGCAGATACCACGGACCTCACGCAAAATCTGGAGTTTGCAGCATCCACTCTTCTTACATTGTTGACGGTACAGTGACAAAGCCAACAGATGCGGATGAACTTCAAAAATGGAAGGTAAAAGATAAGAAAGCTTTGGCAATAATTGGTCTCGGTTTATCTAAAACTTATTTACATCATATGGATTTGAAAAAATCTTCTAAGGATATCTGGGACACATTGAATACTTTGTTTGGATCAAAAGCTGATAGTGCAGAAATAACTATAAAACAAAAGTTGTATGGATTGAAAATGGAAGAAGGTGAAGATATAGTGTCTCGCATTAGTAAATTTTGTTCTTTAATAAATCAGTTGGCTGGTATAAATGAAGAAATAAAGGAAAATGATGCAAAAGCCATACTTTTAAATAGTATGTCTCACAAGGTATTCACCTTAAGCAAAATCAATCCAAGTCTAGAAAGTATTATATCCACATTGCTTGATGAAAGAAACAAATATGTTTCAGAAGAAGAAGTTGTATTGGCTGCACAAAACAAGCCTTGTACTTCTTACAAAAAATCAAAACATATGCCAAAGTTCAAACATGCAAGTGGCACATGTTTTTATTGTAAAAAGACAAGACATGCAGTATTGAATTGCAAACAAAGAGCACGGGATCTTCTTGATGGAAAGTTGCAAGACAATGCTATGATAATTGAAGGAAATGAACACACTTCAAGTGATGAAGAAATTCAGCATCAAAGTGACGAAGAAGAATATCTATATTAAACTTCATTCCGTGTCAGGACTAAGGGGGGATGTTAGAATTTAATGTTAGTGCTTGACATTTTAAATAAATAGCTAAATAAATAAATTAACATGCTATTGTTAATTTATAAAGTTAGTTTTGGAAGCTATTAAATAAATTTGGTTTGGGAAGTTATATTCCCGTAATTGGTTTCATACGGGAATAATGGCTTTATAAAGCCAATACTATGTAATATTTTTAATGTGTAATGTGAATGACTTGATCCCCAATTTGAGAGAAATCTCTTTTTTTTACCATTTCAATAAAAATATGCTAAACAAGTAGTTAGTTATTAGCCATGATTGCAATTATGAACATCAATCATTCATGAGCCAAACATATGACAAATCAAACTGATTTCTGAGTATGCAAGTCTGCTGCTTCAAATCTGGATATATTGAAATGGAAATTATACCGAGTTCTAGGGCTCAAACTGCCCAAACATAGTTGGATTGTTTCCACTACAATTCCAACCTAATTAAATGTTTTTACATACCAAATTAATGACAAATGCTACTCCACAAACCTCCAAAATGTTGACACACAGGTCTGCTGCTATGGTTAGGGTTTAGGAGCCCTAACTTCACAAGGTGGCGCTGCCAGTTTAGGGCTTAATCCCTAATGCAATGTAGCATAAACCACCACAAAAATGCTGCTACCAAGTGGCGGTCAGGTCTGCTCAAAAGATCTTCAATGCTGCTCCAGAATTCTGCTCCAAAGATATTAAAATTCTGCTCCAAATGCTGATCAAATGCAGATCCAAAATGATATAAATCGAATGCTCCGAATCCTCCAAATGTGGCACACTTACCTAGGGTAAAACCCTAGCTTTAATGTCACACAACACCACAAATCTGCTGTCCCAAGACCTAGAAATCTGATTTACAAATCTGCTCTTCTTCTCTGTGAATCCTCCAATGAAGTACAATTGTGAACTCCATATGAATTCACCTCCAAGATGAGATTGGGTTTTCATCCAATCCACCTTATATTCTCGAGGGTTCTCGTCCGTGGAATATTATGAAAACAAGTTGCAGCCAAATAAAAAGAAAACAATATGATGATTGATTGATTCAAACCACCTTATATTTATACATGTTTTATCCTCCTCATAACGCTGGCCGAACTCATGTCACTTTTCCTCTTTTATTTTTCTTTTACCTTATCTCCTAGGCCGACCTCCTTCAAGATAGGCGCTCAAGGTATAATTTAAGCCTTCACCTAGGCCGACTTCCTCTTAAGTGTCCTTTTCCACATTTTGGCCAACCACAAAGAAGAATATACTTTTTATTTTATTTTTATCTTCTCCTCTTCTTGGGCGCTCACTCCATAAGGAAAAATACTTTATTTATTTTTATATTATTTCTTCCTCTTTCCAACCTCGGGCGAACCAACAAAGCACATAAAACATCATTAATTTGACTTCAAATCAAGTCACCCACCTTTAGTGAAAATATTACAAATTATTCTTTTCAAGGTCTCATCCATTTTCCCTTTTATTTCTCCATCCTCCACTCCCCAAGCGGGTCGCTCTCCATGAGGGCAATTTATTTCATCCATGATGATTATCTCAAAATTACCACAAAAATATGTTAAATCAATTCCCACACTCAAATTATCATGCAAAATTAGCAAAGTGTGAAAATTGACCCATTAGGTCATCATTAGGTGATCACTCCAAAAAAGGGGACATTACACACATCTAAGGTTTGAAATAAAGACATCATTCTCCATTATTTTAGTATCTATAAACCCTTGTTTATCAATATAAAGGTCTGATTTTGAACAGCAGAGATCTGAGTTATGTTTGAGGCATGTCTGAGCCTTGCAACTTGATGTTATTTCAATTCTGAGCAATCTGATTTGTAACAGCAGTTAATCATATTCAGAAATCAAAACTTTATGTCATTTATTTTGCATTAGAAAGGTCATATAATGTGGTAGAATATATAGTAGATAATTTCTTCACAAATGCACTTGAATGATATTTATATTTGAGCAATTGGTATACATTTATTTGCTGTCCAAAACCAATTACATTCAGAAACAGAAAAATCAGACTTCATAAAAATCAGAAAATTTAGGGCAGATCTGGTTAGGGATCTTACACCCTCAACACAGATGAAGTGCAATTCGTATTGTTTTTTCTTCTCACCTAGAAGACAAGATAGAAAATAAATACTAAAGCAAATCCTTTAATTCCAATACTTACCAACTAAAAAGGAAATATCATAGCACACACTAATGGAAGAATTGTGAGTAAAGTAACAACACCTAGAAAAGAAATTCTGTGTCAGACACCTCCATTGTTCTGTGAACACCAATTGGTTTGACACCTGGGCGAAATTGATTTCCTTTAATATACCTGGATATATAACACAATTTTGGTTTAAAATATCAGTCTCGTACCTCATACTTTGGCATCCAACATACTGAAATATAAAGACCTTAATCTAGAGCTGCATCCAAAGACATTTTAGTCATTCAACATGGTAAATATTCGCTAATTGCATATGATACAAACGGTGCCTACAATCCTTAATATGAAATACTGAATACCAAAAAAATTTAGATTTTGTGTTGAAAGTTCAATTGAAGAAGAAACTATTTTGTAGTGTGTATGTCTGGGTGGGTATCATAAAGTGAGCAAGAGATAGTTGGGGGAAGGGAAGAGATGATTACATTTCCTTCAAATGTGGATGCTCATAAAATGCATCAGGAATCCTTCCTGAAAATGAATTATGATCCAGATACCTGTCATCTAATCATAATGTTAGTTTCAATAGAATGGGACAATTAAAAAAGAAATAATTACCATTTTACATTATTATTTTGGATCTTCTCCAATCATCAATGTATGAGAATTTCATAAATATTTAAATAGAATATCTGCACACTGATAAGATGGTTTACAATCCTAATTACAAAAGTATGAAGTAAAATTCATCTTTGCAGCAACTAAAGTGGTAATAAGACTACATCTCTACAGCAATGAAAAGCTAGAATTTAATCAGGTGTCATTTGGAAGAATATACATTGTTTACTTATTATAGAAAACCCTTGTTTGCAGTGAGCATATTTTTTTATCATTTAAAAAGTTAATAAAAAATGATTTTTATAGATTGATATATGGCAATGCTATTGGTAATTTAAATATGGTAATTCTATCCAAGCAAGGAATAATCCAACAGTGAGGTCAAAACACCATATAAATCAGCAAATATCTTCATAACTAGACACCATTTTGGCATATAAAATGGCTAATTATGTAATGTCCTAATCGGATATTCCTAAGAAACAAGCAATTTTATTTGTATTTTCTGATTTTTCTAGAAAAGAAATAACAGCAAACAGCAAGTACACAATCTGATCACTAATTTCAAACCCTTATTTGTTGATGTCAACAAACCATAAACCCTAGGATGATAAAAATATTCAGTTTTAGCAACATGAAACCCTTCAAAAGATATTCAATATATTTGCAACTGCTGAAAATTAGAATGCTGATGAAAATCGGACTGGAAACTAATTTTCAGAATTTTTTAAAACAATTTGTCATTCACAAGGTTGTACAGCCGGACTGCTGATGCAAAGTGTAGGGTGGCTGGAAAAATGTTTGCAGCAGTCACAAGACTGAAATAATGGTGTGTTTGACTTATCCAAGGCTGGAATGATGTACAGCGACGTTGGAAACACCAAAAGTCGCTAATAATAGACATAATCATTGTTGATCTGCCCTCAAGAATGAAGGAGGATACATGAAAAACCACTTTCAAGACCAAAGAAGATTTGTATGAATGGCTTGTTCTTCCTTTTGGTTTATGTAATGCACTAGCTACATTTATGCATTTAATGAATGATGTATTGAGGAAGTTCATAGATACATGTGTTATAGTGTATGTAGATGACATATTGATCTTTAGTGTATCATGGGAGGAGCATTTGATGCATTTGGGACAGGTTTTGGAAGTGTTAAAAAAAGAACAGCTATTGTGTGATTTGAAGAAATGTGAGTTTGGTAAAGAATATTTGACTGATTTAGGCCATGTGGTTGGAGGAGGTCAGCTGAGAGTAGATCCCACAAAAGTATAATGGAACATTTTATGCTCAGTTTCATCTAGATGCTTTATTTCACGATAATGGAACATTGATTGTGATCTAAAACATTTGTTTTAAAATTTTACACTCAGTTTCATCGAGATGCTTTACTTCATGATAATGGATCATTGAGTCTAATCTGAAACATTTGTTTTAAAATTTTACGCTTAGTTTCATCGAGATGCTTTATTTCATGATAATGGATCATTGAGTGTGAGATCTGAAACATTTGTTTTAAAATATTACGCTCTGTTTCATTCAAATGCTTTATTTAATAATAATAGATCACTGAGTGTGATCTGCATGACCGAGAGTGCATGAGAAGCATCAGAAAATTTTTAGGAGCCATACATTCCGATGCTTCTCATGCACTCTCGGCCACACAGGTTGTTGAAATCGTTTGCCATTGCGCCAAAAGCTCGAGCTGTCAACGCTCGCTACAAACGCCAGACTTAACCCAGATCCACGGGAGGCTCACTGCCATGTCACGAATCCCAAGGTTAGCGTTGAACGCCTCACTGACAAGGGGGCAGCTCACTGCTAACAATCCCCCCTCAACGCAACCCGAGGGATTCAAACCCGTGACCCATGGCTCTAATACCAATTGTTGGAATCGTTTGCCATTGCGCCAAAAGCTCGAGCTGTCAACGCTCGCTACAAACGCCAGACTTAACCCAGATCCACGAGAGGCTCACTGCCATGTCACAAATCCCAAGGTTAGCGTTGAACGCCTCACTGACAAGGGGGTAGCTCACTGCTAACACAGGTGTCCTCCACTCCTTCATCAGCAAACTGCACGCTTCTGTCGCCCTCGAGATTTTTCTTGTGCTTCTCTAGTCCAAGAATTGTAGGCTCTGGCTCTCCGATTAACAATTCTTCAATACATCGGATATTGTCTTCATGTGTCTCCGAGAGTGAGTCTTTCGACGATCCGACTTCCCACTAATCTTCATCGAGTGGTGGTAGTCATACGGTTGAATTGTCCGCTTGGTTCGCAAGATATTCGTGTGCTTCGTCGAGGAGTGGTAATTGCCTCGCTAGTTCCTCCCACTCTGCGTTTCTGTATTGCCGTACTATAGGAATTTCCTTTTCTTCCTGACTACGACTCTGACTACGACTGACACTTCTACTCTTGCTCCGCTCTTGGGATGGATTCCGACTCTCGGGCCGTAACTCCTCGATTTCCTCAACTATTCTTTTTAGTCTTCTTCTTCTCTTTGTTCCTTTATTCTCAGAGACCTTCTAATCTCCTGATCTAGTGTTTCGTGACCGCTTTGTGGTTGCTTCCTATCTTTGTTCGTGTATAAGGGCATTAATTGTTCCGCGTACAACATTGATCAGTGTTGCGTTCTTCCTCCTCTCGTCTCGTACGCTCTTCGTACCGCTGCAGTACTTGTTGACGACGTTGCTCTCTCTCTCTCTCTCTCTCTCAAGCAAGTCTTGCAAAATTATAAAGTGTCTCGTCAGGAGTCTAGGGAGACAATTCAGGAAGTTGTCCACTTAGTCATTTACAAGCAAGTTATCCCAAATTTCATCCTCTAGAACTTCCCTCCTGTCGGCTTCCCTTCGTACGTGCTCCCTGACCGGCATGTCCCACAACTGTACGAAGTCTTCTGTGAGATTATCTTCACGTTCTTCGTTGGCCTCAATAGGTTCTTCTGTCAGTCATCCCATTATAATGCCATCTATCACAAACTACTCAACCCGACTCCATATAGGCAACAGCGCCAAATGTTTACTGCCTAATTAATCGGATTTGGAATTCACAGAGTAAATAGAATGTACTTGAAAATGTAGCAGCATCGTAAATAAGTCACATCAAACTGATATTGCTATTATGTTCAGATATGCTCTTATACAATATAACAAGAATATCATGCAAGTGCAGTCCCTTCTACAATACCATGCTCAACATATAAAGTTAGCCGATAGTTGGTCAGTGATGCCAACTGCCGACAACCGTCATAAACTACTCACAACTGTCGGAAGGACAACTAACCTCACCAACACAAGCAACCCGAAAGTAATAAAATGTACTTATGCAAAACTAGTGTTTACACACTTGCAAATCCAAGATGCAGAAAGAAGGAATGTATATTGCATATGCATCTCCCGGTGCCTACTAGACTATGAGAAAGTGTTTCCATGGATTTCATGGGTGGATTACTAGTCAGCAAACATGGGTATGATTATTTTTTTGTTGTAGTGGATAGGTTCATTAAGATGTGTATCTTATCTCCATGCAACAAAACAATAACCAAAAAAGAGACGGCAAATTTGTTCTTTAACTAAGAATGGGTGCACTATGGGCTACCAAGATCAATTGTTTCAAATAGGGATGTTCCTTTTTGTAAGTTTTGGTCCACTTTGTGGGAGAAGATGGATACTAAACTTCAAAAGTGCATGACCTTTCATCCCCAATTAGATGGACAAATGGAGGTGGTGAATCAGATGTTGGTACAGCTCATACGTGGTTATAACAATAGGATGCCAAAGGCTTGGGATGATTCTTTGCCCTATATCCGACACTTTTACAAGGCAATTCAATCCTCTATAGGGCAATAACCATTTGAGGTACGTTTGGGATAACTACCAACCAGTCCACTTGACGTTGCACTTGAACAGCAAGACGAGCAGAAGGATTGGACTTCGAGGTGACAAAAGCCACGAAATTCATTGAGACGATCTGTGAGATCCAACTCAAGGTGAAGATGCAACTAGATAAGACTCAGTTGAAAGTACAAGAAAAGACATGATCAGCATCGCACAATGGAGCATGGTCTCAAGGTAGGAGACAAAGCATGAATGTCTCCACATAAAAAATTAATGCAAGGACAAGCCAAGAAAACTAAACCCTTTAGGTACAGACCGTTTACCATCTTAGAGGCAGCTAGGGAAAATGCATTCAAATTGAATCTCCCTCATTACATGAAAATCCACACAATGGTCAATTGTGAATATCTCCAGCCGTACGAGTCATCCATGTTGGATGATGAAGAAGATGAATCAGTGCTACCTTTAGTGGAAGACCTAGATTATGACAAGAGAGCAATACTTCCCGAGGATGTGGTACTTTGGAGGAAGCAAAGAGAGACCAAAAAGGACATTCTTAAGTCTTGGCAAGTGGGCCTCAAGGGTCAAACTGTAAGACCCTTGTCTAGATTCTTGATTAAACACACAAATTTCCTGATTTTTAACTCTGTTGGCATTTCGTCAAGCACTTTGCATGCATTCTTTTATGAAGTAATTCTGATTGCAAACACTTTCAACATCCAAGACTAAATTTCTGAATCATAAATATATTATAAAATCATGACAATTCTTGCAGATTTCCCATAGGCATTTTGTCAAACAATTGGCATACTGCTCAATACATGTGCCTTTTCAATCAAAATGTGTATTTCACAAATAACTAGTTGCAATGATTTCACACAAATCAGAATGCAAATATCACTGTATTTTTTTATTGAAATTTCATATTTTCCATTGCTGATATATAATGTTAAAACCCAGAAATACAAAATTGATGTGAAATATCATAAATAATATCTTTTTGCTGACCTGTGACTGCTGCTATATCAGAATAAATCAGACTTTGAAATAAATCAGAAATTATTTCTGATTATTCCAATAGCCTTAAGACAACAAATTCACCTTTTATTTGATTGCTTTCCCTTTGGAACCTTATATGGTCAACTTAGGATGTACGGCAGCCTTAGGGAATACTTCCTAGCTATTACCAAAGGCTGCGTTGGGATTTATGAAGGCTTTTAAGGCCTCCAAACTTGGTCTCCATGGTACGGCTGGGTTGGCTTTGACCACTCAGCTGTTAGTTTTTTTCTGATTTATCATTTTCTTTTTCTATTTTCCTGCAACAAACTTGCACACGCAGCACCAATAATTTTCTGAATTTATCTGTGATTCCACCACTTCACACACTTCATAGAATCTTCAATAAATCTTCACACAAAATATCAAATTTGTATTTGCAAACAAATCATAAAAATTTGCAAATAAACCCTCTTGTGACCACACCTGTAGAATGATAAATCTTCCGCACAAACCTTCAACCTATAGAAAAATATCTCTTTAAAGCTCAATTATCTCTCCAAACTGAATCAATGAAGCACAATGTGAATCTTGAAGTGAATGCACCAAATGGGTAGGCTTGGGTTTTCGTCCAATCCACCTAAAATCCCAAGGGTTTTCATCATAGGGTTTGTTGAACCTGTAGTTGCAGCTCACAAGGAAAAACTCCAATAGCAAATATCAAATCAATTTCTAGAAACCATGTTCTCAAGCTCATTTTCTGATACTTGGTCTAAGAATTCGTCATGAATGAAATACATAGAACTTGTGAAACTTCAAACAATAAAAAAACTCTAAAAATCAAATAGGTGATCGATAAATACAACAACTACCTTTTTACTAGTGTTGTGGAAAAATTGACAGACATAGTGTTCTATATTTTAGAAGGGCTAAATGTAATGTCCCCTTTTTCGGAATGTTCACAGATATCAGAATGTTACAAAGATAAGGTCTTCAAAATGATGATGAAGAGGTGAGCAGAAGAGATAATGCCCTCTTTGAGGAGCATGCATATCTGCTAGATAGCACAGTTTATGATTTTCATTGGTGTATGGATAATCCTCTTTTTGAAGATGACTTACAGCTCAATGAATTTGAGCTGTCAGCTTTGGAGGAGAGTTTTATGCCATATGACACGGCTCCCTATGGACGGCAAGTGGACGGAGAGGGAATACAAAATATTGTTAAGGGTGAACAAGATGCTAGTCTCTTGTTTGACGTTTTACCCTTATTTGTCCCTGATGATGACTTTGAGGTCATTGACACTTGTTTGCATGAAGATGATATGAGTTATGTTTCAACTGGACATCATGAAGGCACTGCTACAGCTACAGGCGATTTTGAGGTAACTGTTTCCCACTGTGAAGACCATGTAATAGATGATTTTCTAGAGCTTTGTTTGGGGCAGTTATCTCTGATTAATATGGATCATGTTGAGAGCATATTTCTGAGCTCATTGGCTGGGCCTGTTAACATTGAGGCTGGATGTTCAAGTGTGGGTCAAGTTGTTGACCTGCAGGGTGAGGAGGAGAAAATCATTTCTGATTTTCTTAGCAGCAAATTTTACACACCAGTGTGTGCCAAGGAATACAAAACAGAGAAGAAACTTGAAGATTGTGAGTCTTCACATGAAGTGCCTCAAATTTCAAAAGTATATGCTAATGGTGTGAATTTAAATTTGAATCATGCCTTTGATTCAGTCATTGAGGAGCACATTAGCATTAGTGCAGCTGGGCCACAAGAAATTGCGTAGTCTTATGACATGGCCCAGCATGAAATTACACCTGGGCTGGATGAGTTTCATCATAATAGTTTCCCTCATGCTGATATTTATGCAGGCCCAGAAATGCATCATATTGACATGGGACTTGAAGATAAGTGCTTATATGTGAGTCAGCATGATGATGAATCATATTATCTATGGCTGCCTTGCCCTGGTAAAAAAAATTTCAATCTTCAGCATGATGATATGAATGTTTGTATTTTGTATGTGCATGCATGCAAAATATTTTTGTTCCTAATGTTGGGTGATGTAATGTCCCCATTTTGCAAGTAACTTAAAAAGGTTCTAATTGTGAATTAATTTTATAAAGTATTTTAATTGCTTTATAACATTAATATTTTATTAAGTTACTTGAGTCAATTTAAAACACTTTATAAAATAAAGTGTTATTGTGTACACAAAAACAATCATTTAATAAAGTTAAGTGATTGAGTACACAAAAACAATCATTTAATAAAGTTAAGTGATTGTGTATACAAAAACTGTCATTTAATAAAGTTAAGTGATTGTGTACATAAAAACCATCATTTAATAAGTGATTGTGTACACAAAAACTTTCATTTAATAAAGTTAGGCCAGACCTATTTGGAGTCAGGGCTTTATAAGGAGAAGCTGGGAGTCATTTGAAATCATGTTTTTGACTTGGTTTTTGCATATTGAATTTATCTCTTAGCTAAAGACAAATTTCAGTCCAATCAAAGTGATGATTCCTTGATAACTAGGGTTTGGTGATGGCCCCATTCTCGTTTTGAGAGGTAGATGCAATCAGTATTCATCATAGAGCTTAAATGGCATGTTACTATGGAGTGTTTTTGTAAGTTCTAAGGAGAATAAGGCAGATTTGATTGCATAATGGAATTATTTGGCTTCTAGACACAAATTGATGCATTTTGGCATGATGGTGCTTCAATTTTGAGGAGTTTGGCTTTGTGGGTTGGCTGGAAATTCATCACAGGTTGTTGAAATTGTGTTTCAGATTTATTATCATTCACATTTCATTATATTTTAATCATGAGGTGCAAGCTGAGTCAAATCGGCATCTTTCTAGCATAGGCGATTTCATGATTTGGGCAATTTTTGCATGTTTTAGTGAGTTTCAGCATTTCTGGGCAGATTTCAGTCAGGTACTGGTGTATATCAGACCCAATCAGGCTTACATCCGTCATATATTCAGAGCATTGATCATATCCTATCATTCCAAGGGTCAAACAGCTCAATATCCAGCCCTATCGCTTCATTTTGGAGAAGGTTTTGCATGGTTTTAGCCTAGGGTTTGAAGGCAGATTTCATATCAGTCATATCAGGGTTTTGTTTCAGTCATATCAGACCTGAAAAAGTGTTGTTATAGTCACAAATCAGTCAAGGGTTGATGTGTTTTTCATCATGGCTACCTAGGGTTTCATTCTACTATCATTGGACTAGGGTTTGCTATGTATTTTGGGTAAATTTGCATAATGTATGTGATTTGATTTTCAAATCAGACTTGTTGATTGTAAGCTACAACCAAATGTCATTTGTAACCAGCCCTTGAAATAAATTAAGTGAAGCTTGTTTCCGGGTATGTCATTCTCATGTTTTTATTGATTTGATTTGAGCATAACTTCATCATAAGGTGTTATTTCATTGTGATATTGAAACCTTTCCATCTACACTACTTTCTAAACATATGAGTGAAAGCGGTTTGTGAAAATATTGATTGCATTAAGAGAAATTCAAATCAGAAAATTCATATCAGCAAACCAAAAATTTCAGTTGGAATTTCATAGCATTCAGAATTTCAGAGCAATATCCATTCGGGATATTACAGGTGATCAGTGCAGCAAGGGATTGAGGGAAATCAGCTCCTTCAATAGGCTTGTCTTTGACAGAGGCAAGTAACTTCACCAATTTTCTGCAAGGGTGGCCTACAGTGTCCCAAAATTTTGACTGCAGTCATTTTTTACTGTTTCTTTGTAAATATGTGTTTTGTGTGTTTCCATTCGTGTGTTTGTGTTGGTCTGCCCAGAGATATTCTGGATTCTCGCTATGACACTACTTGTCACACGTCCCAACTAGAGCCACTGTTGGTGCCCAGAAAAACCAGTTCCAAAGCACCCCATTTTGCCCCAAAATCCATCTTGAAATCCCACTTTGTGCCCTCTCTGTTGAACCTGTTATCCTATTTTGCCCCCTTTGGCCAAATAGTCTAAGATCCATGAGATCCTGGTGTTTCAGCTTTTGAGGATGCAAGGAAAAACATCAAAAAATTGTTGTCCCAAAAAATTCAGAGTTTTCCTTGTGTTTCTTTGCTTTGTCGGGATGTTGAAGTTCGGGCTTCACCTCTTCACTATGCCAAAAGCCAAAGTCTCAAACTCCACCCTCTTTTCTCCTTGCAAAAATATTCTAAGTGTTTTAGCACCGAAGTTTGGAGTTCTCCTCTTCTCCCTTCTTCCTCGGAAGGAGAAAAGGTCGGGGTCCGAGCTCCGACTCTTCTTTTGAAATCCAGCCAGTGCGAAGAGATTGTCGGACTTCGGAGTTCCATTCTTCTACCCTCTCTTCTGGAAGGCAAAGCGCGGAGGCCTCGTGGCCCGAGGCCTGACAAGGTAAATTAGCTAATTGTGAAGAAGATGTCAGAGGTCGGTCTTTTCTTCTTCATCCTTCTACTTCGGATGGCGAAGAGCCCAAGGGCCGACTTCCGCCGAAGATTTGTGGAAATAATGCTAATTGTTTCGGACTTTCGGGAGGCGGACATTCTTTCTTCTTTCTTCCCTCTTGGAAAGCTGAACGACGAAGGCCCAAGGCCCGATGTAATGTCCCCTTCTCATCAGTGATATCCAAGATTGACTGTTAGCCTATTCTAGAGGCTCGTAGGCTAATTGGAGGCAATAATTAGGGTTTCCAAATGTGTGGTGATCTCTTCTGAGCTTTCAGGGATCTATTTGTCAGTGTATGGCAGTTTGAGTGCTAGATTCATTCTAGGTTTTTAGAGAGCTTCAGGGTGATATGTCATGCATTGGCATCCGAGGACATTCTTGAGCTTACTATTTTTAGTAAGCACTATTTTTGGTAGCATGATTTATGCCAGAATATGGCGTGAAGTCTTCCTTGGCAGTTTCTTGATTGGGCATTGACAAGGATAATACAATATGGGCACTTTATTATTTTATTTATAAAAAGGCAACTTTGGCATAATTAAATATTATAAAGTTAAGTTGTACCCCTATGCCTAGGAGACACAACTTAAAGTTGTTTTAAAAGGTGGACCATGTGAGCATTTAACAATAAATTAATTATTTATGCCAAAGGGGAATGCCTAGGGCAAGTGGGAAAAAGAAAGGAAATAAAGTGTTTTTTTCTAATCCTAGGGAAAGTTAGAAAAATAAAGGAAATAAAGTGTTTTTTTCTAATCCTAGGGAAAAGTGAAAAAAAAAAAAGATTAGAAAAGAATGGAAAGAAATGTTTTTTTCTAATTTTTAAAAAGAATGTTTCTCACACATTAGAAAAGGATGGAAAGAAATGTTTTTTTCTAATTTTTAAAAAGAATGTTTCCCCCTCATGAGTGGCGCCCATATTGAAGAAGTTTCCCAAAGCTTTCAAGGAGGAAAATATAAAATGATGTGAAGGCTCTTCATTTGATTATTCGATATTGCTGATGATGAATGTTGTTGGATTTTTTATTGATCTCAAGGCTTTGAGGACGAAAACCCTCAGGGTTAACATTGGTTTTGGGTTTGAAAGATAACCCCTAGCCGATTTCTACGGAGCAGTTTCATACGGAGGTTGCATGTGGGCTTATTGGAGATTTTAGATTTCAGTTGATATTTCCCTTTGCAGTGTTTTGGTGGGTGATCAGTGTTTTTCAGTTTTAGAGTGATTTCAGTGGGTTTTTATCAATTCTATGTTGCGGGTTTTTATCAATTCTATGTTGCTGGTTTATGGATTGTTGATCACGGAATTTTATTCATAGCGGAGAATCGGTGACGGATTTCGTTTTGGGTATTTGTCCAATCCATTCCTCACCCTAAGGCGACCATATACTTGTGTTTTTAGAATTTTTTGAAGGTGTCTATGCGTGCATAAAATGATCTGCAACTTTCAATAGGGTTTTAGTGTTGGATACTGGACGTACAGGCCATAAGAGGTGTTTGCAATTGATTTGGGGTCATTCGGAGACTCGGTGTGGATTTTATGAGCATTCCAGTGGTTTCCAGCACTTTCCTATTGTTGTGCCCAATCAAAATTTTTGCTTCATTAAGGCATTTTGTAAGAGTACAAAATTTTTCGTCAAAAAGTCAAAATTTCTAAAAATAGAAATTTTCTATTTTTAGAAAGTTTCTAAAAATAGACGTCAAATTAGGTTTTCTGGGTTTCTTGAGATACGGATGCTGACAAAATTTTCTAAAAATAGAAAGTTTCTAAAAACAGAATCTCTGATTCAGGAGTCATGCTTGATTCTAATTGGCTGATTTTGCTTCACGATCAATGTGGTTCAGACGGAATCTACAAAAGATCGAGTTTTCTCTACTGGGTCAATTCTGCTTTTTTAGGTGGCGAAGCACGAGCTCCGAAGCCATTAATAGAGGAGGTTCATCTGCCAGGGGTCAGTTTCAAGTTTTCAAGGCTGTCCAGACAACGCAGAAATGTCAAGCAGTCATCAACCGGCGAGAAACAAAGAACGGAGCGTGATGAATCCAGAAGGTGAAGAAAAGTTAAAAATCCTCAAAAAATGGTTAAGTCTGGAAATCCCAGGCGCCCCTGGAGGCTGGGGGTGCCCAACCTTAGCAGACTTAGATATTTTTTTCGTATTTTTCATAAAATGTTAAAAAAGTTTCTGTCAGTCAGTTTATGGGTGGAGAAAAGCAGTCATTCTGGTCAACAGGTCCTGAAAAGCTGGGAATCACGTCAGATATACCAGGCTATCCAGTCCATCCTGCATCCAATGGCAGTTGTCTGACAAATCATCGAAATCAAAGACAAAAAGCAGCTGCCGACACAGGAAACGAGGTAAACTGTAAACAAAAATTGAAAATCATAAAAATGACTAAGGCACAGTTTCCCAAGCACCCCTGGAGGCTAGGGGTGCCCATCATCCTCAGACTTAGAATATTTTTCACGTTTTTTGAGAAACGTCAAAAAGTCTTCATCAGCCCGATTCCAAGGGGTCAAAATCAGTCGAACTTAGTCGAAATGCCCGTAAAATCTGGAAATTCATCTCAGATATGTTCAGGCTACTCAGATCACCTTTCATCCTACTTCAGCAGTCAGTCGGACGACCAGAAACGAAGATCGAACAGGACTTGTGGCACGCAAAACGGAGAAATGGAACGAAAGTTGAAAAAATCCAAAAATTTTCGAAGGTATGAAATCCTGGACACCCCAGGAGGCTAGGGGCACCTATACTCACTAGACTTAGTTTATTTTTGCTTTTTTTGAAGAATGTGCAAATCCTCCTCCGTCAGCCCGATCGAATTCACAGGAATTCAGTTTGGCTCAATTTTTGAAGCAGGCAGAAGGTACAATCAATTCAGTTTTCATCAAGCTTGCCTACTTGACTGATCATCAATCTCAGTTTTACTGCAGCAGGCGAGATTCGACAGCCTAACTAGGTCCCACAATCACTGGAACGCGCGTAGAAAAAAAAATTGAAAAAGTTGAAAATATCAAAATTTGGCTAAGGCATTGAAACCCAAGCGCCCCTGGAGGTTGGGGGCGCCTAGGATCACCAGTGTTAGAATTTTTCATGATTTGATGATGTCATCTATCAGCCGCTTCCCGATTTTCCTCCGGTGATGGTTTCCAAAAGTCAGATTTGCAATCAAACGTCGTCGGATCGTCAGTTCGAGGCTGGGGATCAAATCAGGAATGATAAAGTTTCAAGATGCCATGATTAGTCAGCTTTTTCAGTCAACAGTGACAGTTAACCATCTTGTTGAAGTCAAAGGTAGGTCATGTTGCAGTCAGAACGAGTGCAAAAGTTTCAAAACGAAGGAAAAATTGGCTAACACTTTTGCAACTTCGCGTGTTTGATGACATCATCATCAAAGAAGCTTTTTCATCATCTCACACATGAAGCCATAGGCAGCTATAAAATAGGGATTCTTCTTATTCGAGTATATCAACTTGGATTTGTGCTTTAAAAGTTGCTTTCTTCATGGATAAGATTCAAGTTTTATGCTTTCACAAAGAAAGCCGCTTTTTCGCTCTAAAGTTCTATAAAACAAGCTTTTGGCCTGCTTATTCATTACTTTGCAAGTTGCATCCAGAGGAAGAAGATTATTGTTTTCTTCTCGCGAAGATTTGAGAACCCAAACGGGGTGCTTTTTCAATGTTCTTCATAGTTTCGAGATTGGGAAGCATAGAGGCACGCTTTTTCAAGGTCCATCTTTCTAGGGCGTCATTTTTCAAAAACAAGGCCGGAGCTTTTTCAGTTTTCATCGAAATGGGTCCACCTAGAATTTCGTCCTCTTAAAGATTGGAAATTTTTATCTTTTCGAAAATCTATTTTTTTGTTGTTTTTTTGGGAAATCCTCTGCTTATTCAAAATCCGACGATCTGGGTTGCTTCAAAATGGGATTGTCTACAAAACCCATGTGCCAACTTTTTCTCTCGAAATCAGTTTTTTTTTAAAATCAGCCAACAATTTTCAGCTTTTTGTCCAAAAAATTTCCCACATAGGCATGTTCACAGTCATTCTTCAAGTTTTTCAGTACGCAGTACTCTCCAATAGAGATCAAGCCTAAAACGGCATTGGTTCATGATTACCTAAGAACTTTCGAGACAGATTTGCATAAGGTGCTTCCAGTATTCAATTTGCATGCTTTGGAAGATGCAGGAAACATCGCTATCAAGAATCTAAGTCACTCCAGGTTGCTTGCAGCAGCTTCATTCCCCATCACAGTGCAAAGTATTGAATTCGTGATTGCTTGCACTAAGCATTACAATTCAGTTACAAGAGAAATCCAATCAGCAAATGGACGTGTGCTATGCAGCCTCAGGCCAAATGACATTGAAAAATGCTTTTCAATACTAGTATGGAAGGAGAACTTAGTCATTTCTATCGAAGAATGCAAGAGGGTGTGGCATAATGATAAAGAAAAGTATCGGAAAAAGATTGCTCAAAAGTGGTTGAAAGAAAAGCAGAATGTTTTGCCAAAGAATGTTGGACATGGAGAGTTCAAGGAAGAACATGCAATAATGATTACTCTGTTGAGCCGAATCATAGGTCAAGCAGAAGCTAACAAATTTCAGCCTGGATGTTTTACATCATGTCCTAGATTGTTGATAGAACAGAATACTATGATTGGGCAGCACTAATCAGTGATAGTCTCCACCATCAGATAATTGATTTTCAAAGGGCCCATGAATTCCACATGATGTCATATCTCGTATATCTAATGGCCTTTCAAGGTCAGTTTAGAGGTTTGAATATCGTCGGAACTCTGGGCGTTCAACATGTATATTACCATTTCCCGCAATTAGAATTTTCTCAGGCTGAGCGACATTATAAGCAGGTAAATGATGCATTCCTTATGCATGCGGTGCGAGATCTGGATAATGAATTGCATATACGGTTTTTAGCTGACACCAGATTGGCAATGGCAAAATGGGTTGATTGGTTTATCCAGTTTCCCACTTTCTCCTACATCAAAGTATATGGTTTCTCAGGAGAGCCAGCCATGCTGCCAAGGTATCCTACGGATGAGGTAGCGTTCATGGAATTTCTAAAGCAAGTCTATGAAGTTCATACATTTCTGCGTAGCAGGCGCAAGGCGGCTTTCAGTTTTCCGATTGGGATGGGTATTTACAAATGCAGATCTGGAGCGGATGCCAAAGTAATTGGTAGTGAATCATCCAAGTATGGCCTTAAGTTTTTCAACAGGAGGACTTCATACGATCTGCGTGGTGTTTTTGCATCACACCTTGGTCAAAATTGTGTACATGCGCCTGCAGTTGAAGATTTCTGGGCTAATTGTGCAAATGAATTCGAAGTGCGGAAACATAATTACAGCAGGTTTACCCTTCAGCAGTTGGCAGATATCTTGTCATAAGATATAGAAGGTTTGTCAGATGATGGTGGTGAGGTTTTACTTCCCACATATTTCAAAGATCAGGTCGAGCAACAACCACTGTCACCAATTAATTGGTCCGCCCAAGAGAACCTCAATTGAAGAAAGAACGAGTTAGGTTATCAAAAACAGCATGATATTCTTGAATAATAAGAAGCGGAAAGAAGCCATTCCGATTGCAGAGCCGCCAGTTGTTCAACCATCAGTACCTACCACTTCCAAACCAAAACCAAGGGTTAAAGCTATGAGCGTCCTTCCAGAAGGAACAAAAATGGCTAAGTTGAAAAGGAAAAAGGTTGTCTCTAGTTCATATTCAGGAGGAACAACCAGCAGTTGCATCAGAAGTTCCCATTGAACTAGCACCGCATGTTGAAACAATGCCTTCAGTTCATGTTTCTCCACCTTCATCACCGAGCTCTTCTCCCATTCATATAGATTCAGAGTCAAACTTGCCGGTTCATAACACTGAGACACATATTGGTTCATCAAGAGTTGATGAAATCAAAACCGAGCTTCCTAGAGAGGTTGGCCCATCCTAGCTTGAAAACATTTTGGATAGGAAGAGGAGAAAGCCTTCATATCAATTGAACTTGACAGAGCTTAATAGCGTCTACCAAGACAAAACAGACAGGAAACTTAAGAAGCAAGTTCACATTGAAAAGAATGTTGATGGAAAAATTGTCCTTGAAACTGCAACACTGCCAGAAGATAAGAATGTTAATGAGACCAAGGTTGATGACTTCAAGGTTGTCAAAGCTAATCTTGGTAGGAGTACCCGACACACAGATGTAAATCTCTTTGAGGTTGCGGCACATAATTTAAAGGAAAGGGTGTTGAAGGACGGAGAAGATAAAGCAGCCCTCAAGGCTGAAAATAGGCAGCTGCAGCAATATATTTCCAATCTTTTCCACGGCACTTCACAGGCCGACTTACTGCTTCCTCAGATTTTGGAGTTATCGGTCGATCAATAGCAGCTGAGTCAGTTGGTCATTTATGGAAGGCATATGAAGGATTAGGTGGAAGAATTTGTAACTAAAGGCAGAGTTGTACTTTCACAGATCTATCAATTAAAGTACAACGCTCATGATCTGCGTCAAGGCATTTAGGGGTTACAACAGACTATGGCTAAAAACAGACCGGTGTTTGAGATCATAATCTCCGACTTGAAGATCATATAATTCCATTGATTCAACAGACGATAGGAAGATTGTTTCTACTTGGAAAGCATAGTATCTTTTCACAGTAAAAACCTATGACAGTATAATCTCAGAGTTAGCGGAATGGAAAGAAAAAGTGGTAAATGTTCTCAAGTTCATGAGATCTTTTGTTTCTCAAATCCCGTGTTCATATGAGAAAGAAGATGGTACCCTGTATGATCTCAGGGAAGTACAAACAGAATTCCAAACTCTCGTCCGCAACAATTTTAATGGTGATCTCAGTGCCGGCAAGATGGATCGTTTTGCTGCCATGACAGTAAAATTTGGCAAAGTTGTGAGCGAAGTTCGTGAATTCCTTCAGATGGTTGCAGATGGTGAAGAAATGTTAGAAAATCAGAATATCATCTTAGAGAGTATCAATGTTCCTAGCAAAGATGCGGTCAGTAGCTTTTTAGAAAATATTATTTCCCAAAATATCAATGGATAACATCACCAATAAAGCAAGAATGTAGATGAGGATGTGACTCAAAAGAAAGCAGCTTTAACTCAATGCTTTTTGTTTTAAAGCTTTTGCTTTCATTCAAAACTTATCAATCCTTAAAATAGTAAAAATCACTTTGTAATAGTTGGAGCTTTCTTTGCTTTAAAGCAAATTGTTTTAAAGCAGTTGTTAGTTGTAATCTTTGTCTTAGAATAAAAAAAAAGCTTGCAAGTTGGCAAGTTAGTTAGATAAAATCAAGGAGATTTTAGGGTTCCCTACTCCTTTGATTTAGTATAAATAAGGGCAGCCTTGCCCATTGTAAGAGAACTGTAATTGTGATAGCAAAATTTGTTGTGCCTATTCTAGCCTGCAAAAATTGTTATTTCAGGTGCTTGTTCACTCTGTGTTATCTGTTATCTAGTGTTATCTGTTATCTAGTGTTTGATCGCATATTGTATGTTGCCTTTTGCTACAATATCATTGTCCTGGAGTTGTAATAACTTTATGATATTGAGAATAGAAATCTCATACCTGCCAGTTGCTTTAATTCTCTGTCTCACAATCATCTAGTTTTGTCGTCAGATGTGTGGCTTGCGTAATCAGGCAACAATATCATTGTCCTGGAGTTGTAATAACTTTATGATATTGAGAATAGAAATCTCATACCTGCCAGTTGCTTTAATTCTCTGTCTCACAATCATCTAGTTTTGTCGTCAGATGTGTGGCTTGCGTAATCTTACTTTCAGTTTTCATCTTAAAGTACAATGAGTCTTCTGATATGATCTGGAAGAAGTTTATTTGAGCTTTTATGTTAAAAAAAAATCATTCTCTGTTAACTTTTGATTCCTATGCTCTGAATTTACTTAGGTGATCAAAAGCGTCATTTAGTTTAGGCCTAGCTGTAGTTAGAAGTTCAAAAGAAAAACCTCTGCTGCAGCGATAGAGTTTTATAACCTTGTGCTCACAGCTGAAAAACAAAAAGATAGGCAAATTTATTTTATTTATCTTTTAAGTAATCATCAGCAAAAAGGGAACTTCCCCTCATAATAGAAGAGCAGTTTATCTGTGCATAGCTGTCTGTTTTCAACTCGCATTCCAGAGGTGCAAATTGAAACGCCAACATCTATCAGGGTAAAAAAGTACATCAGATTTCTATACCTTTGAGTATTTTGATATTTGTACTTTTGAGTTGTAAAGACTTGCTGGAATATTGAATAAATAAGGCTCTTGTTTAGTTTATGCTTGTTCTTTGTTTATGTTTTTGAAAATAAATGTTCCTATGTTGTTATATGTTGCTGTTTTGATCTGAAATTAATTGGAAAAAAATAAGAGGGACATTACACCCGATCTTCCCAAAGACTCATATGGACGCATGGCGGGTTGGCGCTCTAAAATTTTCAAAGAAAGGCTCCTCAAATGTGCACCATGCTGATGCGTGGTGCCTTCTGTCAGGTTCTTCCTTCAAAGAGTCTAAGCCTCACGATGGGACGCATGGCGAGTTTTCGCAGCGTCTTAAACCTAAAACAAAAGAGACTCTGCAAGCAACGCCAAGTTGACACCTAGCAGCTTAGTGGCTTTTCGCCAAGACTTAGTGCTTCGCCAGAGCTCCCAAGCACCTTCTCGAGCCCGCAAGATCCAGCGTGGTGATAGGAAGTCCTGAGGCCCGAACTCCGAAACTCCGACAGACCATGTTTTCACTGTGCAAAATGCGATTCGACTGCTCAACAACCCTCATGGTAGCCATTAATGCGTCTTCAAAGCCCGATTTCATGTGGGAAATAGATTTCTCGTTTCCCCATGTCACTGTCCCTCATTTGCATTGAATTTCTTGTATCCATGCCATGGGCAAACCTCCTGTTTCAGCGGATTTCTCGGGCGGAGTCACATGGGTGCGCTCCAAGGACACTGAAACGAGTTTATTGCAGCATGGGCGATGGTTCCTTCTTGTTGACTATTCTTCCTCTCTTCCATGGCTGCTATAGTAAAGATGAAATGTTATATATGCATGTTAGAAAGATGTAAGAGTTGTTGGTCGCTGAGCCAATTGTCTGGTCTGAGAGAGCCTAAGGAGTTTCTCTGGCATCAACACACGATTTGTCCAGTTATAAGTGAAGGGATATATTCAGTATTGTGTAGGAAGGTTTTATATTGTAGATTTGAATGTAGTGGATGTCTCCATGGGAGTTTGTAGTGATTTTGGTAAATGTATAATCGCAGTTATATATTTTCCCTTGCCACATTTGTTGGTATGATTGTAACAGAGGCTTGGAGGGGTGTGACAACACCTAAGTTAATACAATGATTGTATTTGCCATTTCTTTGTTGCATGTGAATCATTGCAGTTCTCTTTTGGATTATTAAGTATGTCCATTGTATGAAAGTCTATCTAAAGTCATATATAGTTCTGTTGATCCTTTACTGTGTATTTCCTTTCCTCCTTGCATTCTATGACTCTGTTGCCCAATAGAATAGGCACCGCTCTATATTGGAGAGGGACCAAACAATCTTTTAAAAACAAACAAATCTTTCATCTGTGGTTTAGGGTAAAAACCATCTTTCCTGTGCATGTATATTCGCACAGTTGAAATCAGCTATGTAGGGGTTACGTGACAACCAATTATTCTTGACTTAGTGACAACTTTTGGAGTCAAGATGATGAGTTGGGTTTGGTTGTCCAATATTTTTAGTTGTTCATCTGGTTTGAACTTAATACCTATTTAGGTATACCCCTTGGAATATCCCTCCAGAGTTCAAGCTAAGCTCAAAGTGCAGAGGAGCATACCAACTCCTGTTAGTTGGCCAAAATCCCCCTTAACTTGTTGATAAACCTCTTCCTATCACCCTGACGACAATCCCTGGCCTAGGTTTTAGGAATGTTTTAGAGTTTTGGGTTGCAGCTATTTTGGGTCCCAACAAGGCCAATTCTCACACCTCAGGATTTTTGGAGGGCATTTCGAATATTGGAAGTGACTTGACATATTTTTCTAATGTCCTTGATGCATTTACCTTGAATAAAATAATTTACCAACACATGGAGCGAACCACTTTGAGAAATTGTATGGAAATTGATCTTTTGACGATCAGCTTGGCGTAGGGCATGTTTCATTCTTATTGGCTTGGATGACTTGGGAAGGAAAATTAAATAATGATGCCTATTCTTTGGTGGTGTGTGGAAGAAGATGACTTGGAGGAGAAAAGAGTTAGTTTCAAATTCAAATCTTTAATTTGAATTTGTGGAGCCATGTTACCTTGAAGGTGGTCGGCCAAGTAAGGGAGTGCCTAGGTCGGCCTAGGGAATATTCTTCTAATTTGAGCGTCAAGAGCTATCAATGGAAGGTCGGCCTTATGAAGAAAAATAATAAAACATTAACATCTTTTCCTAGGTCGGCCAAAGTAAGGTTAAGTGGTAAGTCGGCTCATTGGAAGGACAAAAGATTGATTTTTGGCGTCAAGACTAGCTTAAAGGAGTCGGCCTTGGATAAACCTTGTGGTTTTGTGAGCCAATCTTTCCTTGAGGAAGGTCGGCCCTTTTTGAGGGAAAAATTTAATAAAATAAAAGTAATAAAAGATGGTCGGCCCTCTTGGAGGGAAATTTTCAATTCAAAATCAAATTTTATGACTCTAGGTCGGCCAAGAAAGGAAGGAGTAAAAGCATGTATAAATAGAGGGCGTGGAGGCATCAAAGGATTCATGCTAGCATATATGATTCATTCATTCAATTCAGATTTCGGGAGTTTATCTCTTGGATTGGAGCTTGAGACGAAAACCTTGAGTTCTAAAGAGGAGTTGGACGAAAACCTAGCTCTTCTATTGGCGAATTCTGTGACGTGAGTTCATTTGTGCATCATTGGAGGAGCAGATCTGCAAAATCAGATTCAAAGATCATTGTTCATTGGCGTGGAATTGATATATCTTTGCCTAGTTGTGTGGTGATTCACTCTTGGAGAGGAGCGACCTGTTTTTGGTGGTCAATTTGGGCTTGGCATTGCATTTGTGACTTCCGATCAGACATTCAGATCAGACCAGCAGCAGATCAGACTCTATTCGCCCATTTGGAGCAGCGATGTGGTAGATTTTTAGTGTCTTTTGCATAAGGGTTTCATACCCTAACCCTAGCGCCGCCATTGTGAGAGCTTTGGAGCCTCTTCTAAGTTGTTTTTGGTATGTATCAACCTTTTTCAAAGGTCTGATTTGTAAACAGCAGAGATCCGATTTATGTTGAGCATGTTTGCCTATGATTTTTGATGTAATTGCAATCTGATTTGTAGCAGCAGACTGAATAAATCAGAAATCAGATTTATTCCATTCATATGTTTGTATTTTGATGTCATGTATGGTTGGATGTGTTCATGATTGAAGAAGTAATCATAGGGTTTCATCATTGCTTTATTATTTGAGTATTTTGTGGCATATATGTTCGCTGTCCTTATCTTTTTGAAAATCAGAAAATCCAATCAGATCTAGGGTTTTGAGCAGAAAATTAAAGTGCAGAAATTTAGGGCAGAAATTGAAAGATAAAAATCAGAAAATTTTGTCAATATCCTATTCAGGATATTTCACTAAATTTGGCATCCTATGTCACTAATAAAACACCTTTTATTTAGTTGACTGAACTGGATCGTCAAACTATTCAATTTTGGTCAAAGCTAAACTAACTACTCAAGCTTTTCTGTCTAGTATTACATATCAGGAGAAAAATTTAGAAAAAGCAACAATGAATAGATTAGCATTATGTTGCTCAAGGGAAACTGATGCAAGCGTGATCCAAATTAACAGAAACAATTACGTATGGTTGCACACTGACCAGAAACTAAATCAACTAAGAGAGTGGTTGTTTCTGTAAAACTTGATGGGACTGAGAAATAATTGCACAGATTCATCAACTATTAAATAAAGAAAAACAATGAAAGCAATATGTCCATGGTATGTAAAATGGATCCCAGTTACCAATTGAACTTACAAGTATGTTAATCTAGGAAGAGAAGCAAGCTCTGCTGGTACAGGCCCAGAAATTTTGTTGTGAGACAAGTACCTGAACAAACAGTCAATCTTATTGAGGAACAATACCACTAGGGAAAATATGTAATAGTTATTATCACTTATTTTTATGTGGCTAGAAAGTATAGATAATATTATTTACAATATATAAAAAAAATTAAGCTTAAATGGGGTTTATTTGACACTTGAAGACCAGAAATCTGTATTACCTATATACTTACACAATTTCAAGATTATGTAAATTGGCAAGCTGTGAGGGAACGCCACCTGTCAAATAGTTGTCATTAATATACCTGGACAATAAACAGATTAAAAACATTACCACTTTATTGGAAAGGAAAGTTATAATCAGACTTCCACAGAATCATCTTGGGAATGGGTGGATGGACAGGAAACATCCCCTAGCTGTTGCTCTTACCTGTCTCCTCCCCATCCTCCATCCCCTCCCATCAAAATTTTATAATGTTTGACATCCCCGAGACGGCAGATTTTTTCCCAACCCATTCTATGAAAGTGCAGACATCCAGAGCATGCAAGGATGTCCCTGGGACATCCTTGCATCCCTAAACTGTCCCAGAGATGGCTGCCTGTCCCTGATGTCTTAGGAATTGCAAAAACGTAAGTAAAAAAGCACAACTAGAAACTAAAAAACATAAAACTAAACCTATAAGAGGCCCACTAAGGCCACTTACATACAACCCTGCTAAACGCATTTCATTTTTTCAAAACAAAAAAGAGGAAGAAAGAATAAGATAGAAAGCAGAATTCACAGCCAAGGGGAGGCCACCACAATTGCATTTTCTTTTGCATATTTGTCATTTCCTTATTTAAATTTCATTAATTAATAGAAAACGCTTTTTTTTCTTTTAAAAATATTTAAATAATCTTTATCTGATTTTTTAAACACATTAAAGAGTCCAAGCGGTTGAGCTTAATTGGTTAAAGCATTGAGTTCTCATTGTGGAGACCCAAGTTCAATTACCAAAGGGACATCTAATAAGTGGATTTCTAAGTTGTGACTCTTGGTCTTCCATAGTTGGCTTCCAGTGTGGAGTTAGTTTCTGAATAAGTGGATTTCTAAGTTGTGACTCTCGGTCTTCCATGGGCGGTTTCTAGTGTGGCTGCTTGAAAAGAGCTTGTATTGGTCTCATGGTTGTGCTCGCAAGAGCTTGTATTAGTCTCATGTTGATGCTCAGTTGAGCAGAACATTTGTAAATGATTAACAATATTAAAAAAAAACACATTAGAGAAATGAACAATGAAATTTTCCTTGTTCAATGGGTCAACGTGTTGAAAACTTCAATGTGTTAAACATATCATATTTATGATATAATTTTCTTTTGTTTTTGTGCACTTGAAATTTGCTCAAAATCATTTTTTGGGGGTTTGTAACAGTTGAATATACATTTTTTAAATTGTTTTACTTTTAGGGTTCATTTTTGTTTTCTTTTGATTTTCTAAGGCAAGATGAATTTCATGAGTGAAGAGGAGAACGAAATAACAGAAATAGATGGTGTGACTTGAGTGATCCATAAACTTGGGATGGCTATGCTGCACTTCGGTATATTAAAAAAGGATTTTAAAGTGATATGCTCTAATACTAATTTTGCATGCATTTAACCACCTATAGTGGTTGTTAATCACCATGACATATGCAATAAAAAACTAAACGAGAAAACATCTCAGATGCGAAAAATAACTTGCATCACACACAAAAATGCAACACAAGTTTACTCTACAGAAACCCTCAAATGGGCAAAAAACCCTAGCAAAAGTGAGCTATGCTCCTCATGCCATTCATCCACAATTGTACATGCTTTACAATGCCTCAAAGGGTCTTACAATACATTCGTAGATTGTCCTAAAATGAACATGACTTGCAGCTCCTCACAGCTATGTAGATGGGCTATAACATCCATAATTAGAGATGGACTACCTCCGCATGAAGGACTTTACCACCGAACTCCCTAAAATGGTACTGTTCTTTACACCTGCAATAATCCACAAACTCATTGCTTCAGCCCCACTGGCTCAGCATGCAACTTTTGCTGAAATGGGATGCCTAAAGGGAATGCTCTACCTCACGTGCACCAACATACTCTACCTCCTACAAGCACCCTCTACCTCTGCCAACTAGATTTAGCTCTCTAGTCAGCTAGGATGGCCCAGGCTAATACATAAACCAGCCCCGCATGCCTCCAGAAGATGTGACTAACTATGTCCTCCAACCCCTACCTCTACTGGTATCACTTCCACACCATATAACAGTCAAGTTTCCTCCTGTTGATTGGTTCACCTTCTGCCTCTTCACCTTCCACATGTCCCTTCCCTAACCATCATTGCCCAGCAATGATGGGCGTTGCTCAACCAACGTCCAAATAGCAATGGAATAGTTGCAACCAGTATCCGAATAAATGGCAGTCAACAAAGCATGACAATTGTCAAAGAAGGTAACTTGCACCTGCAAGAAGATCTAACCACACACCCAGCCAAGAATAGAAATTGCTGCATGTAGGGGAGATGAAAGAGTACCTGCCATAAGGGAAAATGATTGCCCAGGAAAAACAATTGCCATTAGAACTGCTAAATGGCCACCAAGAAGCCCATGCAAATCATGATAACTATTATCCTGTGTTCTACCACCTAGCAAGATGCAAACAAATGTGCATGGGAATGGACAATCGCCACTAAGGTTAAACCATTGCTATCCAAGGAACTGTTGCCACAAATCTGTCGCCACACCAACTAGGATAAACTAAACGCTACCCATAACTCTCCCTTCTTCAACTTCCCCTATCACTACCAAACCTCATTGTCGCCAACCACAAACTCACACATGGCACTCTAACCTTTTATGCAACTACTAGATAGTATCAAAGTTGTTCAATCACACACCCTTGCCATTCTAACATGCCTACAACACTTACTATAGGCTTCAATAAAGCCTTGGTCCATAATGTAGCATTACTAAAGCAAATACTATCAAGCTGCTACGTGTGTTCTTGTTAGTAACCGGAAGCAAAGATGGCTCTAGAATTAATCCTATCACTCCTAATACTACTACAGGGAGCTTCTACAGCAATCTAGATGCTTGTGGCATCTACTACAAGTGACTTGTAGCCTTGCTATGGGTGTCAATTAAGCTTGCTAAAGGTATCTTTCCGCCTTGCTATGAGTGGACTGAAACTTGCTACAGGCATCCTCCCTTGTCCCCACTTGTCCGCCTAAAACTGATCCACTTATGGATCAATAAGTGGGTGAGGGGAATAGCTTAGAGCACTCAATCTAAATGTTTAGTTGGGATTGCATCAATGTTTGGTTGCTCATCAAAGATGTTGGCCGAATATGCAAAGGGACCATTCCACAAAAAGAAAAAAAACACTATGGATAGTTTGTAATTATTCTTGACACAAACAAGCAAATAATTTGGAGGGGCAATGAGATTGGAAATGCACTATTTTTAGCAATGATTGCGAGAACAGCATTACTAGGGTTGATGTACGCAATCAAAATATCCCATGTAAAGAGGTTAACCTTTGTCCAACACTTGAATTTGAGTAGAGGAATGAAATTATTAGGTTGTAGATTGGGAAGTTTTCTACAACATCTACTAGTGCTCCTTCCTCTAGGACTTCTAGGAATACTTTTAGTATTACGACTCCTACAATTCCAACCATTGAGGTGAGTGTGATGGAACCCAAGGGAAAAGAAAGGCCACAAATTTAGCTTCAAGCCTAGTCATAGATATTTATATTTGAAGGCACGAGAGAATGCAGATAATGCCATTAGTAAATTCTTCTTTGCCTATAGTATTCCATTTCATGTTGCTTGGTCTCCTTTTACAAGGAGGCATTTCTTAAGCCATGCAAAGTAGGTTCATCTTATGTGCCTTTTGGCTAAACTAAATTGATAACCACCATCTTGGAAAAAATTATTTGAAAATTAATGTGTTGATTGAAAGGATGAAGGTTACATGGGTGACATGTGGGTTCTCTATCATCATGGATGGTTGGAAGGACATTAGCCACCACTCAATCATCATTATTATAGTCACATGTAAAGAAGGCCATTATTTCCTTAGGGCTATTGATTGTTTTATAACACACAAAGGCACTTAATTTAAATTCCATATTTTAAGGGATGCTACCGAGGAGGTTGGCCCAACCAATGTTGTACAAGGGGCTATAGATGGAGCATGTGACCAAGGAAGCAAGAAAGCCCGTTACCACTTGTACACACATCTACTAGACCCCATGTTATATGCATACAATGAGCAATGAACTTAAGGAAATTAAGAAATTGAGTGGGTAAAAGAGGTTATGATGAGTGCTAGAGATGTAGATTTTCATATGCAGCTACCACACCTCATTGGAATTGTTTGTCCTTTTCAAAGAATTCCTCAAACCAGTTGAGAACCAATGTGCATCCTTATTCATTTTAATACATATGATCCTTGAGTTAATAATTATAACACGAGTGGGCTAGGTGGGGGAACATGGGAAGAGGGTCAATGATGTGGTGACAAAGATTCTTTTTGGTGAGCTATCAGATACATTATATCCTGTAATGTCCCCTTCTCGAGCCTGATCTTTCCAGTGACCGTTGGCCTATTCCGGAGACCCGTAGGCTAGTCGGAAAGTAAAATTAGGGTTTCCTATTTTGAAGGATGCTTTTGCTTGAGGCTGGTTGTTTCAATGGCGGATTCTTTCTGGGTTTTCAGAGAGCTTCGCAGTGGTATGTTCTTCTTGGCATTCTGAGCATCTTCAGGAATTTACTTTTTTTAGTAAATTCTATTCCTGCCAGTGGGCCTGTTGGTCTCAACATAGTTGACTTTCCTCTTCAGTTGTCTCAATTGGTTTATTCAGTTTTTGGCTTCAGGATGCAGTTTCAGAGAGATAAGTTCATTTCACTTAAATAACATTATATTTTAATGTTATATTACCCCTTGGCCTAGTCTATTGACTTCATGTTGTTTTGAAAAGTGGTCTTTTGAGGGTGGCGCCTTCATTAAAGATTAATTTATAATTATTAAGGTCAAATTAAGCCTTAAGTGGGACGCCTTTATTTAAGTGAGGAATTTAATTAAAAGAAGTCAAATGGAAGATTTGAAGAAAGGGACGCCATCTCTTGGGATTAGGGTTTTGACTCTGGAAAAGAAGGTTAGGGTTTCGAGAAGGTCAACAGCAAATTATAAAAGGAAGCGTTGGGTTCTTTTTTCAGTATCTTTTTCTACAGGAATGTTATGCTGCCGGATTGGCCTTGGGATTGCTTCGAGGAATGTATGCCTCCTAGCTTGGCATTGCTTCTTGCTTGAAAGATAGCAACTAGTAGTGAATAGTTTAGTTTTGTGAGTTGCATTGGGATTTGAGCATTGTATTCAGCTTGTGCCTTGTTAGTTCAGTTTTGCATATTAGAGGTTTTCCAGATATTGCATTTTTAGCTACAGCAGATTGTTGTTTTTATTCGTAAATCTAAAAATACAAAAATATTGCTTCTGGGTATTGTTTCATTCTCTCTGTCTGTAAGGGGCGACCCTATTCCCAAAGTTATAGATTTTATTTTGAAGGCTGTGATTTTTTAAAAGGAAATCGCCCCTCATGCTGGGCCGTACCATTTGCCTTTCTTGGGAATTGTGCCATTAATTCATATCAGCTTTTTGAGTCAATTTCATGTGCCAATCTTGGGCGCCATCATCTTAGAGTCTTATTGCATTCTATTTCGTGAGATTTGGGTGAGTCTGGAGATAGTTGTGAGTGGATTTGTGAGTTACAGGGCTGTTGTTCGTGCACAGAAAACAAGACTGTCATAAATCAGATTTCGAGGCTGGTCTATTTAGTGCAATTTCAGATCTAAGCTTTATTACTCAGTAAAGGAAACTCATTTATCTTATTGCAGCTCTATTTATATGTTGATTCACATTGATAGCAAGACATTATCTTTCATATTGTAAGCTGGCAGTAGTACTGACAGTAGTGATTTTTCTTGCTTATCGTAATTTGTAATGCTCAACTTTCCGTTCAGTAATTGCAATTGTATTTCCTTTATCTCCACCCTATGGTAGCTCCTTTCCCATCCCGGGTTAGACAAGCACATTCTGGGTGTCGAGTACCTTCAACATTTTAGCTTACTTCTCTTTCCAGCATTGTAATTTCTGTTATCTCCGCCATATGGTTGCCTCATTTCTGTATCGGATTGAGCAGCACATACTTGGTGACGAGTGTGCTTTCAGTATATTAGATTGTAGGGATCCTCTGACCACATGCTCGTCGTTCGCCGGCGCATCTTGGTTAGAGTTCTTGCATAAGCATTTTGATTAAGATCCTCTGACCAATGCTCACACCTTGCCCACATCGGGATCCTGGTGTACATTCTGGTTAGAGTTGCTTCAGCATTGTTTTGGTTTAGCTGCTAACCTTAACGGGTGCATTGGTCTGTAAACTATTATTGAAAATTCAAAAAAAAATTGGCTCGGAATATTTCAGTGGTATCAAAGCCACGCATCCTGCCACCCTGTGAAAACAAACCTTCTATGAGTGACAGAGAACAGAGGTACTTAGCAAGAGAATACAAGAAGGCTACCAATCAGTTTCATTGGCATCAGGCTCCAGAAGGTCAGACAGCTTCAGAGGTATTAAGAGCCAATTGGGAGTCTTCTCCTGAAGGAGAAATGGGGGATAATGAGAGGACATCGGGAGGTAACAGAAATGATAATGGGAAAGAAAGAGAAAGATCATTAAGTCCAGCAAAGAGGTTCGAGAAGAAGATGGATACCTTAATGGATATGATATCTCTCATGATGGGGAGAATGGGTCAGAACCAACCTCCACTAAACAATTCAGGACATAGGGGAGAACACAGTGCCACCAATCAGCATAATGGACATGCTGCTCAGCCTGCTTCAAATAGCACATACATCTCTTCCAGGCCATTCAAACCCACCTTCTTGGCACCAGTAAAACCTCATCTTGATCCAGAAGAAAATGTGTCATTTGTTGAACAGTTGAGACTCGGCCGCGCTGAGTATGATTCTCTACCTGATGAAATTAAGGCAGATATGTCTTATAATGATTTTATGGATCATAAAAGGAAGGATAGAGGACAAGGAAGACATTATGAACAAAGGAGGACAACAGTTCATGGGGATTTGCATCAAGCTATCAACAAGGTTACACTTCCACACTTTGATGGGAGTGACAATAGTTTAGCCAGAGCTTGGATACAGAAGTTAGACAACTATCTAGCTCTTAGACCCATGGAGGAGGAGGAGGCGATTAAGTTCGCTACACTACACCTGGATGGGGTGGCGCACGAGTGGTGGTACCATGGTCTAGTCACCTTGGGTCATCGGTCTATCACTACCTATGATGAGTTCACCAATAAGCTCATAGAGAGATTTGAGAAAAAAGATCCAGAAGTGCATTTCAGAGAATTGGCACAACTTAAGCAATATGGTACAGTTGAGGCCTACATAGCTGAGTTTCAGAGGCTTTCAGTCATGGTCACAGGAGTCACTGAGAGGCGCTTGGTGATCCTATTCAGTGAAGGATTGACGGAGCCACTCAAGGGTTGGATTAAAGCTTTTGATCCACCCTCTCTACAAGAGGCAATGAAGAAGGCAAGAAACATGGAGTGGGCTGCTCCTAAAGCAAAGTTTCAACCCAAGCCATCATTTCACAAAAGAGATAAAGGAAAAAGACCTCAGCATAAGGAATTCAAACAGCATCAACCTCATGTCACAAGGTTGGATCCTGAGACACTTAATGAACTCAGAAGAAAAGGGTTATGTTTCCGGTGTAGAGAAAAATGGTCCCAAGATCATGTTTGCCCAAAAGGAAGCAAATTTCATCAAATTGAATACTATTCAGCTGAAGAAAGTAATTCTGATTTGTCAAACCAGCAGTTTGATTCTGAAGACAGTGAAGTGGAAAAGGTCCCAGAAGAATCAGAAGATGAAAAGGGAAGTGGAGGCACTTTGGCTCAACTTTCGAGCTTTCAAAGAAATGAATCCTTCAAAGTTCGAGAGATGATTAAGGGGCAACGCATAGTTGCTTTGATTGACACTAGAGCAACGCATAACTTCATTGACGAAGTTGTGGTGGCAAAGAAGGGGCTGCAAACAGAAGAGTTTGAAGGCTTCAAGGTTATGGTTGCTGATGGTTTTCACATCACCTGCACCAAGAAGATCTCAAACATGACCATGCAAGTGGGAAACTATGAGGTCAAGGACGACTTCTATGTAGTCAAAATTGGAGATACGGATGCCGTCCTAGGCATTCAATGGCTGCGTTCACTCGGGGAGATCACTCTAAATCTACAAACCATGGAGCTCAAGTTTCAATCCGAAGGGAAGAATGTAGTGATAAGAGGAATGTCTAATGGTGGTCCTCGTATTGTGTCATTCAAGAGGATGGCGAGGCTGATTCGTCATGATCAAGTTGAGTGGGCTGCAGAGTATGATTCTTCCTGCTAGTCCGGTTGAAACAAAGAGAGACTACCCTCCTGATATTCAATCTTTACTCACCAAGAAGAGCAAGGTGTTTGCGGATTTACCTCCTGGACCACCTCCTGATCGAGGTTCGGAGCATGTCATAGAGCTCAAGGAAGGAGCTAAACCAGTTATTACAACTCCTTATCGGTATCCTAAGAAGCAAAAGGACGAGATTGAGAAAAACATTCGGGAACTCTTGGAGATGGGCTTCATTCGTCCAAGCAAGAGCCCCTTTGCTTCGGCAGTTGTCCTGGTGAAGGACGGTACCATCCGCATGTGTGTGGACTATCGTGCTTTGAATCAAAGCACCATCAAAAATTGATATCCCATCCCGAGGATAGATGAGCTCATTGATGAGCTACATGGAGCCAAGTTCTTTTCAAAGATCGATTTGAAATCGGGTTATTACCAGATTCAGATGAGAGGATCCAATGTTGAGAAGACAGCATTTAGATGTCACTATGGCCACTTCGAGTTTCTAGTCATGCCATTTGGGTTGACTAATGCTCCTTCTACCTTCCAGTCATGTATGAACAAAATCTTTCAGAAGCAGTTGAGGAAGTTTGTATTGATATTTTTTGATGACATCCTGATCTACAGCAAGACATGGGAAGAACATCTCAAGCACTTGGAGGAAGTGCTTAGCATCCTAGAATCAGAGAGTTTGTTTGCCAAAGAATCCAAATGTGAATTTGGAATGAAGGAGTTACTTTACCTTGGCCATATAATCAGTGCTGAAGGAGTGAAGGTTGATCCTGAAAAGATCAAGGCAATTGTTGATTGGCCACCTCCTGAGAATTTGACTCATCTGAAAGGATTTTTGGGTCTTTGTGGATTCTACAGAAGATTTGTGAAGGGCTACTCTCAGAATGCTGCTCCTCTTACTGACCTCACGAAAAAGGGTGCCTTTTGTTGGTCAGAAAAGGCTCAAACTACTTTTGATAAATTTAAGGGGATCATGAGCTCTTGTCCAGTGTTAGCTATCCCAGACTTCTCCAAGCTGTTTGAGCTACAGTGTGATGCATCCGGTGAAGGAGTTGGGGCTATTTTGATGCAAGACAAACATCCCATTGTGTTTGAAAGCAGAAAATTAAGAGGCGTTGAAAGGACCTACTCCATTTATGACAAGGAGATGCTTGCCATTATGCATGCATTAGCTAAGTTCAGACAGTACTTGGTGGGAAGCAAGTTTGTGGTCAAGACTGATCACAATAGCCTCAAGCACTTCATGCATCAAAGAGATTTGAACGAGCGGCAACAAAAGTGGGTGAGTAAGCTTCAAGCTTACGATTTTGACATCGAATATGTCAAAGGGAAAAACAACATTGTGGCTGATGCTCTATCTAGGAGACCTCATTTGAGCTCATTGTGTGAGCTTACAGCTAATTGGAGGGACATGTTGCTTGCTGATTATGCCAAAAATCAGTTTGCAACCAGCATCATTGAGGGTAGTTTTCTTGACGAAAGGTACAAAGTGGTCGAAGGGCTAATACACTACAAGGGTAGAATCTTTGTGGTGGCTGATTCTAAGCTCAAAAAGAAGATTTTGTTGACCTTTCATGACATTCCACTTGCTGGTCATCAAGGGTTCTTCAAGACATATAGGCAGATCAGGGAAAGATTTTCTTGGAAAGGGCTAAAAGGGGAGGTTCAACGATACATTCAGGAGTGTTCCACTTGTCAGATGAACAAAAATAAGCATACTTTACCAGCTGGTCTTCTGCAACCTCTTCCCATTCCCAATCAAAAATGGGAAAGCATATCAATGGACTTCATCACAGGGTTGCCCAAGGTTCAAAGAAAAGACTGTATCTATGTTGTTGTGGATAGATTAACAAAATTTGCTCACTTCTTCGCCATTGCTAGCTCTTTTTCAGCAACCCAAGTTGCAAATCTGTTTTTTCATGAGGTGTTTAGACTACATGGGTTGCCAAAAAACATTGTGAGTGATAGGGACAGCAAGTTCCTAAGCACTTTTTGGCAAGAGGTCTTTAGAATGAGTGGTACTGTGCTCACTCCAAGCACGAATTATCACCCCCAAACAGATGGACAAACTGAAATAGTGAACAAGTGGTTGGAAGGCTACCTGCGAAACTATGTGTCGGAGCAGCAAAGAGCATGGGTTAAATGGCTGCACATAGGTGAGTACTGTTATAATTCTTCCTTTCATATGTCAATTAAGATGTCTCCTTTCTTGGCTCTTTATGGGTATGAAGCACCTAGCTTTGCCGAATTGGTGTTTGGTGATAGCAAAGCACCTCAAGCCAAGGACTTGTTACAGCAGAGTCAAGACGTCATGAAATCATTGAAGAATAATCTTCAGATGGCACAGAATCAGCAGAAGATGTATGCTGATCAGAGATGTATTGAGCGTTCTTTTGAGGTTGGAGATATGGTTTATCTCCGACTACAGCCGTACAGACAATCTACTCTCAAGAAGAGTGGAGCTGAGAAGCTCAAACCTCGCTTCTACGGGCCATTCAAGGTTATCAGAAAGGTTGGAGCAGTAGCTTATGAGTTGGAGCTACCTTCTGATAGCAGAGTACACAATGTCTTCCACGTGTCACGCCTCAAGAAGGCACTTGGACACAATGTGGTTGCCTCCTCACAGTTGCCACCTTTGGATGAAGAAGGACAGTTGGTTTTGATTCCAGAGGAGATTCTTGATTCCAGAGAGCGTTCTTTGAGAAGGAGAACAATTCGAGAATATTTGGTGAAGTGGAAGAACCTGCCTATGGAGGATGCGACTTGGGAAAATGATGAGATTCTGTAGCATCCTGGTTTGTGATTGCTTGAGGACAAGCAATCTTGGGGAGGGCGGACTGTAATGTCCCCTTCTCGAGCCTGATCTTTCCAGTGACCGTTGGCCTATTCCGGAGACCCGTAGGCTAGTCGGAAAGTAAAATTAGGGTTTCCTATTTTGAAGGATGCTTTTGCTCGAGGTTGGTTGTTTCAATGGCAGATTCTTTCTGGGTTTTCAGAGAGCTTCGCAGTGGTATGTTCTTCTTGCCATTCTGAGCATCTTTAGGAATTTACTATTTTTAGTAAATTCTATTCCTGCCAGTGGGCCTGTTGGTCTCAGCACAGTTGACTTTCCTCTTCAATTGTCTCAATTGGTTTATTCAGTTTTTGGCTTCAGGATGCAGTTTCGGAGAGATAAGTTCATTTCACTTAAATAACATTATATTTTAATGTTATATTACCCCTTGGCCTAGTCTATTGACTTCATGTTGTTTTGAAAAGTGGTCTTTTGAGGGTGGCGCCTTCATTAAAGATTATTTTATAATTATTAAGGTCAAATTAAGCCTTAAGTGGGACGCCTTTATTTAAGTGAGGAATTTAATTAAAAGAAGTCAAATGGAAGATTTGAAGAAAGGGACGCCATCTCTTGGGATTAGGGTTTTGACTCTGGAAAAGAAGGTTAGGGTTTCGAGAAGGTCAACAACAAATTATAAAAGGAAGCCTTGGGTTCTTTTTTCAGTATCTTTTTCTACAGGAATGTTATGCTGCCGGATTGGCCTTGGGATTGCTTCGAGGAATGTATGCCTCCTAGCTTGGCATTGCTTCTCGCTTGAAAGATAGCGACTAGTAGTGAATAGTTTAGTTTTGTGAGTTGCATTGGGATTTGAGCATTGTATTCAGCTTGTGCCTTGTTAGTTCAGTTTTGCATATTAGAGGTTTTCCAGATATTGCATTTTTAGCTACAGCAGATTGTTATTTTTATTCGTAAATCTAAAAATACAAAAATATTGCTTCTGGGTATTGTTTCATTCTCTCTGTCTGTAAGGGGCGACCCTATTCCCAAAGTTATAGATTTTATTTTGAAGGCTGTAATTTTTTAAAAGGAAATCGCCCCTCATGTTGGGCCGTACCATTTGCCTTTCTTGGGAATTGTGCCATTAATTCATATCAGCTTTTTGAGTCAGTTTCATGTGCCAATCTTGGGCACCATCATCTTAGAGTCTTATTGCATTCTGTTTCGTGAGATTTGGGTGAGTCTGGAGATAGTTGTGAATGGATTTGTGAGTTACAGGGCTGTTGTTCGTGCACGGAAAACAGGACTGTCATAAATCAGATTTCGAGGCTGGTCTGTTTAGTGCAATTTCAGATCTAAGCTTTATTACTCAGTAAAGGAAACTCATTTATCTTATTGCAGCTCTATTTATATGTTGATTCACATTGATAGCAAGACATTATCTTTCATATTGTAAGCTGGCAGTAGTACTGACAATAGTGATTATTCTTGCTTATCATAATTTGTAATGCTCAGCTTTCCGTTTAGTAATTGCAATTGTATTTCCTTTATCTCCGCCCTATGGTAGCTCCTTTCCCATCCCGGGTTAGACAAGCACATCCTGGGTGTCGAGTACCTTCAACATTTTAGCTTACTTCTCTTTCCAGCATTGTAATTTCTGTTATCTCTGCCATATGGTCGCCTCATTTCCGTATCGGATTGAGCAACACATACTTGGTGACGAGTGTGCTTTCAGTATATTAGATTGTAGGGATCCTCTGACCACATGCTCGTCGTTCGCCGGCGCATCTTGGTTAGAGTTCTTGCATAAGCATTTTGATTAAGATCCTCTGACCAATGCTCACACCTTGCCCACATCGGGATCCTGGTGTACATTCTGGTTAGAGTTGCTTCAACATCGTTTTGGTTTAGCTGCTAACCTTAACGGGTGCATTGGTCTGTAAACTGTTATTGAAAATTCAAAAAAAAATTGGCTCGGAATATTTCATATCCATTGTATCCTCTATTTTTATCATTGTTAAATACAAGGACTCTAATGGTCCCCAACCTCAATAGAGAGTAGATAAGTGCATTGACAACATGTTTGCCCAAATGAAGGCCATGATTTGTGATAAAGACCCCACCTTGGCATTCTATCACAACCATATTCAGCCCATCATTCAATAGAAGTGGGAGAAGCTGAAAACCCTTTTGAATAGTTGCATATGTAGTGAATCGTGTTTTTTTGGTGGAAAGGACAAAGGAGACATTTCTAATAATGATGAGGAGGTGAAGGGATTCGTTAAGGTCCTTGACAAAATGTACAGTGTGGAGGATGCTCCAATAGTTAGGGATTAGTGGACTAGATTTGCTTCTCTCCAAGGCTACAAGATTTTGGTTGAGATAGATAGACTCACTATAGTGCAAGAAAACCGAATAAACTAGTAATGGCTATATGGGGATTCCTTCATGGTGGAAAAAACTTTCCATATGTCTTAGTGGCAAAAACTTCATGGTGAAATTTTCTCTCATGTTGCTAAGTTATCTTCTATTAGAATCGTATAATCTATTATTGTAGCTTGTGAACCTAGAATTATTTTGTGGTCTTGAAGATCAATCACACTCCAAGGAATTTCATCATTCAGTGAGGTGGCGACTCTGCTGTCAGAAAAGAAAAAGTTTGTCTGTTGTTGTTCTAGTTGTGATTTGAAAGCCCCAAGTTTGTGAGCAGCAGTTGGTAAATCAAGGTACACATGGTTTCCTTCTATAATCAATTCAGACTTTCTCCAAAATACAAAAGCATTTATTCTATTAAGTCTTGTGCTGCCCTGCATGGAAGAAAATTTTAATCATGGCCTCTTGGCACACTAATGGCCCTAGGACAAATCCTTCTCATGCATCGTCCTATGTCTCTTGCCCTAGCTATTATGAGGATGAAGATGCTTATGATTATTACAATGATGATTCATCCTATTATTCGGATTGCCTTGCATCTTGCATTCCCCTGCCCCAATATCAAATGCCCAGTTAGAACCAAAATGATTCAACTAGGCTGCAATATAAAATTGAAAAAGAAAATCAGCTGCTTGAATCTTTGTTGCAACAAGAAAAAGAAATAAAAATCAAATCATGCTACGTCAATCCAAGCTGCAATCCAATGCCCTTCTGTTGTTGCCAGTAGCTCATTTTTTCGGCCTCCTCCCATTGTCAATGAAACCACATACAAACAGTTGGAACCTCTCATGGGTCAATTATGAAAAGCAGTCTATGCCCAAGAAAATATATTATCAGATGCCTCTATTTGATGGGTGTGATGTTTATGATGGGAAGGCACATATTGAGGCATTTTCAGACTTCATGGACAAACTTCGATTTGAAGATGAAGATATGTGGATGAGATTTTTTGTTAAATCTCTATGTGGAATGGCATGGAAGTGGTTGGTTGGTTTCCCCGAACACCACTTTGCCTCATGGAATGACTTGGTGGTTGCATTTGATGAGTTTGCAAATGGTTTAGACCCTGTTGTTCTTGTTCAAGAATTAGAAGATATCAGATGGCAAGATGGAGAGTCTAGCATGGAGTTTAGCCACAGGTTTGGAGTTGCCTTGTCCAATATACCAAAAACCTTCAGACTTGACTTACTTGCCTGTATTGACATGTTACAACATATGATGATAGTTTGGGTTCAATACAGGAGGAGTTCAATTTAATGAACATGCAGCAGGCATATAGATGACTTTATTTTTTTGATGGTCTGAAGCAGGACATGATTGCAAAATCATCGTCCTCAGATGTAAAGGTGGCTAGTAATGAACAAGCTGATGTGAACAACAATGGCATGAATGCTTCATCAAGTTCAAGCACAATATCAAGTGACGATTGTGTGTGCAGGAAGGTAGATGAAGGTGTTGGTGCAATGTATGACAGCAACACAAATGAAAATAGTAGTGTCTACACCTACCTTCAATTGGATCAGTCATCAATGGATAATGAAAATGACAAAATCAATGATGATTCCCAATTTAATGAAGAAAAGTATGACCTTGTTGTTTGTTGTATTATCGTGGACGGCGAGGAAGGTGTGAATGCAAGAGAGTTATTAGATGAGTCAACTCAGGTAGCTGATTATACAATGTATGCACAGGTTGATGTAAATGATGAATAGGAAAATGTTTTCTTGTTTGATCTCTTACCCTCTTTTGTCCCATTTTCTGATTTTGAAGTTGATAGTGCAGTGGATACTTGTGTGGAACTCAAGGTGTCTCATGCTTTAAGTGATATTTTTCAGACCTGTTTTTCCTTTACTGATGGCTTATATACTGACTAGTTTCAATCAGATAATTCAATAACTGCTGACATTGGTAAGAGCAACCTTCATGATGAACATTTTGTTGCTGATCTAGTTATGCAGGCGGCAGATAGAATTCTTTGTATTGATGTGGAGGATAATTTTGTGTCTGTTTGCAGTAGCAGTTGTGATGCAGCAAGTTGCCCTATTGAGATTGAAACAAAGAGGCTCTAGGATGGATGCAGTCCATCATTTGAAACATCTCATTATGATTCTTATGCTAATGATGACGATGAAGATATGGATCAGGTCTTTTATCCAAGTGTGGAACAAGACATCAACATGTGTGAGAGCAATGTGTGTTGGTCACCGGTTGTCCAAGGGCTTAATGTGAACATTGTTAATTATGAAGTTTTCCTTTGTCACGACGATGCAACTTCTACTATTTTGGATAACATTGATATGTCTGAGATGGAGTCATTCAATCAGGTCCAGCATGCAAATGAAAATGATGTTGAACAACAGCGACATGAGTGCCAAATTGAAGATCAACATGTTGTGGTTCAGTTTGAAAGTATGCCAGAGATGGATTGTGTCTTCTTCTTTTGTGGATTAGCAGTGCAATAAGGCACATTTTTCTTTGCCTTGTGAGTTGGAGGAATTTTCTTTTGGTCTTGACTCACATATGGAGGTCAGCAGGTATGACAACTTGACAATTGATGATGGAGGTTTGTCTTCATCTACTTCTTTTGATGCTGACCTGGTTCTTGATTTTGCATCCAATGTTGTTATGAAAGTGGATATAGATTGGAATAGGTCAAGCACCTATTTCTTATGGTTTCCCTGCAACAGTGCTTTCATTGGTGAAGCTTGTCTCCATTTCTTGGACAGTGGTTGCAGTTTGGATCATGTATATTGAAGTCGTCAATTGTTGAGGCTAGGTGAAAAGTGCAATCTCGGTTTGAGGGAGATCAACTCCTTCATTCAACTGATTTTTGACAGGCAAATAGTGTGGAGCAGTTTTTCCATGGCCTTGTGCCATGGATCGTCTTTGCAGGGTTTGACATGCACCTGACTGAAAGTTTTGTTTACAATCATCTTTCCTCTTGTGCTTTCATGCCTATGACTGTGTGCTTTGTAAATATGTCTTTCGTTGTTCCCCCTATCTGTTTTTTGCCTTTTAGTATGTTCGGAGATGTTCTGGATTCTCGTTGTGCCAATGCTTGACACATGTCCCCAACTAGAGCCACTGTTGGGACTCCTATTTTCAAGCCTCATAATTGCAAAATCTTGTCAAATTCCTCAAAAAATTTCTAAGAGCTCCTTGTGCCTTTACCCTAATGCATGTTGTTGAATCCCTGAATTTGCCTAAGTCTAAAACCCTGAAACCCTAAAAATTTGACTAAGTATGAATTCTGAGGGATCCTCCAAATTCTAGATTTTGCATTTTAACTCCTATGGATCTGAAACCACTCTCAAACATCCTAACAATATATACATAAAATATAACTTAAAGTATAAGATACTTCAATGTTATATTTTATGTATATACCTCATGAAAATCTTGTGAACTTTTCCCTCCATCAAGATGTTGCGTAACTTTTCACTCCATCAAGATGTTATGGGATTTTTGACCCCTATGGGATGTTGCAAAACTTTTCCCTCCAGGATATTGTAGGACTTCAATGCTTGTCAGGATATCCTGCAACCTCTTAAACCTCTGCCCATCCTGCAACCTCTTTTATCTCTACCCCCTCTTTTGCATGTCTTCCTTGGTGCGCCTCAAGCCTAAAACGGGAAATATCCTAACCATCCTCCAATACCCACCATATCCCTGTCACCCCTTTTCTTCTGCCAACTTTCCTTTTCCTATCCAGGTGGAGATTTCATGTGGATCCGGATATATCCAATACCCCCCAAAAGTCCCGCATCCAGTACCACCATGAACTCCCGCAATTTCCCAAAAAGGGCGTAAAAACGTGAAGTGACAGTTTCCTACGACTTTTAGATGGACGCACAAATGTACCAAGTCGCCATTAATGCAAAATGGGTAGTTGAAAATGATGAATTTAATGCAATTGGTGGGGTTGTTAGGGTTTTCCCTCCTATTCTTCCATCAGATCCAAGCTACTAAGGCTATAAATACAAGTTTGAAACTCATTTCAAAAGAGGTTGGTTTTTTGTGTGTGGTCTCCAGAAAACAGCTACAAGTGCAAAAAGTTGCAGGGCAGCCATTGAAGCACCAATTTAGCTCATTAACGAGTGCAGACCCATCACGTCAAAAGAATTGATATTGCATATGGTTTTTGTTGCAGAACATCTCCAGGTCATTAGGTATGTGTCCAGAAAAATTTCTCAATCGCAGTTGGGTATTTTCTTTTGCCATGTTTGATGGCACGAATGTAATACTGGGTCAGATGAATGTGACAGCATTCTAAAAATATTTCATGCTTTGTAATAATCTCTCTTGTGTTATATATGGGCATATGCAATTATGTTCTGGATTACTAAGTATGTTATGCTTCAAGATTTCATATTATGTGCTGTATGCAAATACATAGCTCATTGTTCTTTTGGTTTCAATTTTTTGTTTTCTTAATGAACTATGACTCTGTTGCCCATAGAGTAGGCACCGGTTTGGAGCCATTCCTGTCAATCACACACCATTTAAAACAATTAAACATTTACCTGTGGTTTAGGGGAAGGACCATTGTTTTTGTGCATGTAAACTTGCACAATTTGTATCAATTATATAGGGGTTTTGTGACAGCCAATTGTTCTTGGTTCAGTGACAGTTTTGGGATCAAGATAACAAGTTGGGTTAGGCTATTTGTTGGTTTTTAGTTGTTCGTGGTGTTTGAATTCAATACATGTTAAGTTATACCCCTTGGAATATCCCTCAAGAGTTTAGCTAAACTTGAAGTGCAGGAGATAAAACCCACTCCCATAGAGTTGACTGTAATGTCCCCAATTGGCGTTTAGCCAAGTTTGTGACCAATAGCCTATTTCCTTGAGCTTTAATAGGCTATGTGGCTTGGTTAGGAAGCTCCTTAAGTCTTGGAGAGCACAGGTTCAGTTATTTGTGATGTCTTGCTTTGGCTTTAAGCTCGGTGATGTCTCAGGATGGATATGCAACTTTCGAAAGTTTGTTCGGCTTCCCAGATAGCTCTCCAAGATTCTTGGAGAAGCCATCTATTTTTAGAAAGTCACACGAATGGTGTCGTTATTCATCCCAAACCATATGGAGCATGTTGGTACAATTTATTTGGCGTTTTGGTGACGTTTGGGATTTTCTGCAAAAAGCAAGTATTTTAATGAGCTAACAGTTAATTATTTGCACTTAGACTTATAAGTTGGAAAATAATTATAAAGTGCAAGGGTATGATAGCTCATTGGAAAGGGGAAAAGTCACTCTTTTACTTAGGCACATAAAAGTGAGAGCTAATGTGGTGAAATATTGGAGTTTGAGGGGAAAAGTATATTTTTCTATGTAATAATTCATTTTATTGTGCAAACTCCTAAAAAGTGCCTATATAAAGGGGTTGAGAGCTCATTTTGCTCTTTATACTGGAGATTGTATTGTTACTATGCTGGATTGAACATGCATGTTCTTCCTTTCCTTCTTGAGGACGCAAACCCTCTTGGAGAAGATCAATTTCGGTGGTGAAAGATCCACCCTAGCCGGTTCAGGGTGATTTCAACCAGGAATCACATAGAGCTTCATGGAGATTGATGTTCTTTCATGAGTTTGGGTTTTTGACAGTGAATGATTTTGTTGTGTTAGGTTTTGGTGTGAGATTCTGAGTAGATATTTGGAGTTTCTTTGAAAGTTGTTGTTGCTTGCTGAGTCGTACCAATCTAGGACGTACTATTGGTATTTGCATCATTTTGTGGAGTTTGGGACTGATCTCTTGCTGACCTACATTCATGGAGTTCTTAGTCTTCTTTGGGCGATCAGATTTATAGAAGTCTTGAGGTTTTCTTTGCTGCATTTTTAGGTCTTTATCTTGGTCGTACAAACTTTGTAGGTCGTACCAATCCATGAATGCATCGACCTTGGTTTGGAAAGTTTGCTTTCTTGCAAATATCTTCATTGGAGTCTCTTAATACTTCTTCGCGCCCTATCTTCCGAACTCTGAAGAAGCATTGCTGCAGAAACAATGGAGTTTTGACTGTCCGTACATGTTGTTGGGTTGTATCAGTCCATACTGGGGCTAGTGAACTAAACTGCTGAAACGCCTTAGTCTATACATTGTTGATCACTGAGCTGGGGGCGGGCGCCTAGGATGGGGGAAAGTATGTCTAAGGGTTTGAGGGAGGAATGACATGTGTTAGAGCTGCTGAGAGCGTTAAACATGGCTGCCATATGATGTGTTTCAGACCTGCAATCAATCACAGAAGTGTTATCAGGCCAACAAACTATACTTACTTTCATGATTGTTTCAATATGCTTTTCATAAAGGGTTCCTTTGTACTAATCATTTACAATTGTGAAGTAGTCTTATCAGGGATAGTGACTCAGTTTGTTGAATGTCCTTTCATTGTAATAGTTACATTGATGCAAACTTGTAAGGGCTTCCCACTGAACAAGTGGATGTGCCAATGTGCTTAGATTGCCCATTTTCTTTGTAATGGCTTCCCACTGAATAAGTGGATGTGCCTATTTCCTTCCTACATTTTATGGCTTAGATTCCTGCTGAATAAGTGGATGCATCTGGTTTACTTTCTTGTACTCCCACTGAATAAGTGGTTGCCCACTACATAAGTGGATGTTTACTTTCATATTTCTTCCCATGATTGAGTGGATGCCCACTGAATAAGTGGAAAATTGTTGCTACTGTTGGTTTATGATCTTGAATGCTAATTCTGAAGCACTTGTATGCTCTCACCTTGCCCACATCGGGATCTGGGTGATCAGAAGAGTGTGGAAGATATCATTGCTCTTGACATTCAGTGTTGTCATCTTGTGTTTCAAAAAAAAATCAGGCCAGCTTATTACAGTGGTATCAAGAGCTGATTTTCCTGCCAGCCTATTGGATTGATCACCTCATGCAAAATGCATGTCAAAAAATTCTAGTTGCTTGTTGAATTCACCTCTGTCTGTCAGAATGGAAAATACTTTTTCTCAGAAAGAGATTGTATCTAGAATGAATCAAAACAGATGTCCTCTTTCAAAACACTTCAATGATTCATCCAAATATGCCCAAACTAGAAACTTGTAGAAAGTAGCAAGAAGCTCGCTATTTGCATTCGGAAATGACTTGGAGATTCTGCACTTGTCTAAAAACGCTCTTCTCAGCAAGTTGGAAGAAGTTGAGAGCCATTTGACGAAGGTCAAACAATCTAATTGTGGAGAATTGAAATGGGCTTTGAAGCTGTCAATGATTGCTTTGGTTCAACCCAAGTTGATGAAACATCCTCATGAAGATGTGAGACTTGCAGTCACTCTTTGTCTATGTGAAATCACAAGAATCACAGCTCCTGAAGTTCCTTATAGGAAGGCCATAATGAAAGAAATATTTCAAAGGATTATTGAAAGCTTCAATGGATTGGTTGATATAGGAAATCCTTCCTCTGCAAAGAGGGCTGCAATACTTGAAATTGTCGCAAAATTCAGTTTTAGAAACATCATGTTAGAAATGGGGTGTGAGGAAGTAATTCTTCAATTATTTCACCATTTCTTTGCTACCATTAGTAAGTCTCATGAAGATCAAGTTATAACAGCCATGCAGGCCATTATGGCTTTGATAATTAATGAGAGTGATGAGGTATCTCAGCCACTCGTCTATTTTATTGGCTAATCTAAAGAAGAATGATCGAGAATCCTTATCAATTGAGCAAGTATTAGCTGAAATGGTGCTCATTCAGTGTGAAGACAAATTAAGACCCTATTTGCCAAAAGGGGAAGAGGATGATTGCATGAAGATGGACCAAGTTGATAGGGGTGAGTTGACATCAGAAATTTATGATATGTTTGATGGGGATGTCAAAGCATCTACCTTGGAGCAAGTTAGAGGAGTTTGTGGGACTCTTGTTGGCCTTGAAGACAGAAAAGAGTGTGATGAAATTTCAGGTGTTGTAGCTGAAAATCCAATGGCAATTGAAGAGGAAGAATGTTGGAATTCTCTTGTAGAAATCAGTGAAATGCTTAAAACTGAAAGAATGGACTTTCCAAGTCCTATATTTGATGAGGAGATTGATGATCATGAAGATGACTTTTCACTAGAAAAAGAAATGAAAATGATTAATAGGATGCTAGAAGGCGATTCCTCATACAAGCCTGAGATGTTTCTAGCAGAATGCCTTGTTGAAGACATGATGAACAATGTTGTTGTAGCAGAAAAAGAGTTTGAAGCTGCTGAAACTTTGGGAACAGCCCTTAATGTGGAACATCTTCATCATCCTAGTGAAGGTAATGCTGATTGTAAATGGGAATTTCCCATGCAAACTGAAGAACAGTTTGACTTCTCAAAGGGTTCAATTGATGAGCATGATGAAGGGGAGCTTGTTGAAAGCTTTAAATCAGCCCAAAGTGTTGGCTCAATGCTGGAGTTTGGAGATACCACCTCTTTTGATCAAAGTGACCATGGAGAGGATAACTTAAAAGCAGTGATTTCAAGAGTCATGCCTCTAAGGACAAAATAGAAACATTGTTGTGTGTAGCTGATTTGGACTTAGAAGCTAGTGAATTGCCTGATATTAAGAATCAATTGTTAGTCACCGAAGACAAGGTTGTGCAAGCTTTAATGCACTTGGACAGCACACATAAATTCATAGAAGATCACATTCAAAAGGCACAAGTTGAGAGGAGACAGAAGGGCATGGAAAAAGGATCTTCACTTGCTGATTGGCATGTAATCAAAAGGGCTTTGGAAACATTGAAATCAGATTACTTGAATCTGCTTTCTGATAGAGATCAAGTCATTAAGTTTGTTGAACGGACCTATGATGCATTGAAAGGAAGAGAGGTAGAAGTTGATAAGCTCACATCTGAGCTTAAGTCAACTATGGCTTCCTTAGAGTGTACCCAAACATGGCTCTCTTAGAAGTTGAAAATCAGCTTGATGTTGCACATCAATTAAGGGAGCAAGAAAATGTTATAAGAGCAAACAAAATCAAGCTACTGATTAAAGAGCTTGATTTGATCAAAGAAGATTTTGACTTAGGACAACTTCCTAAGTATACAGATTCAAAGATGGAGCAACATGAAGATTTATCTAAACATGGAGGTGAAAACAACTTCCAATCATTTGATAATCCCCTTTTCGATATGGAAGTTAACTTTTCACAATCCACTCTATGTTGAATGATGAAGCTCTATCTGATGTTAGCAACACAGAGGGAGATAGTAACAGGATATGGGATCCAAGTGAAGTGTACTCATGGGTTGTTATTTTGTACAAAGACTTCACCAACTTGAAGTTACCATTAGTGGTTGACGTATGGCATGAAGTCAAGGTATGCAATTTTTTGAGTTCAACTGTGGCTTATTTTTATAATGGAGTTTGCCCTACATTGCATCAACCATGGATGGTATTCCAAATTCCAAGTTTGAATTTATCAAGTAGGAATTACCATCACATAGTAGCATTCCATATGCATGATGAGGCTACTTCTTGGTTGAGCATGTATGCAAGAGTTTATCCACAGGGTTTTGTGGAGGATAATGATGACGGGAAGAATCTTTCATGGAGGATTTTGGAAACAAATTACAGTAATAAAGTTGTTGTCCTAAATCTTATCAGCCATCATATATTTCCTTTTGCATACTTACCTATGGATTGGAGAGAAATTTTAGCCATGACTTTGTTATATTCTGGTACTAGATGGCCCAAATCACTTGCTATTCTTAGAGGATTTCAGATTTGTTGTTGCTGTCCATTTTCAAATTTATGAAATCAGATTTCCAGATGATCATTCCAGGTTTTTGCAGCAACCTGATTGTTCTTATGGATGTTTTGGGCCCATGGTGGAAGGTCGACAGAAGGTTTCAGCTGAAAAGAACAAGTGCTTCAGCTAACATTTCTTCTTGGGTTTCTGAAAACCAAGTGATTCATGGTTGTTCGGTGTTTCTTTCAGCTTGTGTACAAGCTGATTTGCATTCTCCCTTGGAGGAACGCTTCAGATTTTGGATTCCAACATTGATTTTAGGTTGGATAAATTGTGATGTTGACTTGTTGGAGGATGCTCACTCCTTCACTCTCATGATTGATGATGATTTTGATGATTGGGATCCAAAGAATTGTGTGATTAGTAGAATGCTTCAGATTATAATGCAAAGTGTCAGTTGTGCAGTTTCCAGATATATCAGAGTGGCGCAGCAAGATTGGGGTGGAGCATTCTTGAGATTGATTTGGGATCCAGGTATATTTTTGCTAATCATGCAGGTATCTATGTGGATGGTATGTATTGCTTGAGGACAAGCATTCTTGAGCGAAGAGGACTTCCAAGTTTGTGACCAATAGCCTATTTCCTTGAGCTTCAGTAGGCTATTTGGCTTGGTTAGGGAGCTCCTTAAGTCTTGGAGAGCACAAGCTCAATTATTTGTGATGTCTTGCTTTGGCTTTGAGCTCGGTGATGTCTCAAGATGGCTATGCAACTTTCGGAAGTTTGTTCGACTTCCCGGATAGCTCTGCAAGATTCTTGGAAGAGCCTTATATTTTTAGAAAGTCACCCAGATGGTGTCGTTATTCATACCAAACCATATGGAGCATGTTGGTACAATTTATTTGTCATTTCGGTGAAGTTTGGGATTTTCTGCAAAAAGCAAGTATTTTAATGAGCTAACAATTAATTATTTGCACTTAGACTTATAAGTTGGAAAATAATTATAAAGTGCAAGGGTATGATAGCTCATTGGAAAGGGGAAAAGTCACTCTTTTACTTAGGCACATAAAAGTGAGAGCTAATGTGGTGAAATCTTGGAGTTTGAGGGGAAAAGTATATTTTTCTATTTAATAATTCATTTTATTGTGCAAACTCGTAAAAAGTGCCTATATAAAGGGGTTGAGAGCTCATTTTGCTTTTTATGCTGGAGATTGTATTGTTACTCTATTGGATTGAACCTACGAGTTCTTCCTTTCCTTCTTGAGGACGCAAACCCTGTCATGTGTCGATATTAAGGCATTGTTTAAATTAAAGATTTAAAATGTCATGTTAAATATCCCCGCCATAGTCCATTAATAAATATATAATATTATATGACATTATCTATAAATATTTTAAATATAATATATTAACCGATATACTATATTTATAAATAACTATAAATGTAAATATTCATAATTTAAATATTATTATAATCATTTATTATAATAATATAATAATAAATGTATTTTAAATACAAATATAATATATAATATAGATCATTAAATATAAATAGCAAATATAATTATCAATATAAATACTAATATTATATATTACTATTATTACATAATAATATAAATTATAATTATCAATATAAAAAGAAATATTAAATATTATCAATATTATATAATAATATAAATATTAGTAATTTAAATATTATTATAACCATATATAAATAATATTGTAAAATGATATGCTTTGTTGCAAGTAACGAATGTCATAAGGTAAATATATATATTATTTAGAGGCAACACTTAAGATTATAGGCAGCCCTGTGTTTAAGGCAGCAAATAATATCGAACATATTAATTAATATCCAATGAACAACTATTATGTTAGAAAAGGCAACAGCATCAACTGTTGGAAAGGGTATATCCTTTTACCCATGGTAAAACCCTTGGAAGATATATAAAAGGGAAATAAAGGATGATAACAAAAAAAGTAAAAAAAAAAAAAGGTAGAAATGGAAGGAAATAAAGTCTATCGAGCAGCAAGCATTATATTTTCTGAATAATATTTATGAGTTGAATACAATTTTGATAAAATATAACAACAAGAAGAAAATAGATAAATATGATATGAAGTTTGGAAATGGAAATATATTCATAGTAGATTTAAATCTGCAATATATAAGGAATATCATCTCTTTGAGAATATAAAGACAATGACAAAGAAATATTTATATTGCCTTGTGAGAGATAAGGATATATACAAAATAAATGATATAAGATCATAGAACACATTGAGAGATTGGAGGTAGAATTGTTAGGAAGAAGCAGCATTAATACCTTGAAAGGTAGATAAGACCGGCGGTGGAATGGACCATGTTACATCATACTTAGGCAATGGATAAGACCTGCGGTGGAATGGACATATGCTACATCATACAAGGGCAGTAAGTAAGACCTGCAGTGGAATGGGCATGTGTTACATCATACAAGGGCACTTAGTAAGACCTAAGGTGGAATGGGCATGTGTTACATCATACAAAGGCACTACCCATAGAGGATGATTCATGCAACCTAACAAGAGATAGTACCCCATCTCCCCTAGGGTTTGAAAATGAATAAGATTAACCAATCATAGACAACCCTAAGTATGAATCGACTTAAGGATTGAATAATTGAATTATTGATTTAGGTTGATACTGTTTATGTGGTTACTAATCCCGATTTGATTATTTTAATTACTAATGCTTCCTTTAAGAAGTAATTCTCGTGTGCAAGGTGGAAAATAAGGATCTTCTTATAAGGGACATTACAAACCCTCTTGGAGAAGATCAGTTTCGGTGGTGAAAGATCCACCCTAGCCGGTTCAAGGTGATTTCAACCAGGAATCACATAGTGCTTCATGGAGATTGATGTTCTTTAATGAGTTTGGGTTTTTGAAAGTGACTGATTTGTTGTGTTAGGTTTTGGTGTGAGATTCTGAGTAGATATTTGGAGTTTCTTTGAAAGTTGATGTTGTTGCTTGCTGGGTCGTACCAATCTGGGACGTACTATTGATATTTGCATCATTTTGTGGAGTCTAGGACTGATCTCTTGCTGACCTACTTTCATGGAGTTCTTAGTCTTCTTTGGGCGATCAGATTTATAGAAGTCTTGAGGTTTTCTTTGTTGCATTTTCAGGTCTTTATCCTAGCCGTACAAACTTTGTAGGTCGTACCAGTACATGAATGCATCGACCTTGGTTTGGAAAGTTTGCTTTCTTGCAAATATCTTCATTGGAGTCTCTTAATACTTCTTCGCGCCCTATCTTCAAATCTCTAGAGAAGCATTGCTGCAGAAACAATGGAGTTTTGACTGTCCATACATGTTACTGGGTTGTACCAGTCCATACTGGGGCTAGTGAACTAAACTGCTGAAATGCCTTAGTCTATACATTGCTAATCAGTCAGTTAGGGGCGCCTAGGATGGAGGAAAGTATGTCTGAGGGTTTGAGGGAGGAATGGCATGTGTTAGAGCTGCTGAGAGCGTTAAACATGGCTGCCATATGATGTGTTTTAGACCTACAATCAATCACAGAAGTGTTATCAGGCCAGCAAACTGTACTTACTTTCATGTCTTCTCCTTATTGGTATATTCATGACGATTCTAAGATTGATTTGAATGTTTCAATCTGCTTTTCATAAAGGGATCCTTTGTACTAATCATTTGCAGCTGTGAAGTAGTCTTATCAGGGATAGTGACTCAGTTTGCCGAATGTCCTTTCATTGTAATACTTACATTGATGCAAACTTTGTAAGGGCTTCCCACTAAACAAGTGGATGTGCCATTGTGCTTAGATTGCTCATTTTCTTTGTAATGGATTCCCACTGAATAAGTGGATGTGCCTATTTCCTTCTGTATTTTATAGCTCAAGTTCCCGCTAAATAAGTGGATGTACCTGGTTTACTTTCTTGTACTCCCACTAAATAAGTGGTTGCCCACTGTATAAGTGGATGTTTACTTTCATGTTTCATTCTCACGATTGAGTGGATGCCCACTGAATAAGTGGAAGATTGTTGCTATTGTTGGTTTATGATTTTGAATGCTAACTCTGAAGCACTTGTATGCTCTCACATTGCCCACATTGGGATCTAGGTAATCAGAAGAGTGTGGAAGATATCATTGCTCTTGACATTCAATGTTGTCATCTTGTGTTTCAAATAAAAAATCAGGGCAGCTTATTACATTGACCTTCAACCCTCCACGTTCTGTTGATGGACCAATTAGGCTTGCATGACGACAGCCTTGGCCTTGTGAGTGTGATTCCATCCTAGGAAGTGGAGTTGTGGTTTAAAGGACCCAACAAGTTCCTCTGCTATGAAGAGGAGTCGGTATCCACTTTGTTAAGAGGAACATGTTTACTGTTAGAATATACTGTCAATGATGTCAAAGGGAGAATACAGGAAATGGCTGTCAAATGAATGTCATGATAGATGCAACGAGCAAATTGACCAAGGTAGCCGACCTGTGAAAAAAGAAGTTGTTGTTCATAGAGCAAAAGTCATTAAAATATATAGCAGCACTTATATAAATAAAAGTTTATTAAAAAAAGCAGATAAGACAAAATTAAGCAAATGACAAAAGTCATAAAAGACAAAAAAAGACAGTCAAATATAAAAAGACAAATGGCAGCGATAAGTTAGTATTGTTAAAGAAAAATCAAATAAAGCTCCATATAAAAACAAAATCCATATAAGACAAACTTTAAATAAGACAAAATTGTCTTATTTATAAAAGAGGAGAAGTGGTACGATTAACAAATGAAGTCTTTGTTGTGTGTGATAAAAGACAAAATAACATATAAGACAAATGAACAAGTGGACAGCGATCATGTTAATAAAGTAAAAAGGCAGCGATTAAGAAGGAAAGGTCATGCCTCCTTCAAAAGTTTGTCCTCATTCAAAGGGATGCCTCCCTTCATGAAAAGGCATAAGAAGGATATTAAAGGTGGTAGGAGTTGAGTTTTCAAAGTAAGAATTCAATGCATATTTCTGAGTAAAAAACAGATCTAAAGGAAGAGAAGCAGCAAAAAATATATATATATAATGAATAATTTCTGAGCAATTAGTAAGAGGGTGAGCAGAAGTATGAAGAGTAAATTTGAGTTAAATTGAAGATATTTGTGTAGACAAATACATCATATACATCAGGTTCATGAAGAAGATTAATTGCTGACTTATGAAAGAGCAAGTTGTGAAGATTAATTGCAGACTTATGAGAAGATTATGTGCAGATTTATAAGGAGATTGTGATCAGATTGGTGTGGTAAATTTCGGATTAGAGTTACAGCAGAATTTTTAAAGAGCAGATCAGATTTGAAGATCTCATTCTACATAAATTTTCAGTCATTCACAAGAGGTTGGTGCCTCAAGTTAGCCAAGGTCGGTGCCTTGGAAGAGGGAGTTGGTGCACCTGGTAGGTTGGTGCCTACAAAACAGTTTAAGAGGTTGGTGCCTACAATCATTGTAAACTTATATAAATATAAAGTACATTATTTGTACCGTGGTTTTCTCCCGTAAGAGTTTCCACGTAAAATCTTGGTGTCAACTTGTTCATATTGTTATTTTCTTGCATAGTGGCCATTGTGATTAATAGGTTGGTAAAAATTGTAATATACTGATTCACCCCCCCTCTCAGTATATTTGTGTGCTCATCAATTGGTATCAGAGCCGGCCCTTCGAATAAGTCTAACAAACTTGAAGGGGGATCCATATAGCACACATCATGAGTGGAGAAGGATTCTCTTCCAACAAGGCTCCATTGTTTGATGAGACAAATTATGCATTTTGGAGTATGAGAATGGAGGCCTATATAAATGCTATAGGATATGATGTTTGGCAATCAGTGGTGAATGGATATAAAGCTCCTTCAACACGTCCAACGGATTCAGCAAGAAAGAAGGCAAGTGAAAACAATGCTAGAGCCAAGAATGCAATCCTATGTGGATTAAATGAATCTGAACTTGTGAAGATAATGCATTGCAAATCTACCAAAGAGATTTGGGACAAGTTAAAGCACACTTATGAAGGAGACAAGAAAGTGAAGGGAGCCAAATTGCAAACACATAGAAGCAATTTTGAAAGTCTTAAAATGGGTGAAGAGAAAAATATTGCTGGATTTTTCTTGCCTGTGGATGAAGTTGTCAACACCATTTGAGGCCTTGGAGAGGAAGTAAAGGAACCAGCTGTAGTGCAAAAAGTGTTGAGATCACTTCCACCAAGATTGACTCTAAAGTATCAGCAATAGAAGAAATGAAGGACTTGGACACCCTAACCATGGATGAACTACATGGAATCCTAACTGCTTATGAGATGAGGACCGGAAGATATACATTAATACAAAAGGAGACTGCATTCAAAGCATCTAAAAATTTAAAAGGGAATAAAGTGGAAGATAATAATTCAACAGATGAGGAAGAAGCAAATTTTGTGAGAAAGCTAAAGAAAGGATCAAGAAAATACAAGGGTAAACTACCCTTCAAATGCTTTACATGTGGTAAGATTGGACATTATGCAAAAGCATGTCCTTATTCTTATAGCAGTGATAGTGAAGAAGAAGATTACAAGCCAAAGAAAGGAAGCAAAAACAATAAATATCACAAAAACAACAAAAGGGAAAACTTCAAGAAGAGCTTATACTCATATAGAGATAAAGATTCTTCAAGTGAATATGATATGGAAAGTTGTGAAGATGAAATGTTATTCATGGCTGAAATAATAAAGGTAATTGAAGACAAAGATGAAAATCACAAAGAAGAAGTAGAACATAATCCAGAAGATTTGGAAGAAGAATTGGAATTTGCTATAAGTGAAATTGAGAGGCTGAAAAGAAAGAATCAAAGAAGAAAGGCTAGATTTCAAGAGGAAAGGAAGAAGTTTATAGAAACTGAAAAATTAATTTCAGATCTAAAGCTTCAAGTTGAGGAAAGCAAAAGGATAGAAGATCTAACCAAAGCCCAATTTGAAGAAAAAGAAAAAGAATGTGAAAGGTTGAAGTGTGAGATTGTCACACTAAGAAAAGAGTTAGAGAAGACATCAAACAAAAGTTATGTTGAGGTTATCAAGAGCACTTCTAAAAGAGAATGTAGCAAGAAGGAGGAGAATCAAGTTCAGCCTAAAGGCAACAATGTTTCACTAGAGAAAAGCGATATAGAAGGAAGGACCAATTTGCAAAAACAATTCCAGCCAAACAGGTCATATCATTCATTTTTTGGTTATTGCTATTCTTGCTACAAATTTGGTCACAAAGCTATGAATTGTAGAAGCTATAACAAGTTTCATGAAAAGAAAATTAACTCTAGTAGACCTGAAAATAGAAATTATAACCCATTTTAGCCACTAAACTTTGCAATTGAGTGTTTCAAATGCAATAACCTTGGGCATACAGCAAGGCATTGTAGAACTATTTTTCCAAATACAACTCAAAAGGAGGAAACTCTACCCAAAACACATGGGGAGAGTATGAAAGTTTGGAAACAGAAAAGAAAAGAAGAAAAATAAAGAGCTATGCTTGTTCAAACAGCATTTCATGTGCAAAATGAAAAAGATCATTGGTACATTGATAGTGGTTGTTCAAACCACATGACCGGAGATAAGAATAAGTTTATCCATCTACAAAAGATAGATGGAGGATTAGTAAGGTTTGGAGACAACACTACAGCAAAGATTGCAGGAAGAGGAACCTTGAGTCTAGACAATGGGAAAACAAAGACAAGCAATGTTCTATATGTTGAAGGCCTAAAACACAACTTACCAAGTGTAAGCCAAATGTGCAATCAAGGTCATACCTTAATCTTTCATGAAGATGGTTGTGAAATTAGAAAGAATGGAAGACATATTGCAGATGCAAATAAAGTTGAAGGTAAGTTGTATTTGCTAAGTGAGACAAGAGGTCAAAAATTCTTTATAAGCCAAGAAGATGAAAGTTGGTTGTGGCACAGAAGAATGGGACATATGAACTTTGACAACTTGGTTAAGATAAGCAAGAAGGAAGCTGTGAAAGACACGCCCAAATTTTGCAAACCAAGCAATACTATTTAGGGAAGCAAACAAGGGTATCTTTCAAGACAAAGGAGTATTCATCATCAAAGCCATTGGAACTTGTTCACACAGACCTTTGTGGACCCACTAGAACAAAAAGTCTACAAGGTGAGCTTTACTCTATGCTTCTCATTGATTATTTTTCTAGGATGACTTGGGTGACTTTCTTAAAAGAAAAATCAGAAGCCTTTGAAAAATTCAAAAAATTCAAGGCACTAGTTGAAAATGAAACTGGTCTTAAGATAAAGTGTTTGAGATCTGATCTAGGGGGAGAATTCATCTCAAATGAATTCATAGAATATTGTGAACAACATGGAATTAAAAGACAATATTCAGTTGCTAGAACACCACAACAAAATGAGGTTGTGGAAAGAAAAAACAGAACAGTCCAAGAAATGGCAAGAACTATGCTAAATGAAGCCAAACTACCAAATTCATTTTGGAAAGAAGCGGTTCTTACATCAGTGTACATTTTGAACAAAGGACAACTTAGAGGAAATATGGATAAAACTCCATATGAACTATGGAAAGGAAGACCTCGAACAGTCAAGTACTTCAAGGTTTTTGGAAGCAAGTGCTACATAAGGAGGGATGATGAAAATTTTGGGAAAATTTGATTCCCGATCTGATGAAGGAATATTTTTGGGTTACTCTTTACAAAGTAAAGCTTATCGTTGTTAAAACAAAATATTGAAGAAGATTGTTGAAAGCACAAATGTAAGGGTTGATGAGGAAAGGTACTACAAAATTAAGGCACCCGAATTTGATTATCAACAAAAAGGATGTTGGGATGAACAAGAAGAAGAGGTTGAAGAGAATAATGAAGAGAAAAGTATAGAAACTCCACAAAAGACTCCTATGAAAACACCAAAGACACCATCCAAATTTGTGAAAAGAAATCACCCTGAAGAATTGATCCTTGATGATAGATTTAGATCTACAAGAAGAATGGTGAATTACCAAGAAGATTGTGACTCAGCACTACTATCCAGAATTGAGCCCAAAACCTTCCAAGAAGCAAGTAAAGATAAAAATTGGATTGAGGCAATGAATGAAGAGTTGGACCAAATTGAGAAGAATGACACTTGGGAACTTGTCCCAAGACCAAAAGACAAAAATGTAATTGGTACCAAATGGGTTTTTAGGAACAAACTCAATGAGAATGGACAAGTTGTAAGAAACAAAGCAAGGCTAGTTTGGCAAGGCTTTGCTCAAGTTGAATGTGTGGACTTTGAAGAGACATTTGCACCAGTTGCAAGGATGGAAGCAGTCAGGGTGTTCTTAGCCTATGCAAGTCATAAAAACTTCAAAGTATACCAAATGGATGTAAAATCTGCCTTCTTAAATGGAGATTTAGAGGAGGAAGTCTATGTTGAGCAGCCTGAAGGATTTCTGCTATCAGAAAACAAGGATTATGTTTGCAGGTTGAAGAAAGCACTCTATGGCTTGAAACAAGCCCCGAGAGCTTGGTATGCCAAGCTTGATAAATATCTTCAACAACAAGGCTTCAAAAGAGGAGTGGCTGATAGTAACTTGTATATCAAAACTACAGGAGAAGATCAATTGATAATAGTTGTATATGTGGATGACATTATTTTTGGAGGTAAGAATAATATGTGTCAAGAATTTGCTATAATGATGCAAAAGGAGTTTGAAATGTCAATGTTGGGAGAACTATTTTTCTTCCTTGGTTGACAAATCTCACAATCAAACAAAGGAATCTTCATCTCCCAAACCAAGTATGTGAAAGAGATATTGAAGAAATTCAAGATGGCAGATTGCAATCCTGTAAGTACCCCCATGGTTACAAGTTGCAAATTGAACAAAGAAGATGAATCCCAAGAAGCTAACCAAACACTCTATAGATCAATGATTGGAAGTTTGTTGTACTTAACTGCCACACAACCAGACATAATGCAAGCCGTTGGTATGGTGGCAAGATTTCAATCTGTACCAAAGGAAACACATGTTCAAGCAGTAAAAAGAATATTCAAGTACTTGAAAGGTACTTTGGAATATGGTCTATGGTATCCTAGTGGGACTTCACTCTAGAGGCTTATACTAATGTTGATTGGGCTGGAAGCTTGGATGATAGGAAAAGCACAAGTGGAGGAGCCTTTTTCCTTGGTGGAAACTTAGTTTCTTGGATAAGCAAAAAACAAGCATCAGTCTCTTTATCCACTGCAAAGGCCGAATACATAGCAGCAACAGCATGTTGTGCTCAAGTTCTATGGATGAGACAAACTTTGAAAGATATTAAGGTGGAATATAATCATCCTATCATCATCTATTGTGACAACACAAGTGCAATCAACATTTCATAAAACCCAGTGATGCACTCAAGGACCAAACACATACCCATCGAATATCACTTCCTAAGGGAACAAGTGGCTGAAGAACAAGTAAGTTTGGAATACATTGCTACCAAAGAACAAATTGCTGATATATTCACCAAACCACTACTAAGGGATACATTTGAGTATCTAAGGGACAAATTGGGAGTGGTCCAACACCCATCAAATTAATAGATGGGAGCATACATTCAGCGGGAGCTATACACAATATCTTGTAGCTCCATGAAACAGAAAATGCAAGACATTGTTGGAAGACCCTTTTCCATTGATGTCAAAGGGGGAGAGATAGGGTAAGGAGGAGCAAAAGTAAGGGGGAGCAAAGCAAAAGGAAAGGACTATGATTGTGTTGCCATCAATGACAAAGGGGGAGATTGTTAGAATATATTGTCATTGATGTCAAAGGGAGAATACAGGTAATGGTTGTCAAATGAATGTCATGATAGATGCAAAGAGCAGAATGACCAAGGTAGCCAACCTGTGAAAAGAGAAGTTGTTGTTCATAGAGCAAAAGTCATTAAAATATATAGCAGCACTTATATAAATAAAAGTTTATTAAAAAAAGCAGATAAGACAAAATTAAGCAAAGGACAAAATTCATAAAAGACAAAAGAAGACAGTCAAATATAAAAAGACAAAAGGCAGTGATAAGTTAATATTGTTAAAGAAAAATCAAATTAAGCTCCATATAAAAACAAAATACATATAAGACAAACTTTAAATAAGACAAAATTGTCTTATTTATAAAAGAGGAGAAGTGGTACGATTAACAAATGAAGTCTTTGTTGTGTGTGATAAAAGACAAAAGAACAAGTGGACAGAGATCATGTTAATAAAGTAAAAAGGCAGTGCTTAAGAAGGAAAGGCCATGCCTCCTTCAAAAGTTTGTTCTCATTCAAAGGGATGCCTCCCTTCATGAAAAGGCATAAGGAGGATATTAAAGGTGGTAGGAGTTGAGTTTTCAAAGTAAGAATTCAATGCATATTTCTGAGTAAAAAATAGATCTAAAGGAAGAGAAGCAGCAAAAAATATATATATATATATAATGAATAATTTCTGAGCAATTAGTAAGAGGGTGAGCAGAAGTATGAAGAGTAAATTTGAGTTATATTGAAGATATTTGTGTAGACAAATACATCATATACATCAGGTTCATGAAGAAGATTAATTGCTGACTTATGAAAGAGCAAGTTGTGAAGATTATTTGCAGACTTATGAGAAGATTATTTGCAGATTTATAAGGAGATTGTGATCAGATTGGTGTGGTAATTTTTTTTTTTTTTTTTAAAGATAATGCGCCTGGTAAACTTTTTAACGTGACAGCGACGCTGGTGCAACACGCCCTCTAGCTCCACGCGAATGCTTTTGCCTAGAGCAATGAACCGGTGAAGCAACAACACGGGGGACCTCATCCCCTAAAAAGAACACTTCAAACCCGCAAGCTCGTTGGCCCAACGAAGGCATAAAGCCTGTGAGCTCGTTAGCCCAGCGGGGGTTTGAACTCTGGTGGCCGCCACTACAACTGAGCGACTTAACCACCGAACCACGCCCTTCTCGGCTAGATTGGTGTGGTAAATTTAGGAATAGAGTTATAGCAGAATTTTTAAAGAGCAGATCAGATTTGAAGATCTCATTCTACATTCAAATTTTCAGTCATTCACAAGAGGTTGGTGCCTCAAGTTAGCCAAGGTTGGTGCCTTGGACGAGGGAGTTGGTGCTCCTTGTAGGTTGGTGCCTACTAAACCAAGTTAGGCAGTTGGTGCTCCTTGTAGGTTGGTGCCTATAAAACAGTTTAAGAGTTGGTGCCTACAATCATTGTAAACTTATATAAATATAAAGTACATTATTTGTACCGTGGCTTTCTCCTGTAAGGCTTTCCATGTAAAATCTTGGTGTCAACTTGTTCATATTGTTATATTCTTGCATAGTGGCCATTGTGATTAATAAGTTGGTAAAAATTGTAATATACTTGTGTGCTCATCATTTACCACTAGGAAAGCAGAGAATATTGTATTTGTTGTACATAGTAGCTTGCATTTCATTGATTGCAACACAAATAAGTATCTAGATACTCCAACTGTATGGTGGGATGTAGAACTTGACGAGCCAAGGTAGGTTGATGAGGACCAAGATATATGGCTAGGATTGGTGGGTGTCCCATTGTAAGAGCCAGATGTGTCCATTAATTCTATTGACAAGGAGCAATTTAAGGGGTTTCCATCTGATGATGACTTCAATTATTAAGCCACCTACTGAATGCAGCTAAGCATTTTCATTTTGACAGTTCGCTTTTCAATGTTCAATTTATAACTTGAGAATTGTAGTATCATAAATCATGATCATATTGTAGTTAATTTCTATGCCATGGATGGTCAAGCATATAATTTAAAATAATAATGCAGTATTTCAATTTCAATTTTGATCACTGTTCATCCGTTTGTAATGTGCAATGTTTCTTTGAGTTCCATGACCGGCCGATATACAGATACATTTCTGGAATGAAAAATAAATCAGATTTCAGGGAGAGTAGAAGAAAAAGCAGCCAGGGGACGGAAAATAATATACATTTTAGAAATACAAAAAAAATACAAAAACTTATTTTACAGCATTACAATTGTATAATTAAACTACTAAGCATCATTAAACATTTCTAAAGAGCTCAAATTGAAATAACATGGACATCTATTACATTAAACATTGAAACATGAACAAAAAACTTTCAACATTCAAATTCAACTTGAAAATAAAGTGAAACATTCAAAAATGAATATGAAATTGTATAAATGAATATAATGAACATGAAAACAACTATTTGCAAATATCCCACTTTTTTTGTTTCTTTTTTTTGGGGACAAATTTGTCATTTTTTCAACCATTGTTGATGTGGGAACATCGTGAAGTCCCGAAGACATTTTCAGCAGTTTGAGTACATCTCTCAATATCCCAAAGATGTCAGGATGTCCCTAAGTACCTTGCCTAAAGTAGAAAACATCCCCAAGACATCCAAAAAACAATTAATGTCCTGAGATCATGAAAAAAATGAGGATGTTGGTTTCATTTCAAGTCAAGTCACCAATAGAAAAATATTATCATTGGGACCCCATAATATAGAGGGCATGTATGTTATCATGCACCAAAGAAAACATCTGACCATTAAGTCTTCAGTGCCTTCATCTCTTAAAAATAGTTTTGACGGTAATTCTTTCCAAATTGCTAACAAATATCTTAATAGCCAAAGAAAGACACTCTGATTTCCTTGGTGATATTATTTAGTCTAGCAAAAAGCAAATATTGTTGACTTCTTCTCCAAAAAAGATAAATAAAAAACCTATAATTGTTGCTTAATAAATCATGTAGTTAAGGAGGATTGTTACTTGCATTTCCTCAAGATTCATGCTCAATCATTTTGATTGTACTTAGTCTTCAACTCTTTTATGATTCTGTTATGTTGCTTATATGCTGTTCTTATCCAAGTATCGTTACCTGAAATAGAAATGTGGCACATTGATGGATGTTTACCCAGTTCTTGAACCATATCTGCCCTGTCATAATTCTTTGTAGATTTTTCTCACTTTGCAAAGAACATAATTGTTGTCTAATGCGTCATTTTTTTTTGGCATATGATTGTCTCATACAAGGAAATATGTACTCACAAATAACGCAAAGAGGGAAAGCAGCCTTCTGTACGGATAATCTCCCTTATTGTCCCCACCAAACGATTATTACTGACATCCCTGGAAACAGAAGGCATACTTTCATTGGCCTTTTAAGTTTGATGTTCCTCCAACAATGAAATAAGCATGCGGGTTTAAGAACAAATATTACATACTCTTAATAAACATTTCCACGAAAATAAAATTCTATAAATCAAAGGTAATGCATGCCAATCATTCAGATTCAGGTTCAAGAAATTACAAGTGGCGAAGGTTGTAAAGTTTTCCAAGTTCTGAAGGAATATGACCTGCAAGACGATTTTCATGAAGATAGAGATAGCGAAGCTCAGGTAAATTTCCAAGTTCTTTTGGAATTGGCCCTTTCAAGTTGTTAAAACTCAAATATCTGTTCACATTATCCACCATTAAAAATTATTAAATTATTAACAATATAACTTTATGAACATGATAGAAAATGAAAATCAGATGCCATTTTTAGTTTTTCCATTAGGAGTTGAACATCATATAAATAGAAATGGATCAGAATACAGAAGAAACTATAATAAGAACTCACAGATTCCTTAATTCTTTCAGTTCACCTATTTCTGCTGGAATTAAATCTTGCAATTTGTTCCATCTCAAATTCCTGCCAAGAAGTGCAAGTACAAATTCACTTTTGCATTACAGTAAAAAAGCACAATATAATGGCTTATAAATTTCATAAAACAGCAACAAAGTGAAACATGATGTAGATCTTTAACAATATGAAAACAAAGAAAAAGAAGATGTTTCTCCAAATGGAACCAAACCATACCCAAATACAAGAAAAACAGAAGATTTCATACAAATAAAACAATGAAAGGGAAGAATTGAGCCCTTGCCGTAAACTGTCATGTCCCCTTCTCGAGCGCAAACCTTTCAAAGACCCTTAGCCTATCTTTTAATTTCCCGTAGGCTATAGGTATGGAATCAGGGAAATATTTTAATAATCAAACTTAAGTTGTTTGAAAAGTAACTGTAAATTATATTTAAATAGAACAACTTTTGTTTATTATTAAAAAAAGGTTGTTTTTAAAAAGTGAGTTTATAAAGTGTCATTAGGAGTGGGGTACAAAAGGTAATGACACTTCAAGTCACTGAAGCTGAGGGAAAATAGGTCAAGTAATTAAAAAATACATTATTTTATCTCAGAAGGCTATTTAAAGGGTTTTTGTGCTCAAAAGAACTTCTGGCCAATTCAATTTTCTTTTTGCTTTGAGAGAGAACTTGAGTTCTTCTATTTCCCTGAGAACGGAAACCCTTTGGTTAATCCAGTTTCAGGGAGAAATCTTCACATCAAACCTCCACATGCTTGCCAAAGGCTCTCATATTACTTTCTATGTTTATGGTTACAGCATAAGCTTCCCTCAGTGTTTGAGGACTCTTATCTCTCAAGGAATAACCAATTTTAGAATCGAACACACCACGGTACAGCACTAAACACATTGATTTGTTCTATCTGAGATTAGTGGGTACCTTTCTTATCGTCATGATAAATCTACTATTAAAGTCAGCAATAGTCTCAATGATTCCTTTCTTGATTGTAGTGATCTCGTGGATGGCAAACTTGGGGTCAACAAAGTCTCCATACTACAGTCTAAACACCCTCATGAATTCTTCCCAAGAGTCAATACTATTATTAGGGAGAGCCTTATACCATTCCTTAGCACTTTCTGCCAATGAGTGTACAAGCAGCTTCATCATCACATCTTCGTCTTCAATCTCGTGCTCATCTATGACGTTGATGAAGTGTCTCAAGTGTTCCTCACCGGTGACTACATTGTGGCCTTGAAACCTTGGGATTTTCCCCCTTATCTCATTTGGAATCGGGTTGGGAAAATCAGGAATACAGAAGAAATCCAACTGTTTGTATCTTTTGGCACCCAAGGGTTGTCTAGGAGGAGGAAACCTCTGAGCCTACCTTTGAACTGCGGACCTGGGATTCAGGGCATTCACATACTGTTGATTTACCTACTGCTATGGTGGCTGATTTGGAAACTGGTTATTTTTCTAATTTTGATTCTAATTCCTGCCCTGTTGGCCTATTTGATGAGGTTGTCTCTGATTTGCAGCACATCTGGAGTTTTGGACATTTTGATGTTGAAGCTGATTTTGTGCATTTTGAGCAAGTAGGGTCTGTAGCACAACAAGTAGGGCCTACACTTCTCTCTTCCTATTCCTGATATGATTGAGCAAATCTAATTCATCATAGAGAGTTCTTTCTCTTTCCTCAGCATCCGGTTGTTCCTGTTGATCTTCCTCATTACGAATGTTGTCATGTTGACCTCTAAGTGACCTTGTGGGCGAAATATGATGCTAATTATTTTGGCAGGCCTCTTCATTTTCGTTAGGCATGCCAAATCTTCTCATGTCTACATTATGAGACTTGTCTCTTCTTCCCCTACTAGTAATATTCTAATTTCTTTAGACTTCATACTCATCTTTGTTCATTCTCCTATTCGTTTTGAGTATATTATCAGCAGAGTCCTCAGAAGTATACGGATACTGACTTTTGCAATCACCAAATGTGTCATCTCTGCCAGAAGTACATGCCTAACCATGGGCATTTGGATTTCTAACTCTCCAACTATTCCGTTGGCTTCTTGAGCGATCGAAAGAGATCTCAGGTGTTGATAGATCCTCGGGTCTTCTCCTAAGATCCATCTCAAGTCCTTTTTGATTTGGAAATTGATTTCTGGGTTTAATTAAATAGAGTTGCCACTTCCCTGCTGGGAAAAAATATTTGAAATTTTCACTGTGAAATGCCTGCAACAATTAACCAAAAGTAAACTATCCCTGGCAGTGACGCCATTTTGTTGGGTCCCAAAATAGCTAATCCCAATCCCTCGAACACTTATTCACTCCAAGGCCAGGGATGCCGTCAAGGAAGTAAAAAGGGGGTTCATCAACAGGATGAAGGTGATTAAGGGCCAATTGGTAGGAGTGGGTAATCTCCTCTTCGCTTTTGGTTCAACTAAACCATATTCCAAAAAGTATCCCTAAGCAGGGATTAACTATCATGCAAAAAAAATACTAGACAACAACAAGGGCAGTGATACTCAAAATGTTGTTCTAAACCTTCTAATTGACATTAGTTCAGACAAAAGCTCACTGCCTCAAATAACCTCTCTTTAAGTTGAAAACATCATTGCAGCAATGCAAGATGCATGTTTACACGCCTGTTCTGAAAGGATAAACATTACTTTTCCAAAATATGTAGCCTGACTTCAACACAGAACAAGGACGCATACAGAACTGTAACTACACATTTCAGTTGATATATTGTTTGAGTTTTAATGAGTGTAGGTGATCACAAGTCTCTTGGATTGTTGCCTATCCAATGGGCTACAAAGTTTCATGTTTATCAAAGGAAAACACTAATAAAAGGGTGTATGACTACCTATCTGATAGATTCTGATGCACAAAAGTCAATATCAAACCATGAGAATACTTATTAATCCAACACCATACAACATCCATCCACATATAATTCTGAAATGACCATTTACAAAGCTTGAAATGGATTAAGAACTGTCATATTCATTCAAATGAGAACTTACATTCACACCACAAAATATGGTAAGAGAAAACCCTAACTGCACTAGTTTTCCTGAAAAAACACTTACAGCAGTGGAGAAAAACAAAGATTGATATCAAAATTACAATATAATCCACATGCACCTTTGTCAAATGCTTCCTGAAGAACTGAAACTGAACAATAGATGAAGGCCTAACTGCCTTGGACGCCTAGCACCTGTAGAGAGAAATTCTACCCAAAATGACCAACCCTTGAAATGAGTTTCAATCTTCTATTTATAGCCTTGGCAGCTCGAATTTGATGATGGAATGGGAGGGAAAACCCTAACAACTGTAATGTGCCGTACCTGTTTGTATATTTTTAAAGATCTTTTATGTGTGATTTTTATTAATTTTTTATTGTGATCTTTCAGATAGACAGAAGAATGCAGAAGGGGTTTTCAGTTTTCCTACAGTTGTGTTGTCGAAGCATACAATATAGAGCATATATAGAAAACCCAGAAAATATACAAAGAATTTGCATAAACAAACAATGACCCAGATCATCAAATCCACAAATATTAATTATCGTTACATACCCATGTCAAGTTTCGCACTTTGATATTTCTGCTGTAGCCGGACCAACAATGGGTATGGCTGGAAATCACTCAAGACCTTCCAAGAAATGATATGGAATGTCAATACAATGTTATCAACAAGTGATAAGCTCTAGACGCCTCAATGAGACCTCATACAAGGCTGCAAATGAAAGGTAAGAGCCCTCTGTAAATCCCACGTCCTCTATACCAAGTGTATGGCCATGGCTGATCATGAATAGCAATCAAACACTTCCCAAAACCTTTTTATTTTGATAGTAACTTGCTGCAGACTGATGTGAGAGTTGGGCGACCAAGAATAGAAGTAAACAGCTCCAAAAACACCCACAAATACCACCCAATATTGTACAGCATGCTCAAAGGGGTACGGCCAGCCAAGATAAGAGTACAGATGCTCCAAGAGACTCACATAATGACCAAAATCAATAGCTGAAAATATGCCTTTGCTACCCTTCAATACATTTGCAAAAGATATGCTTAGTAAACCTCAACAAATCTCATCCGTCGGACTCCATTTCAGCACAACTATGAACACTGGATGCATTCACCATAGAAGGCACCGTTGGGTGATCTTTCACACCTGTGGGATACCGCTACTCAGGGAGGTTTTCGTCTCCAAGAGCCTCTGGTTTGAATCCTCAAACCCTAGAGCCAAAGCTCCAAAACCCAAGCAAGGGAAATCTCAAAGAGAGAAGAAAATAATAATCCAAGCATATCCAAATGAGAGTTCTTTTCCTTCTTTTATACTTTTTCAATTGGGAGTCTCTAAAATCCTCTTGCATATGGGATAAAACATGAGAGGGAAACATTTTAAAACACTTTATTATTCCCTTGAGATGTGCGCTCAAGACATTAAGTGATCCTTTTAAATAATTTCCTTTCATAAAGTCACATTTGCCGTTAACATTAGAATATGCCGTGAAATAATAAAATATAACTTCGACCATTAAAATAACCATCAAGACGATGTCGGAATGCCATGAACAAAAGCTCGCCAGAAAGGTCTCGACGAGATGAACACAACCCCACTCTGAAAATCCCAATCCGACACTGAACTCGAACTTACTAAAAATAGTAAGTAACGGCCAAGAGCAAATTGAGCCAACACAGAGGGTGCCAACTGGACCCACAAACCATCTGATAACTCCGAGCTCAGTGCAATGTCTATGAGAACCAACAGCTGACTGCCAAGTCGCCCAAATAGCGCCAAACTACCACTTACTAAAAATAGCAGTGACCACCGGGGACCAAAGAGTACAAACCCAGAAAAACCCAGAAAGATTAACGACATGCAAGCACTTACTATAAATAGTAAGTACGGACAAGTTGTCCGAAAACCCTCCGGAAAGTGTCAACCAGCGCCTTTGGATCACCAGAACACCCTGGTGACATAGAAATACTTCTCTGATTATGCTGTCACCAACCCAGAAAGTCAACTCTGACTGATCTACAAGAGAATCCGAAAATGGGGACATTACAACAACCCCACCAACTACATTAAATTCATCATTTTTTCAACTACCCATTTTGCATTAATGGCGACCTAGAACGTTTTTGTGCCCATCTAGAAGTCGTAGGAAACTCACTTCACATTTTTATGCCCTTTTTGATAAATTGCGAGAATCCGAGGGGGTATTGGATGCGGGACTTCTGGGGGGTACTGGATGCAAGACTTTTGGAGGGTACTGAATTCGGGTCAGAAGGGGTGTACTGGATATATCCGGATCCACATGAAATCTCCGTCAGATAGGGAAAGGAAAGCTGATGGAAGAAATGGGGTGACAGGGATGTGGCGGGGATTTAGGATGTTGCAAGATATATCCCGTATCCGGCCTGAGGCACGCCAAGGAATACATGCAAAAGAGGGGGCAAAGGTATAAGAGGTTGCAAGATATATGCTAATGAGCATTGATGTCCCGCAATATCTTGTTGGAGGCAAAATTCCTGCAACATCCTATAAGGTTCAAAACTCCCACAACATCTTGTTGGAGGCAAAGTTCCCGCAACATCCTATTGGAGACAAAATTCTCGCCAAAAACAAAAAAACTTAGGATTTTCACAAGATTTTTTGTAGAGTTTAGGCAGGTATATACATAAAATATAACATTTAAGTATAAGTTACATATTGTCAGGATGTTTGACAGTGATTTTGGATCCATAAGAATTAAAATGCAAAATCTAAAATTTGGAGGATCCCTCAAATTTTGGACTTAGTCAAATTTTCAAAGTTTCAGACTTAGCCAAATTCAGTGGTTCAGCAACATGCATCAGGGTAAAGACATAGAGACCCCTTAGGAAAATTTTGAGGAATTTGACAAGATTTTGCAATTTTGAGGCATGGAAAATAGGAGTCCCAACACCTCCTTGGCAAAGTGTGTTTCATCTTAGTGAGGCGCCTTTGATCATTTTTTTTTTATATTTGATTTTTTGCTTTTGACTTCAAAGAGTCATGCCCAGAAGGTGCCTGAGGCACTTTTGGTATTGTTTTATTTGTTTTTTTTCCTTTACAAAGAGCGCTTGGCTCCCTTATGCTTCCATAAGCACCTTTATCTCCTTCAATAAGCCCGTGTAATTCCTTTATGAGCGCTTTTGGTTTTTTATTTATTTTCATTGGTCCTTTATAAAGGTGCATGCCTTTGATAGGCACACGCCTATACAAAGACACAATTTTCTCTCTTTTTTTTTGTTTATTCATTTTTTTGGAATTTTATATTATTAAACTTTAGCAACAATAAAACTTGTAATTTCAATATAATTAATAAATTATTAATTACAAATTAATATATTAAAATTATAATTTTACAGACGAAAATGAAAACATAACAATTTACGACATTTTGGCTTCTCAAGACGATAATATGGACCTTGACACATTTTACCAAGACTACATTTTACAATGACAAACATTAACCTTGATACTCGAATTCTCACAAGGTGAACTTGGATGACGTGATATCTCAACATCTTGAGACGACTCGACAAGACGAATGTTGGATTTTGATAATATGTTTATTGGACGCGAACATGACGACTAGACAAACATAAACAACCATTTGATGACAAGATGATGACATAAGTCAAGTTTCGAATTGGGTGCAACAATATTGGTCCATGATGGATGGACTCTCTGGCTATAACCAAGTGAGGGTCAAAGAGTAAAACAATACAAAATAGCATTTACTATTCCTTGAGGCACTTCTGTACATGTGAGAATGCCATTTGGTTTGAAGAATGCAGGTTCAACAATTCAAAGGGCAATGAATGTTGCCTTTGCGGACCTCATAGGTGAGATCATGGTGATTTAGCAAGATGATCTAACTGCATTCTCTAAAGAAAGAAAAGCTCATTGCAAACACCTAGAGCTGATTTTTGAGAGATGCCTTGAGTACAGGATTTCTTTGAATCCCAAAAAGTGTATGTTTGAGGTTGAAGAAAGGAAGCTACTGGGACATATAGTGTCAAAGAATGGGGTAAGGATAGATCTAAAAAGAGTGAAGGCAATCGACCTAATCCCTCAACCCAAATCAGTCAAAGTTATCCGATCTTTCTTTGGGCAAATCAACTTTGTGTGGAGGTTTGTTCCAACTTTGTTGAAAAGACCAAAGCCATTTCTATGATGTTGAAAAAGGGACAAGCAATCACATGGAGCAAAGAACCAATTATTGCATTTGTGGACATAAAGGAGGCTCTCAAAGATGCTCCAGTCTTGATAAGCCTAGATTACTCTAAGCCTTTCTAGCTCTTTTATTTTGCCTCATTCTACACCATAGTTGTTGTCTTACTTTAGAAAAACAAGGATGGGTATGAGCAGTCCGTTGCATTTTTTAGTAAATCATTGCAAGTTGCTAAACTAAAGTATTCAACAATGGAAAAACATGCCTATGCCTTTAGTCAAAGCTGTCAAAAACTTCAAGTCATACCTCATGAGTGCAAAAACCATTGCATATATGCCACATACAGCTCTAAAGGACATTTTTAAACAGTAGGAAGCCTCTGGTAGAAGATGTAGATGGATCAACAAGATCCAAGAATATGATATAGAGGTGTAGGTCACCAAATTGATCCGAGGTAAAGTCTTGGCTAGGCTAATGACAGATGCAAACTTAGAGGCAACAAAGGTAAATGAAACAAGTGTAACTCCTATTGTTAGCTCTTGTCATTTGGTGGATAATCCATGGTATAAGGATGTCATCTTCTATTTGGAGAACATGTGTTGCCCGCTAGGGATGAATGAAAATCAGCAAAGGACACTCAAACTACAGTCCCAAAGGTATGTGTTGATACAAAGTGATTTAATGTGGAGGAATCATGACGGGTTGTTGCTCAAGTGCTTAGGTCAAGATCAATCAATGAAGGTAATTGAAGAATGCCATCAAGGAATATCTGGACATTTTCATGCTAAAACTATAGCACATAAGATCATTAGAGCAGGGTATTGGTTGCCAACTCTATTTAACAATCCTGCTAGAAAAGTCAAAAAATGTGATGCCTACCAAAGATTTTCAGGTAACTTAAAGTTTGCAAGCACCCTCCCTCTCATAATAGTTACAATTGAGGCTCCATTCCAATAGTGGGGGAATGATTTCATAGAAGAAATCCAAGAAAAATAAGTAAGGGTATAGATGGATTCTTGTGGCAACCGACTACTTCACCAAGTGGATTGAGGCTATTCCAACCCGCAATGCTACATCAAAGGTGGTGGCAGAGTTCTTAACAAACATCTTAACTAGGTTTGGTGTGCCATATAGAATTATTGTTGATAATGTAGTGTTTCAGATCCTAGGATATATTGAATATGTGTCCTAAGTATGGAATTAATTTGATCCACTCATCTCCTTACCATCCCCAAAGCAATGGACAAGCCAAATTTAGCAACAAGATTCTCATGAAAATCATAAAAAAACCTTAGATATGAATAAAAAGAGATGGAATGATAAATTAAAATATGCAGTTTGGGTTGATAGGATAACATTTAAGAAGGCTATTAGCAAGACTCCATTTGAATTGGTGTATGAAATTGAAGCTAAAATGTTAATCACCTATGTATAAACTGCTGCAACAAACTAAGGAATGTGAAGATGATGCCATCTCCATGAAGATACATGAGTTGATTGAGCTTGATGAGGCTAGGAGAGTTGCACATGAAAGGAATTTACTACAGCAGCAGAAGGTCAAACATTTGTTTAACAAAAGGGTAGTTAAAAGGTGTTTTCAAATTGGTGACCTAGTCCTCATGTGGAACTCTAGGTCAGAAGACAAGGGCAAACATGGAAAGTTGAGGGCCTTATGGGTTGGTCCATATCAGATTATGGAAAGGTGCAGCCAAGACACATTTTACCTCAAGGGCCTAGATGGAGAAGCTATGGAGATGTCGATTCATGGCCAGCATCTGAAGAATTATTTCTCTTGAGTAGTGAGGTACCTGTTGACTTATTTTCCCTTTCCCAGAGTCAAATAGCCCAGTGTTAAAAATGTTGAAAATCTTGTCAAAATTGGTTAAAATGCCTGTGTTCTTCAAGTCTAATGTTTTCCTTGTAAATTTCTAAATAAAAGTCCCACCAAGTCAGTGTGTTTTCTTCCATTAGAAAAATCCATCCTTTTGAGGGTTTTGTCATCAAATTGGCAAGTTTGCAAACTGCCAATTTTGCCGACTTAGTTCGTAAGTCCGTGACTTCGCCAGTTTGTCGATTTGCCGATAAGGCGGCAAAAGGGGCGAAGGAAACAAGTAAAGGAGAAAGAAAAAAGTTGAAGTTAAGGCCTTTGTCGGCAAATCGGCAAAATCGCGAAGTAACAGACTTGTCGACTAAGTTTGTGAGTTTGCGTTTTTGTCGATTTGTCAACAAAGCGATAGGGTGGCAAAAGGAAAAGTTTCTAAGAAAAGGCAAAGAGATGGGTAAAAGAAAATTCACCGACTGAAGGAAAGAAACAAGGTTTGCGGTGGGGGGAAGTTTCTAAGTAAAAAAGGAATGTTTAAGTCTTGGTCGGGGAAACCCTAGGTTTGCAAACCCTTGGTTTCACAGACGAAAGGTTTGCCGACAGACTTTTACCCCGACAAAGAGAGGCATAAGGTAGAGGAAAGTCAGCAAGAAAAGAAGGATACGGCAAAGGCTAAGGCAAAAAGGTTTCTGAGGGCTTCATCGACAAGTCAGCGAGTTCGCGAACTGCTGAGTTCGCCGACCAACTTCACAAGTTCACCATGTTGCCTATTCGTCGATAAAGCGACCAAAGGGCAAAAGAAAGAGTTTGAAAGTGAGAAAAAGAACAAGTTAAAGAGAGCGAAGATGAAGGTGAGGAAAGTGGTTCGTGAAAAGTAAAGTTCGTCAATAAGGTGAAAAGCAAGGAAAAGACAAAGAAAGAAAAGGAGAAATCGGGAAAACGGTAAAAACACAAACTCACCGATCAATTCGTGATTTCTAAAGTTCGTCGATAAGGCGATTTGTCGACCAAAGGGGATAAGAAAAAGAGAACGAAGATAAAAGCGAGGCAAAGTTCGTGAAAGGAGAATTTTACCGACTGAAGGCAGATAGATAAAGGAAAGAAGAAATTAGCTAAGACAATGGTTCGCGAAATGAAGTTTTCGCCGACCAAAGGAAAAATAGAGACAAAAATGGTTCGCGATGGACAGATTTTGCCGATAAGGCAAAATAAAGGTCAGAATTGAAGTAAAGTGAAAACCAATGAAATAAAGCATGTAATATAATGTAATGTACCACTTTAAGTTTAGAATATTTTTAATTGATTTTAAAATATTTTAAAGTGTTGTAAAGACTTTATTCAGGAATTTCGACGAGCATTATATTTTGAAATGTCCGACTTCTCTCCAGTCACCATGATTGCAGGATCGGATCAGCACCAGCTGGAAGTGGTTGTTGTACATATAATTGTGCAGGTGAATGAATCAGCTGCTAGTCTTCAATGCAGCAGATATTTCTCAACTACTTCATCTTCAGATATTTTTGTATTAATTGTTGCAGATCAGATCAGGATGTTTTCTGCATTTATGTCTTGCAGAACAGATGTAAGTGGACCATCCCCTTTGCAGAAATATCTTCTAACAGGCCCATGGGCAAATTTATTGTAGTGGGTGACCTAGGTCAATGTAATGGAATGCTATAAATAGATAAAAATCAATGTAACAAGGGTTGGATGCAGAGGCTTATTTTTTGTACTCCAAACAAAACTCTACCCTATTGTAACCATGTCTTTTTAATCAATACAATACAAGAGGAAAAAAAGAAATGAGGATTATTTCCAAGGCAAGAGGACTCTTACTGGGTCTAGTTGTAGACTCATGCTTTCTAATATCTATGAATAGGTAACCATGACCATGGAGCTCCCCATAGAAAGGTTTATGAAGATAATAGATGAAGGATCAGAGGTTATCTATAGGGCAGATATCAAATATGCAGAATTTTGGCTACATGACTTGAGAAAGGTAAATAATAAATTCAACAATGAATATATTGATTTTGAAAATTTGTATTGCAAGCATCACAAGATGGAAAAATTAAGGGATGAAGCACTACAAGACTTTGAATTTACGTTTCAAAACTTTAGTGTGGAGAGCAGTCATCTTAGAGTTTCACCGCCTATTGGTACTTCCAAACGTGTGGATTCCTATGATGCTAGTGACAACAGAGGACATCTGGACAGGCAGGATAGAGGTAGGAGACAGGAAACAGATGTAAGCCTTCAAGAGTTTGGAGAGGGTGACACCCTACATGCCAATGAGACTAGCAGGACTAGCAGGAACCCTCAGGATGAGCATGAACAGGGATTTGTTGATCTTGACAGGTGAGTAGGTACTCTAGTGTAGGGATGGTGTTCAGACAGGCTTCTTTTTGCTATCAGGGTTGATGCATGATGATGAATAGTTGAAGGCAGATTTCGATATGTTTTAGTTATATTATCTCTACTTTGTTATGTTTATATGATATAACTGAACTAAGCGGTGATCTTGTGGAGTATATTGTTTAACTGCTCCATCTTTTTTTTGAGTTGAAAATGATATAACTAATAGACTATTGTGGCTTCCTTGGCCACGCAGATTGTAATATGATATTTTGAACATAATAGTATATGATTTTCAATTCAAATAGATATAGTAGTTGACCTATTCTAAAAATAGCCATAATTTATATTGAGAGTTCAAGCGGCAAAAAAATGTAATGATTGTGCCTAGATATATCTGGTTAGATGTCAATTAAACATTTATCCCACAAGCAACTAAAACCAATACATGCTTAATTTGGTCAAATGGTTACTTTCTAGTGTCCCCATGATTAAGAGAGTCAAGAAGTTTGGTGTACAAATTGCACAAAACACAACTCAGAAAAGCACCTATGTCCTAACATAATTACAATCCATTGCATGGCTTAAAAACAATAAGTAAATGGTGGTATGGTGGTTCCAAAGTTTCAGTATGCAACTCACAATGTCCTAAGCTTCTTAAGTCGTCCAATCTCAGGGGGGATCGCACCAACCAATTTATTGCCATGGAGATCTCTGTCAACAAAGGATGTGTATAAAAAACAATTGAGCTCATGCTTGTGTATGCAAAAAAAAAAATCAAATCTGATAACTCCACCTTAGAATGGAAGAAAATTCAAGTTCAAAGACAATATAGTTTCTACTATATTGTAAAACATCAAAAACATTGTAGAATATAGAATTCCAAAACAGGCAACTTCCTACCTTTTGGAAGTACAATAAGAGATTAAAGTTATATACAATCTCACTAAGATGAAATTGCAGAAGCAAAGACTAAAAGGAAACTTTTGAATTTGACCTCATGTATTCTGTTATGATTTTTCCAGAATTCAGATTTTTTGAATTGCAGAAGTAGCCTTTTTTCTATTACTAAAGGTATTGCTGTAAATTTTAAAGAAAAAACTGATTACTATGATATCCATGCTGTGTGCAAAGGGGAAGGGATGAAAGAGCTAAACTAACCCCAAAGTAAAAATTAAAAAACATTAAATCTGCTTGGTAAAATAAAGAACTAAACTCTCCAAGATTCTATATCTGTATGTACGTGAAATGAGATGAAGTGCCATTTAGAGAAAGATCCTCTCTAAAACAACTACCACCTTGAATAACTGAAAAGAATCATTCAAGGAGCCAGAACTCAAAAACAATGCCTAAATGTGGTGGCTCTCATATGAAGCTCTAAAAGGAATATTAAAACTAACTGTAATACAACATATATAGAATACATACTAATACTAACTATAATACAAACATTAAAAATACTCATCATTTCTTCCTTGATTAATAGGTCATAGCCCCTAATTTATATGCATATGGATTGTGTTACTCAGAATTAGAAGGTGACATCCAATTACCTTGCAAGGCAAGGATCGTTTCTTCCAACAAGATACATTCTAAAGTGCTCTTGCTAATTGTTAGTCTGATAAGGCTGCATTCAAACATATTTAGCTAGGTTGTCCTTTTTTATAAAAAGAATTAGTTATGGAAATGTACCTTCAAGCGATTTCAGCACTATGTTTCTCTTGAAGGTAACCTTTGGTTGAATATTTATATGGAATAAATTGTGAAAATTCAATCCTGCAGATCATTTATAGTTATATTGAGTATTACTAATATATATATATATATATATATAGATAGTATTACTGACTTAGAGCAGCACCCTCATTTCTTTAGGGTATCTCTTTCTGTCACTTTGACCTGCATTTTGTAGGGCAGTTTGGCTTTTTGGAACATCCCTTATGTAGTTTTTGGCTGTCACAGTGTATGTAATCATTTCTGTCCAAGCCCCTATAGAACCCGAAATTATTTTATAAAAAAACATTATTAATGATTAAAATATTATTAGTTTTGATTAATAATAAACCCTTTCTAAAGGAAATAAACAAGAATAAATCTAAAATTATGGGGCCAACCTTACTCGAATTATAATTATTTATCTATCTTCTTGTAGTTAAATAGTAATGATAGCAATCCAAAAAACCACATTAATAATCTAGTAATTTCCCTGAAGAGGAGTCTCAAATGAGACTTAAAATGTCAGAATTAATTAAAAAATCACATAATGATATCCAGATACATGATATTATGCCCTGCTAACACTGTTTGGTGGACCATTCAAAAGGAAGATGAGAACACCAACCATGAGGAAAAATCCCTCAAGGGTCTAATGGTCTAGTCATGCCAACCTTTTAGTGATGACTATCAATACACAAATATATATAAACTCCACTCTCTTGCTGTTCTATGTTTTACTTCTATGGTTAATCTCTTCTAGGCTGAATTTTGGATCAAAATGCTAGATTAACTCTGTTTTTTGCTGCTGGCTTGTCTTCTCTTAGTTATCAAATGTCACTAGTTCACTTGCTACTCTACCTAATATTGGGATTCCCTCCGTTTTTGTACTTTTTAGGTTGCCTTCCCACCCTCTGCAGGGAAGATTATGGCAACTTGTAGAAGGTAGTCTCCTCTTATGTAATATGTTATCTTTTTGTTAAAAAAAAAATCACATTATCATTTTTTTATTGAATTAATATGCCTTATATCATCAAATTGTAAAGATATTTTGATACCATGAGAGAAAAAAAATGAGATCAATAGTTCCATCATATTAGTATTTAAGCAAAAAGCTTGCTTCATTTTTAATTAGACAGAGAACTCATTCTAGACTTATCATGGAAAAATAATTGAGTTTACCTTTATATTTAGAAAACTTTGTTGATTGAAGTATGTTATATCATTATAAATGTTTTCAAACTGAGAATTAATAAATTCTCTTATTAAAAAGGGCATGTGTGTGTGCACTTGTGTGTGTATGCATGTGAGTGTGTGTATGCATGTGAGTGTGTGCATGCATGTGTTTATAAACACCAAATAAAAGAGCACAAGTCAAGCATCATTTCATACCTTTTCACTACCACTATAAATATAATTGCTTCTACCACATTTGCATCAAGAAGCGTAAGAGGACTTACAACTTTGTCAAATCCAAAAGATTTGTCACTGCCATAGGAAAGTTACCAACAATTGAAACTCCATAAAGCTCTCTGTAAATAATTAACATAAAACATGTTTACACTTCTTTTAAATGCAATGAAACTTCAATACCTATTAAGCTAGGAATACTGCAATCTCTCAACAAAATATGAAATTTAAGATAGGAAGAAGCAGAAACATTTTTGCATGACCAAAAAGTCATCATGGTAACAAGGTGAAATGATTGTTAGTAATAGTTATTCTGTCCCACCCCAGCCATAGATTTATTTATTTGCTAAAGAAAGTTACAACATTTACTCCACAAAGACACAGAATTACAGCCATCAAACGAGGAGATTCCCTTTGTTCTGATTCAAAAATAATGTACAAAAAGAGCTGGCCTCCATTGGTGGGAAGGCCACTAGGCATCCATGAAATCTTTTCCATACAACTCTCTCTACAACAAAACCTACTACTACATGCTATAACCCAAAATCCATTACAAGATTTTCCCTATAAAACCCTATAACAAATACAAATAAAATTTCTAACTACCCTCCTACTACATGCCAAGAATGACTCTCCATTACCCACATAAATCGCCTTACACAATATGTCTTCCACATAACCCTTTTAAAAACCAATTTATTCTTCTTTCTTCATTTCATTGACATTCATTTTATTTTTTATACTCAGCCATTTCTGAGATGTTGCAAAAAGCTCATATTCAGTTTTAGTTGCAAAAGAGACAATGCCTCAACAAAGCACAACTTATCCACAAGGGATGATAGAAGCTACATTTGGATCAACCAATTTGCATTCCCTCTGTGTGATGAAGCTTGCACTCAAAGCTGTGAACCAAGAAATGTATTTAAATCATGGAATCCATCATAGGTAGGGGTTCAATATGTAAAGTACATGCAATCCAACTTGAAAGTGTAAGAACCCTTAGTAGTTCTACCCTAAATTTTCAGTTTGAATGGTTTGACATTTTGTCAAACACTTGTCATGCAAGGTGATTGATTTATGATTTCTGAGTGTTTGTTTGTTTTGTGATGTTTGTTTGAATGATTTTTCAATGCCAATACATATGCAAATATATAGAAAAGATAATCAAATACTTGCATAAACAAATATCAATAATTCAACACCCAATCATGCTTTATTAATTGTTGTTACAGGTCTGACTAACTGATAATCAGGTCTGATACAGAGTATATCAGACTGATTAAACCTTTAAAAAGTGTTTGCAAAGCTTATTCATATTAAAGATTTGAATATTGAATTCATTTACAACATACCCGATTGAATAGCACTTCTTCTAGGCACAATATGAAACCATACAAAGCAAATAGATGACTGATATAGAATTTGCTGAGGTCTGATATGATAAAATGCTGAGCAAAACCAAGTTTGAAAGGCTCCTTGTACTCCACGAACTCTCCACAATGAAAGCGCCTAAACCCTAGGCAATGTTAGCCACAAATGATACCATAAACCTTGACTTTAATCCCACGACCTGCCAATAGGAGTGCTCAAATCTGCAATTCGTCCTCCATGGTGCCAAATGCCACACAAACCCTAGCAGCCTGCAATGATCCAATTCAGATCTGCCCTCAAAAATGCATCGATTCCTTCACAATGCCTTATGATATCCATGAAAATCTAACCATCAATGGCCTGCAATCGATTATCCTTAAATCCCCTCAATATCAAATTGATATTTGGCACAAATCTTATCAATTTGATCTTCAAACCCTAGCTGATATAAACCTCAAAAAAGATGTCTTTGTAGCTCCAATTTGATGTCAAAACCTACAAATATGTTCAATACTAAACCCTGTATGGATTCACCTCTCAAGTGGCATTGGGTTTTCATCCAATCCACGAATTTCCATGGGTTTTTGTCCTCAGAAATGGCTAAACCTATGTTGTAGCTCAAAGGAAAACTTCCAATTTGCAAATGACAAAATACTCAATGATGAAAATGACCTCCCAAACACCTTATTTTATAACCCTCAAGTGAAGCGCCCAAATTTGCAATATTTTATACAAGTTTCATGTCCACCGCCATAATTGGGATTAAAATATTATTTTTTAATGCACTTTTCCTTCTCCAATGGGACATCCAACTGTGTCATTAAAATAATGTTTTATTTTGTCATTTTATTATAATTTATTTTCCACTTTTATAAAGTGACTAAAGTGACTTTCCGTTCTCCAAGATTTAAGTCATTTTTACCAACTTTCCATTCTCCAAGTCACTTTATAAAGTACTCAACTTAACTTCAATTTGGCTTAGGTGAAGTCGACTTTCCTTTCTCTAAGTCACTTTGCAACAATGGCTCAACTAAACAAAAAGGGGACATTACAGAAAGCAACATTTCACACATTGTTTCCTAGTGTTATGCAGCCTTACATATACTATATAGTTGGGAGTAGATTACCTTGCGTGACTCATAGTATGTGTTATATAAAACATAAACTAATGCGAAACTACTTGGAGTAGGTATATACTTGGCTCTAAGGTGTTTATGTGATATGCATATGTAATATAACACCCTAGAATGTAAAAGACCTTCTTATATATGACTGCAAACTTTGATCAATTTTAGATAAGATTTCTTGCACAAATCAAAGCAAATCATCAATAGAACTCAACACATATGAGAACCATCAACTCTTTTGCATTATTTATTGATTGGAAATGAAATGTCTTCAGATACACACTGCTGCTATCAAAATTCAGTCACTGTCTGATTATTATCAGACTTTATTACATGCATATACAGTGCCCAAATTAATCAAATCTTACATAGAGATAGTGTCCAAACACTCTAGAATGATGCTAGCTATCAAATCATGCTATAACAGCCCTGAACAATTGACTGACATGAAAGTTCTATAGGCTGATATGACTGTATCAGACTTTCCTAAGAGTGTATCATGCCCAGATTTCTCACAAACACCACTTAAGCTTCTCCTTAGGTCAGTGATGGATCATCCAAAAGCTCCAAAGTCTTCTTGTATCATTCTTTGTACAATATTTGATCATAAAACCTTGTATATCACCTATATCAGCTAACTGTTATAAAAATTCAGACTTCACAAAGTTAGACAAAGGCTTCCAAACTCAACAAATGATACGTTTGTTGAAATGTAATGAAACCAAGGGTTCTCGATGTTATCTTATTACTCTAAAACTCTTCAACAACCTGCAAATTCAAAACATGATGTAATCTGCCATGAAAACATCTCAGAAATCATTATGGGGTCATCACCATAATACTCAAGGGGTCATCTCCTTGTAAAAAGACATGAAAATCGGAATTTTCAGTCAAAATAAAAGAATAAGAAAACATACCAGATTCAACATAACATTCGAATGCAGACGGAAGTCTCTATTTAACCTCTCCTGGATGAGCGATCCTCCTCTATGATGTTTTGGAATGTAGCTTGGATCCACCAATCAAAATTAAGAGACTTGAACAATTTTAAATGAATGACATTAATGAATTCACTCATTTAAAAACAATCTTTAATTGTTTTAAATGAATTACATCTATTCTTCATGTAGATCGATCTTTTAGCAATTTAGCTCCTCTCTATCTTGGGCGGCGGCTAGGAATGAGAGCTATCAAACATTTAATTTCATATGACTTACTCGCTCCATCACAACTCCATAGGCGATTGGCATTGGGCATTGAATTTGATATTCCTTGCATTTAAAATATCCTCGCCAAATCTTGGCGTCTCTCAACAAATTTGCACAAGCATTTAAAATTCCTTCAAACACTACTTTAAATGATTTGTCTTTGGCAGCGGCTAGGACATGAAGTCGACTGGCATTTAAAAAATGCTTTTACCTTGGGGGATCCTCATAAGCTTGGGCGAATATACATAATCCAATAAAATCGCCTCCATAGACAAGGTGTGGGCACACTAAACAATGTATACACTTCTCCCCATGGCGTCAATCCTTCTAGATAGCCGTTTGAAGTTTACTTGGACCTATTTCTTCATGGGCAAACACATCACCTTATTCTATTTACAACTCCATAGAAATCGATTAGAGAAAATGCAATTAAAGATTCCATTTTCTATAATTTATCAAATCAAATGAAAATACAATTTCAATATTGTATTTTCCAATCAACCAAATACTAGTTGAGCTATCATTCCGGTTTTCCATGTATAGACATATACCAACTTTCCGGTTCTCCATGTATAGAAGCAAACTCAACTAGCAAATATAACTTAGCTCAAAATGGGGACATTACATAGAATTTTTTTTTATTTTCTTGCAAATAATAACACATTTGACTCAAAGACATTTTGTCAACCAATTGTATACATTGCACAATTCAATACCATTTTCACAAACACTTAACATTCATTCTAAAGATGTTAATTCAATGAAATAGAAAGCTGCAATATACTGGACAAAATTCTGATTTCCAGATTGTATACACTGCTATAGCACAGTATCAAGAAGATAAGTCACTGAAATTCATTTCAACAATGCAAGAATCATACCCTCTGTAACTCTGCTGATGTAGATGAAGTTGCAGGCCACAAAACACCATATAACACACCAAAAACCACTGCCAAACTGAAACCCGCAAGTCTGATATGAATTTTCTGATTTCCCCCTTTCTAGCATTTTATCGAATATTTTGCAATATACTAATCAAACTGAGAATTCTGAATATGATATTTTATTTCAGGGTTTAACTCCGTAGTTTTTTGAGTCAAACACATGACCCATATTTCATGAGTAGTGGTTCACATGAACCCATCTCTCATGTTAATGAATGGTCCACTTAGCACTCATTGCATCTAGGTGATGCACACAGGGGTGAAGCATCGGGACTTCCCGGGAGGTCACCCATCCCAGGACTACTCTGACTCAAGCGCGCTTAACCATGGAGTTTCCCCCAAGATCAAGCCCACTTAGCTTGCTACCCCATTTGCAAAACCTTTAGCAAGTGTTGTGCCTTATGAACCATTCATTAAAGAGCCTCTTTAATGAATGGTTCATAAGGCACAACACTTGCTAAAGGTTTTGCAAATGGGGTAGCAAGCTAAGTGGGCTTGATCTTGGGGGAAACTCCATGGTTAAGCGCGCTTGAGTCAGAGTAGTCCTGGGATGGGTGACCTCCCGGGAAGTCCCGATGCTTCACCCCTGTGTGCATCACCTAGATGCAATGAGTGCTAAGTGGACCATTCATTAACATGAGAGATGGGTTCATGTGAACCACTACTCATGAAATATGGGTCATGTGTTTGACTCAAAAAACTACGGAGTTAAACCCTGAAATAAAATATCATAATTTGACACGCTGCGAAAAATACCTCCTACTTATCAATTCTGAATATGTTGATGCGGGGGGCAGCTTGTTTATGATGTTTAGATGATATTTCATTCACCGTTTAATCAACAAACATAAAGATAGTGTAGTGGCATTATGTCAAACAGTTTGCAATGTTCCTATAATCAGCTAATCCAAATTCACCACACAGACCATGCAACTTGCTGCTGTCACTAAAATTCAGACATAGTCCTCTGAACATGTTTTATTAACAACAATAATATGAAATCTTCAATATCAACCCAAACAACTACTTGCATAATACTTTCAACCTCAGTAACCAGCCAACTTTCAACAAGTAATTAGCATTGAACTAGATAAATCTGATTTGAGAACATGACACTGTTGTAACTCACATACTAGGCTGTTTCTGCTAATTACCAGCCACTGCACTGTCTGAAATTCAGTCCCTACACATCTGAAACAGACAATATTACGGAAGTTCCCACTATCAAGAGTGGTTGCCAGACTATAAGGAAATATTCAAGCCAAAATCAGACCAAATAACTATCAAAACCCCCAGTGCTTCCTTCCTTGAATTGGTACGGCTGCAAGTTAGTTCTTCTCAAAGATTCAAGCAAGTATAAATCAGACCAACATCAAACAAACAATATAAATCATGCAGCCCACATGACAGATTTTGTTCACCAAAGAGGCTGCAATAGAATATGAAACTTAGGCACTAGCTTATTTCCCTTCAAGCTACGATTCTTTTTTTATAGAAGAATTTGTCCTTTCAAGCATCTCCAAGGCTGGTATGGGTCCCACCTTGGCAGGTTCTGCCTCCCTTTAGCAGCTCCTAAGGCAAAAAATATCATAAAGTAATATATCTGTCTTATGCAGCAAAGGTAAGATTTTAAACCCCTTGAAACAACTGCGATTAGAGGAGGAAAAAGGGACAGCAGACCAAGGGGAAAATATGTCAGATTTAGTCAGCCTTTGTCTCCTCAACAAACACAACCTTAAATTATACTTGCGACCAGCTTCTAGCAAATATTATCCCCTTTTTTAATGCTATGGCCTACTATGAATTGGTACGGCCAGCAAAGGGATTAACACCAATCATTTACTTTCACTCAAAACCCACAATCAAAATTAATTCACCAAACCCTATAGAATTAAAATGGCACATGCATTCAGCACAAAGGCAATCTCTATACGAAATTGCTCCAATCTTCTGCATTCAGCACATGTGTGATTTTTGTGTGAAATCACCACAACCAGCGAGGGTGGATCTTTCACCACCGAAACTGATCTTCTCCAAGAGGGTTTTCGTCCTCAAGAAGGAATGGAAGAACACGCAGGTTCAATCCAGCAGCATAACAATATCAAATCAATAGCATAACCCCACAATGAGCTCCAAGCCTCCTTTTATATCCCTTTGATTTAAATAAAATATTATTTCCTTTTGTCTCTTCATATTTTTCCTCAATAATAATTCTCTTTTTTAGACTTTCTTCAAATATTTCTTTTACCAAAGTCTAAAAGCTCACTTTATGTGCTCCACCAAAAAATATATCAAATTCCCTTTCCAATGAGCTATTACACTTAAGTTATTTCTTTAATATTTGCAACTTAATATAACTTAAGTGAAATAATTAACCAATTAGCTCAATAATTCACCCAACTTTGCGAGAAATCCCAAATGAAGCGGATGGCACATTAAACCACACCAACATGATCTTAAAGGTTTGGGATGAAGAATGATGCCAACTGGGTGACTTTCTAAAAATGGATGGCTTCTCCAAGAAGTTTGGAGAGCAAACCAGAAGGCCGAAAATGCTTCTGAAAGATCATTGTAATCCTGAACACCAATTGAACTCAATGCCATAGCAAAACATCACAAAGAACTGAACCTGTGCTCTCCAAGAATTATGGAGTTCCCTAACCATGCCAGATAGCCTACGGGAACTCAAGAAATAGGCTATTGGTCACAAACTTGGCTAAACATCAATTGGGGACATTACAGCATATACCTTGAGACTTTCAAAAAAGTGTTATGAAAAGGAGGATGTTTGCAAAGGTAAAACTACAAGATGTGCAACCATTTTAAGAGTAGCATGAGGCATGAACTGGTTGTGAAATAGGGATGAATGTTGTGTAAGACATGAAGTGCCATAATGGGAGACAATGATTGTCATATATTGATCTTAAGCTACTACAACGACTCTCCAGAAGTAAAAAGACATCTCTGTAGCAGTTTTTTTCTTTAGCGTGAGGTATAGAATTCAAATATCAAATTTGTGTTACTTTATGATAAAGTGTGGTTGAGTTTCTCTATTCTTCAGGGACATTGTTTCAATAAGATCCACATGCAGTTAAGATTCAACATAATTTTCTACAAATGGAAATCAACAAGTTATGAATTCAACATCAAACAACTAGAATGAAAATGTAATGTCCCCAATTAATTATTTTTGCAATATTCTGATTTTTTGTAATTTTTTTAATTTTCTGGACAAATAAATAAGTGAAAACAGCAAAATAAAAAAATGCTAAGGCTGGAAAATTAATGGTGAAAATTACCAAACCCTCATATACTTATTTCATGATCAAAGCACACTCAAATCTGAACATATAAATGATGTAACATTAGATTGGAGACCACAAATAAATTCTGAAATTTTATTTCAACTGCTGAAAATAAGGTACAATGATATAAATTAGTAAATGCACTCACAAACCCTAAAAATCAGCACCAATGTCCTTCAAACTAGTTTATTTTTGTACGGTAATTAATGGAAGCAATAATGGATGGTATGGCTGCCCTAAATGTATGAAAAGCTCCTCCAAAACCCTCAGATTTACACTCGCCTTACTCATAAAAATCATTTCTGATTTTTGTGGATGATGTGTAGCCTTGAAACCAACTCAAATAACAAAAACCCTAGATCTAAGTTGCCATGCATTATAAAATATTTTTGAATTGATATGGCCTTGAAACCCTCATAAATCAGCAACAAATGTCTCTCCAAAAATGATTCCCCCTCCTTGGAAAATATCTCTGAATTTTTATGAAGTGAGGCGACCTCAAAAATGGTGTATAATGGCAAACCAGCGACATGCCCTTGTAGAAAAATCATGAACAAATATTGCTTGCAAATCCAATTAATAAATCCCTCCAAAAAATCACGTGACAATAGAGTTTTCGTCCTCTTGGATCGCTAAAAACACCTAAGGGTTTTCGTCCTTGGATGCCAAAACTCAAATGCCAAAGCTCACAATGAAAATGTCAAATGAAAACTCAGTGATCCAAATGGAAGCCAAGCCCCCCCCTTTTAAACATTTCCAATTTGTGCCCATGATTAAATTCCCTCCAAAATAGTATTTAAAAATACTTTTTTTTTTTTAGTATTTAAAAATACTTTTATTAATACTAGTGTTTAAAAACACTTTTTATTTTATTTTAATAATATTATTTAAGTTGCCCCTTAAATTAAAAATTACTAGGCCTAACCTAAAATAATATTATAATTTATTTCCCTTATTTTTCCTCTCAGCCTACGGGAAATGGAAATAGGCTAGAGGTCTTCTCTAAGCATAGTTGGAAAACTCGTCCAGACTCGCCGTGGACTCGGCGGACTTGGGAGTCTACAAGTTGGCCGAGTCGACTTGGCACGGACTCGAGAGTAGAGTCCAGGAGAGTCCCTACACGGGACTTGCAAGTTCGACCTTGGGACTCGCGCAAGTCCGAAGGTCAGACTTGCAAGTCCTGTGCAGGGACTCTCCTGGATGGCTGGGACATCAAAAAGAGGGTTTAAAACCTCTGTTTTTTTATTTCTTTCCTCATTTCACTCCTCTACTTTGCCAAATACAGGTCTGCAACTTGAAGTGAGGTTGGAAGAAGTCGAGAAGAGGAGCTAAATTATGACAAATTGATAATCAAATTAGGCTCTTATGTTCTCTAAATGCATTAATTTCTTTTAAAAAAAAAACTACGGTTTTTTTTTGCCGAGTCCTAGCCGAGTTTTTTCCCGAGTTTGTGCCGAGTCTCAAGTTCGAGTCTTAATTTGGGCTGCCGAGTCTGTGCCGAGTTCGAGTTTTCCAACTTTGGATCAACTAAACACACTTATACAATATTCTCAACAAAGATGAAAAACTACGGAAAGTGGAAGAGCTAGACTTTTCTCATTCCTTGTTATTCTAAATTACACTAAAGACAAAAATGAGGTGGATGACCTTTCAACTTCCATCCCCATGCACATACTAAAACAAATAAAAGTTGTTTTATGTACAAACCTAAATATTCGAAATAGAACATAATATACTTTGGATCAATATTCCTAACGTACCCCCTTTGATCCAAAGTCAATGTTCATATTCTATTTCTTCTTCATTTTTGCTTCATTCCAAGAAGTTCTCTGAATTTCTCAAACTTGACTTGATCCAAAGGATTTGTGAATATGTTTACTACCTATTCATTTATGGGGCAATAAATAGGATCAACTATCTTCTATGTTGTCAACATTCTCAGATAGTAATATTTCATGTCCATGTGTTTTGTCTTTGCATCAAATATATGATTCTTTGCAATTTTGATGGCACTTCAATTGTCCACATTCAACACTATGGGATCATTCTGCAATTCCTCAAGAATCTTGCAAAAATGTACTACCTCTCCCAGAGCATGTGGGACATTCACGAACATACTTAAGGATTTCATTCTTGAGTCATTTCCAAGTAAACCTTTCCCAGATCTGCCTGTAAGTTTTGAAGTAACTTGGGCGACCAGCCATAGGTGCATCGTGGAATGTCCTCAAAATCTTCACCTTAAGCTATGAGTTGGGTACTCAATAAATCCTCTCCTTATAAATGATCGATTCATTCACCACAGTATACATATTATCCTATATAGTACCCTCTATGACACTTGTAGCCCAAGAGTTCTTCGCATACTCAGCTGAAATCTCCTCTCTCCAATCAGCTATAATCTCCACTAAAGCACACAAATGAGGTCTCCTAGAAAGTGCTTCAGCAACCACATTTTTCTTCCCTTTAACATACACAATGTCAAAGTCATATGCCTGCAATATACTTACCCACTTTTGCTTCCCATCATTGAGATCCCATTGATTTAGGAAGCATTTAAGGCTATTGTGGTCGGTTTTAACAATGAATTTACCTCCCACAAGATACGGACTGAACTTGGCCAATGCATGCATGATGGCCAACATCTCCCTGTCATAAATCGAATAGCTCTTCTCAATACCTCTCAACTTGTTGCTCTCAAATGCAATGGGATGTTTATCCTGCATCAAGACAGCTCCAATCCCTTCCCCTGATGCATCATACTCCAACTCAAAAGGTTTGGAGAAATCTGGTATGGCTAGGACTAGGCAAGTGCTCATAATCTACTTGAAGTGATCAAAACACTTCTAAGCTAAATCCGACCAAGCAAAGGCTCCCTTAGTCAAATCTGTAAGTGGGGCAGCCACCTGTGAAAATCCCTTAACAAATCTCTTGTAAAACCCGCAAAGGCAGAAGAAACCTTTGAGTTGTGTAAGATTTGTTGGGGGAGGCCAATCTACAATTGCTTTGATCTTTTCAGGATCAACTCTCACACCCTTAGAGCTAATGATATGGCCAAGGTAAAGAAGCTCTGTCATACCAAACTCACACTTTGACTCCTTGGCATATAAAGATTCCCGCTCTAAGATACTCAATACCTCCTCTAGGTGACTCATGTGCTCCTCCCATGTCTTGTTGAATATTAAAATATCATCAAAGAATATAAGAACAAACTTACGGAGCTGACTCTGGAATACCCTATTCATACAAGACTGGAAAGTGGTAGGAGCATTGGTTAAGCCAAAAGGCATAACCAGAAACTCAAAATACCCATAATGACACATGATTGTTGTCTTCTCCACATCCTACTCTCGGACTCGTATCTGATGATAGCCCAACCTCAAATCTATTTTGGAGAAGTAGCAAGCACCATGAAACTCGTCAATAAGCTCATCTATCCGTGGAATGGGATGCTTGTTTTTGATAGTCTTCTTATTCAGTGCCCTGTAGTCAATGTAAATGCGCATTGTCCCATCCTTTTTCCTAACCAACACCATCGAAGATGCAAAGGGACTCTTGCTCGGCCTTATGTGTCCCATATCAATCAGCTCCTTAATGGCTTTTTCAATCTCATCTTTATGCCTCTTCGAATGCCTGTATGGTGTGGTAATCATACGCTTACCACCACCCTCCATCTCAATGACATGCTCAATGCCCCTCTCAAGAGGCCTCCCAAGAGGTATACTACTAAACACTTTATTGTGCTTAGACAACAAAGCCTGAATGTCGAGATGATAACTATGCTTCTGTTGCTCGAAAACCGCAGGCATGATTAGATACTCTGCTACCCACTCTACCTTATCGTGTCTGATAAGTCTCCATTCTTCTGAGAGATACTACTCGCAATCCGCCATCTAACATTCCTCTGAGCACATACTTTCTTCCATCCACCTCAAACTTCATCTCCATAGTACGCAGGTTCAAATAGAACTCACCAATAGCATGAAGCCACTGCATACCAAGGACCGCATCCATGTCAACCATACTCACCACATAAAAATCAGCTTGGAACTCATAGTCACTCAACTGGATGCTCAAATTGGGGATCTTCCTCCTACAGGTAATAATGAACCCATCTGCTATCATCACCTTGAAGCCTTCGAACTCTTCAATTTTAAGCCCCCTTTTTGCAACTAGCCCCTCATCAATGAAATTATGAGTGGCTCCAGTGTCAAGGAGAGTGACAATCCTCTGCCCTCCTAAAACTCCACGAACCCTGAATGATCCTTCTTTCTGAATGCTAGAGAGTTGGGCTACTGGGCTGTCATTTCAGATCCCTCTCTAACTCATCGGAAGAGCTCTCTACCTCCTTATCTTCCAAATCTGAATGCTAGTTTGAGTCTTCAACTGTTGATTCTTAAGCTGAAAAATACTCAATTTGTTTTGCCTTAGCTTGGGCAGCACACTTGTGCATTGGATCCCAAGGCTCCCTGCAATGAAAACACAATTTCTTTCTTCTGAGTTCATTGAGATGCTCACTATCTAATCTCGAGGATGCCTTCTTGGGCTGATTGGAATCCTTTTGAAAATATTTCTTGTCCTTGTCTTTCTTATGCAAGAAACCCTTGGACTGAAATTTATTCCTTGTAGTGGAAGATTTCATGTCTCTTGCTTTCTTCAGAGCATCCTGCAAAGTAGGTGGATTAAGGGCCTTAATCCAACCTCTCAAAGGATCAGACAGCCTATCAATAAATAGAACAATCAACCTCCTCTCAAAAATATCAGTCACCATCACAGATAACCTCTAGAACTCATAAATGTAAGTATCCACTGAACCCCACTGTTTCAACTGTGCCAATTCCTTAAACTGCAATTTAGGATCCTTTTTGTCGAATCTATCAATCAAGCTCTCAGTGAACTCTGCATGGGAATCAATTTGATCATGGCCTAAGGTAATCATACCATGGTGCCACCATTCATGGGCACTACCATCCAAATGTAGGGCTGCATATTTGATAGCCTCATCCTCAACCATAGGATTGAGCTGGAAGTAAGTATCTAACCTTTGAACCCAAGCTCTAGGTGTAGTTTTTCCCGAGCCATCAAAATGAGGAATAGATAACTTACTAACCCTCTTCTGTAATTCTTGATTATGAAGTCCTCCACCCCCACCTCTATAGGGTCTATGTCTCAATCCGATATCCATGTAGTCACAAAAAGACATCTCAACCTGAAATTCAGCCCCTGAATCCCTCCAATCCCTCGTTATTTGATCTTGCAACTCTTGTTGTGTGGGTTCATTATCAAGTGGAGGGTTATTCCATGGAGGAAAGTTAGGAATAAGAGGCCTAGTGTTTGTTGTTCCAGCCATACTTACGCTGATTTGCAGCTCTATTGTTGATTGAACCATCCCCATTTTCACCATTCCTTCCATTGCCATTATCACCACCATTTCTTCCATTGCCATTATTACCACCATTTCTTCCATTGCCGTCATTACCACCATTGTTATTGTTATTATTATTACCCATCATTTGTTGAGTCAATAGAGCACATAGTTGATTCATATTCTATTGCAAATCTCTCTGTCCCCTAGCAAGATCATTGAGGATATCCATTGTGCTCGGTTCCTTGTGATCCATGTCACCTATATTTACCTCAACCCTATCAACACTTGCAAAAGGATCAATATGTGCTTGTACCTCAACCCTTTTGGCTCCGGCAAGAGGATCAATATGTGCTGGAACTTCAAAGTTAGTGTTTGATCTGTTTCTCCTCAAATAATACCTACTAGTACCTTCTCCCGGCTGCATAAGACCTAATCAATGCAACCCTCTAGGATGGCAAGATACACTGCTCTGATACCACTGTAATATACACCCCTGTTCTAAATTTTTTTGTTTTTTGAGTTTGTTGTTGATTGTTTTATGGTATTGTTTTTTGCATTTGTTTTTGCATTGCACATGACATGTATATAATTATATAAAGCATTTCAACACCACCCAGATGCTTATATATGAAGGAAATAACAATAGCAATGGAGACTAGCAATACCCAAATTAAGTTTTGGCACAAACATCAAATTAAGAGCATACGCATTTGCTGATATAGATATTGCATGTCTTTTACAATCTGAAACAACAATTGTTCAGCTTTGAAACCCTTAGAACACCCCTACAAAATGCTCAACTCAACAAACGTTTGGAACCCATTTCACTTCTATCCTAGGCGCCTTCAAGAGTGAAGAAAGTTCACACAAAAGCTAAGGCACTTGGCCTAGAAACCCCACGCAGCCCTGGTACAGGTACGGCCTGTGTGATTAGCAACCAAAGCTCATTCTAACAGTCCCACAAATCACTTCAGCCCTTAATACCCTAAGCGCCAATCCTCAAGTCCTTTGTAAAGACAACAACAATGAAGAACAACTCCCAATCCTCAATCGCCCCAAACTACAGGAGTACGGCCTGCTAGAAATGGTACGGCCAGCATAGGAATGGTACGGCCAACAATAGGAACTCCTCTGTCACTCCAAACCACAACAAATCTGCAATCTTTCCCTACAAATCTTTATTCATAGAATCTCAAAGATTTGTCAATGAAACCCTTGCCTCCAAACATGAAATCTACTACATTGAAACTCCAGCACAGACTCTGAACGAATATGTCAGCAACCAACCTTGGAGGGTCTTTCACCTCTGCACTGGTGTCCTCTGTGAAGGTTTTCGTCTCCACAAAGCCCCTAGTAGAACTCCAACCTCAACGTTTAAAAACTCTCTTCAAAATCGAAGTATAGCATAAAAACCCAATGAGCTCAAGTTTGCCTTTTTATATGTCCTCAAGAGGCCCACGATTTCCTTTCGGGAAAATATTTTACTTTATTTTAAGATTCCCCTTGTCCCTTAGGCGCCCAATATAAGTTATAGCTTAACTTTATATTTTAAAACATCACCTTATTCCTCCTAGGCACCAACACATGAGTCCCCTTTAATTATTTTAAATAAACACTTTATAAAATAAGATTATATTTAAATGTTTATTTAAAATATCAAAACATATCCTGAGGACACACCGATGAAGCATCTTCTAACGTAACTGACCTGGCCAGGATGAAACCGATACTGAATGCCAAAGTCAGTGTCAGAAAATGGTGACTGCTAAAAATAGTAAAAACGGGCCATGTGTCTGAAACATCCCTAGAAAGAGTCACCATGGAACATTTGAAGAACTAAGCTCAAACAACACCTAGGAGCAACCACAAGACGACAACCAAACCTCCACAAACCATGGAATTCCCTAACCATAATGTAATAACCTACGGGAACCCTGAGGAATATGCTAACGGCCAACAAACTGACGAATCTTAGGAAGAGGACATTACACAAATTAACCGTGGTTTAATTGTATTCCAAGATTCCTATACCACAAGTCTACTAAAAGGGGACAACTACATAGATAATTGAGTCGTCTTGCACTACCATGACCTAGTAATATAGACCTTGGGGTGAATTAATCTTCTTTTGGGAGGTTAATTGCCTTTCAAGAGAGATGAAGTGATCTTGTGACTTTACCTAAGTTGTTGAGCATGTCAAAATGCCCGTCAATAGAATGCAGGCAAAATATATGTGTATTGAAATATTCCTCAATATGGTATGAGGGATGTTGTTAATATATTGCATGGTGTGATGGAAATGACAAATGATCCAATTGTTGAGAATCTCTTGTTGATGTCATCAAAATGCTTGACACTCTCTAGTAGAAAATGGAATGGATTCATGGAACAAGCAAGATCGACCATGTGTGGAAGATGAATGTGCTCATCCTCTATCTTAAAAGTCCAATCCTACAAAGCATTGCACTCTATCCATCTTTGAAAGGCCTTGCACGTCTCAATAGAATAACAACATGAATCATGCCAAGAACAATATAGATTATGATCATAGGATGTCTTGCTCCAACTTGGTGGAATGGATGAGTTGGGAGACTCCTTATGGGGAGTTTGGCAAAGTGGAATAATAACTATGCTAGAGTTCCATTGGGGGACATCAGAACAATGGCTAAGAGAACTAATATTAGTGAGTAAAACATCATCAAAATCATCCAAGAAAGAGGTAAGATTAATCAAGTGCATGCTTTGGTTGAATGCTCATTGTTGCGTGGTTGCGATAGTGGTTGAGAGTTGACCCAACTCTGATTTTTATTTTTTTTGCTTCATGAGGAGTCACTAACCATTGTAGATGAAGTTGATTTTGGCAAGTCTTGAAGAACTTAGAATTCTAAAAGTGTTTCTGATAGGGATTATGATAAAAGCTTGTGTAATTAGGAATGAGGAATCTTAGTTTTATCAAGCTTTAGCCGTGGAAGTGATGGATTATTTGGTTGAGCTAGTTTCTCTTGATGTATATCTTCTACAACTTTTAGTAATTCTTTGAAAGGTGGTAGAGGTGATTTGTTTAGTTAAGTTGTTTGTTTTGCTTCTAGATATCTGGTATATCATTATTGTATCATGGATGCATGGTCACAATCTTTTCCAAGGGTGTGTTCTATTGCCCAAATTTATGAAGTTCCAATAGTTGTAGATGTGATGCCCCATGTGTGCACACTACCAATAAAAATTCTTGGGATCGTAATAGAGCCATAGAGGATCTAAGGTTTGATTACACTTATATAAATTATAGGCATAGGGTAAAGGAATACCTTCCTAGATTCAAATTGTTAGTGCACTAACCTCCCCCTTGGCTTGAATACTTTGTCAAGAGAAATGTTATAGGTGAAGTCAAGAAGGTTATAGAAATCCCTGCTAGATCAAAGCAATGGACTCATAAGACTTGGTATGCTTTGTTAGACAAGAATAATCTATTCTTGAATCCCCAGGACATGTATTTGCAATTTATCTTCCCTTGGTGAAGCTCCTTTAAACTAAAGACCTTTTAGATTCCATCAAATAATCTGTGATTTGCAAGTGCAAAGCAAAGCAATTGATGAATTGTTGTTGAAATCGACTAAGAATAAGGACATATAGGTTCCAAATCCTAAGTCTCAATTACAAATGGTGAATGTCATTGTTTGTGGCCAATGATGTTGGCATTTGCTCATATAGAAAAAACATATTTGAATAGAACAAGCCATAAATGGCGATGTAGCCTTATTTTGTTCAATGAAACATGATGAATAAAAAGGTTTCAAGGAGAGCTAAAAGAAGTTAAGTAAGCACAAGGGCATCATGTAGGAGAATAATAGGCATATAAGAGGCAAATACAAGGCAAAAATGAATCACATATGAGGGCATATAGGAGGCACTATGAAGAAAATTTGTGGAACAAGGACCTACAACACATTTCTCAACAAGAATCCAAGTGTACCCACCCCAATCTTGAATTTGAGAGATCAATGCACCCACGAATCCTTGACAAAATAAAATACTAGTAAAGTAATTTTGGAGTGTATACATTTTGTTCTCTTTAGAGCATGGAATGTCCCTATTCTATCTTGCCTGCTCACCTTCGCTCCATTGCCTCACGATTGCTAGAAGACTTATCAAACCAATCCTTCAAAAATCAAAATTACAACATTCGAAGACAAAGCTAACTATTCAACTCTTTCCAATTTATTTCCTCAAAAACTATGTTCCTTGTAGGCTATTCAAGTCCCATGTGACCCTTCAACCAACTATTCTCTTTGTTGCCAATCAGGGAAGACATTCACATGGATGGTTATAACATACTGTGGACTGCAGAAGGCCATCCTGTTCTGCAGGCCATAACTGTGGGGATGCAGGAACTAAACCTCTTCCATGTCCTGAAAGTTGAGTTAAGATATCATCTTGAGCTCATCCAAGAGCCTTCCATGCATATCTAAGGTTTTGAAATATAATTTGGTATTTCAAATCACTACTTTTATGACTTTGTCCTTATTTTGTCGATATTGTCTAGAACTAAATGAACAAGCATCACATAACCTATACGAAGACCTATTACATATTGACCCATTTTGGATCAATGATGTTCAAGTTGCAAATGACAACGCTAACGATGGGCAAGCCAAAGCCAATGGGCATCAATGTTGTATCTTAGTATATGGGACAAGTTAATAATATGATTACTGGAAATGAAGATCGTCTGTTTAACCATGTGGAAACTATGATCAATGATCATTGATACTTCACCAGCAATTCTCTGGAATTGTTTGAGGAGCATATGATTGGGCTTTAAGATGGATGATATCATGAGAGAGCAGCGTGGGTGGATGGCATCAAAAATTTTAAAGACTTGACTTGTAGAACCAAACTATTGTGAGCATAGTATTGAGACACGGACTCTGCTCAAACTTGCGAGGGTCATTTTAGATTTGGACTCAGAATTGACAAAAAAATCTTGGCAAAGACTCAGCATGACCTGGGTAGCAAAAAACTATAAATATTAACATGCATTTTATTAAATGAATTTGATTTCAAAGCATTGCAATGTAGGATAAAACTACTGATATATGCATTTATAGCCATATGTAAGCTATTGTTGATGCTATAAATTGTAGAACTCAGAAAAGAGCTACAAAATAATTCATCTTAATCTAAATCTCTGAAAGTAGTAGAGCCGGCTACAAACATTTTCTATTTGGTATTTAACTACTTCATTAATGGATTTAGCCAATGAAATAGCAGTGACCAATTAATATCCACTTAAATAGGAGTTACAGATTAGTATCACAATTCTACAAGTAATTTCATTGGGGGATAAAGAATAAGTGTTTATAACCATTTTAAATAAGGAAAATAAATCCCCATCATATATAATACCCTAATAAAGAAAAGGGAAAAGAATCACCCAAGAGAAAGCCAAAACAGCAAACATTGAAAGAACTTGACTTTGGAAGCTAAAAACAGCTTTCATAAAGAATGAAAATTGAAGCTTGACTTTAAAAGCTAAAACACCTTTCTGAAAGAATGAAAACTGAAGCCCTGCAAGATGATTACTTTGGCAAAAGACTTCAACAAACATGCACACCTCAGAAACACTGAAGCAGCACATTCAAACAGTGCTAAAAGTTTATTAAAAATAATGTCAGATAACGGCTTTTTTATGAGGTAAACACATTGTAAGTATCTTGTTATATAAAAGAATTTTACTTTTCCCCAATTTTTTTTTAATAAAATCTCAGAATACGAACATAACATCACTGTTCAGGGAAGTATTTTGCAAAATCTTGAACACATAGTGCCATGTTTTTCTAACAAGGATGAGGAAGCAAATTTTCCCTGCCTTGAGTTTTCAGATTTAGTTGAAGAACATTTATGCTAGCCACCAGAAAAATTCTCCAAAAAGGATAATTTTCCATATTTATAAACGTAAAAGAAAAGAAAACACACACTTTTTTCCAGAAGCTATTCTTGTTCAATCTAATGGACTGTGAAAACCTCGCGAACATTAAAGAAAGCACGGTCAAAATAAATGTTACCAAAAATTCACCCCAAAATCGTTTCAGTTAAATGAAATGAAAAGAGAATAGTATGAAGACAAGACTCACAGTTGTGTGACAACTTGATAATTTGGAAGAGATGGATGAGCAGAACAAGCAATTCCAGCCCATCGATCTCCACATGGATCATTACCAACCCAGGCATACACCACTTTCCACCCTAAAGAAGATTTTATTTCATTCAAAGCTTTCACTGCAACCAAACAACATGTCAATGAAATGTATATTCTCGGCGTTCCAGATACATTTGAAGTATAAAACAGCATACCATCTCGTTTCAAAAGTTTGCAGTGAACGAGTGCAAGAGGTGGAGGAACGCATAATATTATCATCAATGTCCATAACATCATTCTAGAGTAATTCGCCATTTCTTTTCCTTCCTTTCTTCCCCTGCTCTGCAATCCCCTTTCCTCTGCATTCCTCGCCTCTCCACGCGCATGCATTCCTACATTTACAAGGAGTTTGTTTCCGACTACAACGGGACGAGTAGGAGAGAAATCGAGCACATGTCCAGTGAACGGCAGGTTTCTCTAAAATTACAAAAATCATATGTTCCTCCGCCACTATTCTCTAGATTATAGATTGTTGTTTGTGATCGTGATTGGTAAACTTTGCGTTTAACAGCCGAGTTATAGATGAAAGTTGTTAATAGGGTGTTGGTAAAGTAATTTTGTTATTATTTTTTTAGTTTTATAGATTATTTGGTCTTTTGAGAATATTATTAAAAGTTTTCATTTGTTTAGTTGATTTTAAAGTTTTAACTCTAGTTAAATAGTTTTAAATTTATGGATGCATTCATTTATTTGTTCAACTAATCTTACATTTATAGGTAGTTGGTTAAAAGTTACACATACAAAGAAATATGACAAGTGCCAAGGAATAAAAGAGATAGGCGAGGGGACCCAATAGTTGAGCATGTTCCAAGAGTTGTGACATTATTTTTGGATTTAATACCCAATATTTTTATAAGTATTGCATTGGTAGTTGTGACTTTAAAGTTGTTAGTTGTGATCATAAGTATTTATAATTGAATGAAATGTATTCTTTAGATTTAAAAAGCAACAAATCATGTGATGCCACTTCGGTGCACCAACAAAACATGACTTAATGCACAACTATTATAACTTAATGCCCAAGTATCAGTCTAACCTTTATTTTTGGTTCTTTTTGAACACCTCGACAAAAAGCATGCTGATGTGGCATCATATTTGACAATGTGGACTGAAACCTTAGTTATAAGCCGAAAGTAAGATGCTTTAAAAAATTTAGAGTAATTCAAAATTGCCACATGATTTTGAGAGGCGCGAAGCTACGGTGCTCAACTATTGGGTCCTCTTCCCTAGTTAAAAGTTACACGAACAAAGAATTATGACAATTAAAAAGGAAAGAAAAAGATAAGTTAAAAGTTACACGTATAAAGAATTATAACAAGTAAAATGGACTATTGTTTTGTATATTTAAATAAGTTAAATTTTATTTTAATTCACTATATTTAAACAAGAAAGTGGGTAACTTTGAAATATATATTAAATATTTTTCACAGTAAGCTAAGTATTATTGAAGTTGGGTTTAATCTATATTAGATTTAATAATGAATTACTGAAATGACTATAATAAATCTCCCTAGAACCAAAACAAAAATACCATGACATAATTTTGAGAGCAAACAAATGATAAGAATAACTAAATTATCATATATGTATTCAAAATATTGTAATAAAGGAAATGACTACATCCGTGTGTGTGTGTGTGTGTTTTGGGATGCACGAGCCAATATGACAAGTGTCCCAAAGAGATTGAGTGATCCTCGGTGAACTTGAGGACCAACTCAACATGTAGGAGTAGTGGTCTGAAGACAAATCATTTTGATGAGGGAGATGTAGCACCGAACTACCATTAGAAAGGAGTGAGTGGGGCAGAGGTAGCATGTGCTCCCATCAATGAAGGTGTAATGTCCCCTTTTTTGGAGTGTTCAGAGAAGAAGCCCTATGAGGCCAATTCTCACATCTCAAGATTTTTGGTAGGCAAATTGAGCATGGAATTTAAATTATTATATTTTCCTAATGATTATGATAAATTCAATTTGAATAAAATAATTTGTTTCCTAGAGGAGCGAACCATATAGGATGGTTGAGTGTGGAGATTTGTCATAATTTCAAATCTTCAATTTGAAATTGAGCGCCAAGTCTCATAAGGTTGGTCGACTTCTTTGAGAAGAGAAAAAAATAAAATATAAGGTGTTCTCCTCGCTAGGTCATACATCTTTTGAAGGTGGAATTAATAAAGTAAAATGACAATTGTTAAGGTCGACCTCGAGCAGATTTTTAAATATTTTCTTGGGCACCAAGGCATTGTTTAAGTTGTCCCAAGTTAATTAAGGGTATGTCAGCCTAAGTCAGCCTTAGTGATAAAATAAAGGAAAATGAAATTCCTTTATTGGTGTGCCAAGTTTTCACTAGGAGGTTGGCCACTTTGAAGGAGAAAATAACAAAATAAAAAAGGTAAAATGTCTTGGTCGGCCAACATTTTGTAAAAGGTGAGTTTCATGTATAAATACAAGTTGTGTGAGTCTTTTAAGGATCATATTGGACTTGTTATTTTTAATTCCTTTTGGATTGCACTTTTGAGCATCATATTCCAAGGATGAAATCCCTTGTGAATAAGTGGTAGATTGGATGAAAACTTGATCCATCTTGGGAAAGCTTCATAACGGAAGTTTATTTGCACTTCATTGGAGGTTCGTGAAGAAGAGCAAAAAACTAATATTCAGATTTGCATATCAGAATTAGAGCAGCACCTTTGGCGAGTTTGTGTTGACAATTAACTAGGTTTTGCCCTAGATAGGTGCACCACCTTTGGAGGAATTAAAGCTTTCAAAATATATCATTTGAACTTGTTTTTTGTCATCTTTTGGAGCAAATTCCTAATCAAAATTTTGGAGCAGAATTCTAATCTTTTGGAGTAGCATATAATCAATTATTAAGAGCAAAATTATATCAAAGGCTTGAGCAGAAAACTAATTGATTTTTAGAGCATCAATTCATGGTGATTTGTGACGCCTAACCTTAGGATTTATGCCCTAGAGTTAAGCACCAACTTCTAGGAGAGGAGCGGCCTCATTTGTGAGGTGATTTGTGAAGACCATTAGCGGCTAGGGTTTGAAGCCATACTCTATTTTGTATAGCAACAGATCATATTACATTCAATCTTGTTTGAAGAGTATAGTTTGGCTCTTGTGACTTCATTTGCATAGCATTCCACCCTTCCATTAGAGTGCCTTCACTTGGAGGAGATATTGGAGATTCATTACATCCATTTGATATCATTAGCATAATTTTCTGGAGTAGCGAACATCTCAGACCTATGCACCACTTTGGGATCAGCCATTTGATGTCCTTGGATCTACATTGTGTCAACCTGAAGGGCATGAATCATCATTGATGAAGATTGATATCATTTGTGGAGTTTGCATCATGTGTGACTAGCAATTGTCATCATTGAATGGTATGTTTTATCTAATCTTTGTATCAGCAACATTGTGAATGAATCTTGGCCAAGTTAGAGCCATGAATTTTATGTAATTACATATTTTAACAATCTGATTTCATAACAGTAGTGTCCTAATCTGTTATGCTCATCCAATTTGTAATCTATTTGGTGTGGATTTATGTATAATTCAACTAGGGCTTGATTACATATCTTGGCATGTTAATTGTTATGTTTTTGGCATGATAAATGGATGTGATAAGTGTTTGATTAGATCTAAAACAAAAAAATCAAAATTCAGATCTAGGGTTTTTAATTGAAAATTGAAAATTTAGAAAATTTTGGTAAAACCCTAAGTGGGATATTTCAAAAGGAGATGACATGTGCTCTTATTTCCTAATTTACCTAAGTAAATAAATAGAAATTACCTAAGTAAACTTAAATCAAGGTGCAATAATATTAATTAAACCAACACCACCTTTAAGTGCAACTTAGAGAAAAAAGTCCCGACAAAATAAGCCATCTAAGGTACTCATGTAAAATATCATAGAAACCCAAGGTACAAAAAGAAAGAGTGTACCCCCTACAAAAAAAAGACAAGGAGAAATCTCATAGGAAAAACTCCATCCCAAGGAGAGGAAGATGGAGGAATAGATAGGCCCCCAGAAATGATAGTGTCTCACATGCCTAGAAGAGCTCAAAAATAAGCATATGTGCTCTCCATAAAGGGTTTGGTCAAAATGTCTACAATTTGCTTTGATGTAGGACAATATTGAAGATCGATAATCTACTCATGTATGAGATCTCTAATATCATGCATATGGATCTCAATATGTTTATTTCACTAGTGATGACTTGGATTCCCAGATATTGTAATAGTATTTTGGTTATCACAATAGATGATCGATGGTCATTAATAGGAGATTTCAAACTCAGTCAAGATATCTTGAAGCCAAATGGCCTCTGTAGTAGCATTCATAGGTCCTTTGTACTTTGCCTCTATAAATGAAAGAGCAATAGCATGTTGCTTTTTGTTTGACCAAAAAATTGGATTAAATCCAAGGTGAAACTTGTAGCCAAATGTAGACTTGTGATCCTCAAAATCACCTGCCCAATTCAAATCTATATATCTTACCAAATATATGTCTCTACCTATTGCATAGTGTTTCCCACATATATGTGCTCTCCATAAAGGGTTTGGTCAAAATGTCTACAATTTGCTTTGATGTAGGACTATATTGAAGATTGATAATCTACTCATGTATAAGATCTCTAATATCATGCATATGGATCTCAATATGTTTATTTCATTGGTGATGACTTGGATTCCCAGATATTATAATAGTATTTTGGTTATCACAATAGATGATCGATGGTCATCAATAGGAGATTTCAAACTCAATCAAGATATCTTGAAGCCAAATGGCCTCTGTAGTAGCATTCATAGGTCCTTTGTACTTTGCCTCTATAAATGAAAGAGCAATAGCATGTTGCTTTTTGTTCGACCAAAAAATTGGATTAATTCCAAGGTGAAACTTGTAGCCAAATGTAGACTTGTTATCCTCAAAATCCCCTGCCCAATTCAAATCTATATATCTTACCAAATATATGTCTCTACCTATTGCATAGTGTTTCCCACATGTATGTGTCCCCTATAAATAGTGCAATATATTCTTGGAAGCTTTTCAATGTAGCTCATGAGGTTCTTGCATAAAGTGAGAAACCATGCTAACAGTGTAGGAAATTTTGGAATGAGTATGTGTGAGGTATATAAGACTGCCCACAAGTTGTCGATTTAAGGTGGCATCAACAAGAGGAGTCAAACAATGTGCCTCCAACTTGGTTCCTGACAAAAATGGAGTCGATGTGGGCTTACAAGTAGCCATCTCAAACCGTGAGAGAAGATTTAGAGCATACTCGGGTTGAGCAAGACTTATCCCTAAATTAGTCTATTTGATCTCAATTCCAAGGAACTAATGTAATAATTCCAAGTTAGTAATAGAGAATGTGTCATTGAGGACAAACTGTATGGAGCCAATAAGGGATGAAGAACTCCTAGTGATGATTAGATTGTCAATGTGGAACATCGAGAGGAGAAACTCATCATCCTTCTACAAAATGTGGATAGTAGGGTCAGAAGGCCATCAGGTGAAACCAAAAGAAGAAAAGAAGGAATCCATCTTTGCATACCAAGCTCGAGGGGTTTGTTTGTGCCATTTATATCTCCTCTTGTAGATCACCATGAAGAGAGGCACTCTTCACATCCATTTGATATGTAAGCCAATAGTAAGCAACAGAAATGGCTTTAATCAAGAAAATAAAATTCATTTTGGTGACAAGTGCAAAGGTCTCAATATAAGGTGGTCCCACAATAGTGTGTTCCAATTTTTGGCTAAAGTGGGACATTGAAATCAACATTTTTAAACATTTTTTTACTTTTTATCACCTATGGCAGCTAAACCATTAAGAATTTGAAGATGATGTGAACTAGTGATTTTTTAGATTTTGTGTGTAGATTTTTTTTTTAATTTTTAAAAATAATTTGTGAAATTTTTTACATAAGTTTTAATAACTTATTTTTTATAGTTAACAGTATTTTTAAAAAGTGACATTTATTCCATAATGCATAACCTTCTTTAGAAAAATTATAAAATTATAAATTTTTTAACATAGATTCATAACACCAATGTTATGTGCGCACATATTTTTTTGTAATTTTTTGTTGCATATTTTATTTATTATTAATTTTTTATGTGAGATTAATTGTAACTTAAACATAGTTTTATTGCATAACACAACTTTTTCCATATTTATCCAAAAAAATGTTGAAACAAGGACATCAATACATAGTGCACAGATATTTTTCTATTTCCGCATGTGCGTGGAATAAAGACCTTGACATTTGGTGAAAAATCTATGTTCAGTAGAAAATAGAAAATAGAAAAAAAATATATAATAATTAAATTAAATAATTCAAAATTATTTTAGAAAGCTTATTCTGAGGGCTATGATTCTGCAAAATCTCATGTCCCAATGACTTAGTTTGATGGTCTAACACAGGCTTTGAAACACAAATTTCTATAGAGAAATAAGTGAGAAAAAAAGGTCATGAAAATGACCTTTATTCAAAGGTACCTTCATACCTTTGAACAAAGGTTTAGACACTCGAAATCATCTCACCACTATTTTGACCTCAATCAAGACATCAATTAACCATTTCTTCTATGATTAATTGAATAAATGCATATTTATTCGATTAATTATCTATCTTCATCCCACATTAATTAAATAATTTTTTTGATTAGTACACTGCACCCAAAGGGGGGTTTCTCCCATATAAATATCATCAAAAAGTGATAATAGATAATTAACATAGAAGTTTAACAATGAACCAGGCACGAGACAAAAACCTGGGAGGAAGAAAAAATCCACCTATCAACTTCTATCTACTATCATCTATCAAATATCAGCTAAAATATAAAAGACATGTATCCAGACCCCTTTGTCATCTTCTGAATCTTCCATAATGTATGCTCTCAACCCTTCTGCTCCATCAAGCTCAATAATGCCTAAGACCTTGAGAAAAACATAGCCATTCTCTACCTTCTTGTGCTCCTAGTATTCCATGTGAGGCCTGTTTGTGGAGATGAATGGGAACCAGGAGACAATATCCCTACCAGCTGGGAGCCTGTGGAAATCCTCTAGTAGCAGGATGCCATTACCATCATTAAGTACCTCATCCAAACCACCAAGAAATTGTCAACAAATCATGATCTTCATTACCTTCTGAATGGAATCTTTGGCTTCACCCATATCAGTAAGAGTCACCAGGAACATGGACGAGATATCATAATTAACCTGATATCTATGCTTCACCTTCAAAAATTCATCACCAATAACCCATTGAACAACAAATAAGAGCAGGGAGTTCTTTGTTTTGAAAACACATTGAAGTATTTTCTCTTAAACCTGGCTAAGAAATGCCATTTGCTGTTGTATGCAAGTTAAGTGGATTGGCGTGTCCATCATGCTAGTTTTTGAAAGGAGATGAATGGGAGAAACAAGTATCAAAAGAGCCATGACATCAAGGAGTAATAAACATCGTGCCTTGAAACCCTGTCGGGCTCGTGTGAGAGGAATAATACTTAAATTGTCATGACTTCACCTATCATTTCCTCCACCTAAATCATATACTCCCCTACAAAGCAATGATTTCCCATTGCAGATGTCATTAGTGACGAGGCAAGTTGGAAGGCTTATCAACCAGGAGTTCAACATCCTAGTTGATTGTTGAGTTGGCCAATGAGTCAGCCTCTTGATTGCCTTCCCTATTCACGTGGTTGAGAGTATATTCCATCAGACAATCCATCAACTTCAATGCTTGGGATAGAAGGGAGTTGAGCCTCCAGCTTACGATATATCTAGATCTAGCACCATTAATAATAATGCTAGAGTCTCCTTCGATCTCAACTTTCCCCAATTTGTGGCTTAGGCATAACTGCATACTGATAATAAGAGCGTAAAGTTTAGCTTCATTATTGGTGTCGTCCTTAAGTCTTTGTGAGGCTGAGAAAATCGCATCTCCATTGCAGTTCTTAATGATGCATCCCACTCCTGATTTCTCATGATTACCACTAGAGGCCCCATCAAAATTCATTTTCACCCATCCTTCTACCGGCGGACACCACTTCACCGATAGCCTCCTAATACAAGACTCGTCTCCCTGAAGCCCATTAATGGGGATTAATTAAATAATTTTTATTATTATTTAATTAATAAAATCACTATTCACATACCTCCTCACATTGTTCATACATAATTAATTAACAATCTAGACTATTTATTCAATTAAGTGATATTTTTATTATAGTTCAACCATAGGTAAATAAATACAAATATTTATTTACCTAAGCCTATCTCACATCACCAAAAATGAAATAAATTCCAATATTTATTTAATTTGTCATTTTGTGCACTTTTGATTTAGTTGACTAAAACAAATTGATTACTATCATTAATCATTTGCACATGCATAACCATAATTAAACAAGGCATTATATGCCCAAGTCCCCATGTAGGTACACTTGTCATTCAACATGTACATGAGGGGTACTTGGAGGCGTGGGGAAGATTTGCACTACCTTCCAAGAAATTACTTTTTGATCTCCACCATGCAATCTTTCCAATGCACAATCTTGACACTTGATTCCCCTTAAATCAAGGGCACCTTTTTTACCACCACTCATTGCTTGAAACTTGGAGGCTTCTCATGCCTCTAATTCTCTCAAGCAAAGAGAGCTTGATCTCCCAATTTGATCATAGCCCTCCATCCATCATTTTAAAAGTCTATAAATAGGACCTCTTGGAGGTCATTTAAACACAACTCTTGAATGTATTGTTACTCTACCAATTTGAACACTCAACATTCCTAGATATCCCCAATCCTATCCTTGGACAAATCCACCATTCACTTGGTACAACAAGAGGAATCAAATAATGTGCCTCCAACTTGGCTCCTAACAATGATGGAGTCTACTTGCGCTTACAAGTAGCCATTTCAAACCTTGAGAGAAGATCTAGAGCATATTTGGAGATGAGCAAGACTTATCCCTAAATTAGTCTATGTGATCTCAATTCCAAGGAATTAATGTAATAATTCTAAGTTAGCCATAGAGAATGTGTCATTGAGGACAAACAGAGCCAATAAGGGATGAAGAACTCCTAGTGATTGACGAGGATCGTTGCAATCCTCTTCATTTAATTTATCAATCTGAGGTGGTGTCCAAAGGTTGTATGCATTAGGAACTTAAAGATTTTTTGGCAAATAGTTCTTTCTAACAAAAATAGAAAAGAAAAATTAAATTAATCTAATGAAATCACACATGCAAAATTTAAACACACTTGCATAAATTAAAACTATAAATTTAAAACATGTTTCCATGAATTAAAAATACAAAAATAAAATAAATCTTGCACTAAAATCTAATTTATTACATTTAAAATAAATAGAAATGCATAAAACTAAAATAATACAACCAATAAAATAAGTACCAAATGTTGTCCTTTTCCTCAGGATGAGCAACTTGCTTGCTCCTCCCTTGGAATTGGACCAAGATCATTCACCCAAATTTGTGCTCAATGCTCCATATATCTTATTTCTTCAACAAAATATTACAAATTTACTTCTAAAACTGTTGTAGCTTTCTTATTCCAAAAATTTGCCAAAATAACAACTCCTTTCTTTAGAGTTGAGAGTTTTATTTATACATTGAAGATCTTCACCCAACTCCCTAAACTAGTGGAAAGCATAAATACACTTGTCTTTCCCACTCCTATGATAAAGGAACAATTCCCTCTTTATTCTCTACACATAGTTCTCCTACTCCTATGCTAAAGGAAACAAATTCCTTTATTCTCTCTACTAATCCCATGCTAAAAGAACAACATCCTTTATTCCCTCATTACAAAGTGACAACACATCCACATCCTTTTAAGGGAAAAAGGCTTTATTTTTTGCTACTTTTATTATTTTCCCAAAACAATTTATCTTCAACATTTTAGAAAATAAAAGGTTGAGAGAATATCAAATCTATGGTTCAAGCCAAATGAGTTGAAACACCTTTGGCTGAAATCAAACTGGAATACTTTCAAAATTGGCTCTGAAAGTGATTTTAGAATGCTTCAAGGTTGGCTGAAAGAGGCTGGAATACTTCAAGACTAATTCTGCATCATTTTAAAACATATTGCATTCTATTTTTTTCCAATAAATATTAGAAAATGTTAGCAATTAAATTGCAATAGACTTCTAAGAAACAAACCAATATATATCTATATTTTATTTTAAATAAGCTAACAGTTCATAAAACTACATTTAAATCCACTTTTAATGCTAATTTTAAGAGAAACTAGAGATGAATTTAGATGAGACATTTCTAGTCTCATTAGTGATGATTAGATTGTCAATGTGGAACATCGAGAGGAGAAACTCATCATCCTGCTACAAAATGTGGATAGTAGGGTCAGAAGACCATCAGGTGAAACCAAAAGAAAGAAGGAAGGAATCCATCTTTGCATACCAAGATCGAGGGGTTTGTTTGAGGCCATAGATGAAATTCCTAAGTCTAGACACCAAGGAATAATCATGAATGAACCCTTATGGTTGTGTCATGTATATCTCCTCCTATAGATCACCACGAAGAGAGGCACTCTTCACATCCATTTGATTGTAAGCCAATAGTAAGTAGCCACAATGGCTTGAATCAAGAGAATAAAATTCATTTTGGTGACATGTGCAAAGGTCTCAATATAAGGTAATCCCACAATAGTGTGTTCCACTTTTAGCCAAAGTGGGACATTGAAATCAACATTTTTAAACAATTTTTTACTTTTTATCGCCTATCGCAGCTAAACCATTAAGAATTTGAAGATGATTTGAACTAGTGATTTTTTACATTTTGTGCGTAGATTTTATTTTTTTATAATTTTTAAAAATAATTTATGATTTTTTTTACATAAGTTTTAATAACTTATTTTATAGTTAACTGTATTTTTTAAAAATGACATTTATTCTATAATGCATAACCTTTTATAGAAAAACAATAAAATTATAAATTTTTTAACATAGATTCATAACACCTATATTCTGTGCGCACATTTTTTCATAATTTTTTGTTGCATATTTTATTTATTATTAATTTTTGATGTGAGATTAGTTGTAACTTCGACATAGTTTTATTCCATAATGCATAACTTTTTTTGTATATATCCAAAAAGATGTTGAAACAAGGATATCAATACATAGTGCACAAATATTTTAAAAAAGATCTCTATTTTTCTATTTTCCCATGTGCGTGAATAAAGACCTTGATGTTTGGTGAAAAATCTATGTTCACTAGAAAATAAAAAATAAATATAATAATTAAATTAAATAATTTAAAATTATACTATTTGGAAAGCCTATAATGAGGGTTATGATCCTGAAAAATCTCATGCCGCAGTGACTTAGTTTGACGATCCAATCAAGGCTTCGAAACATAAATTTCTATAGAGAAATAAGTGAGAAAAAAAGGTCATGAAAAGGACCTTCATTCGAAGGAACAAAGGTATAGACACCTGAAATCATCTCACCACTATTTTGACCTCAATCAGGACATCAATTGACCATTTCCTCTATGAATAATTGAATAAGTGCACATTTATTCAATTAATTATCTATTTTCATCCCCATATTAATTAAATATTTTTTTATTATTATTTAGTTAATATAATCACTATTCACGTACCTTCTGACATTGTTCATACATAATTAATTAAATAGTCTTGACTGTTTATTCAATTAAGTAATACGTTTCTTATAGTTTAACCTTAGGTAAATAAATACAAATATGTATTTACGTAACCTATCCCACATCACCAAAATTTTAATAAATTCCAATATTTATTTAATTTGTCATTATGTACACTTTTGATTAAGTTGACTAAATCAAATCAGTTATTATCATTAATCAATTCCACACGCATAACCATGATTAATCAAGGCATTATATGCCCAAGTCTCCATGTAGGCACACTTGTCATTCAACATGTACATGAGGAGTACTTGGAGGCATGGGGAAGATTTGCACTACCTTACAAAAAATTACTTTTTGATCTCCACCATCCAATCTTTCCAATAGGGATTTTTTTAGTGGCGAATCTTCACCAATTAGCGAATAGTTCATATCCGGGAATTGGGAATTAGCGAAAACATTGCCACTGGCGGGGGGGGGGGCAGTTTGCCTGGATTTTTGGATTTTCGGTCAAATGCATTTCAATTCGGTACCCAATTAATTTTTGAGTCATTTATGGTTAGTATTTTCGCCACAGTATACTACGTGGTTCTAACAGTGATTCACCTAGAATTTCAGAGGCATGTTTTAATTCACCCATATATTTGCCAATATCATTAAATGATTGACATGCATGAGGACCAATTTTGCCAATATCATTAAACAGTTGACATGCATGTGGACCAATTTCGCCAATATGATTAAATGGTTCACGTGTATGAGGACCAATTTCTCTAATACCATTATAACTCCATGCTAATCCCAAGGCCATATTCACTTACAAAATTACAACATATGTGTTTGATGGAGGTCCATTTTGCCTAACATTTATAAGTGTCCTATTAATAGTATGCGGGATTCGCCAAATTATTATACTACCATTTGAAAATCCCGCGGTATTCGCCAAATATGCATTGATATAAATGCATTTGAAACTCTAATTAATCCTTTACACATTTTGTTTAGCTCTGAGCTCTCACATCCTCGATTCATTTTGGATCATAGAGAAGTTATAGTTACAAGCATTGGCAAGTCACTGAAAGGTAAGTGATCATTTCTTTACTATGTAATAATATAAGATTCATGTTGATTATTTATGTCTTTGTTTGGTTTCATTGTTACAGATGATATTGATTGAGTAGGAGTTAGGACTAGGGAGATATCTTAATCTAGGACCCAGGGATCTATATTCTATCATTTATGATTCCTTCTTGAACAAAATGACATTTTTTCTGTAGCTTTTAATTCGTGAGAGATGTCAAGCAAGAAGAAGTTGTCTGAGGGTGGTGAAGGGAGGTCATCAAAATGGAGAAACATAAAGTCGTACGTTGGCAATGTTGGCGGTCCATTTGATGGAGCTACAACATTAGAACCTATACCATCTATTGACTTGGATCACAATGCCACGAATGATATTCCAAGGAATACCCAAGGTAGAAGGAATGATGACAATGCCACAGATGATGTTCCAGGGAATACCCAATGTATTGGGAATGATGAGAATGCCACAAATGATGTTCGAGGGAATACCCAAGGTAGCAGGAATGATGACAATGCCACAGATGATGTTCTAGGGAATACCCAAGGTAGCATGAATGATAATATTAATAAATCAAACTCAACAATGATAATGAAGTTATAGAAATCAATGAAGATGAAGATCTTGCAAGTGCATGCAAGGGGAAAAGAAAATCCAAATCAAAAAAGGGGCGTGAGTGGGAAATGTCAAAGAATTTTCAGATTGATTGGGTGTCAAAATACCCATTCATTGAACCGGTAGAGAATGCAAACAAAGATGAACCTCCCACATAATGCAAGTGTAAGATTTACAGTTGGAAATATCATAGGGACAAGAGGTTGCTGCTAAAACTTGACACCATAGAAAAAGATATTGGCAAAGTTTATGAAAAACAAATCATAGATGGATAGGAAAAATCAGTGATAAGATGGAAAACAAAGGAAGAATGTCTTCATGTAAAGAATGTCCTCGAATATGATGTGCATATGCAAAGAAAGGTGGAGATTCATGCAGGTGGAGGCTCAATTGAAGCTCAATTTGGAAAGATGATGGGAGAATTAGAAATGGCAAAAATTATTCAGTAGGGTGTTGTTTTTCATATTTTGACCAAAGGGCATCCTATGATAGACTACCTATAATATAATAGTTTATTATCTTTTGTGGGCGCTCCTAATTTTCCTAACATACATTGGTCAATAAACAGTGGATGGGAATGGGCAAGTTGTCTTGCTGGGGTGGAAAAATATGATTTACAGGAAAAAATAAAAGAGTCAACTTTTATTGCATTATCTCTAGATGAAGTTACAACAATAGATAATACTTCTTGGGTATGTATGCATGTGTATACTATGGTAAATCATGTTTGCCAACCTCATCTACTCTCTATTTATAAAATGAAGGAGAATGCAACATCACAAAATGTATTTGAGATAGTTAAGAAATTTTTGAATGAAATTGGAGGTATGGATGACTGCACAATTTCCAGAAAGTTGGTGTGTGTAGGGTGGATGGAGCTTCAGTAATGCAAAGTCATAGGAATGGTCTGTGTGTAAAGCTACAAACTTCTATTTCACTATACATGACTGACATTCAATGCATGGCCCACAGAATGAATTTAGCATTTAAAATGGTGAGTAAGTTTCCTGCAGTATCAAAAGTTGAAGATCTAGTCTGCGAGATCTACTCATACTTTGTCGGACTCACAAATGGTTTTTAGAATTTCAAAATTTTGCTGAGGGAATAACTACGGGAAACAAGCTTCTTAAGGATGTTGATACCAGATGGATTTCCTTGCATGAACCAGCAAAAAGAGTTTTAGCAGAATATCAATCCTTGATTGGTGTAATGTATGACCATCGCTTCACAATTGACAGGGCTTCTGACCTCTTACTTAGGAAGTGACATAGAGACACTCCTTGTTTTAGCTGGTATTCTTCCCATGATGGAGGAAATGAACATGCTTGTGAAAAAATCTCAAGAAAGAACTATGTATATTTCAGAATATACTAGACTGCATAGAATGATATGCATGACCCTCGATAATCTATATCTATCAGACCAATCCTTCATAAGCCCAAAATTTAGCAGCTAGCACTTGATAACAAATATGACTAATCTTGCTAATTTTTTATAGTTTAATGATAGTGGGGATTTATGTGTCTCTATAAAAGGGATTTGAGATACCAGTGCACTATTTTAACAAGGTCAAGCACACTATCAAAGAAGAACCTGTTACAAGGGAAGTTTTTGACAAGATTGTTAATTCTGTAAGTACTACTTTAAAGAATATCGTGAAATCTCTTTCCTCGAAGATTAGAGATCGATTCCCTCGTGATGAACTACTTGAATCCATGTCTATAATGTATCCTTGATATTGGGTCAACTGTCAGCCAAGTGATTTTCACAGTATAAAGACCTTAATAAATCATTTTTGCAAAAGTATAGAATTTGATGGACAACAAATAGAAGGAATTTTAAATAAAAATAGGCTTACAGAGCAATCAAGTTGATTTGCAACTTCAATGAAGGAATAGTTAAACTCATGGAGGCTCCCTACCAAGATGGATCAATTACAAAGCTTTGGGCAACCTTAAGTCAAATAAAAATATTGTGTAATGCATTATCAAAAAATTTCAAACTTGTTGATTTATGTCAAACCATGATATTGGGGTCGGTGGAGGATGAGAGAGTTTTTAGTGCATCGGGGTTCTTGAATTCAAAGATAAGAAATAAATTTGACAAGAATTTGGAAAATTGCTTGAGAATGTATACAACTAGACATGATATCCGAGTTTTCCTTTTGATAGGGTATTCTCAATCTGGAGGTCCTGATGTGAAAGAAGAGGGTTGTGCAACACTTCAAACAATAATAGCACACATGACAGTGACACAATGAATACCAGTACCACATGTAGTGGTAGTGTTATTGATGAGGTGATCTTAAGTAGAGATATGGAGATAGAAGAAATGAAGAACATGATCAGGATGACACTGGATATCATGGTCAGAGGGAGGAGAATCAGGTTGACGAGATGATTTGGAAATTTGAAGGGATTTAGCAATTACTAGGTATTTATATTGTATTTCATTTTCCAAACTCCAAAATGTTGTTAATGACATTTCATTTGTCTATCAGTGATGTACATTTTTTATTTTTTATTTAAAAAATTAATATTTTCATATTATTATTGTGTGATACTGATAAGTTTTACAAGCATTCAGCTAAATGCAAAGTAATTTTTCTTCTCTATAACCACAATAGTGTTTCATTTGTTTTCCTTTATTGCATTGCATAGTAATCAACAACAGTAGCATATTAATATACATCATTAGCAAATATTTAATGTGTATGTAGAAACCAGAGTATTCCTGAAGTAGACAATTAAATAATACAGATAATTTGAACACATAAATGGATTTCAGTGTTATATTAATTTTCAAATGAAGGAATACATTGAACTATTACATTTAGAATGTACAATAACTTGCTCAAAACCAACTCTACATAATGTTCTATTGGAAACACGTATTACTAAATCATTTTATCAGTTTTTGTATAGTGCTCCACTCTTCATCTGATGGAAGCACAATTTGTCTTAACTCATGGTAACCAAGTTATAAGCATGTTAACATTTTATAATTGATATTGTTACTTAACTTGAATGTATCACTCAAAGTTGCATTAAAGGTTATCAGTGGTTTCATAGAATCCAAAAAGTTTGCCTTGTCAAGATTTTGAGGAAACTGGTCCTTATCCAACTTCATTTTATCCTCCATATTCTTTTTGAAAGTAGCCTTTCCAATGTATTAGTATGATGGGTCAAAAGCCACTAGCAAACCAAGATTTTTGAAGTATTCTTCCTTTGTTTGGAGCATCATTGTTAATAATGTAGCTTATTCCAAAAGATCATGTTCTTCTTCCAGCTTCATACATTTTTCAGTGATAGATGAGACCTTTATTGTGGCATCAATACGGTTCTAAATTCCTTTGGATTCCAATTCTTTGCCACTAGTTCTATAGATTGATTGCAAAATTTTGTTTGCATCTGACTGTCTTGAAGTTGCCATGTCTCCATTTTCAGCAATGTATTGTTTGAGTGTATTACTACATAATAGTAGATCATCAATGTATTCAAACATTTTAGACAAATCATCAATCCTCTTCATTGTTTTCTCCCAAATGTTATGTTTTATATAAACCATTGTGTTTCTATAAAATTCAGATACTTTGTTTTGGGAGGATTTTATTTCATTTTCTGCATTCTATAGCTTTATTTGCAAATTTTTAGAGTTTTGTTTCTCTCTCTCTCCACATTTTCTTTTCACAGATGTCCTGCTTTTTTTGCTTCCTGCAATTGGACATTGGCTTCATTCAGGGATTGTAATTTTCTTGAATTGGCTTTTTCAATATCATAATTTTTTATACTTTCACTTAAGCTTTTCTTCAGTTTATTCACTTCCACCTCTGTCTATTTATTCACCTCACTTGTAGATGTAGAGTTAGATTTTTTTATCCTTTTCTCTAATTCTCTGGTCTTGTTCTCAGTTGCTTTTCACTTGGCTTTTTCATTTGCTATGTATGCATGTAACTTTTCTATTTGAGTCTGCAACCTGTTACGTAAATCACAAAGTCAAATGAAAATGAGCAATATGAATGGAATAACATCACTGAATATATTTTCCTTCTATTGTAACTCAATTACTAGAACCTGTGACCTGTCTAGATATTACAACTCTGATTTTTATACAATATATTCAACAAGGTTACCAGGAAATTAAAAACAATCATACCTTTTTCTCTCTCTCTTGCTTTAGCAATGATGTGTACACCACTTCATTGTTCCTTTTTGATACATTAATTTTGTTAGAATTTTTCATTCCAGAAAAATCCACTTGGATGGTGCTCACCTCATAGTCAGAGTGTTGCATCTGGTCCTTTGGTTTATCTTAAACTTTGGGCACAACAATCATGTGATCCATTTTTTTGGTTTCTAGGTCAAATGTAGACAATACCTTGGTTGTTTTAGGCTATGAAGTTGCTCTATCTCTAGCACTTGCTTCTTGTGTCTTTTAGATATATTTGCTTTCTTTTCAAACTCAGTTTTGTAATCATAAACTGTGACACTTGACATAACTTTGAATGACGAAGGAGTAGTTGTAGTTTTGGGGGCATCTCTAATTAATTGAGGCTGAGGATTAGGCATTCCTGTCCTAATCACACTAATGATAGGAGGGGGTGCCTTCTAGAAATAATTACTTTGATGTGGATGTGGAATCAAAACCTATCATAATCTTTTGCTTCTTAGTCTTCACAAGGCCTTGTTCTCTAAGTTTGTCTATAGTATCATCTAATGTTATTGTTGGCCTCTTTTGAGTTTGTTGTTGCGGATCTTGCTGATGACTACTACTACTATTACTTGTACCATCACCAGATTTGCCACCAATAGCACTATAATGTCCACCATCTCTTGCAGAAAAAGAACAAGAAACATACAGATTAGAAGACCTTTGTGGTATTGTTTGTGATTGTATCTCACTCTAAGGATTTAAAGCTGGAATGAAACTAATCTCCTAATCTATATGTGTATGCCCTTTGGCTTGTTCATCAACTCCAACACCAAGTTGAAGGTCATTAGGTTTTCTAGGGTTTACCTCTGGTACCATCTAAATGCCTTGTCTTGTGGGCCCCAAACCACCACCTTCATAACCCAATTTTTGGGCTATTGATGCCCCTATAGTATATGTTTCTCTTGTGGTCTCACTCATACGAGGTTTGAATGCATAGGTAGTAAGATCTGTGGGTTGGTCTTCATCCTCATCATCACTTTCAACATTAGTTGCTTCAGTGCCAGTGGGATGCTATATATCCCACAATTTGTTGAACTCTTGGTCTTCTAAGATTTCTTCAAAGTTTGCAGTAGCTTTTGGATCACCGAGATCCTTCCTCATAGACCAAAAGGCATTAAATTTTTATTGTGACCAATGTTCCTTTGTACAAGCATCTCTTAGAGTCTTTGGAATTTTTGTATATGTAGATGTTTGAGTTGCTCTTGTATAGAAATTGTTGTATCTCTTGATTGTCAGTGCCACCTCTGCCTCTCTCTGTGTTTGTGGAATTCGATACAATCCCATTATTTTTTATGACAATATTTCAAAAGTAATACCTCTTTGAGCAGTAGTTTCTTCCATGACTTTTCTGACCTCATCCCAAGAATTCTTGTTTCTCAACATTTCTAGCAGGGATTTACTTTCATGTTGAATTCTAGTTGGAGTGTTCTTATTAGCCATAAGCCTTGTTTTAATCATGTCACATGGGTCATACTACCAGCGAGAGTCAACATCAAATTTAAAAAGTTGTAAAATTTCATGTGCCATAGTGAATGGTTTTCTCTCAAATGTGAATTGTTGTCACTTAGATTTGCACCATGTGTTGAAGCATTTTTTCTGCAATAATCTAGTGAAACATGGGAGTGATTTCCAGGTGTGGGACCCTGCAAAGGAAATCAAACCTCTAGAGAAGGTTGATTCCTTCCTCTGAGTATGCAATTCAGAGTAGACTAAGACTAAACCTAATCTAATCACTGTTGGGAAAAGGGAAAGAAGGGAAAACTAAAAAGTAAAGGTGATTCACCATGTTTGAATAAAGAACACCCACAGAGCTAAAATGCACATAATAACCCAATATAGCTGATAAATTCACACAAATATTACAGATTTTAACAGAGGTAAAGAACAGAACATGATTGCAAGGAAATAAACATTCACAAACAAACTAGTTCTAGATTACATAGAGCTAGAGACAACATGAAAAGGTGAAACAATCAACATGTATTGATCAAAAGGCACGATTACAGAAGAGGAGAGTTCTCTTTGGAACACAAAAAATAAGTCTTTGTATCCAACCCTCATTACATTGATTTTTCATCTATTTATACCATTTCATTCATTGACCTAAGTCACCTACTACAATAAATTCGCCCCATGGGCTTGTCAGAAGATATTTCTGCAAAGGAGTGTCTATCTGCAAAACATAAATGTAGAAAATATCTTGAGGATGAAGTAGCTGGAGAATATTTGTTGCCTTGAATGCAAGTAGCTGATTCATCTACTTACAACAATTAAATGCACAACTACCTCCAACTGGGCTAATCTGACTCTACATTAATGGCGGCTGGAGAAGATAGATATTTCAAATATATATTCCCGCCAAAATCCCTGTGCAAAGATGTTACAACACTTTAAAATATTTTAATTAATATTTTAAAGCTTTACATTATATTACAAGATTTATCTCATTTTATTTCACTTTTGACCACTTTTGACCTTTATTTTTCCTTATCGACAAAATTTGTCTTTCACAAATCATTTCTACTTGGTCTTCCTCTTCATTTTTGCTTTTTACCCTTCAGTCGGCAAATTTTCACTTTCTTGAACTAACTCTTGTTTTGTCTTTTTCACTTTCCTCTTTAGTCGGCAAAATTTTGCTTTCATGAACCATTCCATCTTCTCTCTTTTCCTTTTTTTTTCTTTATCGACGATTTTCCCATTTCTCGAACTTGGCTTGTCTTTGCATTTGACTTATCGGCAAAACCTTCATTTATCAAACTTTGCCTTTTCACCTTTTACTTTGATCGACGATTCACCTTTATCAGCGAACTTAGGAATTTATAAACTGATCGGTGAGTTTTGCATTTTACCAGTTCGCCGACCTCTTTTATCTTTGCTTTTGCCTTATCGACAAAATACCCATTTCATGAACTTGCCCAAACTTCAACTTTGGCCTCCTTCTCCTTTATTGGCAAAATTCCCTTTTTACAAACCATTTTGTCTTCTTCTTTCCTTCTATTATTTACCTTTGTTGATGAATCGCCTTATCAGAAAATTTAGGAAATTTTAAACTTTTTGGCAAGTTTGAACTTTCCCCAATTCACCAATAGAGCGATTCCCTTCTTTTGCTGTAATCATTTTTCAAGTCATCCTTCGGCCTCTCTCCCATCTATCAATGGTCCCTTTGATCGGAGAACTGAAGGGTTCACGAACTACACATTTTACCGATAAAGGCAACCTTTTGTCTTGCTTTTGCCTTAACAACTTTGAAGAAAGCCTTCCCGCTTGGCCCTTTAGTTAGTGATTTGCTTTATCGGTGAACCTTTGAAAACGCAAATTGTTTTGGCAAGTTTGCATAATTCAAAAATTGCTGATAAAGGTTCCTCTTTTACTTGTTTCTTTTTAAACCTTCCCTTAGTTGGCGAACCGGGCGGTTCGCGAACTTGAATTTTTGCCAACTAAGGCTAAAAAACTAAGGCAAAACTTGGAAATTTCTAGGTTTTTCAAGGGTTTTATACTCCGGATTTTTGGGGATTTTTACAAGGAAAACAACCTTACATGAAGAAAATTGGGTACCTAAGGAATTTCAAACAAGATTTTCAACATTTTCAAGCTTGGACTATTTGACTATGGGAAGAGGAAAAATAGGTCAACATGAACCATCCACATGAAAAATGTAAGGAAGGAAATATGCTCTTCTTTTGCTAACTAATAAAGTATAGTTGATCTGTACTCTCCATCTATCATATGTATTCTAATGCAAAAACCCTCTTTGTCACATGTATTAGAAGTTTGTGGGGCTCCACTGGACTGATCCATAAAATCTTAGGAAAGTATATTCCTCCATGAAGTACCAGTTAGCCAATTGTATTTCTTTTCCTAGTTGAATGGAATTTCTACAAGACTTGGGCAATCTAGGCATTGGAGTATTTGTAATGGCTTGATGCAATGGAGCCAAAAAGTAGTCCACAAAATGATTGTAGTTCTTTTGATTATGATACATCTTAATCTTATGGGTCCAATCATGTAGTCCATTTTTATCTAGCTAAATCTGAACCTTTTTGTCCCGAAACATCCCAGCAAACTGCACTAGAAATAAATAGCACAAGTAGGTTGTGAACCTAAATGTCTTTTTGTTAGAACTAGAAGTGGGAGCTTCACTTTGACTTCATTTAATCATTAAAAAATGATCATGCAAGGATTCTACAATGTGCTCAAGAAATTTATACTTAGCAGGTGGAGTGCATTTATGGATATTGTATACAATTTCAAGGAGGCTTGCATCCACTTGACTATTATTATCCAATCCAAGGCAAAACACTAGCATGGAAACATTATCCTGAACCCATGGTTTAAAACTATCAATTTTATAAGGAGGCTTATGATTCTGATTGAGTAGGGCAACATCAAATGTTACAAATTTGAGAAAAACATTTCTATCATTTTCACTAACTGCTTCATAAGTACTAGCAAGTTTTTCTAGGTTTATGTGGACTTTTTCGCAATCTTCTGTGGTAAAACTCAACAATTGGCCAAAATATTCTCCATTAATGGGTAACATTACTTCCTGGATATCTTTTATAACTATTGCTTTTCTATTTTCATCATGATTCTGCGCACAGACCATGATAAATTTAGGGCAAGGGAAAACCTCAAGGAACATCAAGCGTCCCAATCCAACCACCCATGGTACAGTCACCCCGTTAATTGGTATTGGATTTTTTGAGTTAGGTTGCACTTGACGTACCTTATCCTCACATGAAAATCTAAGTGCTGAGGTAAACCTTCCAAAGATTACAGGGTCATAAATATCATGGTATTCATCTATAAAACCTGGGGTTTTAAGCAGTCCAATGTAGTCTATTTTATCTGTTTCTTTGCTTTTCCCAATTTTTGGTCTAGTAGTGCTAGTAGACATGCTTGTAAACACTCAACCCTAAACCCCAAGATTGAAAAAACTAAAGTCTCAAGGACAATAGTAATAGCAATAGTAATAGGAATGAAGTATTTTTGTATTTCACTTACCCAGAAAAGATGAATACAAAGACTAGCATTGAGTGACTCTGTGGCATCGTACAATCGATATTAAAATTTATGGTGCACTGCAATCTCCTTGAGTCCTTGACCCTCTTGCTTCCATATAGTATCAATTAAAATTGCTAAGTGCCAACTGTGAAGTAAAGCGAGTGAAACATGTTACATTCTTTTATTAAAGTTATAAATTTTATTTTATTCTCGAGGAAGTTAATTTTTTAAAATTTATTATATTCTATTCTATTCTTCACTTTTAGTATAAGTTTGTAGTTTTAGTTGTACTAAGTACTCCCACTTCAAACGAAATTTAAGGATGGCCTGCAAGTTTGCAGCCTGAATTAATAATTTAATATAGCACGTACGTCAAGCGGTGGAATTGAAAACTATTGTATAATCTCAATCATTGATCTTTGTAAATCTAACAACTCTTGATTGATTCTGGAGTTTTGAGTTTGCAAGTCTAGTGCTCTGGGCATTTCATTCCGGAATTCAACTACAGCCGTCCACCAAAACATTCATCGAACGGTGAAACATTGTGCTAAAGTCTAAAGCTTCCTTTATATGAAGTTGGGCCCACTTTGATTATAAAATATAGGTTAGATATATTATTTAATAATTAGGATTATATATTATATTATATAATTATTATATTATATTATATTATATATAATAATTATTCAACCATTGATATTTGTAAACCTAACAGCTCTAGATTGATTACGGAGGTTTGAGTTCACAAGTCTAGCACTCCAGACATTTCATTCTGGAATTCAACTACAAACGTCCATTGATATAATGGATAATTATTAGATATATAATTATATATTATTATTATTATTATTATTATTATTATATAATTATATATATTATTATATATAATTATATTAGATATAATATTATAATATATTATATAATATATAATATCGACGGTGGTGTTTTAAGGTGCTCGACTAATAAAGATATAACAGTCTAGCGCACTGTGCAACTTTAAAGTGTTGGTCCTTCGTTTAAGGATTGTGATATGGCCTTGACATGTGATGACTGTTGATTCAAAGATCAAGGTCCAGGGTCTTGATCGAACGGTTGATATTCAAAAGAAGTGACCGTTCGTGGCATGTGAATGCAGGCTGCCAAATTGTGTTTAATTGAGAAATTAATGGTGATGGCAAGAAATAAATGGATTTCATCCTCCATTTTGAAGTCCATTTATGCACATTACAATTCCAAGCATACTGAAGACTGAAGACTTCTATGAGTTGAAGCAAGTTTTGACTGAGTAGTTGGTGATTGCAACTTCAAAGTTTGGGTGCGGGGCGACTGCATAAACTAGTATGTTGATCAATAGGGATATCTTTGACCTGCATAATTGCATTGAATGTTAAGGAAAACCAAATTGACTCTCCTCCCAAGTTGTTAGAGCTATCAATCCCTCACCCCCCTTTTTCCTTGTAGCCTGTCGTACTCCTTTTGCCTGTAATCATGAGTCAGAGGTCCGACTGTGGGGATTAAATGAAGAGGGATATCCCAAGACCTTATAAACTAGCTCTCAAGATCTTCTAAAAAATATAAACATGCCCAAGGTACCGGGGAGTTAATAGATATGTTTAATGATTATCATATATACATTAAGGATGTTATTCTACCAATAGGAAGGTGGAAGCTATTTGAGTTTGGATACAATTGTCGTGCCCTGGAAAAACCCATTTCACACATTTGGGAATTGGATTTAGGGAAATTAGTTGTCCCCAACGTATTTGTAAATGTGGACCTCATTTGAGTAATTAGCCGGAGTTACAATTCAAACACTCGGGTGCCGGAGTTACAATTCAAACACTCGGGTGCTATCAAATTATGAGGGTAAGAAAATTTTCCATCTAAATAGAGAATTGATAATTGAAGTGTTTGGTCTAAACTCCCTAGCCCATGAAAGAATTGATGTTGAGGAGCTAAAGGAGGAATACAATAGAAACAAGCAGGCTTATAGAACATACAAGTTACCTCTTCACAAGCTATTACATCCCCAACTTACAATTAGACTTAATCATTAACTTGGCATGATAATCAGAAGGATTAGTCATAGTTAATTGATTTGATATTGTGGGAATATCTGATTTAACTCTTGATTATGAAGTAGTTACTGATGTTAATTAGTTTTATAAATTAAATGATTTATATTATGAGACATGATAATGATACACTGATCATGATCTTGTGGTCCTGAGTGTGAACAAGAAAATGAACATCCTTCAAAGAAGGAAGGAGAGTATCATCCTGGAGGAAGGGTTAGATGTTGGGAAAGCAAAAGGTTGATTAGCCATCTGAGTATCAACTTTATGTCCTTCTAACTCCTTTTGTAAATTGACACGTGTCTTGTCTATTTTCTTTAGCTTCCATGTTCTTTGTAAGTTGTTATGTCGTTGGAGTTCTCATGACAAGTTGTAACGACCAAACGATGTTCTTGGAGAATCATCCCTAGTCGAGAGACAATAGTGTTGAGAGATGAGGAGGTCTATTGTTATCCTTTTGTTCTCAGGGGTTATTATTTCCCTTATCATTCGACTAATGGGGATAGTCATTTTCGGGGGAGTATTACTCGACCACGATAATCGACGATCTTGCTATGACTTAATTTGTGTTTTCTATTATATAGTGATAATCCCTTAGTAAGGATGAAAACCTTTTTATAGGTTGAATTGCAATAGTATATATTATTATTGTTTTACATATCATAAGATTCTATTACTATCAAATGTTACTAACTATTTTTGGTTGGCCTTGAAAAAGGATGGAGAGCTTTGAGCTCATCCTCTCTTGCACGATGCCTGGATTAAGCCACTTTTTGTGGAAAAAGATCAAGTGGGAAAGATAGTTACCTTCCACAATGGCATGCCAAGAATCAGCTAGTTATCGAGCTTTCATTATTCACTATTGTTAGGATATTTTTGGCTGGGCAGAGTCGTGGTTGGGGTTTCTGGAGCAAGGTGGTGAAAGCTACAGAGATATAGCTCTAACAGATTTGAAGCTGTGTGCAACTCATAGGAGACTAGGACTGGACTGGAATGACGTTCCCATCAAAGTATTGTCTAGGTATTATGGTGAAAAAGTCCTATTTACCTTCGATATATTAAACATGGACTATGTTTAATCTCTAACCGAGATAGATTAATGTTATTTGTTATATCATATGTTTAACTCTGAGGCACAAGGCCTGTGAGGTTGTGCCATGATATTTGCAAACCTTTACATAGTTGCAGCTCAAGGCTGTTACAGCCGAGCTATCAATGTTTCAAAGTTGTATTTCATATTATGGCTCAAGGCCTTAAGGCCGAGCCTACCATGTTATTTTTTTATGATGAGAATAGGCTCGAAGTGCAATAATTGCTAAGCTATCAAAACAAGAAAACTTCCATACGAATGAATTCACGTCTATCGAGTCAAGCTTGAAACCCACAGTAATCATTTAAGACTTCACTTAAGGTCGTATGGCCGACTGTTGAAACACTGTAAACTTTTCTAAGACTGCGCTCCAGGCCATGAGGCTGAGGCAGTAAAGTTTTTGTTTTCCTTCTGGTGTCTAAGCTCAAGGCTTAGAAGCTGAGCAATGACTATATCATGATTAGTTTGTGACACTTGCTCGAGGCCACATGGTTGAGCCTTTAGAAATGAATTCTTTTCTATATCTGAGCTAAGGTCTTACGACCCAGATATAATACATTCTACCTTTTACAGTGCTCGAAGCCATTATGGTTGAGCTTGATATCAATGCATGTTATACACGTGTCATTTAATGACGTAGTTAGAGCTTAAAGATCTCTCAAACGGAGTAAAGAACAATTGTTATAAATGAATAACACAGTCATGCGACTATGATAATAGCTGAGAGGGCAATAACATCAATAATACAGTCATTTGACTGTGATAATAGCTGGGAAGGCAATTAAATGTCAATGTGTTTTCAACACCCAAACTAATACCAAGTCGAGCTTGTATGGTAAGCCGACTATGAATCCTTTATAGGATTATTTAAACTGTCAAGATTTTACTTATAAAACTTTGATTATGGAGATAGTGAGACCAATTGAGAACATATTGTCATTATGAAATAGTTAGAATGTGCTTATAATAGTATACAGACTTGTTCTACATGTGTATTAATTACGATTCAATGATCGATGTTATGAAATATAATTCCATTACTTACTTAAGTGTAATCTAATAGGACTGGTCTATAACACCTTAAGCTCTTAAGGATGGTAAGAGATATTAAACCCAATGAAACTAATCTTCTTTACTAAGGCATGGTATGCCTTGACTACTATGAAATTGACTTCATCATAGGTGATGAGTTACTATCAAAAATGTAAACCACGGGATACCAAGGTGGTCAAAATGGTCAAATTGATATAAAACAAAAACAAACAAGGTGACGAGGAGTCACTAGTTCCTCATTATGAAGATAACCTAATTAATCGTAACCAACCGATGATGGGAGTCAAATGTCCAAGTATTGACAATGAATCGAATGGATCCCACTCATACTAGACCTAAAGAACAAGGTCGTTAAGAACTTATTGTAGAACATGGCAGCTTATAAGTCGAGTTAGGGTGGTGGAAATACGACGACATTCATTGCATAATGTGTATGTATGTAAAACTTTGGCCAAAGTAATGCATCCATCTCTGCATGCATTGTCGGTCCATAATGTTCCAGATGGCCTAGTGTCTCCAGTAGTGTCATACAAGTTAGAGTGGATCTATAATGTGTGACCGTGAGACATTAGGAAGGACACAACACCAAATACTAAGATGGCTATCCAGATGGTTTCTATGTCTAACCTTTCCGTGAAGGGTAGGGCCTCTTCCAGTTAGGAAGTTGAGCGGGGGACCGTAGGTCCATGGTTGGAGGAAAAGCACTAGGATGATGCTCTCCTTTCCAAGCATGAGACAAGCCGAGGCTTATGAAGACATATGTCATTGGTTCCAGATACAGTGTTTGCATTTTATGACCAGTTGGTCTATTGTAATGTAAAACTTGATTATGATGCCTAGAGCATATAATGTATTTGATTAGTGATGGTTACTAAAGATTGTAAATGTTTACTGGATTGTAAGTTTTGTTATATCTTGATTTGATTAACATGCTTAATTGATGGAAAATATTATGTTTCTTTTTGTTCAAATTTTGATTATCTCTATCAATTGCTAATTAATGGCTTGATTAAGATACATGTTTAAGTTAAATCTTGAGCATTATGGATAGTGTTGTTACATATGGTATCAGAGCTACTAGGTTCAATACATGGACCTAATGAGCTCACTACTCGATGATTATTGTATCCAACATTAAGAATGCTAATGATTGGATGTTCTATGCCAAAATGGTAAAAATTAGAACTACACCTCGGAAGAAGGTAACAGAACATGGAAGTTACCTATGCCAACAAAAGATCTTGAAAGCAGGAGCCTCCATGAAGGAGAAACTTGAACAGATTGGATTCTTGGTAGGAGCATGGTTATCTGATGAGGAAACTTTCACTGATGTAGTGAAACACATCAAGCAGGAGTTAAGGAAAGTTGAAAGGATGGTTGCCCCCAACTCTCCTAATGCATCAGAAATGCCCTCTGCAACTAAAGCACCAGCTGGGAAAATAACCCTAAGGATTGTAATGCACCTAAGGAGGATGTGAAGGAATACCAGAGTGCATCCTCACCTCCTGAGAATGTAAAGAAAACATGATTATGGGAAGTTATCCCAAATTGTAAATGACTTGCAGAGGAAAGGTGTAAACACAATTTTGTAATTTTGTGGATTATATGTAATCCAATGGAAACTGTAATGCAATGGCAAATTTTGACAATCTTTCCTTTCTTGTTAAAGATTACATGAATGTGAATAGATTTGTAAAATAAATGAATTGTATAGCATGGATAACTAATCTGTGATTAATCTGCAAACTTTAAGAAGAAGTAGATTGTAGTAAAGGTTCGAGTTAGAACCAGAATTGAGGATAGCTGAGATGAAGGAGCACCTTCAGGGCAATCCGAGTCTAAATTAGACCAAATCCTGACTTTGTTGAAAGAAACATGAGTGAGGGTGGAAACTCTCAAACACAAATTGGGAGGCCAATCAGAAGATAGGCGAGATGATTATGATGGGGGTGATGGCGAGGAACGCCATAATGACATCACCCAAATCCAGCATGGAGAAAATAACTTTGTGGCTAGACAGGAAGCGGATAAGAGGAGCCTTATGGCTATGGAATTGTCTCATGACATGAAAAAGGTCATGCCACCTAAATTTGATGGATCCATAAGTAGAGATGTCATGGAGGCATGGTTTATGAAGATGGAGAAGTAGTTTGAAATTAGAAATTATAATGAGGTTACCAAAGTTGTCTGGGGAGCATTTCAGCTAGCGGGTGAAGCATCCACATGGTGGACGAACAAAAAGATGGAATTAGGCTTGAGGTCTACAAGCCTTACTTGGGATAGGTTTGTAGGACTGTTTAGGCAAAGATGGTTGCCTCAACTGTTTTATGATAAAAAAACTTAGACTTTCAAAACCCAAAACAAGCTGATATGACTGTAAATGAGTATTGGGAAAAATTCACCCAATTGTTGAAGTATGTACCACAGTACCAGCAAGATGAGAAATTATGTGTCCAAAAGTTTATAATGGGATTGAATGCCCAAATTGGGGGTGAGGTTAATGTTCACGGTCCTACTACTATGGAACAGGTTTATGAGAAGGCTGTCAGACAAGAATAGAACCTGAAGGCTATGTCATCATATAGGAAAAGAAATCACAAGAGATATAACTGGTCTCAATCTTCTCAACCCTCAAGGAAAAAGGGGAAGAAACATGAATATACTGAAAAGGGCATAAAAAAGGATGCCAATTTTTTGCTGTCAAGATGGACAAAATAGACAAAACAAAGGAAACCTACTTCCAAGATGACTTGATGTTTTATGAATCCCAAAAACTTAATGAAGTAGGATGAAGGAGTCCATAGGTTAGAAGGGATCAGATATGGACAAGTATCCTTTCCTCAGAGATTTTAAGGATGTTTTTTCTGGATGAACTACCGGGGTTGCCCCCTAAAAGAGCTTTTGATTTTGCCATTGATATTATTCCTAGGTCAGAACCTATTTCTAAAGTCCCCTACATAATTACCATAACAGAACTAATAGAATTAAAGGCTCAACTACAAGAGTTGCTAAACAAAGGGTTGATTAGACCCAGTGTGTCGCCATGGGGAGCACCTGTCATTTTTGTGAAAAAGAAAGATGGCACTTTGTGGTTGTGCATTGATTACCACATGTTTAACAAAGCAACCATTAAGAATAAATATCCTTTACCTCACATCGATGATCTTTTTGACCAGATGAGGGGTGTAACAGTATTTTCTAAGATTGATCTTCGATCTAGATATCACCAATTAAGGTTAAAGGATGAAGACATCCATAAGACAGCCTTTAGAACTAGATATGGACATTATGAATTCATTGTCCTACCTTTTGGGTTGACAAATCGCCAGCGGCATTTATGAATCTTATGAACAGTGTGTTTAGAGACTGTCTAGACAAGTTTGTCTTAGTATTTCTTGATGACATTTTGATCTATTCTAAGAATGAAGAAGAACATATATGCAACATTTGAGAATTGTTCTTCAGAGATTAAGAGAGCATAAACTATATGGAAAGCTCTCTAAGTGTACCTTCTTTCAGAAAGAAGTACAGTATTTGGGTCATATAATTTCAGCTAAGGGAATAGTTGTGGACCCAACTAAGATTAAGGCTATTTCTGAGTGGCCCGAACCAAGAAATGTTCATGAGGTCTGAAGTTTTATGGACCTTGCTGGTTATTATAGGAAGTTTGTGAAAAACTTCTCTAAAATTGCACATCCTATAACTTCCTTGCAAAGAAAAGGCAAGAAGTTTGAATGGTCAGAAAAGTGCTAGGAGGCCTTTGTCCTACTAAAGGAAAAATTGACTTCATCTCTGATATTGAAAATACCTAACCCAAAAGGTCAATTTGTAGTCATTATCGATGCCTCAGGGGAAGGCTTAGGTGGTGTACTAGTCCAGGATGGATATGTCATTGCATATGAATCACACAAACTAAAAAATTATGAACAAAACTATGCCCCACACGATTTAGAACTAGCAGTAGTCATTCATGCACTTCAAATGTGGAGACACTACCTGCTTGGAAAACTATTTGAGTTGAAAACATATCACTAGGGACTTAAATATCTATTTACTCAACCCCATCTTAATGCTTGACAAAGATGATGGCTAGAGTTTATCTCGGATTATGATTTCGAGATTAAGTATATTTAGGGAAAAGAAAATTGAGTGGCAGATGCTTTAATTAGGAAAAGGCACATCTCCTCTATGATCTCTATACATTCTGATTTTAGAAATTAGGTGTTACAAAAATCTAAGGGAGATGAGTTTTACGAGCAGGTAAAATAGGCCCTTGAGAAAGATCCACAGAATCTGAAATATGAAGGATTCAACCTTAAACCAGATGGGTTAATAAGGTTTAAAGGAAGGATGTATGTACCTAACTCAACAGAGTTAAGGAATATGGTTTGGAAAGAGGTTCATTCTGCACCATATTCTGGGCATCCTAGAGTAACCAAGTTACTTGCTGATGTGAAACCTTTACATTTTTGGAAAGGAATGAAGAGGGATGCTGCAAATTTGTAGCTACTTGTATTGAATGCCAAAGAGTGAAGGCAGAACACCAACACCCAGTAGGATTATTATACCCTCATGAAATCCCTGAGTGGAAATGGTAGACTATAAGCATGGACTTTGTGCAAGGACTTCCTACGTCAAGGAACAGGCACAATGCTATTTTGGTTGTGGTGGACAGACTCACCAAAGTAGCCCATTTTATACCTAGAAACTTGATAGATGGGGCACCCGTCATTGCTCCAAAATTTGTTCAAGAGATTTTCAAACTGCATGGCATTCCTGAGAAGATTATCTCAGATAGAGATGCATGGATGACATCGAGGTTTTGGCAAACCTTGTTCTCTTCACTTGGTAGACAGTTGAACATAAGCTATGCTTATCATCCTAAAATAGATGGAGAAACTGAAAGGGTGAACCAAGTGTTGGAGGACTTATTAAGGATGTATTGCATGGATCAGCAATACAAGTGGGAGGATTATCTTTCTCTAGTGGAATTTGCCTACAATAACTCTTATCACTCAGCTATTAAGATGGCACCATTTGAGGCATTATATGGATGGAAGTTCTGAACCCCTATAAGCTGGGATAAGTTAGAAGATAGGGTTAGCCTTGGTCTAGAAATGTTGTCTGAGATGGAAGAACAAGTCCATCTGATTAAAAGGAGGCTAACAGAGGCCAATGATAGGCAAAAGAGTTATGCAGATGCAAAGCATATTGAAAGGCACTTCACCGTGGGAGATAAAGTTCTCCTAAGGGTAAAACCTCATAAAAGCTCCATCAAATTTGAAAAAATGTCCAAACTGGCACCAAGATATGTGGGCCCATTTGAAGTTCTAGAAGAAGTCAACCTAGTGGCATACAAAATTGCTCTACCACCAGCACTTGCCATGATGCATAATGTGTTTCATGTTTCTTACTTGAAAAAGTTTAATTCTACTGATAATCAAATTCCTATGCTTGATTGGAATATTTTACAGGTGGAAGACCTAGGAGTGGTGGTGATCGAGCCCATTAAGGTGCTCGAAATGTGTAAGCTACACTTACGTAACAAGGAAATAACACAGTGCAAGGTCTAGTGGGACCAATATTCGGTGGAAAATGCCACATGGGAAAATTATGTTGACTTCCATGCTAGATTTCCTCATCTTTTCTAAGACATTTGATATTATGCTTTTGAAAACATTTTCATATTATGATGGTTTATCTTAAAGACAATTAATCATTGGGGACGATAATTCTTATGGGGGGAATATGTTACATCCCCAACTTACAATTAGACTTAATCATGAACTTGGCATGATAATCAAAAGGATTAGTCATAGTTAATTGATTTGATATTGTGGAAATTTGTGATTTAACTCCTGATTATGAAGTAGTTACTGATGTTAATTAGTTTTGTAAATTGATTGATTTATATTATGAGACATGATAATGATATGCTGATCATGATCTTGTGGTCCTGAGTGTGAACAGGAAAATGAACGTCCTTCGAAGAAGGAAGGAGAGTATCATCCTGGAGGAAGGGTTAGACGTTGGGAAAGCAAAAGGTTGATTAGCCATCTGAATATCGACTTTTATGTCCTTCTAACTCCTTTCATAAGTTGACACATGTCTTGTCTTTTTTCTTTAGCTTCCATGTTCTTTGTAAGTCGTTATGTCGTTGGAGTTATCACGATAAGTTGTAATGACCAAACGATGTTCTTGGAGCATCATCCCTAGTCGAGAGACAATAGTGTTGAGAGACGAGGAGGTCTCTCGTTATCCTTTTGTTCTCAGGGATTATTATTTCCTTAATCATTCGACTAATGGGATAGTCATTTTCGGGGGAGTATTACTTGACCCCAATAATCGACGATCTTGTTGTGACTCAATTTGTGTTTTCTATTATATAGTAATAATCCCTTAGTAAGGATGAAAACCTTTTTATAGGTTGAATTGCAATAATATATATTATTATTATTTTATTTATCATAAGATTCGATTACTATTGAATGTTATTAACTGTTTTTGGTTGGCCTTGTAAAAGGAAGGAGAGATTTGAGCTCATCCTCTCTTGCACGATGCCAAGATTAAGCCACTTTTTGTGGAAACAGATCGAGTGGGAAAGGTAGTTACCTTCCACAATGGCATGCCAAGAATCAGCCAGTTATTGAGCTTTCATTATTCACTATTGTTAGGAGATTTTTCGCTGGACAGAGTCATGGTTGGGGTTTCTGGAGCAAGGTGGGGAAAGCTACAGAGATATAGCTCTAACAGATTTGAAGCTGTGTGCAGCTTGTAGGAGACTAGGACTAGACTGGAATGACGTCCCATCAAAGTATTATCTAGGTATTATGGTGACAAAGTCCTATTTACCTTCGATATATTAAACATGGACTATATTTAATCTCTATTCGAGATAGAGTAATGTTATTTGTTATATCATATGTTTAACTCTGAGGCACGAGGCCTGTGAGGTCATGCTATGATATTTGTAAACCTTTTCATAGTTATGGCTCAAGGCTATTACAGCCGGCTATCAATGTGTCAAAGTTGTATTTCATCTTATGGCTCAAGGCCTTAAGGCCGAGCCTACCATGTTATTTTTTATGATGAGAATAGGCTCGAAGGAATAATTGTTGAGCTATCAAAATAAGCAAACTTCCATATGAATGAACTCACAGTTATCGAACCGAGATTGAAACCCACAGTAATCATTTAAGACTTCACTTAAGGTCATATGGCCGACTGTTGAAACACTGTAAACTTTTCTGAGACTGCACTCCAAGCCATGAGGCTGAGGTAGTAAAGTTTTTGTTTTCCTTATGGTGTCTAAGCTTGAGGCTTAGAAGCCAAGCATCGACTGTATCATGATTAGTTTGTGACACTTGCTCGAGGGCACATGGCTGAGCCTTTAGAAATGAATTCTTTTCTATATCTAAGATAAGGTCTTACGACCTAGATATAATACATTCTACCTTTTACGGTGCTCAAAGTCGTTATGGATGAGCTTGATATCTATGCATGTTATACACACGCCATTTAATGTAGTTAGAACTTAAAGAGCTCTCAAACGGAGTAAAGAACAACTCTAGAATGAAGATTGTTATAAATGACTAACACATTCATGCGACTATGATTATAGCCGAGAGGGCAATAACATCAATAATACAGTCATTCAACTGTGATAACAACTAGGAAGGCAATTAAATGTCAATGTGTTTTCAACACCCAAACTAATACCAAGTCGGGCTTGTATGGTAAGCCGACTATGAATCCTTTATAGGATTATTTAATCTTTCAAGATTTTGCTTATAAACCTTTGATTATGGAGATGGTGAGACCAATTGTCAACATAGTCTCATCATGAAACAATTAGAATGTGCTTATATTAGTATACAGACTTGTTCTACATGTGTATGAATTACGATTCAATGGTCGATGTTATGAAATATAATTCCATTACTTAAGTGTAATCAAATAGGACTGGTGTATAACACCTTAAGCTCTTAAGGATGGTAAGAGCTATTAAACCTAATGAAACTAATCTTCTTTACTAAGGCATGGTATGCCTTGACTACTACGAAATTGACTTCATCATAGGTGATGATTTACTATCAAAAATGTAAACCATGGGAGACCAAGGTGGTCAAAATGGTCGAATTGATATAAAACGAAAATAAACAAGGTGACGAGGAGTCACTAGTTCCTTGTTATTAGGATAACCTAATTAATTGTAACCAACCTATGATGGGAGTTGAATGTCCAAGTATGGACAATGAATCAAATGGATCCCACTCATACTAGACCTAAAGAACAAGGTCATTAAGAACTTACTGTAGGACATGACAGCTTATAATTTGATTTAGGGTGGTGGACATACGACGATGTTCATTGTGCAACGTGTATGTATGTAAAACTTTGGCCAAAGTAATGCATCTGTCTCTGCATGCATTGTCGGTCCACAATGTTCCAGATGGCCTAGTATCTCCAGTAGTGTCATACAAGTTAGAGTGGATCTATAGTGTGTGACTATGAGACATTAGGAAGGACACAACACCAGATACGCAAATGGCTATGTAGATGGTTTCTAATGTCTAACCTTTCTGTGAAGGGTAGGGCCTCTTCCAGTTAGGAAGTTGAGCAGGGGACCGCAGGTCTGTGGCTGGAGGAAAAGCACCAGGATGATGCTCTCCTTTCCAAGCATGAGACAAGCCAAGGTTTATGAAGACAGATGTCATTGGTTCCAGATACAGTGTTTACATTTTATGACCAGTTGGTCTATTGTAATGTAAAACTTGATTATGATGCCTAGAGCATATAATGTATTTGATTAGTGATGGTTACTCACTAAAGATTGTAAATGTTTACTCGATTGTAAGGTTTGTTATATCTTGATTTAATTAACATCCTTAATTGATGGAAAAGATTATGATTCTTTTGGTTCAAATTTTGATTATCTCTATCAATTGCTAATTAATGGCTTGATTAAGATACATGTTTAAGTTAAATCTTGAGCATTACGGATAGTGTTGTTACATAGGCCAAGAAGCATGGGCAAGGATTTGAAAATATCTAACCATGAAACATAACCTTTCAACATTGACATGTTTGAAGACTACTTTGTGAAGACTTAATTTGCCCTTTGTCCAGTTTTTGGGATTGATTATAATCCCCTGATACCAAATCATTTATTGGGCATGATTCTTGATATACAAGATAATACCAATATAGAAGGTTTGATTATGCTACATATATGGTTGAACATATCCATAAGGAATTGGTAGGATGCAAATGGGGAGATCATGCCCCCACCTTTTCTAGGTATTCCTTGTTATGCCATATTTTATTGCACCGTGGGAAAAGATTTTGGGGTACTGAATTACAAATCTAACATCAGACCAAGGATGAAGAGCCTATGCCAATTCAGAGCAGAGTTCACTTATAGGACTTGTTTTGCAACAATGTAAATTATCTAGTAGTTGAGGAGCATTTTGCACAAAGGATGTTGAGACTATTAGGACAGGAGAGGCCTAGACTCTCCAAGGAGATAATGGACTTGTGAAGGCCTTTGGAGAGAAAACTAGATGGTGAGATTGATCACAATTAGGGTGATTAGTTCCTTTACAGGAATGTAACCATAATCAAAGTTTATGGGGTAAATGTCAGACCCCACTTAATTCCCAAGAATGTGCCAAACAGGGTTGCATTTTTGGAGATTATGTGGCAACTGAATGAATCTAATAAGTTTCACTTGAGAAATAATAAAAAGGGGACTTTCCTTACTTCAACAATCAAGTTCCCTAGTTTCTTTATTAGTGCTAAAGAAGGTTTGGAGTCTTGCTTGGAAAAATTGCAACAATACAGACTGTTCACAACAGACCATAGGAATTATGACCCTAAGCACTTTATTGACAAGGTAAGGAGAGAAACACATATCAGGGTTCTAGTATTGTTTTGACGAGCAGGAGGATTTGCTTAAAAAATGTGTTTCAGAGGTAGAGATTAAATTGAGAAGAGAAAATTGGGGTCTCATTCTCCTTGGAGAAAGGCAAAGGAAGTTGAAGAACCCTGTATATAATGGTGCCTTCAGTGAAATTGTTGATCCTATTCTTAGGATGCAAGTGATGTTGAAACATTTCAAAGTACTCAAGTTTGTAGTCAAAAGGAAGCTAGTGTCCCCTAAGAAGTAGCAAATGCCTGAGGAAAATATTGAAGAACCTGCTCAATCTATGGTTGAGGAGGTTGTAGGAGAGGCATGGAGTTCACTTCCTCTCTCTGAACCAACTATTGAAAATCAACCTTTAGTTGATTACTCCTTGATAGCGGAGGTTGAGGAAAACCAAATTGACTTTGATGAGGTACAACAGGTGTTAAGGTCACCTCCTAGGAATGAAATACATTTGCCTCTCCATCAAGAACTTTATTGAGCCTGCAAGAAAGCAGTGTAGCTATAAAAGATGTCAGGGCATTGGCTTACAAGGAATTTCTATTTGATGATGAATTCATTAAATCAAAGGAATTAAGAGCTTTACTTATGCAGAGGAAGTCTGAGATGTACCTAAAGAAGTTGAATGAGGTTCATAGGGTAAAGCTGAAAATGAGGATAAGGTGGCAATTGCTCAGAGGGTTTTGAAGGAAGTTGACATGGATGTTAGTAGCATTATCCTTGAGGAAGGAAGAAGGTTAGTAAAGGAAAGTGGTTTTTTTGCTCTTTCCAGGATGGGATATCTCATCCGCTATTGCTATGGATACTATTAGAAGGCAAGATCAATTTGATGATGAAGTATTGACACATGAGCAAGTAGAAGAATTATTTGAATCAAGTTTTAATGCCAGTCATGAGACTTTAGCAATTTGGCCTATGGCTCCACGTGATAATAACCCACAAGTGAAAAGGGATATAAATGAGCTCACAAGCTAGTTAATTGTGAGAAGATTAATTGACACCACTACCCCTCAGGATGCATCATTGGTGGTAGCTACAATAAAATTCAGTGAAGCTACAACAAAATTCAGTGAAGCTACAACAAATAAGCTACAAGCAGAACTAGATGTTGTCACTTGGATTTGCACCTTGTGTTGAAGCACTGTGCTGCAACAATCTAGTGAAACATTGGAGTGATTTCTAGGTGTGGGACCTTGAAAAGGAAATCAAACCTCTAGAGAAAGGCTAGTTCATTTTCTAAATGTGAAATTTAGAGTGTGCTAAGACTAAACCTAATCTAATCACTGATGTGTAAAGGGGAAGAAGGAGAAACTGAAAATTAAAGGTAATTCATCAAGTTTGAATATAGAACACCCACAAAGCTAAAATGCACAGAATAATTAAATACAGCTGATGACTCACACAAATCTTACAGGTTTTAATAGAGGTAAGTAACAAAACAGATTTGCAAGGAAATAAACATTCACAAACAAAGCAGTTCTAGATTACATAGAGTTAAAGAACAACACGAAAAGGTAAAAACACAATGTGTATTAATTAAAAAGGCATGATTACAACAGAGGAGGGTTATGTTTGAACACAAAAATAATTCTCTATATCCAACCCTAATTAATTCTTTGTTACATGTATATATAGCATTCTAATCATTAACTTAAGTCATCTACCACAATTAATTCACCCCATGGTCCTGTTAGAAGATATTTCTGCCAAAAGGAATGTTTGTCTGCAAAACATGAATGCAGAAAATATTTGGATCTGAAGTAGATGGGAGATATTTGTTGCCTTAATGGAAGCAGCTGATTCATCCATCTGCAACAATAAATGTGAAATATCTAGAGATGAAGTAGCTGGGCAAATCTGATTTGCATTAATGGCTGAAGGAGATATTTGAAATATATTTTCCTGCCAAAATCCTGTGTAGAGCTTTAACAACACTTTAAAATATTCAATTTCAAATATTTTAAAGCTTACATTTATATTACAAGCTTTATTTTCATTGATTTCTACTTTACTTAAAATTTTGCCTTTATTCTACCTTATCAGCAAAATCTAACTTTCACCAACCATTCTATCTTTGCCTTCTGCATATTTTCATCTTTTAGTCAACAACTTTTCAATTATATGAACTTTGTCTACCTCCTCCTTTTTTGCACTTATCGGCAATTTTTGACTTTTCTAAACTTGGCTTGCTTTATCCTTTATTGGCAAAGTTATCATTTTCTTAACTTGGCTTGCTTTTTCATTTTCTTTTTATGTTGGTAAGAATACACACTTTTGAACTTTGTCATCTTCTCCCCTTGTTGATGAAATTACCTTTTTTCAAACTTGGCTTGCCTCATCCCCTTTTGCCCATTATCAACAAAGCTTCATCTTTATGAACCATCTCTTGTTTTGTCTCTTCAATTTATTCTCTCCTTTCATGTCCCTTTTTGCCTTGTCACCAAATCTCAACTTTTACAAACCAAGCTTGTTTTGTCTTGTTTTACTATTGGATCGCCTTATCGGCGATTTTGGGAATTTTCAAACTATTCGGTAAGTTATACTTCTTACCGATTTGCCGATAGAGCTTCTTCTTTTGACCTTCTCAGCAATTTCTGATTTTGCAAAACCTCCTGCCTTAGCTGATTCCCATTCTTTTCTTCTATCAGCAAAGTTCACTTTTCTCAAACTTTGCCTTTGGCTTTGCTCTTAGCCCTTTATCCCTCATCTTTGCTGACAAATCGCCCTATTGATGATTTTTAGAAATTTAGAACTTTTGGGGAGTTCAAAAATTGACCGATTAGCCAACAGAGCTATCTGCTTTCTTTTATTTCCTTTAGCCATTTTTTGTAAATAACCCTTCTCGCTTGGCCCTTTAGTCGGTGATTCGCCTGATCAGCAAACCATTGAAAAATTGAATCATGGATGAGTTCACAAAATTTGAAAATCACCGATAAAGGAGAACTTGTGTCTTTTACTTGTTTCTTTTTTTGCTTCCTTAGTCAATTTTCAGGATCTCTTCCCTTAGTTGGCGAACCGCCTAGTCGGTGAACCGGCAAGTTCACGAACCAGAACTTTTGTGAACTGAGGCCAAAAAACTAAGGCAAAAGACTTAGATTTTTTTGGGTTTTGTCAGGGGATCTTCCTTAGGGAATTTTGGGGATTTTTACATGGGAAACACCCTAAAAACTGAAGAATACTAGGCACTTAAGGAATTTCAACAAGATTTTCAATATTTTCAATCTGGGCTATTTGACTCTGTAAAGGGGGAAATAGGTCAACACTAGACAAACATAGGGAGGATTATGTGAAGCTATTACATGAGTACAACAAGCTCAAATCACTTGTTCCTTCCACTGGAATTGAAGTCTTATTAGCACCTTCTGTGTCTAGTCCAAAGAGTTCATCAGGATATTGAGGAGATTCTATTGGTGTTACTGAATTACAAGAGAATTTGAAAAGGAGCAATTGTCTGATTGACAAACTCAAAGAAGAGCAAAAAAGTGAATAGGTAGCTCTAATTAAAAACTTCTTGGATCATCAGATGAGTAAAGTGTTGAATAAAGTAGATGATGCATGGGTTTGTCTAAGTAATTTGAAAAAGGCAATTGAAAGCTACACTATGATCGAGTCAGCCTTAAGAGATATTCTAGGTACTTGGATTCCTCATGTGAATGTGATAAATCATAGTTATAATAGTGCCAATGTAGGTTCTAATGTTCCACATGGAGTGATCGGCACACATGAAGTCATAGGACTTTTGAATGAAGTCTCTACTTTTCATGACTGACTTGATATAATGTTGAAGGACAAATTTAATAGCTTTAAGTCTCTTGAAAAGTATTCCCTGCCACCAGTTTGTACTAAAAATGGCACTGAAAAGTCTCTATCAGATTGGAAAGCACAATTTGGCAGCATAGTTCTTGTCTCCATCAAATCAATCATCATTGGGAGCAAGATTGATCGTGTGCAATGTAATGCTCAAATGGACAAGCTACTAAATTTAGAATCCGGCTTGAGTAGTTTCATAAAAGAAACTAAAATACTGTTAGATGCCAGGTACATGACTTATATGCAAAGAGTTGATAAAATTTTGAAGTACAACTAGCCAACAAAGGAGGAATATAATGTATGGGTGTAGAAGTATGTGATGTAATCACCATCTATAATTTATGTCTAGTCTATGTTTAGGAGCAATAAATTATAGGGGATTTTGGTCTGTGCAGTGTGAGTACTTTTGTATGATGTATTCTCCCCAATTGAATTAAATGACATAATGCAAATTGTTTGTGTCTTATCTCCATTTGTGTTTTTTGTAAGTGACAATTGAGAATTTAAGAATTAATACAATCAAGGATTTATAAATTATTACTTATCTCATGATGAATCTTACTAGCAGTTTAAATTATTTCTAATAACTTATAACTTTTACAATCACTTAAATTAGGTTTAGAATAAGGTTTTAAATTTTAATCTAATCAGGGTTATGGTTATGTTTATACTTTATAAATCTCGATAGTGTTACATTTAATGTTTTATTTATGTACCAAATTATGATAAAATGCCACATGTCAGGAAAGTACCTTTTACGGAACAATGGAATTCATTCTACAACCAAAGGTTTAAGGGACACATGGTGCCTTATCGCACCGTCGCAATTTTAAGTTTTTGGCTTAAAGCAAGGCTACGAAGTGCGATGAGGCAAATTATTATTATATATTATATATAATAATATCATATATTATATAATATAATTATAATTTATTAATATATTATATTATTATTATCATATATTATATTATATTATATTATAATAATCTTATAATATAATTAATATTATATATAATAATTATTCAACCGTTGGCATTCATGTCCCCATTAGAATATTCACAACAAATGATAAAATGACACATGTCAGGATTCAAGAAAGTACCTTTGGTGGGACCATGGAATTCCCATTGGGAGCAAGATTGATCGTGTGCAATGTAATGCTCAAATGGACAAGATACTGAATTTAGAATCCGACTTGAGTAGTTTCATAAAAGAAACTAAAATACCATTAGATGCCAGGTACATGACTTATATGCAAAGAGTTGATAAATTTTTTAAGTACAACTAGCCAGCAAAGGAGGAATATAATGTATGGGTGCAGAAGTATGTGATGTAATCACCATCTATAATTTATGTCTAGTCTATGCTTAGGAGCAATAAATTATAGGGGATTTTGGTCTGTGCAGTGTGAGTACTTTTGTATGATGTATTCTCCCCAATTGAATTAAATGACAGAATGCAAATTGTTTGTGTGTCTTATCTCCATTTGTGTTTTTTGTAAGTGACGATTGAGAATTTAAGGATTAATACAATCAAGGATTTATAAATTATTACTTATCTCATGATGAATCTTACTAGCCGTTTTAATTATTTCTGATAACTTATAACTTTTACAGTCACTTAAATTAGGTTTAGGATAAGGTTTTAAATTTTAATCTAATCAGGGTTATGGTTATGTTTATACTTTATAAATCTCGATAGTGTTACATTTAATGTTTTATTTATGTACCAAATTATGATAAAATGCCACATGTTAGGAAAGTACCTTTGATGGAACAATGGAATTCATTCTACAACCAAAGGTTTAAGGGACACATGGTGCCTTATTGCACCGTCGTAGCTTTAAGTTTTTGGCTTAAAGCAAGGCTGCGAAGTGCGATGAGGCAAATTATTATTATATATTATATTATATAATAATATCATATATTAAATAATATAATTATAATTTATTAATATATCATATAATTATTATCATATATTATATTATTATTTGATAATAATATAATATATGATAATAATCATATAATATAATTAATATTATATATAATAATTATTCAACTGTTGGCATTCATGTCGTCATCATAATATTCACAGCAAATGATAAAATGACACATGTCAGGATTCGAGAAAGTACCTTTGGCAGGACCATGGAATGTGCAATGTAATGCTCAAATGGACAAGCTACTAAATTTAGAATCTGGCTTGAGTAGTTTCATAAAAGAAACTAAAATATCGTTAAATGCCAGGTACATGACTTATATGCAAAGAGTTGATAAAATTTTGAAGTGCAACTAGCCAGCAAAGGAGGAATATAATGTATGGGTGTAGAAGTATGTGATGTAATCACCATCTATAATTTATGTCTAGTCTATGTTTAGGAGTAATAAATTATAGGGGATTTTGGTTTGTGTAGTGTGAGTACTTTTGTATGATGTATTCTCCCCAATTAAATTAAATGACAAATGCAAATTGTTTGTGTGTCTTATCTCCATTTGTGTTTTTTGTAAGTGACGATTAAGAATTTAAGAATTAATAAAATCAAGGATTTATAAATTATTACTTATCTCATGATGAATCTTACTAGCGGTTTTAACTATTTCTAATAACTTATAACTTTTACAGTCACTTAAATTAGGTTTAGAATAATGTTTTAAATTTTAATCTAATCAGGGTTAAGGTTATGTTTATACTTTATATATCTCGATAGTGTTACATTTAATGTTTTATTTATGTACCAAATTATGATAAAACGCCACATGTTAGGAAAGTACCTTTGATGGAACAATGGAATTCATTCTACAACCAAAGGTTTAAGGGACACATGGTGCCTTATCGCACCGTCGCAGCTTTAAGTTTTTGGCTTAAAGCAAGGCTGTGAAGTGCAATGAGGCAAATTATTATTATATATTATATTATATAAAATATATAATAATATAACTATTATTATATATTATATATAATAATATCATATATTATATAATATAATTATAATTTATTAATATATTATATAAATATTATCATATATTATATTATATGATAATAATCATATAATATAATTAATATTATATATAATAATTATTCAACCGTTGGCATTCATGTCGCCATCAGAATATTCACAGCAAATGATAAAATGACACATGTCAGGATTCAAGAAAGTACCTTTGGTGGGACCATGGAATTCTCACTACGACCAAAGGGATATATGCCACCTTATTACACCATCGCATCTTTAAGTTTTCTATTTAAAGCAAGGCCGCGATGAGGCAAATCCTTGTGACAAGACAATAGATGACCACCACATGTCAGGAGGCTCTGAGGGGATACACCTGATAAACATATATCAAGATTCAAAATAATAGTAAACTAGATTGGGATGATTAAAAACAAGGACCCACAGGGGACACGTGGTGTCTTTGCGCATCGTCACAAATTCAGAAATATACACTTAAATGGAGGATGTGACGCCCATGATGAAATCAGACAGAATAAAATAAAGGTGCTGGAGGCCAGTTAGAACAAAGGGGTCGATAAAAAGACAACTTAAGATGGGGAAACTGACTACACATGTCAACGTTCAATTAGAATCGTGATAACATTAAAACCCCTTAGACAACACCAACCGTAGTGTTTTTACTTGGGGATTTTGCAGAGTGAATCGTGATAACATTAAAACCATAAAATTTTGAATTGACCTAACACATCCATTTATCTTTGCCCTTTTTATAGTATTATACATCGCTATACATTACCATTGAACTCATTTATCTTTTCCATGTGATGAATGCTATTTAATATTAAAAATTTGAACCATCTGTATACATTGCAATTTGTCATTAAACTCATGTCAATTTCAAACCATAATTACTTCTATATTTTTTATTAAAATTTAACATCACCGTAAAAAAAATGGGGAATTACATTGTACATGAACATCTAACCAACATCAAAGTTCCAAATGAAACTTTTATCCTTCCACCTTGAATCCTTGCTTTAGTCCTCCAAAATATTTTTGGTTTCTCTTTTCGACGATGCTTAATGAATATTTCATTGTAGTCCATAACTATCCTATTAATAGGCAATGTCTCTATTACAGATCCAATTATGTACTCATTCACAATGTCATTAAATGATTTTCTATGAAACCTTTCATTATATGTACAAGAAACCACTAGGTATGGGTAACAATAAGGCTAGTAAAGGAGAATTAAATTGATTTTCTGTAGGTCACTGGCAATTGAGTTGCAATACCAATTCCATGCGTTCATTCAAATTTCTAGTTTCCCATACATGTATGCATGTGTGGGAGATTGAACCCACCACCCAAAATAGAATGTGTCATTTGTAAATGTTAAAAGTGTTGATTCTTGACACGATTTATTCCACTTGACGAAGGCTTCTATTTCTTCATTCTGAGAACTACAAAGTATTAACATCCTGCATAGCCATGCACAAATAAAATTTTCTATCATACTTATTACTATTCTACATCTATGAACTGAGAACTCTATTAGACAGTTAAATTCAAAATCATGAATGAACATAAAATAAGTACTTGATAACTTTCTTTGAATAGCCGCTATAATGAAAGCTATTACTTTGAACTTTTACAGTTTATTGATTCTTCTACTATCTGAAACTTAGTAATCCAATATAAGGTTGAAACAATAAAAACTATCATATATACATGACATATGTACTACCGTGAAAAAGGGTAATAACAAGCAACTCCATTTAATTGACTCTGTCATACCCTGGAAATTTGCATTGGCTAATCTATGTGGTTTGTCACTTGCCATTAATGAACTTAATTGGCATTGGCTAATCTAGTCAATTAAGTGCTTTCAATCAAATCAATCATACGACTCTAATTAATGATAAAGGTATTGCAAGTGCAGTTTGTCCTATCAATCGTGCAACACTATTTGAATCCATTCCAATTGAGATAACAATTAACCCACCATAAATAGAAATAAATGTTGGTGCTAGGAGTGACTATTATGTATAATGTGGCGTGCCACGTGGTTATTGTACATATTTCACACGTGACACAATAAATATAGCCCTAAGCCTCTTCTATAAGTTTATTGGGGATCTTCCTTTTTTTTGGTTCTTTTTGTTTTCACAATTTCGTGGTGAATTGCTATCATTGAGATTCAAGATGATTCATTTGATATCTTGTCATGTTTCTCTCTTGCCTTACAAGTGGGAAATGGCAGATTTTGATAGATACGAGGAGCAAAAACTACGGAAGGTGTTTCTGATTGACTCCCCCTGGTTGACGATGCTATCTGGGATACTATTGGTCGTGATATTCTTTCACAATATCCTCAACAAAATCTTCTCAGTGACATCGTTTGTGCATTTTTGTTGAATTTAATGGACCTAATCGATGATCCAAGTCCAGTGAAGATGATAGGGAAGACAATGATTCAAGAATCGCTTATCCCTAGGGATAAGCTTGATTTATCTTTAAATGATTATGATTGTGATGTCAAACCATGGGATAAGGCTGGAATTTTCCCTTTACATTTGTTAGAGCGCTCGGCTGCAACTAAACACATTCTTAAGGAGGCAAGGAGGGCAATTGTTAGAGGCTCGTTGGATCACTTTAACATGGCCCTTATTATACATAATGATTTATCTAACTGTTACTTAAGAAGGGCAAGGTCTATTGTCTATGCTGCATATTTTCTTCTTCACATGGTAGTTTTTAGAAGACAAATGAATGGTGGCCACTAACAACTTTATTTTGATTTTTTGAAAATTTGAACTATTTTGAATTTTTCCTTTTCTATGTACACCTTTATCCAAGGTTCATGTTAGGGCACCTTGGATTAGGACTACGTAAAAAAATCCTTTGTAGACTATAAACTAAAACTCTTTTGTTTAATATAATATGGGTTATCGATATAGATTACAATTGTTATCAACATTTTAATTTTTTTATCTTATTATCTATTATTTTTCAATAATAACATAATTCTAGAACTTTTATTATTTATGGTTAGATCGATTGGTTGATTCTGGAAGTATTATAATTCAAAATATATGTAAAAAATAAGTTTAATCAAAATCATTCCTTGAATCCTTCAGAAAAAAGATTAACAATGTGTGTAATTAATGAAATTAACAAATTAGAATTAGAATCAACTCTCATTTTATTGAGTCAAAAAACTTAAACAACTGTCACAGAAAGATGACAGCACAAAGATGACATCCCTTTATAACAAAGGTTACATGGTGAAAGAAGAAGCCCTCGATCCCTCATTGGATAAATATTTCTAGTTGACAGAGAACTAAACACTGTGTATTTCCCTCATATTTTCCTTACAACACAATGAAGAAGAAGCCTTCGCTTGATCCCTGGCCATTGGAGTGGCAAGACTATGTGAATGAAATTGGGAATAAAGTTGGGGCTTTCTTCCAAATTTAAGAACAAAGGCTAACATGGCGAAAGAAGAAGCCTTCTGTAGTTTGGATTGCCTAGAAGGAAGCCAGAAGAATCGTCATACCAAACTGACTACCAGAAAGATGAACCAATGGATTAGGAGAGACCATTGTCCACAATCCATCACTAGGTTGCCAGAAAGATGTGACAGTGGATTAGGAGAGAACACTAACCACAACCCATCAGATAGATGCAAGACCATCTATCATACAATGCTGACATATGCATTTGGTTGAGAAGCCAAGGCACTTTCCAACTACATTGAAAGAATATTGATGTTAGAAGGCACCATTCTCCTTCCACTTTATTTCCCAAGTAGTTGGTTGTTATCTTTCTAGATCCTCCCATGTCATATATGAAGTTCCCTTGACTCATTTTTTTTCCATCTTACAAGAACTAGGTCCTTCAAGGTAAGGATAACAACCCAACTGTGTAACCATTCTAACCCCTTCCTCTACCAAAAAAGACTACATTCTAACTAAATAATTCTCAAAATTAGCTAACAAGGAACAACCAAAAGTTGAAATTGATTGTTGAAATCAACTTTCTCCATCCCTTTATAGCCATGACTGTTGGGAAATTAGGAACTAAAAAAATCATTACCTATTTGTCAGTCTATCTTACTAACCCTAGAAATAAATCTCCAGATGCCAAAATGTCACTTCATATCATGCTCTGAGAGCATTTGGGCATCCAATTCAAGAAATCCCCGTATGGATTTGACATCTCGCATCGAAAAGTACCTTGGCTCCCTTTACAAAGCTTGAATTTTGCATCCACTTGATCACCTTGGGTGACTGATGTGACCACCAAAATGTCAGCAATCAGAGAAAATTGTTCCACTTGTAAATTGTTCCACCATTTTATGAACAAATGATGAATAGTTATAGTTCAATTCCGAAAGGTAGATCTCCAACACTATACATTGCCAACAAAATCCTCTGGAATCAACTAGGAGCCATTAGATATTATTAGATCAACTGTTGAGATATATATATAAAATATATAATATATTTATATTAATTATTGTATACTATATTGTATATAATATGAATTATTTAATATAAAATAAAGGTCAAGGTGGCGGCAGAGCGCAAGCCCTCAACTGTGAAGATGGGCCCACCTATTAATTTTGTGATGTACATGAAACATCATGATGAGCCAAATGGCATACAACACAGTCCACTTGTCTCTATTCTGGATACTTTATGTAGAAATTTGGGTGTGTCAGTACTTTGGCCTGAAATAGAACTTACATCGCCGATCTGCGATCATCTGACGATCAAAAATTATTAGAATATTATAAGTACATCAATGTAAATTGTAAGCTTACATTCATCAAATTTTGAGGTGCCAATTTTCTATATATTGACATGCACAGTAGAAGTGACATCTATCCTTTTGTAATAAATAAGGAATGTCATGAGAAGCGCAATTGCACATTTTTTGAAAGGGAATTTACGCAGCTCATTTATGAATCATACAATAGTACACACCGCCGAAATCAATGAAATTTATGGAAACATTTTATTAGGTTTGCAACCCTCGTAGATATCTTATTCTGCATTTTCACTGGTGTACTTCAGAGGAGCTCTGGATTGCGTCTTCTACAAGTGTTGAACATGAGCTTTCAAAGAGTTGGTTCACAATATGGTGGGGATGGAGAGCAGCCTGAAGATAATAGGAAACTAAAAGGTGTATGTGAACAGGATGGTCAGCCTGCATTCGTGAAACCAGGAGTGGAGAAGAAGTTGGATGCTTTACAATAATTGTAGGTAGATCACATGACTTCTCTTGTGTCTCCTTCACCTAGTAATGATTCTTCTATTTTTCAACAGATTGCTGATGATAGTACTTTTTGTTCCTTGTTTGAGATTCCAGCCTCCCCCATATCAAATGAAATTCCTATGCAAGATACTCCTAATCAGCTAGATAGAGTTGTCATGGGTGCAAGTGACAGTGGTACAATTTTGTCTTCCCCTTCCTAGCTGAAGAAAGTTGTTGATAAAAAGAGGAGATATGCCCCAATGGCAGACATAAATGTTAGCACTGTAGCTAAATTGTTGCAGACTACACTTAAGCCTAAGAAGGATAAGAGGATGTCTCAGATGGTAACAAATTCTTCCTCAAGGCATAGAATTTTGGAGATTGCAAACCCCATCGGGGAAAAAAATGAAAATGAGGTCACATAAGTAGATTTTAATATGATCAAGGTTTGTTGAACACACTAAGATACTAAGAGGGGGGTGAATCGGTATCTAAACAATCTTCAATTTTAACAACATCAAATTATTCGGAGTAGATTTAAAACTTAAGCATCATAGCATTAACATGAACATGAAAGATTAACACAATGCACATCAACACATAACACCAGATATACGTGGAAAACCCTAGAAGCAAAAAACCACGATGAGGATTAACTCACAATGGATGAAGCTCAAATGATAACTTTGTTTCAAGGGTTGGAACCCAAGGAAGCTACTACTCTCTAAGTAACTTTGATTTAGGGTCACTCCCAAGGAAGATTCTACTCCATGATGACTTTGTTTTAGGGTCACTCCCAAGGAAGCTACTACTCCCTGAAATTAGAACACACTTACAAAAGATTACAGTATGATAGTCTTTCTACTGTCTAAAAATTGACATTGAAACTCACACTTTTGATGATTGCACTTCTATCTCCACACACTTCCTTCTGAGGATTTGATCAATTAGGCACACTCTATACTTGATCATTGTCACAAATATGTCTTCAAGATGGATCCAGACAGCATCAACAACTTCTGCTCTTTCTCCTTCAGTCGCACATCAATAATACATTTATTCTACTCTTTATCTGCTTGCAAACTTTTCCATCACATTGCAATCACACCTCAACTTACTCACTTTGATTCACTATTTATACATGATATTACATTGATTACATTGCTTGTCAAATAGATACAACATGAAAAATACATTTACAAGTTAACCAGACAACACGCAATATGAAACATGTAGAAGATAGGTCCCAAGTGAAACCACACATTACACTAGTAGAAGATCCAAGCCTTGTGGACACCAATACTTGCTTAACCAAGTCCAAAACATCCTTCACAGCTTCAAGCACCAAGGAATTACATCTAAACACTCTACTCATTTGGAAATAGGACAGCTTTAAGTAAAACACATGTAGACTTGAAGTATAATGGCCACATTAACTTGAAAACCTTGCACGATACTAGAAACAAGAAATATCTTCGTGAAACTTTTCTAGATGAGTCTACATGACTCATACAACATCCCCAAACACTCCTTTGCCACCGTACATAAAAAAATTGTGCCATACAGCTTCAATCATTAACTCTGAGAACAATTTGTCATCGAGAACATACTGCAACATGTTGTCATTTGAAAAACTAAGTTGTGGACCTCCAAGAACCTTGAAACTACAAGGAAGCATGTAATACACATCTATAAACATGTCCTCAAAACCGCAATGGAAAACATTCATTTGCAGAGGAATGCAGAGCGTTCCATCAGGCCTTCATCACTAGCTTACTCTACTAGAACACGTGCCGGTAGTTTATCATGCATAACTTTCACAATGGAAGGACAAATGATCTAAAAACTTGGAATTATCACCTTCACTGCATCTTGAACACAATTCCAAAACCACATGGCCATATCTGCAAATGGGGAGGAATGTGGAGCATTCCATTGTCCTGCACATAACATCTTCATAGAAGTGACACTATCTTTAAACATGTGTTAAGCTAACTTTTTCATATGACGCACACTTTTCTATGCATGTTTCATACTTAAGTGTCTCTGTCCGCATTCTAGTGTCTGTGGGTTTGTTTGAGCACCTTTGTCAATAAATAAGGTAAATCACTAAACTTTTTCATACTTAAGGGCCTTTGTTTATGTTTAAGCATTTGTAGTCATTTTTAAACACCTATGTAGATGAGCTTCTCTATCTGCATTTTAGTGCTTGTAGGTCTATATGAGCACGTGTATTTTTGTTTCAAGAATAGTAACTTTTCTTAGAAATTGTGTTGATCTAATCAAGTGCTAATCATTTCTTGGCTATGTTTTTATCATCAACTATTTGTTTTGTAGTTTTTTGCATCTCTAAGACCCTCATTTAAAACTACTAACACATGTTTTATAGCCATGTTTGCCAAAGACATTGTTTGTTTTCACTAAATTAGGAACATTTCTATTTTCTAAAGGAATGAACTTTGTGTGTCGTGTTTGGGATTGAATATAAGTGTATGCTCTTGTTTTGCACCTTTGGGTGATCTTGGAGATCAAAAACCTATATTTAATCCATCTTATTTTGTTTTAAAACCCAATAAGTTTAGCATGTGTATGCTCTCCCTTCATGCCTCAAGGTGATCTTAGGGATCAAAAACACCTAAATTTATTTCCCTTTAGGGGCCCTACCTAAGGATTTCATCATCTTAGGGGATGACCCAAACCACACATTTTAGTAGGTATACAAAGAGGGAGAACAAAAGTTGTACCCCAATAGGATCCATTGTCATGTCTGGCTCAATTGTAATGCCCCTTTTCATAAGGAGTCAAGGTATTGTGGGATTGGGTTCACCCATAAACACATGCTTATAGACGAGACCCTTATTCATGGAATTTGTCCCCTTATACTTTGCATTTATTAGGTATGCCCTAGAAGCCTTGTTTAGCGTAGGTAAGACCTTCGGCCGTATATACTTGTAATGCACTGGATACTAGTTAGGCCTGAAAAGTTATCACATGCAAGTGTTTATGCCCCATAAAAATAGACATGCATGTCATGTATGCTTTCCCCTCGTGCCTTTGAGTGATCTTGGGTGATCAAAAGCAGTTACTTTCCTCATCATGGGACTTGCACGTTACTCCTAAACAAAGGTAGTAAGGTGGACTTACAAGTATATATATACCTGATTGTGTCATCATCCCAAAACCCCAATACCTCTAAGGTCAAAATCGTGAACAAAGGTTGTGGTGAATATGAAATGCATATTGCCTTCTGTGTGGGCCAATTGCCTCTTTCTCTAAATCCTGTGATTGTCCCCAAAAGTGACCTCGTCTACAAACACCTAAGGTTAAATTATTTAGTCCCACTACCTTCACTTTTGTAAGTATGCTTGAAGAGGAACAAATTGAGGTCTTTCTTCACTCCTATTTATACAAAGACGACTTAGATGAAGAATCAACATTGGAGTACCTAAAAAAATAATTACCCTATCTTGCACCATATCTATGAAAACATGAATTATAATGGTAAGGGTCTTGGTATTCATGAGCAAGGCATCTACAAACCATGAGGTTGAGATCTTTGAAGAATCATATGGGCTATCGTACATGCCCCTTGGTTGGGAAACTAATGAACTAGGTGCCACTCCCAAAAGGATGGATTAACCTTCTAACATCATTGAAAGAAACACAAGTGGAACCATTCTGGACTCTTTTGAAGACCTTGACATCTCTTTCCTTTTCCTTGACAATGTTATCTTTCCTATCAAACTACCCCTTATACACCTCAAACTCATCAACTGGGATCAATAAGGTGCCTCGCCTCTTGATACATTTCAAAATGATGAGGCCCTTAATGAATTCCTAGGGATCTGTGATGGCATCCCTATAGGAGATCATAAATCTAGTTTTGACTTTGATTTGCACATTGTTTCCTACTTTGGGGAGTAAGAAAAGTTCCTTAGCCAAAAAAATCAAAAATCAAAAAATCAAAAAAATAAAAATAAAAAATGTGTCCCCTTGTGAAAAAATCTCTGAGGAACTATCGGACCTAAAAGAGAAAAATAAAATGTGTCTTTTGGTGAAAACCTCCTTGAGGTGCCATTACACAAGGAACTCAACCTCTGCCAATGCCTCCACACTGGAAAGAATGCTCTGTGATATTGATAGAAGACACACAAGAGATCAATTTGGGAATAGAACAAAAGCTGAGGATCACATATTTGGTTGCCTCTCTTTCATCTACAAAAATAAACACAACCACTATTCTACAAAAGACACATGACATATTTGCTTGGTCTTATGCCAACATTTCAGGATTGGATCCATCTCTTCTAGTTCATATCGATGCAAAGCTAGTCAATAAAAACATAGGAAAATACACAAAAACTTCTTGAAGTGGGTTTTATTCTCCCTATAGACTATCCTGAATGGGTTTCAAACATTGTACCTATCAGCAAGAAACCAAGTGGTATCCACATCTACACCAACTTTAGAGATTTCAACAAAGCATGTTTTAAATGTGTTTTTCCACTCACAAACATTAACATTATCATTTACCTCATAGTAGGCCACAAGATGTTATCACTTATGGATAGATTCTCTGTATACAATAATATTCAGATTGCTCACAAAGACCAACATAAAACAATATTTACTTCTCCTTGGGCACATATTGCTATCAGGTGATGCCGTTTAGGTTCAAAAGCACAAGGGAAACTTATCAAAGGGCAATGACTATCATCTTCCATGACATGTGATATGACATCATGGAATATTATGTAGATGATTTACTTGGGAAATCAAAAACTAGAGGACTCCCATAGGTCCTTGAACACATCTTCCAATGTCTTAGAAAATATAAAGTGTAGCTCAATCCCAAAAAGTGTCTTTGGAGTAACATCATGTAAACTCCTTAGTTTTATTATATCCTAATGAGGCATTGAATTAGACCCTACCAATGCCGCAACAATTACCAAAATATCTCCACCATGAAATTTGAAATAATTATGAAATCTTTAGGGTAAACTCTGACCTATCAAAAGGTTCATTCCCCAACTAGCAGACAAATGCCAACCTTTCTCCCATATTATTAGAAAGGGTGTTAATTTCCAGTTGGACACATCATGTCAACAAGATTTTGATAAAATCAAGGAATATCTAGCATCGCTACCTATACTTATGGCTCATATCATTAAAAAAAAATGATCCTCTACATCTTTGCTACATCTGTCACAATGGGGGCACTCTTAACACAACATGATGAAACATGTTGTGAAAGGGCAATCTACTACATTAATCAAACATTGGTCGGTTATGAGCTTAATTACACACCCATGGAAAGAGCATTTTTAGATATCATCTTCAGCTCTCAAAGGCTTTGACACTACATGTTAAGTCATCAAATCAAGATCGTATAAAAAATTGACCCCCTCAAATACCCTCTCTAGGGATTTCGTCACAAGATGCATGGCTAAGTTGGTTATGTTGCTTAGCGAGTTTGACATAAAATATGTAGATAGAAAAGAAATCAAGGGATATCTTGTTGCTAATTAGTTGGGAGAAGCACCATTGACAAATCATCACCCACTATTTGTAGATTTCCTTAATGAATCCATCTTCACCATCATAGAACAAATAGCCTAGAAACTTTATTTTGATGGCTCCTACACAACCCATGGATTGGGTGCTAACATCTTATTTGTTACTTCACAAGGGGAATTTATACCAAAGGCCTTCAAATTTGGTTTTCCCTGCACAAACAATATGGAAGAATATGAAGCTTTAATCACAAGGCTCAAACAAACTATCCAAAGGAATATCCAACAACTACAAGTATATGGGGACTCACATATTGTAATAAAATAGGTAAGCAATAAATATCAAATGAAATATGACAAGCATATCCCTTATAAAAGGATGGTCAATAATTTCGGGCAATATTTCACGCACATCTAGTTTGAGCAAGTCCCCAATCTCAACAATAAAGCAACATATGTCATGGCTACCAATGGGCCCCTATTAGATATGTTATACAACAATAAATGCTATGAGTTCTTAGTTGAACAACTCCTCATATGTATGTATGATGCCCCTGAATCTGAGATTATCTATGACATTATTGGTCCTAAATCCCCTGGTACCATGATATTTACACCTACCTTTGTAATCACACCCTTCCACCTAACCTTTCATGTAACCAAAGAAAATCATTCATCCAACACACATCCCTCTTTACCATCCTTGGCAACACACTTTACTGAAGAGGCTACAATGGTTCCTTACTGTAGTGACTAAGCATGGAAGAAGCTAATATTTCACTTCAATAAGTACATGTTGGTATTTGTTGTACCCACACTGATGACATAATCCTTTCTAAAAATCTTCTTAAAATAGAGCTTTATTGGCCTACTATGGAACATGATGATTGTGAGTACGTCAATAAGTGCCTACCTTGTCAACAACATTGAGACCTCATTCACACACCTTCTTAGGCATTGCAACTCATCATGACCCCTTAGCCTTTCTCTCAATGGGGCCTTGACCTTGTCTACAAGATACATCCTCCCTCCTCTATTGGTCACAAATTAATAATTCTTGCCACTGAGCATTTCATTAAGAGTGTTGAAGCCACCCCTCACCTTCACTACCGGCACCTAGATATCTAAATTCATCTTATACCATATCGTTTGTTGCTACGACATTCCATCCACCATTGTCACCGACAATGATGAATCCTTCAAAAATCATGAAGTTCACACTCTTTGTGAATGGTGGACCATATCCAACACCACTAGTAGGCTCCCTACTACCCACAAAGTAATGTTCAAGTAGAGGCAACGAATAAAATTGTACTCAAAATACTAAAGAAAATTACCAACGATGTTGGCAGTGGGTCCAAAACCTCCACCTAAATCCCACACTTTGGGCATACCACACTAGCATCCGCACACCTACCGAATCCACTCCATATTCACTTATCTTTGGTGTCAAAGCTATATTGTAAATACTGGTCAAACTCCCATCCCTGGACATCTCATTGTGTAAGATTACTGAAGATTAGGAGTATTGGGTTGCACACCTCAATCAATTAGAACTTCTTAATGAAAATTGTCTCAATGCCTTGAATCATCTATAGAATTATCAGAATCATCTTTGCATAAACTACAACAAGAATCTTAAATCCCATGAGTTTGAATTTGGTGACCTTGTACTCAAAGAAAATCAGAGAAATCTTCAAGACTGCAAAATGAAGGGAAAGTTTGATCCTAACTAGCTCGGTCCCTATGTCATCATCGTTAAATATGGTTCAGGTGCATATCAACAGGCTAAACTAGAAGGTTAGGATCTTATCAAGCATCTCAATATCATCCACCTCAAAAGATTCCACACCTAACCTATAGAATATCCCAATTTCAAAAAATTAAAAAAATGTCAAAAAAGTAAAGAGAAATAAATTGTCCTATGGTGAAAATGACTTCTTGTGGCACCTGACAAATACCATGGTGAAAACTTGCTTGTAGACACCATGAGTATAAGCTAGACTTTGTTATCCTTAAGTCCCTTTATCACAAACCTACATCCTTCCACCCCCTACACCAATCCGTCCACACCCCTGTTCAATACCTACCCCCCTTCCCCCTCTCATCCTAGAACATGCAAGCCATAGTGTTCTAGCATATTACTGCAAGGAGTAGATAGTCAAACACCACTCCTCATGCTATACTATCTGTACTCCCTCCTTTTCCTATATAATCTTATCAAGCCCCCACCTCCATCCACATTCTCAAACCATTTACCCCATATCCCCTGTAACCATCCACACATAATATTGTGGTTTCAGTCAAATTATGTTACTCCATCTCATACTATGCATAGGTGCTAGAGGGACTTTATATTAATGTCATATCTTCTTAGTGATTCTAGATTAGGTGTAGAATGTATGGTGTCTTTGAATCCTAATGGTCATTTTCATGCCTCAAGAAATTTTTCTTTAAATGCATTAATAGTCCACCCATCTCAGTCCCATGACCATTCCCTGCTCTCCATTCCCCCCATTCCCCCTATACATCTAATGGTTATTGTACATAACATGTTTCATTTGACTACCTCCCCCTAACACATGTAGACCCCTATCCAATGTGGTATAATTAAATTCACAGTTCACCCCTCTAAAATATACCATCATTGGTCGCTTCTCTCACCCATCAAACTCCCTCATCCATTCCCTATCACCAACCTCCTAACACCTCCATACTACCATGAATCCTTCATCACCCATCCTACCTTACACTAGGGACAGTTGATTGTCCCCTATATGGCACCAAGATCCTGGCATTTCCCCCATTGCTCATTCTGTGATCTAGATATGTTCCTAACCCAACCTTGAGCTTCATGCACTTACATGCTCTATGTAATTCACACACTAGACCTATTTACCACACTAGAAAACAAGATCCACTTGCAACCTCACCAACATGTACCTTCCATCCATCGCTTTCTACATCAAGCATTGTCAACTCTGTCCATCAACACTTTGAAAAAAGGATAAGATAGTTGTATGTCAATTGACTCTTGTTTTTTGATCTTTGTTTATCTTTTGTTATGTATCATATTACTCCCACTCAAGTTTTCTATGATCATTCATATCTTGGTGTGCTTTGAATGGTGTATATCAGGGCATGGTCTTACTATTTTTGTGTTTCGTGTTTGCTTGGACATCCTAGTATTGCACCCACCAAGGTCATATGATGCATTGTGAGGTGCTAGAACATCCTTCTATCTATTAGTTGCTTCATCACAATACCCACCAATGTCATCTAATTTCTTGTGTTGTGCTAGGGCATCCTCTTGTATGTTGTTTAAGAGTCAGTCCTATGTAGGAGATGCATCATCACCTTGATCTTTATACCCGGGTGTATAATAATTCATGCAATATCAAAATGAGTTCTCTCTACATTTCAATTTAACACATGCATTCAAGAACACACCAACTCATTAGCACATCAACTATCTTTTATCCATTGTGTAAATATTATCTATTATTATCTTAATTATTCATGGTTCGGCATGTGCAAGTTGTGAAATAATGGATAGTTTGTTATTTAGTTGATTGTATCATTATCACCAATTTGCTACATCATCATTTTTATTGATGTTATTATTTTCTTTCTTCCACATATAGTTATAACCCATTTGCATCCATCTATTATAACACATCATCCATACATGGTATGCCTTCACAACACATGAATTTGTGTTACAATGCTTGTTTCCAATTCTAGATACATGCCCCATACTTACACACACTAATCAGCTATCATACAACACATTATCATCATACATCATAACATGCAATTAAGTAAAAAATGCATAATACATCATCAAATGCATTCATTCCATCATATCATTATATCAAATTACATCATATAACATCATGATAGCATACACATACACATCGTGTTGTTATTATCAATAGTCATGGGAATCAAAGCAACATCCTCCCATAATCTAACAAAAGACCTAGTACAACATTTTCCACAGTTTTGTTGTTTTGTGTTTTGTGGTTCTCCTCTTTGATAACCTGCTCTCCTTAGCCCTTGTGGTGTTGTTTATAAAGGGTTGGGGCCCTTCAACCCCTCTTACCTTATCAAAAACATTTTACACATAGCTTATGCACCATACATCATTATATGAAAACACAAAAATTAACAATCACACAATTCATACTCTAAACCATCACATCATACATCATCACTCCAGCATCACACACATAAATGCATCCATAATCACATGTATCCATCTATAGTATAAAACTAAAAAATAATCCCACAAATATCATATGCATCCATTACATAGGCATCATCGAATCACATCATAAGTATAACAACAACTCAAAAATACATCATGGTATAATTGTCTCATCAAATATACATTTCATAAAAAATGGGGCATAATACATGAAGCTTCACAGAGCATAATACCATCACAAATGTAACTATACATCAAAATAATACATCGTATGTCTATACATGATCCAAAAAGTATTACCAAATTCAATTGTGCCTGGTTCACGTTATCCCCATGAGACCCTAATGTTGCTTTGCCACCACCAAGACCCCATGGAGGTGATGGCTATATTCCTACCAACACAAACCTCCCAGATCTCCCAAACCTCATAGCTCAACTCTACATATTCTTTACATATGAGGGAGCTCTCTAATCCACCGGCTCCACTAACTCATATAGACCCCAATAGTAGGTTGCCTCTCTCATTGCTACAAGAACGCCTCTACCATAGACCACCTAGTATCAATATACATCTAACCCACTTGGTTGCCATCACTTCCACCCTTACCTAGTCTCACTCTTGATGGAGCCTATGTACATCTACTTGTGCACTCTAAAACTACCTATATGTTCTATGAATAGATCCCTAAGCCTGTGCTAGCACTGGTCATGTTAGCGTTACAAGTCGTCTTTAGGCCCACCACAATTAGTGTCCTTGATAACACTATCATCCTTTGTATCTCATCTTAGTGGAACCCATATCTATGGCCTCACATGAGCCCAGGCCAATTGTGCTTGCTATTGATCTACTTATGGTCCCTAGGTTGTATACTCCTCTCATGTAACCCACATAAGCACGTGAGGCCCCTCCGTTGGAATCCCCTATCTCAACCCACACTGTCATCACACTCTATCTAACCTGTATCGCATTCTTCGTGTCAAAAAGAACAAAAGTGTCTTCACATCCTTAGGTCATTGCTCACAATCCTGATATGGCCCCAAAATCACCCCATCCATGTCATTAGTAACCCATCGTCCGTGGTCCACGTCCTTGTTGATAACTGAGAGGGGGGGTGAATCAGTTATCTTAATTACTTCAACTTTCTGATCTTCCTTAACAATTAATGCAGCATTAAATCATATAGGCAAACATAACCATGAAATGGAAATAACATCAATACAGATGACACAATGATTTTGACGTGGAAAACCCTGTTAAGGAAAAAAGCCACGGGGTGATTAACCCAAGATTGTATTCTCTGTTAAAAGAATAAGATAGTACAAAATGACACTTGCCAGTTAGGGCTCACTGCCCAAGCACACTGCTCACAAGAGGACCACTGCCTACAATAGTTTATACAAGGAAACTAGATACTTGAACTGATGAGAAGCATCCACACATGCTGAGGTTCAGTTCCGGTTAGGCTCAATACACTAATCTACTGCACTTCATTCTTCCTCTTCTTTGGAGCTGTTGTCCTATCACATACTGGACCTGTATTACAGTTGTTACTCTGTTCCTCTGCTTTTCTTCACACGACACAACTTACAACACACACATTCACATCTAAATCCATCTGGTATATATATATCCATACAAAGGATTTCAACACCTTTCTAGTCGGCATCCGGAATAGTCAATATTATCCCAAACTTTGATCTGTCGGGTGAATCCTTGCTTGCCAAGTGATGCGTATCAAGGAGATGCTTATAGAAGTCATCAATTATGTTAGCCAATCATGAGTGATACCTCAGGAAGCTTGAACACCATCAATATCTCATCTGGATTTAGGTCTGATGCTCTACCGGTCAGTTCTTCCTCTATCTACTCTGCCAAATAGGAACCCAACACTCAAGTGCTCATGTCTCTTCATTCTTCCATCACCAAAGGCTCAATCCCTGGAATCTATTAGTCAAGGTACACCTCTTAACTTCCCCAAGTCTGCACTTTACTAAGATACTTTCTCTGAGAGATCCAGACCTGACTGTCGAACCTTGCCACATGCTCTGTTCTTGCTTACCGAACCATAACACTCTTCAATCTGACTTCCAGTATAGGCACGCCATGTCCTACAGATGTGTGGGATGAACTTTGTTGCCATCAATGACAACAATCATGAAGCTACAATGTGTCTCTTGCCAACAATCTCCCCCTTTGGCATTGATGGCAACACTTAGTGAAAAATGACTAAGTGTCATACTACACTCCACCTTAGCTGTTGCTCTGTTCTAATGTACACTTTACCGGAGCTCCCCCTTAGCTGGGTTCCATATTTTTCACTGTTCCTCACTCCCCCTTTGACATCAATGGCAAAGGGTAGGGTCCGCACACCAAAATTTCCCAAAAACAAATCTATACTTGGCCGCAAAAACATATATACATGTTTTACTTACATATACTTAACTATATCTACGAAAGTGGTTTTCAACTGTACTACTTCTGTTTCCCAACTCCTCTTCATCCTGTCCAAAATTGAGATGCGACCACTCAATAGGAATGCAAAAGCTTCTGTCCTCTTTAGATTTGTCGGATCATTGGTCCAGGCTGTGGTCTGTGCATCACTTAGGGCTTCATGCATGGCTTCTAACTTAGGGATGATTATCCCTCTAAGTTCATTCAACCTGTTTATTCTATTTTTCTTCTCCTTCTCAAGCTTCTTTATTTCATTTGTGACTACAATAGCCTGACACTCTTGATTTACTATGGAGGAGGAGAGAGGATCAAAACTTTGAGATAAACTTAACAATTTATCCTCTTGCTCTTTTACTTTCTTCTCAATGTCCTTGGTCACTTTAGGCTAGGATAAACAAAATTTATAGATATCTCTGTCATCTTTGAGAGCATTTTTCTAAGCTCTTTATTCCAATATCCATAACTCTCCTATCATTTTTTATTAGACCCTGCACTTCGGAGAATCTTTTTCCCAAAAACTCCTTCCAGACTTTATCTTCTACTGACATCTCTAAGGAATCAAAATGTGTGCTAACACTATTAACTAGAGATTTGAGATTACCAGATGAAGAGGCTGAGGGATCCTTCTGAAAAGATGGCATGATCTTCTCCAATACATTGGATGTAGTTTCTATGAGCTTCCAGTCTTCCATGTGAGACTTCAGAAGTTTTTCTTTTGCCTTTGCTGAAGTAAAGGATGCTAGCTTCATGGTTTGAACCGGGGAGAGGGAGTCAAAATTGAACGGTCCTTGAATAAGTTCTAGTTCATTAAATTCCATCATCTCCTTGGTTAAGAATTCTTCGACTGCTTCTGCTGTGTCTCTTGCCGGTGACATGGTTTTGTCCCCTTTTGCAACCTTACCACTATCATTTGTGGTCTTTTCTGTTGGAGTTTTCTCTCCTTCTACAGCCTTACTACTGTCGTCTTCTTTTTCCTTCTCCTCTGCTTCTTGACTGATCTTCTCTTCTACTCTTTTTTTTTTCTTTAGATCTGGAGTCTGCAGGGGAAACCGGAGGAGAGATGTTTGCTTGTTCATGGATCTCCTCTTCCGGAGCAGAGGATTCTAAGTCCTTATCTTTTTCTTCACCTGTCTCCTTTACCTCTTCTGCTACAGTCTTAGTAGATTCTTCTTTGTTATCCATTCCCAAGGGATCATCGCCTAAATCCTCTATAACAGGAATATTGAATCTTTTATAGGCATTCCGGAGGATTTCTTCTGTTTCTTTTGCCACTTTATCAGTTTCTCCAAGCATGAGTTGATTCATTCTAGCCTTACTCCGGAACTCATCCTTGCAATCTTTGAAGATCATATCCATTTGTTTCAGAGTAATTGAAGGATAGAGCTGAATAGCTATCTGTTCTCTAATCTCTAAGTCCTTAGCCTTGGCATTTTCTTTTCTCATTTCAAGTTCCTTCTCTAAACTTTTAGGAATTAGAGAAATTATTTCAATAAATGCTTTATTGTAAATGTTCAAGTACTTAACTGTGGCTTCCTCCAAGATCTTTCTATCTGCATCATTATATGCATCATAGAATTATGTTATTGGTTGCATGTTCCCATCCACAGTAACTGCTTTAACTACATCATCTAAGGACAGAGTGGGCCTTTCAACAAACTCTTCTGCCTCTGCCTCCTTGTCTTCACCAGATACTTTCTTCTTCTTCATCTTCTTGATTTCTTCATCCTTCTGACTGATATAAGACCTTGTTGCCTTTGTCTTTGTTCTCTTTTCTCCTTTACCGAATGATTTTGCTTTCGGTTTTGATGCCTTTGAGCTCTTAGCAGTGGCAGATGCAGAGCTCTTAGAGGATCTGGTCCAGGAGGGGATTTCTACCAGAGCACTTTCTTTTTTTGCCTCTTCCTTTCCTTTTTCTGCCCTTTCCATATTTTCTCTGTTTGCATCAAGTGCCTCTTTTGAGATGCCATACCTTTTGGCAACATTCTCTACTTCTTTTCTCACTTTTCTCTTCATCTCCGGTTGCCTTAGCTCCACATGAATCTTCACACTCAACTCTTCAAAGGTTCCCAACCTTTCTTAGGATCCTTGGGTTGACTGAGCATGTGTTGAACATGTAGCTCTACTATTTTCTCATCTACTTCATACCCCATTGGCATGATCCAGACTACCCTTGGCTCCACTGCCTCCATTAGGCACTGATCAGTTTCTACCATAGAGCAAATTGTATCCTTATACTTTTCAACTAGAGATCAGGGGATTCTCTCTGGCTTGCATCATATTCTGAAAGTTCTTGAAGTAGCCCCAGAGTGCTATGTTTTTTGCCTTGGCATCACCAAGTCCATGCAAGTAATCTCTGATTTGAATTGCAACAGGTCTGTCATTCTGCCATACCCAACCACTAGATCCAGGTAGCTCATTCATAAAGTAGAAGAACAAACATAGTGTCAGCCCACCATACTTGAAAGAGTTCTTCTTGTCCTTCTTGATCTTTTCTAGGTTTTCCATCAGTTGGTTCAGAAGGAGTTCACAAAGATCATAATCTGCATTCTTTCTCAACATTTCATAAGCAGTGTAGATTGATGTTCCGGATATAGAATTTTCTCTGCTGGAGTGATATATCTTGTAGCCAATAATCATGGAGGCAAACTTGATGTCCGGATCTGTGATATCCTCAACTGTCATTGCTCTTTTATCAAATTTAGATTCGGTAGCATCACTCACAGTTTGATTTTTGACTGATTTTAGAGTAGGTAACCCACTGGTTGAGTGTAATCCGGTTACTGCCCTAATGGCATCCTTGGTTATCTTGAACGGCCTCATCAACCATATAAAGTTATCATGCATTCTACTTAGAACATACCGGACCCATTCATCTTCCAGAAAATAGGGAAATGAATGCACAATGCAAAATGTTTGTCTCAGATAGCCTTATACTAAGGTTTGAGATCAAAAGAGTCATCTATTAACTGGTTGTGATAGATATCTGACAGCTTGGATTCTCCAAACTCTTCAATGTTCGCATGAATGTATGCCCTAACGTCTTCAACATGCAAAACCCCATGTAGAATGCTAGAAAATGTACTTAAAGGATCTGCTTCTAGAGATTTGTAGGGATGTTTCTTAAATTTAGGGCACGGCCTATCAGAAATCTTCACAACATTCGGAGTAGTCATCTTTAAAGATTCAGAGAAAGAATGAAAAATACCTCTTACGCCTTTTAGGGTTTACGGAATGAGCCGAAGAGATCACCAATTGATTTGAATTCTATGAATGATCCTTGAGAGAGATGAGGCAAGCTTGTTTGCAGAGCTCTTCTTGTCTATTTCACTAATGCAAATGTGCAAATGAAGAGTAAACGAACCCTTTTATTTATGGGAAAACCCTAATTCCACACTGTAATAAATGCGCAACTTAAGTCATTTTGGTTTCCTTATTCTTCTTATTCTGAGAAGGATCTTTTCCAGATCACTGAGATATACTTAGAGTGAATAGTGACAATCTATCTTCCTTTCCCTAATCATTTGATCTATCTGCAGATCAAGATTCCACAATTTTTAAATCAAGCCGGATCTAACTATGAGAATCCTGTTTTTACCAGATGACTATTAAACCGAATCAATCTTGGTAGATTAGACTCTTCAAATCTTCTTGAGGATCTTTCATATCTTTACCAAACCTACTTTAGATGTTTCTCTAAGAACCCTTTAATCCGCAACTTCCCATGTGCCAATTTCAGGCACCAATTGACTCGCTGGGGGAATTAGTTTTTCTTAGTGACTCCCCCTGAGCCAAAGCTCATCTATTCAATTTTTGGAAGGATTATCAGCACTAGATTCTAGTGTGAATCCATCCCCGACATTCTCTATGCTTCTGTTCACCCAAATCTTATTCATCTCCCTTTGAATTTCATCCACGTTCACTTTTCCTTTTCCTTTGTCTTGGTTATGATTATGATATTCCAAACCCCTTTTGTCTTGATTCTTACTTCTACAGAATTTGGCAATATGACCGGATCTATTGCAATTGTAGCAAACAACATTTCTTTGCATATTTGACTGATATCCTCTTGATCTACACTAATTAGCCATATGTCCCATTCTATTCCATGCAAAGCATCTACCATTGAATGAATTGTTCATTTGCATGTTTCTACACTCATGGGATTTGTGACCATACCTTTTGCAATTGAAGCACTATCCGGGGAAGGATGTATTAGTCTGATTCATTCTTCTTCTGCACTGATTTGCTTTATGACCAAAGTTATTGCAGTTGTGGTAGTATCCATTGAAAGATGGATATCTTTGAGCATTTGGTTGCCTTACTAGAGGTCTTCTAGGCCTATTTCTTCAATTTTCTGATCTGGAGTTCTTCTGACCGGATCCGGAGCTTTCACGTTTCTCATACCCCAAGCCTTGCTTGTCATCTACCCTTTTTTGGATTTGAAGAAGAACTTCAAGTTGGGCAGAGCTTATCTTGAATTTCTCTTTGTATTCATTTGCTGTTTGAAGATCCTTTTTAAGATTGTCAATCTGATTCTCAAGTTGTTCTTCATTATCCCTAGCTTCTTCAAGATCAGATTCAAGATGCCTGATTATTCTATCCATTTTGTGGCAGTCTTTTCATTTATCTTTGAGAGATTGTCTTAGATTGTCTTCAGTTTTCCTTTTTTCTTCAATTTCTTGGGTAAATTTTATAACTCCTGATTCCATTTCATGTCTTACCATAATGACCTCTTTTGATAATTTTTCACATAACTTGGTTTTCTCCTTTAGATCTTCATTTGTATCATTGTCTTCACCTTGACTTGCCAATTGTTGAAGTAGATCCTTTCTCTTTTTCATAGAGATACTCAATTTCCCTTTTAGTTCATTTATGAAATCATCAGCCTGTTTGAGTCTTTCCTTCAATTCATTGACTTCAGAGTTAGATTGCTCAAGATCATCTAGGGCAGACTGAAGTTGTTCCCTCATACCATATACATCCATTTGAATTCCCAGATCTTCCTCAAGTTGTTAGGCTCTGTTTGGAGGAACTTGGCTCTGATACCAATTGTTGATAATTGAGAGGGGGGGTGAATCAGTTATCTTAATTACTTCAACTTTCTGATCTTCCTTAACAATTAATGCAGCATTAAATCATATAAGCAAACATAACCATGAAATGGAAATAACATCAATACACATGACACAATGATTTTGACGTGGAAAACCCTGTTAAGAGAAAAAACCATGGGGTGATTAACCCAAGATTCTATTCTCTGTTAAAAGAATAAGATAGTACAAAATGGCACTTGCCAGTTAGGGCTCACTGCCTGAGCACACTGCTCACAAGAGGCTCACTGCCTACAATAGTTTATACAAGGAAACTAGATACTTGAACTGATGAGAAGCATCCACACATGCTGAGGTTCAGTTCCGGTTAGGCTCAACACACTGATCTACTGCACTTCATTCTTCCTCTTCTTTGGAGCTGTTGTCCTGTCACATACTGGACCTGTATTACAACTATTACTCTGTTCCTCTGCTTTTCTAGTCGGCATCCGGAATAGTCAATATTATCCCAAACTTTGATCTGTCGGCTAAATCCTTGCTTGTCAAGTGATGCGTATCAAGGAGATGCTTATAGAAGTCATCAATTATGTCGGCCAATCATGAGTGATACATTAGGAAGCTTGAACACCATCAATATCTCATCCGGATTTAGGTCTGATGCTCTACCGGTTAGTTCTTCCTCTATCTACTCTGCCAAACAGGAACCCAACACTCAATTGCTCATGTCTCTTCATTCTTCCATCACCGAAGGCTCAATCCCTGGAATCTATTAGTCAAGGTACACCTCTTGACTTCCCCAAGTCCGCGCTTTACTAAGATACTTCCTCTGAGAGATCCGGACCTGACTGTTAGACCTTGCCACATGCTCTGTTCTTGCTTCCTGGACCATAACACTCTTCAATCTGACTTCTGGCATATGCACGCCATGTCCTACGGATGTCTGGGATGAACTTTGTTGCCATCAATGACAACAATCATGAAGCTACAATGTGTCTCTTGCCAACAATCCTACACCTATGTATATCACCATCATCCCCTCCAACTAAACACATATGACTCCTCTAGTAGCCATTGATCCCTATCCCCAATCGACCTAAGCATAGCAATGTGCTCCCATGCCCATATTTGTAATAGTGTCACATGTGCTAATCTGTGCTCCTCCCTATATATAATTAGATGCATGCATCTATACAAAATCATCAACACATAGGTCCCCCACGTGACTATATTCTCTCCAATAAACATATCTCCTAATATATGTGCCAACCCAATCAAATAGAATCTATTGGTCTTTTCAAGAAGTGATAAGCCCCCAATAATAATTGCCATCACCAATGGGATGTCATCCACCATCCCTATGCTCCCATCCAAATCCATCCTCATCCCATCTCTGGAAAAGTATAATCTCCCAAACACTCTCTACAGTTCCCATGTATCATGCCTATCTAAATAATATACCCTCAGCCCACGGATGGGTGACTGTAGTGTCTACCACACATTCTCAAGTGTCACTATCATCTCCCTAATCAGGATATGGAACATGCTAGTTGCTAAATGTCATCGCTCCATAGTGTTGTAAGCATAGCCTTGTGTGCCTTGATGCATGACATCACCACTACATGTCATATCCCCACCATCTCCAAGTATCCCCACTCCTCCTACCAGTCCTCTGTCAACTCTAGTATGGTCGACCTCCACTCCAATGTCACAATCAGACCCAGTTGCTCCTGCATCCACCTAGAAACCATGTCAAAGTTAACCTCATACTTCTTTTCTATATTTACCCTATGCAGATGTCTCATTTTTCCATGCTAGGATCTATCCCTAGTGCACGCATTAATCTATGGTTGTGCCTCATTTTCTATGAAGGTGCCCATCTATCATGTAGGTGCTTATCTACACTTGCACCCCATTTCCCAGTGAAGATGTTCATCACTAATAAACGAGCACACCTTATTTTTCTATGCATGCGCCTATCCTCCAACACCCATGCTTGTCCATGCATGCGCTCATTCACCAAATACCCACACTCATTTATGTTTTGGCATGTTCCCCACCCCAAAAATATGTAATAAATGCACCTAATTATTACTACAGAGGGCTGACATTCTATGTATCAGTAAACACCATGTCTTTGCCCATTAGTACTCTCTCTCACTTCGCTTGGTGGGTGTGTACATGTACGTGCTTCATTATGCTTTGTACTCATCTACTCTTCTCCAACTCTTCTAAGCTTGAGAGTGAAAATGAACTACTCACCCCTCCCCAGCGTCTATTTATAGCCCTCCAAACCCTAATATTCACCCCCTCCCACTAATTTATCCATATTTCATCCATTTTAAAAAAAAAATTTCTTTCGTTGCTCCTATTTTTCCCTCTCTATCCAATTTTCCTATTCATTTATTCATTCGAGATCTCACTCATGCTCTTTTTCACCCATATGACCTTTCAAAGGGGCATCATTTTGCCATCAAAATTCTTCATTTTCTAACCAACTGGGGCACCTTATCCCCTGTTCTCCTTTAGAAAGCACTATATTTTGTTTTTCTTTGGAACTATGTTATTTTAACACCATTTCAAACAGGGGTAAAATGTAGACACCTAAAATTGTCTCACCACTATTCCAACCTCAGTCAGAACATCAATTGACCATTTCTTCTATGATTACTTGAATAAATGTATATTTATTTGATTAATTATCCATTTTCATCCCCACATTAATTATATAGCTTTTTTATTATTAATCAATAAAATCACCATTCACGTACCTCCTGAAAGTGTTCATCCATAATTAATTGAATAGACTAGACTAATTATTCAACTAATTAATATTCTTCCTATAGTTCAACCTTAGGTAAATAAATACAAATATTTATTTACCTAAGTCTATCTCACATCACCAAAAATTAAATAAATCATAATATTCATTTAATTTATCATTTTGTGTACTTTTGATTGAGTTAACTAAATCAAATCAATTATCATCATTGATCATTTACACATGCATAACCATGATTAATCAAGGCATTATATGCCCAAGTACCAATGTAGGTACACTTGTCATTCAACATGTACATGAGGGGTACTTGGAGGCATGGGGGAGATTTGCACTACCTTCCAAGAAATTACTTTTTGATCTCCACCATCTAATTTTTTCAATGCACAATCTTGACCCTTGATTCCCTTTGAATCAAGGGCACCCCTTTGACCACCTCTCATTGCTTCCCATGCCTCCAACTCTCTCAAGCAATTAGAGCCCTTGATCTCTCAATTTGATCCTAACCCTCCATCCATAATTTCAAAAATATATAAATAGGACCCCATTAGGATAACCCACAATATGAAATGTTTGCTTTGAGGTTACACAATCTTATGTTTTGCTAAAGGTATGTGGTCCCAATCTTGAGATAAAAAAAACTCTTAAGTGCTCAACTAAAGGTTTGTGACCATTCTAAGCCTCAATTAGGTTGATTCCATTCAAAGCTTTGTGTGGAGTGTGGTTTTGTATGTATTTAGCATAGTTGATTGCCTTGAAAGCTAGTATTGTGGTGCCATTGATCATGATTGGATCATGTAGTTAGCCATTTCTTTAAGGATCTATTCTTCTTTTTGCTACGTTGTTCTATTATGGGCTATATAGAATAGTGTGTTGGAGGTCAATTCCATTGATAGAATAGTATTCCTTAAACTAATTATTCACATACTCCTTTCCGTTATTTGTGTGAAGGCTTTTGATGTCCTTCCTTGTTTATTTCTCAACATGGGCCTTGAAGTGTTGAAACTTTTCAAACACCTCATTCTTCTTAGAAAGAAAATAGACCAATGTGCAATAAGATAAATCATCAATGAATGTGAGGAAATATTGGAATTTTTTGAATGACAGAGTAGGAAAGGGACTTGCAAGATCATTGTGTATCAAATCAAGAATTGCAGAAGTTTCCATTACCTTACCTTTATCATATTTATCTTCAAGATTCTTACCTAAGGTACAACCAAGAAAAACACCATTAGAGAAGGAGATTGGAGGGACTCATGTAACCATTTCTTCACTTGCTAACTACTAAAGGTAGTAGTAATTCAAGTGACCAAACTATTCATGCCATAGTTTACCTACTTCATCAAAGTGAGTAAGAAGGGCCTCAGAAGGTGAATTAGGCATAAAATGTTGAAAGGTATACAAGTGTGCCTTATGGTTAGCCTTTCCAAGGGAAACTAGGGAATTATCTTCAAGATTCTGAATGGTGATTGTATGTATAGTAAACTCAACTCACTTTCTCAACTTTGTATGAGTAATCCAATAGATGGAGAGAAGTTTGGATGACAATTAAGGTACATAAATAACATTTTTGAAGTATCCTCCATCCATGTCAATTGAAACAACTCGCTAAAACATCGACTATAGAATCATCACCCACGTGAATAGTTAAAGTATTACATGACTCAATTGGAAATAAGTGTTCCCTTGATGCAACCATGTGGTGCATAGCACTAGAATCAAGTATCCGTGTCTTTGGAGATGACGAAGAGGGAACAATTGTGACAACTTTATCTCTCCTTCCTTAATTTGGAGGATCAGGGGGACTCATTGGAGGACTCAAGAACATTTCATTTTCCTCGTGCACTTAAGAGTTATCATGCCCCCCTTTTACAATAACCACACTTAACCCCTTGCCTTTGTTTGAGTTTTACATTTGGAGTAGTGGAGGTGGACTTGGTCATTTAGATATCTTTTATTTATCCTCCTATTTACCTAAACTCATTGTCCTTTCTAACTTTTCTAAGATTGGTTGGTAATCAAGGTAGTGAATTTTGAAGACTGACTAGACAATGCCCCCATTTGAGTTAGGTTATTCTACTCGTGTGATATGTTCTACAAACACATCAAAGGTGGGAATGGTAAAAGTAATTCCTAAGGCATCTCTAGTGGCATAGAAGGTGGATACAAGACATAATATTTGGGATCTAACTTTAAGAGAATGCTTACAACTAGTTGTGTATCAATTTTAGTAATTTGACATTATTCTAATTTGATTCATAGGGACTTCAAAAGTGTTAAAAAGTACTTAATGCTTTGAAAGTCTATGTGATCAAGACTAATTAATTTTTTTTTCTAATTGATGGCCACCAATTTCATTACTCTTTCCATACAAACCCTCAAGAGTTGTCCAAAATGCATTATGTGTAGTAAGCAACTCAACATGAAACAAAAGATTTGGAGAGATTTCTAAACATGGCATTACAAATGCTTCATCTAATTTATTTAGATATTTTGTTTTAGTTTGATCATGTTACAATTATTAATTATTTAAGAGAGATAATTAAATTATGCTTATACAAGATTGACTAATAAAATATAAATTTACAAGGCAAGAATTAAATATGACAACACATGACCACAAATTTATGGCGGGGAAAACCATATAGCAAAAAACCCCACAAATTGTCATTACTAAGAAAACTTACATATTTGTTTGTATATTTATAGACACATTAACCTTAGATAAATCTTTTTCTCGTTATTCCAAATGGCCTCAGATAAACCTCTAGTGCAAAGTAAATATTTTAATATTCACTATTTCAAATTCTCCTCTAACAATTTGGGCCCAACAAGAATCCCTTAAATATAGGGAAATAAGTTAGGTATCACCATTGCAAGAAGTTACCATACCTTTTACAAACAAAATTAATATATTAATAAATTTACTATTTAAATATTATTTGAAATATGCTAAAAGCATATTTATATAATAAGGTTTTATACCTTATATTAGATCTTTGTAAATATTTGTTTTAGGACTATTTATTAATGTATAGACCCTTAATAAGTATTACGCTCTAACACTCCATCTTATTGTTTATAGGGGCATATGTTGTCAATTTCTTTGGAAAAGAAAAATATGAAATTCCTCAGTGATGTAAGATTTATTTGACAAACATACAATAGGGATACAATATATGCCAAGACAAAGATCATATATTCTAGACTAGGTGATAAAATCCTTGTCATAATTTAGATCCCAATTTTCTTAATGGTGCTTACAAATAGGTCTTATAAAACTTTCTTATTAGAGCTTAGGCCTACTCAAAACAAGCTTCCCTCAGGTTCTTTACATAATGCATGTAGGTCTTACTTACAATACTCTGCTTTACAAGTGGAAAAACAAATATAGAGGAATAAAACACATAATTCCCAAAGGTCTTGCATTTACTATAATAATTAACCACTAGGTGATGCCATTGTTGTGTACACTCCCCCTCAATGGCAACTCCTTGAGGCCTATCAATTTTTTGCACTTAGAGAATTTACATTGCATAGAGGTTTTTTAATGTGACTACTGAGATTCAAGCCTAGGTCTCCATGCGCATTAGTAGTTGTTGAGGATAAGACTAGGTCTCCACAACCATAACATGGAATATGATTACCATGTGATATATAGTCTAATAGAACTAGAGAGCAGTTTCACCATTGAAAATTTTTTCTCAAATGAAGTGTGCATGGACTTTAATGTACTTTGTTCTTTGATATTGAACATGGTTCTTGATAACAACAATACAACTTTGGCTATCACATAATAAGGTGGTATTTGCATTGGTGCCTATAAATCTCATTAAATTATCTCTTCAACCACATTGATTCTCTTGATGCTTCTCTTGTACTTTTGTATACAACCTTTGTCGAAGAAAGAGTGATAGTAGATTACTTTTTTTACTATTCCATGTGATAGTTGTTAGGATTATAGGTATCATTCACCTTGAAATACTAAAGTATTGTTATCATTGTAGATGGTAAATTATACTCCAAAGAACATGGAGAGGGTGAAATTGGATGCCCCTATGTGTGTGGTGATAGTTATTTATTAATATTTTGTTCTCCTCTATCATTTTATAGAACATCTCTGAAGTTAGTGTAACTAAAAATTTGTCTCTCATCTGAGGACATGTGGGGAAGGTATGATAAAAGGTCATAAATTTTGAGACCTAATTGCTTCTATTTTGACCTCGTATGAATGGTCATACACACAAAGATAGAGCTTAGGTACATAATGATATGACTTGTAAATGATAATAAGTGTGATCACTCTAATACCATTGATTTGGGGCTTGGGAGAAAACCGAGATGACAACCTTATTAAACAAACTTAATAGGGGAGTGATAGTGTTTAGAAATATCTTGTGTAAATAAACAAGGAAAGTAGAGAAGACAATTGACAATAGGTGTAGAACTATAACAACAACATTGTATTATTCTAAGTTTATTTCAATATCTGTGAGAACAAATGTGGTGCCTATGTCTTGATTGTCTATCTTATCTTTGATTAACGGAAAAGAATAGGAATGTACATTAACATATAAAGAAGGGAGATGAAGCATAGATTGAACCAAACCATTTCATATATACTTCACAATTGTTCACAACTACTGTAAACTAAAGTCAAGTTAGGACTTGCAATTTGACATTTGGATCTTGAATAAGATTAGCAACCCACAAATGAAACCATAAAGGTTGTTAAGAAACACTTGAGATAGGTGGTGAAATCTAGTGATTTGGATCCTCCTAGATCAAGTTGAGTACTAAAAAAATTTATTCACATGATTTTATCTCATTTTGTCTCTGAACCTATTTTATATGCAGATATCCCTTTGTAGTATGGTCTAGTTCAAACTTCAAATCTAGATTTTGTGACAATACATAATTCAAATAACTCGACTAACCCCAAAACCTTAGGACTTGGATAAGCTTGAGAACCCAAAGACCAATTATATCTTGCCACCTATTTTCTCACTAGCAGACAAATTTACCACTTGTTTATGGTAAGGAAATAAGTTAATAAATCTAATATAAAGAGTTTGTCTCTAGTGAATCTCTAAAAATTGATTTTAACAAATTATAACCTTGGAAAGATGAGAAATGTAGGATTATCCACTTGAGTGATTTGACTCACTTGAAAAGTGGATAATAGGTAAAATTGTAATGAAATATAGGTATGCATTCAAATATTTAATAATTTGTTCTTTTTATAGTTTAACATCTTGTTTTATTCAAATATCTCATGGATATTTGTGTTAATTATTCCTTGGTACGTAGGTAAATAAAAGAAATACAATGCCAACCACTTTGACTTCTAGGAGTAAAGTTGGAAGATCATTCAATCTACAAAATTTGAAACAAATTGTTAAAAGAAAGCTAAGAATCATTCAAAGAATTCAAAGAACAAGTTAATTCATTCTATACTCTTGAGGATGAATTTTATAACTCTTCACGATTAGAATTTTGGCTATCTATAATTGAAACCAAGAAATCTATAAATACCCAAATTTGGCATTATACAACCACTAGAAATTTTATGTAGATTTTTCCCTTTAGTAATTTTAATACAATTTGGTTCTTCTTTATTTCTAGATTAAGTTTTATTAATATAGGAATATCATTGTCATAGCTTATATGAGTTTTATCTTGTTAGTAAATAATTGATTTCCTCTTAAGATTGCACTATTCTTACATCTAAATTATGTCACAGCGTGCTATTACATGGGGAATTTTCATATTCTTACGTGAGATTCTCTAAGTTAATGGATGGTTGTTTTCATTGATAGACATGTCTCTTTCTCCTTACAAATTATGTCACAGCTTGCTATTACATGGGGAATTTTCATATTCTTACATGAGATTCTCTAAGTTAATGGATGGTTGTTTTCATTGATAGACATGTCTCTTTCTCCTTAACCCATCTCTCTTTTTAAAAAAAATATGTACTTTTTAGAATAGGCAAATTCAAGATTAAAGTGGGATTTAAAATTTGTAACAATTAACTTAATTCTCTAAAGGTTTATCTTGATAATTTGATTCAAGTTTGTTGTCTATGCTAAAGAAAATTTATTAGATAAAGAAGTGTAATCAACTCATTTAAAAGGTCACACTAATTTTTTATAGGAGGCCTGAAGTTAACCATCGTCCTCTTGTGGAGCAATCAATTAGGAGATTTTACTAATCCATTTTTGAACTCTTAGTAGGTATCCCAATTCAAGAGAGCATTAGTCTACTCCCAAGTTAGTGTGTCAAAAGACACACCAATAGATTTAACCATAATATTGTTGTTGTCAATACAAGTTAATTCTAGTACGGTTCTAATTTCTACTGATTTAGCACTTGATTCAATAGTTATAATTTGAAGCCTTTGTAAGATCTATATATATGTATCCCACAAAGAAACCTTAGCTTGAACATTCTTTAATTAATCAATAATATCATACACTTTGTGTGAATTAGTAGAAAATGTATGTGTAGGAGGTAAATCATGGTGAGTAGGTGACGTGTATTAATTAGGTACTTGTTTTTGAGCTCTTCCTAGCTTCTTATATGCAAAATCAATAATATGACAAGTATTAAAAGCCATCTTGAATGCAATGGCTTTTGACACATTAGAATCTAATACTCCTTCTAAAACAAGTGGGTTAAATTGGGGATTTGTGGTTGGACAATTATGAATAGATTTATCTTGAAGCACTAATTCTTGAGAGGATGTAGGGTTATCTGTAGAAGGACCCTCTTTTGGAATGGAGGTTTTAAAACTAAGGGTTGAATTTTGGAAGATGAACCTAAATTAGATACATGAACCTCTATTTATTAAGGATATCAAAATATGTAGCACTATGAGGGTCACACACAATGTGAATTATAACTTAGGCCATATGACATGAAGCAATAGGAGGGACAATCTTTGAAGATGAACCATAAGCAACCATATAATTGTCCATTATGGTTTCTTAGGGAGCCATTGGAGGATAAAGGATAGAAAGCATTGAACAAACACACTCTAGGACATGTAAAGAATACATTTATACAAACATTTGTTAATTGATGTAAGAAAATATGTGATGGTTTGGAAGAGGTAGAATCTGCTAAGGGGATTTATCAATCAAAATACAACACAAATGGATAAATAGACTAATTGAAATGCACCTTAAATGGTTGAACTGATTATTTGACATACACTCAATTGATCAATTTAACTAAATGAAGTGCAATTTGAATGATAAAGACTAAAACTTAAAAGATTATGCTTTTGGTAACTCAAATGTTGAATCTCAAGGATGTAAATTGATGACATTGTAATGAGAAATCTCTTTTCTAAGAGAAACAAGTACCCAATCTAGGAACCTAGATAAAAATGCAATACTTGGAAGAAATAATGTGTAAGAACAAACGAATCTTTGTAACTAAAGCATGTGGGAGTAACAATTAGGGAATATTCTTTCTATTTTCCAAACCACTTAATAATCAAACCAACTAAACAATTAAAGATAATTGGAATTTAAACAATCCATTCTAAAGCATAAACAAACTACATTGCATAAACATAGAACATAAACAAATAAACTAAGGAACTCAAGGAGTTGACTCAACCATTGAGTGGGCCCTTTCTCTCCAACAAAACCACCTATCGTTCCTCTCAACTACTACACTTAATTATCCAAACAAATTCACCAACAATTGATAAGAACAAGAAATATTCCACATAAACCAAGATTAAAAACTATATTATTATCACTATCACTATCTCTTACATGACTATGAAGTCATATTTATAATAAAAGTGTTAAGCAATAATATTATGTAAAAGTATTATCAACCCCTTAATATTGGGGATAAAATTTAATCTTCACAAGATGTCTTTGCTAATAACAAAAGACGCATCTCATTTAGGTTTAGTTCCCCCCTCAAAATGCTTTGCCCAATTTATCAACTTGGAACCAACTTAGCCAAAAGATACAACCAACTATATTCCTAGATCCATGCCATATCAAGTTCTCAGATGCTAGCTGATAGATCACATTGTTGTTGAAGCACACAATAGTTACTATTGAAGTGCACATATTATTATTACCAAAGTGCACAGATAGTGGTTGTCAAGGTGCGCAAGCAATGGTTTTCAAAGTGCATCATTGGCTCCATAATTATGCTGCAGGTTGTTGAAAGACCCCAAAACACTATTGAGGAAAAATACACATCCATTCTAATTCTTTTTTATCTTTGAATTTCTAATACACTTCTTTGGCATCATTATAAAGATTTGTTCCTAAAGTGATAAATAAATCAATATAAGTAACTTGGTTAAACTTAATCTAATAATGCCCATTTCTACTTATTTGCCTTAAAAAATAAAGTATTGTTAACTATTCTCTTACAAATAATAACTATATAGAAATACAGATTTTAGGATGGAAATTTGGGGAAAAGGAGCAAGAAATAAAGAAAAGGAATGTTCTAAAATAGTGCAATCCCAAGGCGTCAATATGAGCAACATAGTATAACATGGTGAATCTAGAAAAATCAAGTGCATATGCAATAAATAAAAATTTGTTTTAACATCACGCAATTAAAATAAATCTATGAAATCACATGCATGTGTAAACAACCTTGGTCAGGGTTTTGTAACATATGTGCATTAGAACAAGCATAGATCTAACAGAGGAGGAAACTATTGGGATTAGGTGTCATACACCTTGCAATTCCTAATGTTTGAATTAATTATTTTAATTGTATTTGTTTATTATTTGGGCCACATTTGGAAAATGGGGTGTCCCACTTATGACTTGGCCATTATGCTATGTGTATGCCTTAGTATGACATGTGTATAAGAATATGTAAGAGCATTATGTTATGTAAGATTTGTAAGAGCATGTAAGAGGGGAGTTATAGAGTGGACCAAGAATCTTGACCAAGTTTATGGCACTCTAATACATGTGTCATAAAGTATCTTATTAAAGGTGGAATATGGTCAAATGGGGCACCCAAGTTAGTGGGTTAACCATGACAACTTATGACAACATCTTACATGTGTAAAAGAATATTCTATTTTAGTCTAGAGCCCAAACTTGGACATGGGCATTAGAATTTGTACCAGAGGGATGTGGGTGCCATACCTCTTATGTTGGCACATGGTGTTCCTAAAACCATTTATGGTTTCTTGTTTGTTTAATGCCTATTTATTTACGTGTTTCGGTTGAGAAGTGAGAGGAGTTTTCATTACAGGGTTATATTGTCAGATTTCCTCTAGATGATCAAGATGATATTTTCCATGTTAATGCAAGAGCCTGGAAGTGTATTGTTATTGTTATGTGTTGTTAAATTATATATTGGTTATGTGCTTTGGAGGGTGGGATTGTTTTATCCAAAAGCATTTTTCCCATGTATATTGGTGTTTCTTCTTGTTTATCTATGCTTCTAATACTATTCTCATTCTTGTTTCTAAAGTGTTATTGTACATTATCATTATGCTACTAAATTTTTTATAAATCTAGAATTTGTATTCTTTCCTTTAAGGATTAATGTGGGAAATGAACTTGTGTCCTGATTCTACTTTATGGGCATAGTTTGTGTGCACTTGTATGAGGCTTTTTATTCAGTAAATCTTATGGTACTAGAGGTGCATACTAGTTATTTTCCTGACATAAAGAAATATATTGTGAAGCAAAGAATCATGAAAATACAATCATTACCAACCAACTTATTAGAGATCTCTACATGAAAACATAAATTAGTGGGAACACTGTGATCACAATAGATGTCACACAAAGAAGTATCATCATGGATCCAATTTTGTGCATTCGTTGTATATGGAGAGGAAGGAAGAGCCATATGTAAAAGATACTAATGAAAGACAAATTTAGAAGATCAGATATGAAAAATTATTAAAGAACAATACTTAGGGTAAAACCTTAGGTGAGATTGAAGAGTTGGGTTCATCAAATGTAGTGATAGAAACACACCGTATAAATACATATATGTATAATAAATGATACAACAATTAATTAATAATTAGACCTAAATAAATAGTGAGATAAGAACCCCATTAATGGGCTAGCCACATCAAATTCTACATCTAAGGATCAATCCAGAGTCCAGTGGATTCCTCCTTTGTCAGAATTCTACAAAAATGAACTTCAATGGGGATTCTAGAGGAAACCCAGGCCCCTCAAGGGTGGGTTGTATAATCAGAGATTGAGAAAAACCTAATCAAACCAATGTCAAAGAAATTATCACCATGCACAAATAATGGAGTGAAGGCAAAGGCCCTCCTACTAGGTCTATAGTTGCTCAACTCTTGCCCGCAGCACAAGGTGATCATTGAAGGAGACTCACAAGTCATCCTATAAAATTCTAAAGAAGAGAACCTCCCTAATTGGAAAATCCCAAATATCATGAAAGAAATAATAATCTTAGATACATCGGCATAATGTACACAATCTCCCATTGCTATCGGGAAGGAAACACAGCAATTAATTTTCTTTCCAACTGGGGTGTCGATCAAACAGAGGAAATTATAACCTCTAATCATTGTAGGAGATGGCTAGGATCAACTGCACATGGATTAAGAGAGGGTGAGACAAGCCTTACCCTAAACTAATTTAAGTGTTTACAAATCCCCACTAGAGATGACATGATAATTATTACAAGTCACTTGGATTTATTTCACACACTGACTGGCTCATTCATTGCATATCAATTCCTCCAAGTTACTCTGCACTATGCATCCTACCACAACAATGCAGATTGTTCTAAGGGCGACTTTTCAATATATGGCATTTCTTGGGGGAGATCACCCCATCTCAGTTGAAGAAAGATTTCTTCTTATAGGAAGAAGATGTTCGAGACACCATTGTAGAAATTCTTGGGCGGGACTACATAGAAATTGTGGTCCAACACAAAGTGAATTTGAAGATAGCTTAAAAGTTTATCCACAACATACTTAAGATCATAGGAGATAAGGAGATGGTGAAAATACTAAAAAAATTACATATGGGAGAAGTTTCACATAGTTTTAAAGGTTGCCATTGCAGAGAGGATCATATCACTACCATGCTCAAGTTTTAAATTTAGAGGCCTGATGCCATTTCACATGGTTTGTGAGGTAGAGACTCATTTGGAGGCTATGGTGAAGGAGGTATCCACCATACAACACTTCTTGCAGGAGGTATGCTGGATAGAAGGCTATCAATAGTTGTAGACATGGTTGACCTTCTCTATCTTGTAAAAATTCTCCTTCATAAGAATAATTTTCAGTTGCTGAAGGAGAGAAGGCCATCGACTTCCTAGCACACAAAGTAGTTCTATTAAAGATGGAGGATGATTCCTATGGCCCTAAAGGCAGATGCCAAGGTTCTTGGAATTGTTTATGCATAAGTTGTTGTCACATCCGTAATTTTGATTATGTTTCACTTTCATTTTATTGCAATTAGTGGACAATTTTGCAATGATTGATGATTTGATGTTTAGAGAAAATGTTAGGATAAATCAAGGATTTTATGAGTTATTATGCATAAGAATCTAGACATATGATCATATGATGTCAAGATTATTTATTTATTTATTTTAAGGATGGACAAATGATGCACTAATCCTAGTTTGGTGAATGCAAGTTATAAACAAGAAACAGGTTCCCACCCTCTGAGAAGGAGAGGGAGAGCATCATCAGAGAGAAGTGAATAGACATATGAGAAGGAACAGTTTGTTGCCATCTAAGTCTTGTGTTTATTGTTTAGTAAACCCTTGTTGAGATTTTGTAATTCGTAACTTCCCTTTTTGGTCAAAAGTTTAGCTTTTGACTCGACAGTTGTTGATTTGACGTCAAGATCCATTAGCGTTGGTTTTGTCAAACCAAGTCAGGATAAAATAACCATCGACAAGATACGGTTGATAGATGTTGTTTTCCCTATAAACTATGATTTTAGTTATGCTATTATAACAATTTAAATTAGAGGTTAATTATGCTAATTTGATTATTTTTGTTAAGTCATTTGTTTTGGTAATGTAACCATTCTTTGATGTTTTTGCGAGACAAATAGGGGAGATAATATCGACACTATTCTCGTAACCTTGCGGATGTCAGTAACAATGTCAGTAAGAAACTTGGATGCTTTTTACTTTCTTTTGTGGTTATATATATATATATTATATACACACACACACATGCATGTTTATTAGAGTCTAAGGAGAAGGCTTAAGGAGGTGGTTGACAATATTTTCCATGAAAGTGGGAAATGATTCCATGTTTAATTATGAGGTTGTCTGATCCCCCTTTCATTCTCTAACTATTTTAGAGAAGAGAAGGTGCTTTGTTATTGTTTTTGGGAAGTGGTCTTTTATGACCATAACTTCCACTTAATAGGGTGCCTTTGCGGAAGTCATGGAGGCATCATTTCAGGAGTGTAGAAGGTGTTCATTAAAGGGAGTTTCTCTCGATAGTTAGGGGAGAAGGAAAAAGGAAACGATGAGAGCTTTGTGGCAGAGACAAGTGAAAAGTGAATACAGAAAGATCCACTATTCATCTTTGTGAACTTTCAGGTTCTTTCCTGTTTTAAGTAATTGTTAATTACATCTGCAAATCCTTTTTGTGTTTTCGGCATTGTCAGTATGCAACTAAGAGGCTGAAGATACTAGTTATTACTGTGTTATTCCTGGCACCATTTATATCTAGAAATATTACCGTGTTTTTATATAACTATAAAGCCGATGTGCTCATTATATTACTATATGTAATAGAGCCGATGTACTCATTATATTACTATATGTAATAGAGTCGATGTGCTCATTATATTACTATATGTAATTGAGTTGATATGCTAATCACACTGTTGTGTGTAAATAGAGCTGATGTGATCATTATATTACTGTATGTAAACAGAGCCAATATGATCATTATACGACTGTGTATTCCTACAAGTTGATGTGCTTATCGTAATATCCAAGCCATCATATTTAAACAAGTTTCAGTCTACTTTTATGTTTAGTATATCATTGTTGTGTTTATCCAATATTGACGTGCTTAATCTATATCAATTATATCTAAGTTGTCGTGCATAGCATATTGTTACATCCATCCTAGACTGATTTGCTTTAAGAATTTCTATGAGTAATACGGTCGTGTTACCAAGAGTCATCTATGTTTATGACCATCAGTCTATGATTATTTTAAGATCACATGATAGAGAAATAGAAGTGAGCTTAAGTTGATAAGTTTAGATCATCTCTTTGTGTTAATACCAGTAGCATATGATATTTTAGTAATCTTTCTATGCAGGGTGAAAGGCCAACAAGATTCTAGTATGTAGTGTATGTTGAGTCTAGAGCTCATACAGACCAAAAGGCTATAGTTATCTAGTGAAGAATATACCTAAATGGGCTATGTTAGGTCGATCATCTTTAGAAACTCTGTATAGGGTGTAACTAGGTTTATACTCGAGTTTTTGTTACATGGCTGAGGTAAAGCCAATATAAGACTAAAGTATAGTGGAGTATCCATCAATTAGACCAACTCATTCTAATGCTACATCTCTAAAATTAGATAAGAGATCTTTTGAGTTTTCTGTATTCCAAGATTGGAGTTACAAAGAGTCAAATAACAAAGCTAGAAATATATATATATATCTCAAGGACTCGCATGTATTGTTCTATTAATTCCACACAGATTGTTCTGTGATAAGTTATTCTTTTATTCTGAGATATGTAGAAGATAATGACATCTTTGGAATCACATTAGGATAGTGTTGTGTTTTAAAGTTATGATAAGTGTTATCTTTCTTTTCTAAAGAAGAGATTTGTGGAAACAAATCCATTCCTTATTTCGAGTCAGAATATTCGAGAAGACCATTAGGTCAATAATACTAATGTAGACTTAAACTTATCAAAGTGAAAGATTGAATAAGTTTAGAGTATAGCTAGGAAGCTGATAGTATTCTTAGGAAGAGGATAAATCTTGAATGAGATGTCTATTCAAGATACTTAATATGTAAATATTATAATATTCAAGAGGTCAAGAGTAGACCAGTGGATATTTGTATAGTTTATTATTTGGAGATTGTTAACTTTTTAACGTTTTGGGTTAGAGGAATTTAAACCCTAGAAATAACTCAGATGAGTTTAGAGTTCATAGAAACTCTCAAGTTCAATTATGACACCATATTATTCTATTGTATTGTATGGTCGACAAATAAGGTCGAGAAACCACAAAATAAGATGTTATTATTAAGAGTATGAGAAGCTCTTTGATGAAATTCAATGTTTTTTTGTTACAGTTGAAACAAGACTTATAGTTCATAGAATGCTTAAATCTTGAGTTTTGAGTAGCATGACAGGAAGTCATAGACTCTTAGGGTTGAAAGAATGCAACTAAGAACTCATTGAAGAATTATATCTCTTAAACTTATACTTTGTATAAATGGATAACCTAGAGTACAAGGTTAATTTCTAAGTCAGATTGACTAGGAGTAAAGTAAAGTTTAGACATATAAGTCTAGTGATTTTATCTTAATAAGCCACACTGTAGGATGAGATAGTTCCAAAGTTGAGTTAGAGGTGTGTGAACATATGACTGCATTTATTGCAAACATTTATTTATACTGAAACTTTGGCCAAAGTGATGCATTTGTCTCTGCATGCATTAGTCGGTTCACAAGTGTCTAGATGACGTAACCTGTCAGGATGATCATACTTATCTAGAAGATAGTCTAGAGTTGTATGGTCGAATGTGTTATGTAGGACACAACACTAGGACTCAGATGACATAACTTGTTGGTTCCATATTTCTATACTCTTCGTGTAGGGTAGGTCCACTTCCAGGATGGAAGGTGTGCAAGGGACTGCTAGTTTGTGGTTGGAGGTAAAGCACTCAGATGATGCTCTCCCTCTATAGCAGAAGACTCACCAAGACTTGAGTGACAGATGCCAAGATTCTCGATGTAGTATTCTTTTTTATTGATGTTAAATTATTCTCATTGCCAAGTGTAAATTATGTATTGTAATGAAGTGAAATGATTTCACTATAATTCTATCTTTGAATATGTTGTAATTTCAAGGTTGAAATATTTAGAAAATATATGCTTTTAGTTATTTGCAGTCATGTAAATGATATTAAAAAAATATATATCTCCTGTTTACCATGTTTATTTACTTTCTTGTAAATTCTTGAGTTAAAATGAGTAATATGAGAAGGCATGTTACATATGGTACTAGAGCTAACCGGGTTCAACACATGGACCTCGGTGCTCACTACGAGAAAATTTATCAACATTAAGCAGATAGGTAATGTTTGAAATTGGTTTTATGTCAGAATGATGTGGAGAAGAACTAAGAAAATCACCTAAAAGTTTGTTCCCCAGTGTTTGCCTAAGTTAGTAGTTTAGAAAGAACTTACTGAGGAGGTTGAACTCAAGGAGCATATTGATTATGCTAAGGGTACATGGTTGGATGATTTAGAGACTTTGGCTGATGCTCTTAAGTGTATACGTTTAGAAAGGAAGAAACATATAAAACTAGCCAAAAAACTAATTGTTCCTACTTGTGTAGTTAAACCAAATAAACCTTCTACAAGACACGGCATGCCATTTGAGTGTGGTCATGATGCCCCTACTATAGGAAATGAGGTGTTGGAAGAGTACCTGCATGTACATCCACCCTATAAGTTTGTTTTGTTGGATTCCGATGGTGAAGATGAACCTGAGGAATATCCTTTAACTGAAAGTGACATGCAGTCTTGTCGAGTTATTTATCTAAATGTTGCCCCAAGTTCTATCTTTGTCTATCCCTTGTGGTTTTCATAGACCTTAATCATCTATCTTTCCCCCTCGGGTCAGTTTTACTTAGTCATTTTTTGCAAGTCAACAATCCTTTGTATTCGTGTTGTAAGTCGGCGAGTTCACAAGTTCATGAAGTACCCGATGGGCTGACTTGCCTTGTATTTTTAGTACTCCGAGTCTGTGTTGAGTCTCTGTAAAAGGTCTTTCCCTTGTAGTCAGGAGGTCAAAGATTCTTTGAAGTTTTGAATCTTCGACTTCTAGTTCAAAAGTTCATATTTTACCCGACTCGCTGACTTCGCATGGCACTCTTTCTTAAGAAGCCTTGGCTATGCCAGCATGTTGTACAGATGAATGGCACTTGTTATTGTGCATTCAATTTGAGGTACATGCGGGCATAGTGGCACATTTATCGGAGGGAAAGTTGAGGCATGCATTTATGATTTTTAATGATAAACTCATCGCCAATATTTAATGAGAAGTTTATGAGAAGTGACTTGAAGGCCGAGTAAGGTGGTGTTATGAGCTGAAGGATGTGTTGTAGAGGGATGAACAACTAGTTCGCTACGTGTGGAATTTCAACTCAATTATACTCTCACAGGTTAGTAAAGTTGGTAACTTGTCCTTCTCTATAAAGACCTCATATCTTCTCAGAGAAGTTATACATTTCTCTTTCCCATGAATATACGTAAGGAATTTTCTATGAGTGTTTTGCCTCATTCCATGCTATCCGCATACATCTCTGAGTCTCTCGTCTACTAGTTTTTGGAGAATACAAAAATGAAATTTAAGTTTCAAGGAGCTCCCGTAGCCTCTATTATAGAAAATGGTTTGGCTGGAGTGAAGGATACAAATTTGGGCCATGTTGATTTAAATGATTTTTGGGGAAGAATACAATCTGAGAAAAGAACCCCTTTAGAAGGGAAAATTGTCAGCAGTGGTTTGCATAAGCCAGGCGGCTTTCCTCTTGCCATGCCTTGTCTTGAGTTAATGGTTGCATGTGCAAATAGTTGTTTTCTAGACTCTCAGGAGATAAAAACTCCCAATGGTACTGTAGTGGCCAAAATTGATCCTGAGTTTGTTGCTATGGCTTTAGACTTAGAAGAGTACGAAGGTGATGATGATGTTTCTGTGTCCTCGGCCTAGAATTTCTATAATGAAAAGAAAGACTTGTGTCGTACCCATGTTCGCTAACTTGAAAAGAAGCCATTTCAAGGAGGAAATCTTAGATATGATAACTCTGCTGAACAGAGTAATTGGCAGTCCTGAGTTGGATGTTTTTGAATTCTGGATGTGCAAGTTTATCCTGTTAATTTGTGGAGATCACCAAATTGATTGGCCAAAGATCATCAGTAATTGCCTACTTGAATAGTTGGTGAATTTCACACAAAGCACAAACCTCCATATGTGTTCTCAACTGGTCTACATCTTAGCTCGAAAAGAGGCTACTTGGCCTGGTTTAAGGACCCAGAGGAGTTCTTCGGTGAGCATGCCTGTGTATCAAATCTTCCCTCAGTTGCAAAGAAATGAAGGTATGAAAGATTTATGTCATGTGAATGATGCATTTTCTATGATGTTAGCTAAAAGAATTGATGGCTCAATAGAGAGGAGATTTTTTGTAGAAGCCTTTTCATTGGTCACAAAATTCGGGAGTGTCTATGTTCAGTTTGATCGCTTCTCTTATTTGAGGATTGGGGGTTATGAAGATGCCCTATTAAAGTTGCCTCGGTACCCCTCTGACTATTTGGTGTTACTGGAAGTTTGTCGTCAGATAGCTATGGTTAATGTCAAGTATCAAGCAATGAAAAAGAAAGGGTATTCATTTCCTGTGTCTTTGTCCTTCTATTCCTACAAGAATAATGAAAATGCTCGGATTGTGGAAAAATTGTTGTCTGAGTTTAGTCTTCATAGTTTGTCTCCTCATGCAGCATTTGACAGTAAAAATTTTATAAAAGAACATATGCATGGAGGGGGTTCTTATTTACATATTCCTCAGCTTGAAGATTTTTGGGAGGACTATATTGACGAAAGAGAGGTTTAGAAAAAAAAGTTGATGAGGTTGACTGTTGATCAAGTTTGTGCTTTCAAGATGAATATTCAGGTCCGAGATATGATTGATGATTTTTTAGATCTTCTGAGTGCAGAGTATAGTAAAGTGTCTGGAGACCCCTTGCCTCCGCTAGATTGGTCAGAGAGAGAAGTTACAGATCATGTTACTATCATTTCATGTTTTAAGGAGAACTGAAAGGTGGTTACAAGCAAAGTCTAAAGAGTGTGCTAGCTCATCGACACTTAAAGACTCAGCCTCTTAAAATCAAGCCAGGTCTCAAACTGCCACTTCACACAGAAGGACTCCCAATTCAGACCCAGCTTTGCAAAGAGTTGGTTCGCAACCAAATGGTGATGGCGAAGGTCCACCTGAGGAACTTGGCAAGTTGAAAACCGCCTGTGAACAAGATGTCCAAGTCACAAAAAGAAACACCAGATTGACAGCCTTATCATCTAAGGTTGATCATGTCCCCTTATCAAACAATCAGGCAAGTGATTCTGATTCTTTTATCTTTTCACAATTGGGAGATAATTTATTACATTCATTACTTAGTCCACCTAATTCCCCACAACAAAAAGAGATGTCTGTGCAAAATCTTCATCCTGCGCAAATGGTGATGACTACCAATGTTGTCAATGCACCAGTCTCATCTCCTAGCTGGTTAAAGAAGGTAGTTCAAAAGAAGAAAAGATGTACTGTTCTACCCGATGATGGTATTGATATTATTGCCAGTTTGTTGCAAATGGTTCCAAAACCTAAACATGCAAAAAGAATGTCCAGGATGGTGACTGATGCCACCTCGGGAAATCAATTTTTGGAAATTGCAGACCCATTAGTAGAGAAGAATGAAGATGAAATAACTGAGGTAGATTTTAGAGTAAGCTGGGTGGATCTGAGACCATCAACCACCGAAGGGGATCTATATCACATGCACTATTCAGTGGGCAACATTTCCAAAAGAGTGAAAGATTACAGGATGAAAATTCAAAGTTGTTGGCACATGTAAGTTCTCTATCTTCCTTCACCAATTCAATTTCTGAGATAGTCACCCCTTCCATTGGAACTTCTTCTACTATTAAGATTCCTACTCTCGACCCAAATCTACTTCAAAAATTAAAACTTCTTTGTCTCTAAGGCAATCTATGGAGTAATGGACTGAAAAGATCATATTTGATGGTCTTATATTTATTGAAGAAGTAGTGAAATTATTTGATTCTATTCATGCTAAGAGAGAAGTTTTAATAGTGGAATTTGAGAAAGTTCGAAGCGATCACCATACTTTGAGTATACTCTCCAAGGAAGTATGTGAGATTGCTAACATGGACCTTGGCATCCTAATGGATGAAGAGATCATAGTTGATCCCAAAGAATTAGATACTGATGTGTGGGCTGATGCATTGGAATGGAAGATTTGTGTGGTCACAGTAACTGAAGAAGAAATAGGAAAGGTAGTGGCAATTTATTATAAGGAGATGATGAGAATCAAAAGGGACTTTGCTACTCTAGATGTAGAAGCTAACGGGTCTGATGATGAAAAACTGCTAGACATCAAGGTAACCAAACAGAATTTCAAGAAGGTGGTGAAAGAAGATATAGTAAACTATGATACTATTACAGGGGAATCATTGGGCAGACTTTCTAAAATGGCAGCCTACATTAACACTTGCAAAAATGGCATTGAGGAGATACATCGAAAGGTGACTGACCTTGATAGGACTATTATGAAGAAGAAGCATCGGATTAGCATGATTGGATCTCCACCTGTCATGGTATTAACACCAGTTATCAACAAATACAGAACATATAAAGCCAAGTTATGAGCATAGGTACCTCAAGTGGCCCAAAGTGTCAATAAGGAAGGTGAACAGTCGAGGGAAGACGAAGAGATGGATGAGGTGGACGATGGTGACACAGACTTGCAAATCTTGAATTAGCTTAGTGTTTTATATTTGCAAGTTATCTTTTATTTTCTCAAAAACTATTGGCTCTGAAGGGCCCCTTTATTATTGTTTAAAAACAATCTTTAATCGACTGTTTCAAGAAGCCGTTATGGTTTTTCTAGACGGTTATGGTTTGGCTTAGCTATATATTTTGAATGGCTAATCGAACTGAGGACTCTTCTTTTTGGTAAAAATTTTGGTTTTTCTTTGGGAAGGGTGATAACAATATTCTATTTCTGACTTCTATGATATATGAAATATAGTTAATACAGTGGAGTTTCAGGTGATTATGGACTTTGTGCTGTGATTATTTGGAATTATGTTCTTCCTATGTTGAATATTGTTTTGCTAATGTTAATGGTGTTCATATATTATGGTGGTTGTATATTATTGATTCTCGCTCACTACTTCGAATAATTTATCTGTTGGTATTTTATCTCAAGGTGGTGATTTTATCTGTACGTATAGTATTCTAAAATACTCTGTTGTGATTGGAAGTCTGTGAACCTCTTGTGTTGGTGTTAGAATTATAGATTCACCTTTATAGCTTTCTGGTCAAAAGATTTGCCTTTATCTTGCTTTTTGGTTAAAAGCAAGCTCGAGTTTACATTCCTCAGAACATCTATAGAAGGTAGTTGCGCCTTGTTAAATAAGCAGAGAGACCATGTAAAATACCAATATATCAGGCTCAACTGTTGATTACATTTGTCACTTGTCCGGGAGTGAGTATATAGAGTTAGGTGACGAATCTATTAACCAACACTAAATAAGGATGTATTTATACCTAGAATGAACTATAATAAAGATGAGATTGATTGCCATTTGAGTTTTTGGTGAATGGATTTTATTGTTGAAAATTTGAATTTTGAATTATTGAGATGCATTATTCTAAATTCTAATTTGTAATATGATACAAATATTAGGTGTGATATAGAGTGTCATCATGGTTTGAACTCAAAAAACTCTTGAAGATAGTCAAGGAGAGTCTAATCCCTTTGAAAACCCTGTGGCTAAGTTGGATTAGATATTAACCATGTTGAATGAAACTAAGGAAAGGCTTGGAAACCTGGAACATGAGGTTAGAGGTCATGGTAAATCTAAAACATGACATGAGGATTCACATCAAGGAGATGATGAATATGTCCGTGAACCTAGTATTCATAGCAAACAAAGGGAGAATGTTTATAAGACTAAGTCTCAGGAAGAGAAGAAAAATAGACTTAACTCTAAACTGTCTCGAGATATGAAGAAAGTCACGCCACCTAAGTTCGATGGAATAGAAAGTGGTGATGCTGTAGAAGCTTGGTTAACAAAGATGGAAAAATATTTCAAGATTTGAAATTACTCCGAGATAACCAAGATAGTATGGGGTGCTTTTCAGCTGCCATGAGAAGCATCCATGCGGTGGATGAACAAGAAAATGGAACTGGGGTTAAGTTCTTTAAGCTTATCCTGGGATCAATTTGTGGTTTTATTTCACCAAAGGTGGTTACTGTAGATTTTCTTTGATCAAAAGCTAACAGATTTCCAGAATTTGAGACCAAGAGATATGTCAGTGGTTGAATATTGGGAAAAATTCACCTGACTCCTAAAGTATGTGCCTCAATATCAAAAAGATGAAAGGTTTAGGATTAGGAAATTTATCATGGGTTTTAATGCCCAGATGGGTGGAGAAGTGGATGTTCATGTCCCTTCTACTATGGACCAAGTGTTAGAGAAGACAATTAAGCAAGAGCAAAAATTAAAGTCAATTTTTGCTTATCACGAGAAGAATCACAAGAGGTTTAATAAGACACCAACTTCTCATCCTTTCAATAAAAGGAATGGCAAGCCAAATGGGGCTAAGAAAATCAACAAGGGTTCCATAAATAATAAGAGTGGACCTAGGAATGAGAAGAAGAACAGTGCCAATCATCAATGGAATGATAATAATTCAGGTAAACCTATTGAGAAGCGAGGACCTCCTAAAGGATGTTTTACCTATGGTGGTGATCACTATGCGAATCAATGTCCAACTAAGAATCAGGGAGTTCAACAGTGTGGTAATGCTTTACCTACACAACAAGCAGCTTTTTAATAGAGGATTCATGCGACATTGGATAATCGCCAGGAGAAGTACCGGATTGCTCCCATTGAGACATCAGGTACTTTATTTGGAGTTCCTATTTCTATTTTGATTGATACTGGTGCAACTAAAAGTTTTATTTCACCAAGAGTATTAAGTAAATTTCCTAGAAGAGTTGGTTACATGGCTAAACTCTAGTCATTTGAATATGCTAACCAGATGAAATCTCAAGTAGAGCAGTGTTTGTTTGAAGCCAAGATTGAACTTCCTAGTTTCTCGATTGAGGTGAATTTGTTCGTAGCCCCTCTAGGTTCCTATGATGTTATCTTAGGAATAAATTGTCTCTGGAGGCATAGAGCCAATGTATATTTTTCAAAAACACTGGAGTGTCTAGACGATGTAGGAAATAGTCTTTTTGCAAGGCACTCAAAGAGATTTTAAAATCAGACCAATTTCTACAATGCAACTGAAGAGGGCTAGGCGAAAAGGGTGTCAACTTTTGCAGTGAGAGTGAAGCAAGTAGAAGAAGATCCTACTAATCAAAGTGAGTCTTTGGAGAATTATTCCTTTCTTAGAGATTTTTGAGATGTTTTTCTGGATGAACTTCCAGGATTACCTCCAAAAAGAGCATTTGATTTCTCTATTGATATTATACCTAGAATAGAAACAATTTCAAAGGATCCTTACCGTATGACTACTATGGAATTTATGGAATTGAAAGCCCAACTACAGGAGTAGTTGGCTAAAGGATTGATTAGACCCAGTGTCTCTCCTTGGGGAGCCCCAGTGATCTTTGTTAAAAAGAAGGATGAAATCTTGCATCTATGTATAGACTATCGTATGCTTAACAAAGCAACAATATAGAATAAGTATCCTCTACCTCGTATTGATGACCTTTTTTATCAGATGCAAGGCACAACAGTGTTTTCCAAGATTGATTTGTGATTTGGATACCATCAACTGAGAATAAAGGATGAGGACATTCATAAGACAACTTTCAGAACCAGATATGGGCATTATGAGTTCACGGTTTTACCTTTTAGACTTACAAATGCCCTTGCTGCATTCATGAATTTGATGAACATTATTTTTTGAGATTGCTTGGATAAATTCATTCTAGTGTTTCTAGATGACATTCTTATTTTCTCTAAGAATGAGGAAGAGCACTTGCAACATTAGCAGATAGTTTTGCAATGGCTGAGAAAACATAAATTGTATGGGAAGCTTTCTAAGTGTACTTTCTTTCAGAAATAAATACAATACTTAGGTCATAGTATTTCAGCTAAAGGAATGTATGTAGAGCCAACAAAGATAAAAGCTATACTTGAGTGCCCTATGCCAAAGAATGTGCGTGAAGTGTGCAATTTCATTGGGTTAGCAGGAGATTACCAAAAGTTCATTTTAAACTTTTATAAGATTGCAAACCCAATCACTTCACTTCAATGAAAAGGAAAGCATTTTGGATGGATAGTTGAATGTCAGAAAGCATTTGATCAGTTGAAAGAAAGGTTGACAACTGCCCCAATATTGAAAGTTCCAAATCTGGAAAGTCAATTTGTTGTCATAACTAATGCCTCAGGAGAAGGTTTGGGAGGAGTGCTTATGCAAGATGGGCAAGTGGTAGCCTATGAATCCAAGAAAATGAAAGCATATGAGCTGAATTATGCTCCTCATGATTTAGAATTAGCAACAGTTGTGCATGATTTTCAAGTGTGGCAACACTACTTGCTAGGAAAGTCTTTGAGTTGAAATCAGATCATCATGGTCTTAAGTACGTATTTTCCCAGCCCCATCTAAATGCTCAACAATGAAGATGGTTGGAGTTGATATGACTATGACTTTGAGATAAATTACATAAAGGGCAAAGAAAATCGAGTAGCAGATGCTAATCAATTGTCCCTATCCACTCAAACTTTAAGGATAAAGTATTGAAAAATTCTATAGGAGATGAATTATATGAGCAAGCTAAGCAGGCTCTCTCTGTAAATCCTCAAGATTCGAGGTATGATGGGTTCTATTTTGAACCAGATGGCCTTTTAAGATACAAAGGAAGTATGTGTGTTCTAGATTTGTTAGAATTGAGAAACCTTGTTGGAAAGAAGTGCATTTTGCACCATATTCATGACATCCAAGAGTAACCAAACTCCTAGCTGATGTAAAACCTCTTTATTTCTAGAAAGGAATGAAGAAGGACACTACAAGATTTGTAGCAAATTGCCTAGAGTGCTAGAGAGTCAAGGCTGAGCATCAACATTTAGCAGGACTTCTGTATCCACACGATATTTCAAAGAGGAAGTGGCAGGTTATTAGCATGGATTTTGTACAAGGACTTCCAATGTCTCGAAATAAACATGATGCTATTTTAGTGGTGGTGGATAAACTCACCAAGGTAGCTCACTTTATACCTAGAAATTCAACATATGGAGCACCTATTATAGCTCACAATTTTATACATGAAGTGTTTAGACTGCATGGAGTTCTTGAGAAGATTATCTCAGATAGAGATGCACGCATGACATCAAGGTTTTGGCAAACTTTGTTTTTAGTGCTAAGAACTCAACTTAATATAAGCTCTGCTTATCACCCTAAGATAGATGGTTAGACTAAGAGGGTCAATCAAGTTCTAGAGGATTTGTTGAGGATGTATTGCATGGATCAACAATACAAGTGGGAAGAGTATCTTCTGCTTGTGAAGTTTGCTTATAACAACTCCTATAATTCTATTATCAAGATATCTCCATTCAAAGCATTATATGGAAGAAGATGCCAAACTCCTATAAGCTAGGATAAGCTAGAAGATAGGATTAGTATTGGTCCTAAAATGTTGGCAGAAATGGAAGAACATGTTAAGCTAATCAGAAAAAGATTGGTGGAAGCAAATGATAGACAGAAAAGTTATGCTAATGTTAAGCATACACCAAGACAATTCTCAATTGGAGAAAAAGTACTTTTGAGGGTCAAACCTCAAAAAAGTTCCATAAAGTTTGGGAACTCTTCCAAATTAGCTCCTAGATATGTCGGACCCTCAGAAGTTCTCGAAGTGATCAATCCAGTTGCCTACAGTATTGCTCTGCCACCAACTCTTGCTAGGATGCATGATGTTTTTCATGTTTTGTATTTGAAAAAGTATATTACAGGAGATAATCATATTATTTCTTGGAATGCTTTACAGGTACAGGACCTAGGAGTGGTCATGATCGAGCCTCTCAAAGTGCTTGAAGTGCACAAGCTCTACTTGCGCAATAGAAAATTTACTCAGTGCAAGGTCTAGTGGGACTAGTATGCAAAGGATACTACCACCTGGGAAGATTATCATGATTTTTACCAGAGATTTCCTCATTTATTTTATGCTTTTCAAAGTTGAACACAAAAACTTTATATTATTATTTTGGTACACTAGATCATCGAAGACGATGAATCTTATGGGGGGAGATATGTCACATCCCTAATTTTGATTATGTTTTACTTTTCACTTTATTGCAATTAGTGGATAATTTTGCAAGGATTAATGATTTGACGTTTAGAGAAAATGTCAGGATAAATCAAAGATTTTATGAGTTATTATGCATAAGAATTTAGACATATGATCATATGATGTAAAGATTATTTATTTATTTAGTTTAAGGATGGACTAATGATGCACTAATCCTAGTTTGGTGAATGCAAGTTGTAAACAGGAAATAGGTTTCCACCCTCCGAGAAAGAGAGGGAGAGCATCATCTGAGAGAAGTGAATAGATGTATCAGAAGGAACAGGTTGTTGCCATCTAAGTCATGTGTTTATTATTTAGTACTCCCTTGTTGAGATTTGGTAATTCGTAACTACATGTTTTGGTGAAAAGTTTTGGTTTTGACTCGACAATCGTCGATTTGAGGTCAAGATCCATTAGCATCAGTTTTGTCAAAACCAAGTCGAGATAAAATAACCATCGACAAGATATGGTCGATAGATGTTGTTTTCCCTATATACTATGATTATACTTATGTTATTATAACAATTTAAATTAGAGATTAATTATGTTGATTTGATGATTTCTGTTAAGTCATTTGTTTTGGTAATGTAACCATTCTTTGATGTTTTTGTGAGACAAATAGGGGAGATAATCTTGACCCTATTCTCGTAACCTTGCGGATGTCAATAACAACGCAAGTAAGAAGTGGATGCTTTCCTTAGCTCGATTCTCTGTCCTACTAAACGGGTCGCTTGCTGGTTTCTTTGGCATTTCTAGAGGTTTAAGGCAAGGTGATCCCATTTCACCCTTCCTCTTTGTAATCATGGATGAAGCTTTGGGTCGTTTAATTTCAGCCAAAAGAAGGGCAGGAGTCTGGAAAGGGATCTAAATGCGGGGCATTGGAGCAGTTTCCCATCATCAGTTTGCAGATGATACGCTTCTTTTTGGGGAGGCATCTATCAACGAAGCTAAGGTAGTTAAGGAGTCCTTGGACAGGTATGTCTTGGTTTCTGGGCAGGCTATCAATAGTGAAAAATCTCAAATTTTCTTTTTCAATACTAAACTTCCCATGCAAAGAAGAATAGCTCAGATATTGGACTTTAATACCGACTCTCTTCCCAACATGTACTTGGGAATTTTGATCTCTAAGGGAGTCACTAAGATGTCAACTTGGCAAAAAGTGATTGAGAATTGCTCCAAAAAAGCATCCCAGTGGAAAGGCAAATGGCTATCGCTCTCTGGCAGAATTCTAATGACAAAGTCTGTACTAGCCGCGATCCCCATTTACACAATGTCATGTTTGAAATTGACAAGTAAAGTGGAATCACAGTTAAATACTATAATGAAAAAGTTTTTGTGGGAAGGCTCCAACGAGGTAAAGAGAATTCCTCTGGTAAATTGGGACACTGTTAGAAAGAGGAAAGAGGAAGGCGGAGCGGCAATCAAAGACATCGCCTAGAAAAATAAGGCTCTTGGTGCTAAGCTCATTTGGAAACTGTTTAAAGACCCCAATGCACAGTGGTGTAAACTCCTAAGAGCAAAATACTTAGACTCCGACGATCCGGACATAATCTTGACCATTGCAAATTCCTGTAGAGGCTCAAATATCTGGCGTTTCCTATGGGAATGTCAGCCTATCATTTCAGATCACGTCTCTTGGAATGTCAGGGATGGGAGTAAAGCCTTGATGTGGTTCGATTCTTGGAATGGCTTAAAGGCTTTGTCAGAGTCTCCTTCTTTATTGAGGCTGCAAGGGTATATGGAAGCTTGCAAAAATGACAATGTAAGGAAGTATCTCGTGCCTTCTCCAAGGCCGGGCCTTTGGGAATGGGATTGGGCGGCTTTCAACTTAGACTCTCTCAAACAGGATCTAAGGGAAACTTTGCAGAAGGAAATTTTCTCTTGAAAAATAATTTGGACTGGGTAAGCCGATGAGTTGTTTTGGTGTGGCTCGAAATCCGGTTCATACTCAGTTAAGCTGGGCTATGAGATACAAAGTGCTCAGAGGGACTTAGATTCCTGGCCTTCTGATCTTTGCTGGAGCAGGACCTTACTCCCCAAAGAAGGAACTTTTACATGGACGGCTATCCATAAGCGTATTCTTACTGGGGATCATCTTCAATCGCTGGGCTTCTATGGTCTGAGTAGGTGTTCTATTTGCAAGGAAAGTGAGGAGACTATTGATCATCTACTTCTCAATTGCCCCTTTGATCAGACATGTTGGGATTGGGCCATGGACTGCTTAGGGTGGAAAGGTGCAAGGCAATGTGATTTGAGAGAGTTTCTGGAAAGCTGGCCGAGAGGTTTTTTGATGCAGCTTGGGCTGGTGCTTGGAGAGCTCTCCCCTCGATGGTAATTTGGCAAATTTGGAAGGAATGCAACAGGTGAATCTTTAATGAACAATCAGTTGATGTAAAGGTAGTAATAAGTATGACTGAACATGGAGTTACTGAGATTCTTAACTCTAGAATTAAGGAGCGCAAGAGCTACTCCTTTGGACTATGGGATGATAAGCTAATGTTGAAATGGAAAGCATTGAGGCTTCCTCCTCTAGGCTCATTCCCTTCTCCTTTGACCTCTTCCTGCAATAAAGCAAAATGGACCTGTCCGTCAAGAGGGAGGCTCAAAATCAACTTCGATGGAGCAACTCGAGGTAATCCGGGGGAAAGTGGACTAGGTGTTATCATTAGGGATGACAATGGAAAGTTGATTTGGGCTTGCTCAAAGAAGATTGGTTTTGGAACCAATGATGAAGCAGAACTAGAAGCGTTGGATCTCTCTCTCCTGGTCTTCAATTCACTCTTTAAAGCCCCGGTTGATATTGAAGGCGATTCTCAGCTAGCTATTCGTGCAGTGATGGAGAAGAAGACCACCAGTTGGAAATTGAATAGCTGGGTATCTATCATAGCAAAGGAATTGGAAAAGTTGATGGATTATACTTTGCGCCACATCTTTAGGGAGGCAAACTCGGTGGTAGACCAGTTGGCCAACTTCAATTTCTCTCAAACTATTTCATCAATTGAAGGTTTCGAGGTGGATTTGTGGGCAATTTTAACATCTTTTTTGGACACGGATTTGCAAATGATTGACAGCTCTGGGGGCAAGTAACTTCGTGACTGTGTTACTTTTCCCCATCAGTTGCTCGAAGGTTTCATTGCTGGCTTCTTTGATGCAGTAGTTTCTCTCTCTAACAGTGTAACTAGGTAGGCCCTGCTTCTTTTCAGGGATGGCACCCCAAGGCAAAATGTGGAAACCTTTTTATTTTATGTTAGCCACTATGGGGACCTGATCTTCCTAGATCAATTGGAGAGGCTTGCTGTTGTGAGTGTAGAAATGTTGCACATTGCTGCTCTATAATAGCTCCTCCAAATCTCTGTAATGTTTCTTTTTTAATGGTTAATATAAGGAGTTGCCCCGTATGGCAGTGCTTAATTATCAAAAAAAAAAAAAAAATTATATATATATATATATAATAGAGTCTAAGGAGAAGGCCTAAGGAGGTGGTCAACAATCTTTTCCACGAAAGTGGGAAATTATTCCATGTTTAATTATGAGGTTGTTCGATCCCCCTTTCATTCTCTAACTGTTTTAGAGAAGTGGAGGCACTTTGTTATTGTTTTTGGGAAGTGGTCTTTTATGACCATAACTTCCACTTAAAAAGGTGCCTTCATGGAATTCATGGAGGCATCATTTCAAGAGTGTAGAAGGTGTTCATTAAAGGGAGTTTCTCTCGACAGTTAGGGGAGAAGGAAAAAGGAAATGATGAGAGCTCTGTGGGAGAAGTTTTGTGGCAGAGACAAGTGAGAAGAGAATACAAAAGGATCCATTATTCATCTTTGCAAACTCTCAGGTTCTTTCCTATTTTAAGTAATTGTTAATTACATTTACAAATCCTTTTTGTGTTTTCGACATTGTCAGTATGTAACTAAGAGGCTGAAGATTCTAGTTATTACTATGTTATTTCTAGCACTGTTTATATCTAGAAATATTACTGTGTTTTTATATAACTATCGAGATGATGTGCTCATTATATTACTGTATGTAATAGAACCAATGTGCTCATTATATTACTATATGTAATTGAGCCGATATGCTCATCACACTGTTGTGTGTAAATAGAGCCGATGTGCTCATTATATTACTATATGTAAATAGAGTCGATATGATCATTATATAGCTGTGTATTCCTACAAGTTGACCTGCTTATCGTAATATCTAAGCCATCATGTTTAAACAAGTTTCAATGTGCTTTTATGTTTAGTATATCACTGCTTTGTTTATCCAGTGCTAATGTGCTTAATCTATATCGATTATATCTAAGTTGTCCTGTATAGCATATTGTTACATCCGTCCTAGACTGATTTGCTTTAAGAATTTATGTGAGTAATACCATCATGTTACCAAAAGTCATTTGTGTTTATGGCCATCAGTCTATGATTGTTTTAAGATCACATGATATAGAAATAGTGGTGAGCTTAAGTTGATAAGTTTAGATCATCTCTTCGTGTTAATACCAATAGCATATGATATTTTAGTAATCTTTCTATACAGGTCGAAAAGCCAACAAGATTCTAGTATGTAGTGTCTGTTGAGTAGAGTTTATATAGACTGAAAGGCTATAGTTATCTAGTGAAGAATATACTTAAATGGGTGAATACTATGCCAGATTGATAATCTTTAGAAACTTTGTATAGGGTGTAACTAGGTTTATACTCGAGTTTTTGTTTCATGTCCGAGGTAAAGCCAATATAAGATTGAAGTATAATGGAGTATCCATCAATTAGACCAACTCATTCTAATGCTATATCTCTAAAATTAGATAAGAGATCTTTTGAGTTTTCTGTATTCCAAGATTGGAGTTACTAAGAGTTAGATAACAGAGCTAGAAATATATATATCTCTCGATGACTCACATGTATTGTTCTATTAATTCCAAACAGATTGTTTGTGATAGGTTATTCTTTTATTCTGAGATATGTAGAAGATAATGACATCTTTGGAATCACATTAGGATAGTGTTGTAGTGTCTCTTTAGTTTTAAAGTTATGATAAGTGTTATCTTTCTTTTCTAAAGAAGATATTTGTGGAAACAAATTTATTCCTTATTTCAAGTCAAAAGATTCAAGAAGAGCATTAGGTCAATAATACTAATGTAGACTTAAACTTATCGAAGTGAAAGATTGAATAAGTTTAAAGTATAACTAGGAAGCTGATAGTATTCTTAGGAAGAGGATAAATCTCGAATGAGATGTCTATTCAAGATACTTAATATGTAAATATTATAATGTTCAAGAGATCAAGAATAGACCAGTGGATATTTTTATAATTTATTATTTGGAGATTGTTAACTTTTTGACGTTTTGGGTTAGAGGAATTTAAACCCTAGAACCAACTTGGATGAGTTTAAAGTTCATAGAAACTCTCAAGTTCGATTATGACACTATGGTATTCTATTGTATTGTATGGTCAATAGATAAGGTCAAGAAACCACAAAATAAGATGTTATTATTAAGAGTATGAGAAGCTCTTTGATGAAATTTAATGTTTTCTTGTTAGAGTTGAAACAAGACTTATAGTTCGCAGAATGCTTAAATATTGAGTTTTGAGTAGCATGACATGAAGTCATAGATTCTTAGGGTTGCAAGAATGCAACTAAGAACTCATTGAAGAGTTATATCTTTTAAACTTATACTTTGTATAAATGGATAACCTAGAGTACAAGGTTAATTTCTAAGTCAGATTGACTAGGAGTAAAGTAAAGTCTAGACATCTAAGTCTAGTGTTTTTAGCTTAATAAGACACACTGTAGGATGAGATAGTTCCTAAGTCAAGTTAGAGGTGTGTGAACATACGACTAAGTTTATTGTAAACATTTATTTATACTGAAACTTTGGCCAAAATGATGCATTTATCTCTACATGCATTAGTTGGTTCACAAGTGTCTAGATGACGTAACCCATTAGGATGATCATACTTAGCTAGAAGATAGTCTAAAGTTGTATGGTCGAATGTGTTATGTAGGACACAACACTAGGAATTAGATGGCACAGCTTGTTGGCTCCATATTTCTATACTCTTCATGTAGGGTAGGGCCACTTCCAGGATGGAAGGTGTACAGGGGACCGTTGGTTTGTGGTTGGAGGTAAAGCACTAGGATGATGCTCTCCCTCTGTAGCAAAAGAATATCCAAGACTTGAGTGACAGATGTCAAGATTCCAGATGTAGTATTCTTTTGTATTGATGTAAAATTATTCTCATTTCCAAGTGCAAATTATGTATTGTAATGAAGTGAAATGATTTCACTATAATTCTATCTTTGAATATGTTGTAATTTCAAGGTTGAAAATATTCAGAAAAGATATGCTTTTATTTATTTGCAGTCATGTAAATGATATTAAAAAAATATCTCACTTGTTTACCATGTTTATTTACTTTCTGGTAAATTCTTGAGTTAAAATGAGTAATATGAGAAGGCTGTTGATAACTGAGAGGGGGGGTGAATTAGTTATCTAAATTAATTTAACTTTTTGTTCATCTTTAACAACTAGTGCAACATCAAAGCAAATAAGCATCCATAATCATGAAAGCAGAAACAAAGTCAATACACATAACACAATGATTTTGACATGGGAAACCTTGTTAAGGGAAAAACCACGGGGTGACTAACCCAAGAATGTATTCTCTGTTAAAAGAATAGAAATACAAAAATGGCACTTGCCAATTAGGGCTCACTGCCCGAGCACACTACTCACAAGAGGCTCACTGCCTACAAGAGACTCACTATCTACAAGTTACAAAGAAAGTAGCAAGATACTTGAACTGATGAGAAGCATTTACATATGCTGAGGTTCAGTTCCGGTTGGGCTCAATATATTGATCTACTGCACTTCATTCTTCCTCTTCTTTAGTGTTGTTGTCCTTTCACATACTGAACCTATATTACTGCTTCCACACTACTCTCTGCTTTTCTTCACACTTCACAACACACAACACACACCTTCATACCGAAATCAATCTGGTATATATATCCACACCAAGGATTTCATCGACTTTCTAGTCAAAATCTGGAATACTCAATAATTTCCCAACCTCTAATCTGTCGGCTGAATCCTTGCTTATCAAGTGATGCGTATCAAGGAGATGCTTATAGAAGTCATCAATCATATCGGCCAATAATGAATGATACCTCAAGAAACTTGATCACCATCAATATCTTATCTGGATTAAGGTCTGATGCTCTACCGGTCAGTGCTTCCTCGGTTTACTCTGCCAAACAGGAACCCAATACTTAAGTGCTCATATCTCTTCACTCTTTCTTCATTGGAGGCTCAATCCCTAGAATCTATCAGTCAAGATACTCCTCTTGACTTCCCCAAGTCTGTACTTTACTGAGATACTTCCTCTGAGAGATCCGGACCTGACTGTCGGACCTTGCTACATGCTTTGTTCTTGCTTACGGGACCTCAACACTCTTCAATCTGACTTCCAGTATAGGCACACCATGTCCTTCGGATGGGTGGGATGAACTTTGTTGCCATCAATGATAACACTCATGAAGCTACACTGTGTCTCTTGCCAACAATCTCCCCCTTTGGCATTGATGGCAACACTTGGTGAAAAATGACTGTCACACTACACTCCCCCTTGGATGATGCTCTATTCTAATGTACACTTTACCAGAGCTCCCCCTTAGCTGGATTCCACATTTTTCACTGCTCCTCACTCCCCCTTTGACATCAATGGTAAAGGGTAGGGTCCGCACACCAAATTTTTTTAAGAAAAACAATCTATACATATCCGCATAAGTATATATACAAGTTGTACTTACATATATTTAAGTATATCTATGAAAGTATTCTTCAACTGTATAACTTTTGTCGCCCAACTCTGCTTCATCCTGTCCAAAATTGAGATGTGACCACTCAACAGGAATGCAAAAGCTTCTGCCTTCTTGAGATCTGTCGGATCACTGGTCCGGGCTGTGGCCTGAGCATCAGTTAGGGCTTCATGCATGGCCTCTAACTTAGGGATAATGATCCCTCTAAGTTCACTTAACCTGTTTATTCTATTTTTCTTCTCCTTCTCAAGCTTCTTCATTTCATTTGTGACTGCAATAGTCTGACACTCTTGATTGATTATGGAAGAGGAGAGAGGATCAAAACTTTGAGATAAACTTAGCAATTTATCCTCTTGCTCTTTTACTTTCTTCTCAATGTCCTTGGTCACTTTGGGCCAGGATAAACAAAATTTATATATATCTCTGTCATCTTTAAGAGCATTTTCTAAGCTCTTTATTCCAATTTCCATAACTCTCCTATCATTGGTTATTAGTCTTTGTACTTCAGAGAATCTCTTTCCCAAAAACTCCTTCCGAACCTTTTCTTCTGCTGACTTCTCTAAGGAATCAAAATATGTATGAACAAAATTTACAAGAGACTTTAGATTACCGGATGTGGAGACCGAAGGATCCTTTTGGAAGGATGGCATGATCTTCTCCAATACACCGGATGTAGTTTCTATGAGCTTACAGTCTTCCATGTGAGACTTCGGAAGTTTTTCTTTTGCCTTTGCTTGAGTAAAGGATGCTAGCTTCATGGTTTGAACCGGGGAGAGGGAATCAAAATTGAATGGACCTTGAAGCAGTTCTGGTTCATCAAATTCCATCATCTCTTTGGTCAAGAAATCTTTGATAGTTTCTGCAGTGTCTCTTGCCGGAGACAGAGTCTTCTTTCCTTCTGCAGTCTTAGAACTATCTCCTGGGGTCTTCTCTGTTTGGTCTTTTTCTTTTTCCTTTACTTCTTCTTCTTGACTGGTTTTCTCCTCTAATCTTTCTTCTCCTTTAGATCCGGAGTCTGCAGGGGAAAGCGAAGGAGAGATGTTTGCTTTTTTAAGGACTTCCTCTTCTGGAGCAAAGGAATCCAGGTCCTTAGTTTTCTCCACACCTATTTCTTTTGAAACTTCTGTATTTTTCTCTATAGGATCTTCCTTTGATGTATTGAGTCCTTCATCATCCATGACAGAGGGTTCATCACCTAAGTCCTCTATAACAGGAATATTGAATCTTTTATAGGCATTCCGGAGGATCTCTTTTGTTTCTTTTGCCACTTTGTCAGTCTCTCCAAGCATAAGCTGATTCATTCTAGCTTTGCTCCGGAACTCATCCTTGCAATCTTTGAAGATCATATTCATTTGTTTTTGAGTGATTGAAGGATAGAGCTAAATAGCTATCTGTTCCCAGATCTCAAGGTCCTTTGCCTTAGCATTGTTCTTCCTTATTTCTAGTTTTTTCTCTAGGCTCTTAGGAATTAGAGATATGATTTCAATAAATGCCTTATTATAGATATTCAGATACCTGACTATAGCTTCTTGCAAGATCTTCTAGTCAGCTTCATTATAATCATCATAGAATTTAGTCATTGGTTTTAGGTTCCTATCCACAATGACTGATTTGACTACATCATCAATGGACAGAGTGGGCCTTTCAACAAACTCTTCTGCCTCTGCTTCACCAGATTTCTTCTTCTTCTTCTTCATTTGCTTGATCTCCTCATCAGATTCTGTCTCTTCATCATCCTTCTGACTGATATAAGACCTTGTGGCCTTTGTCTTAGTTCTCTTTTCTCCCTTTCCGAATGTCCTGACTTCCAGTTTTGATGCTTTCTGGCTCTTAGAGGTGGCAGGTGCAAAGCTCTTAGAGGATCTGGTCCAGGAGGGGGCTTCTACCGGAGCACTTTCTTTTTTTGCTTCTTCCTTTTCTTTCTCTGCCCTTTCCATCTTCTCTCTGTTTGCATCGAGTGCATCTTTTGAAATGCCATACCTTTTGACAACATTCTCTACTTCTTTTCTCACTTTTCTCTTCATCTCCAGTTGTCTAAGCTCCACATGAATCTTTACACTCAACTCTTCAAAGGTTCCAAACCTTTATGCCTTAGGGTCCTTTGGCTGACTCAAAAGATGTTGAATGTGCAACTCTAGGATTTTCTCATCAGCCTCATATCCCATTGGCATGATCCATACTATTCTTGGTTCCACTGCCTCCATTAGGCATTGATCAATTTCTACCATAAAGCATACCGTGTCCTTATATTTTTCAACTAGTGATTTGGGAATTCTCTCTCTAGCTTGCATCATACTCTGAAAGTTCTTGAAGTAGCCCCAGAGTGCTGTATTCTGTGCCTTGGCATCACCAATTCCATGCAAATAATCTCTGATTTGTATAGCTATTGGTCTCTCATTTTGCCACATCCAACCACTGGATCTGGGTAGCTCATTCATAAATTAAAATAATGGACACAATATTAGACCACCATATTTGAATGAGTTTTTCTTGTCCTTATTGATCCTTTGTAAGTTTTCTAATAGTTGACTCTGAAGAAGTTCGCAGAGATCATAGTCAGCATTTTTCCTTAGCATTTCATAAGCAGTATACATAGCTGTTCCGGATACTGAATTCTCCCTGTTGAATTGATATGTCTTATAGCCAATTATCATAGATGCAAACTTGATATCCGGATCAATGATATCTTCTATAGTCATTGCTCTCTTGTCAAATTTTGATCCGGTTGCCTCATTCACTGTCTGATTCTTGACAGATTTGAGAGCAGGTATCCCACCAGATGAGTGCAATCCGGTAACTACCCTAATGGTATCCTTGGTTATCTTGAAGGGCCTCATTAACCACATAAATTTGTCATGCATTCTACTCAGAACATACCAGACCCATTCATCTTCTGCAAAACAAGGGAAATGGATGCACTGACTGAAATTCTTATCCCGGATGGCCTTGTATTGGGGTTTGACATCAAATGAGTCATCTATCAGTTCCTTGTGGTAGATATCCATCAGCTTGGATTCCCCAAATTCTTCAATATTTGCATGAATGTAAACCCTAACATCTTCTACATGCAAAACACCATGTAGAATGCTGGAAAATGCACCTGAGGGATCTACTTCTAGATATTTGTAGGGATGCTTCTTAAATTTAGGGCGCGGCCTATCAGTAATCTTCGTGTAGCCATCTTCCAAAAGATTTACAGAGAGATATTCAAGAACGAAAAATACCTTTTACGCTTTTAGGGTTCAAGAAATGAGCTGGATCGATTTGCTGGATGAATTGACTTTAGCAGTTGATCTTTGAGAAATTTGAGACAATTTGTTGCAGAGCTCCTTTTCTCTTCTTCTCGAATGCAAATGTACAAATGATGAACACAAGAACCATTTTATTTCTGCACAAACCCTATTTCATTTGCAATAAATGCATACCTTAAGTTATTCTGGTTGCTCTGTTCTTCTTGTCCTGAGAGATTTCTCCAGATCACTAAGATGCACTTAAAGTTATTCTCGGTGGATATTAGCAATCTATCTACCTTTCACAATCATTCCATTTATCTGCAAATCAGGATACCTCAAATTTGAATCATACCAGATCTAACTGTGAAAATCTTGTTCTTACCAGATGACTATTGAACCGAATCAATCTTGGAAGAATAACCTTTTCAAAACTTCTTGCGGATCTTCCATATCTTTACCATGGCTTATTTAGATGTTTCTCTGAGAACCCTCTATTCCGCAACCTTTCATGTGCCAATTTCAGGCACCTATTGACTAGCTAGGGGAAAGTATTTTCTTTTGTTACTCCCCCTGAGCCAGAGCTCATCTATTTAGTTCCTGGAAGGAATATCAGCACCAGATTCCGGTGCGGATCCATCCCTATCATTTTCTGCACTTCTCTTCACCCATATCTTGTTCATCTCCCTTTGAATTTCATCCGCATTCACTTTTCCTTTTCCTTTGTCTTGGTTTTGATTATGATGCACCGGACCCTTTTTGTCCTGATTCTTACTTCTAAAGAATTTGGCAATATGACTGGATCTATTGCAATTGTAGCAAACAACATTTCTTTGCATATTTGACTGATATCCTCTTGATCTACACTGATTAGCCATATGTCCCATTCTATTGCATGCAAAGCATCTACCATTGAAAGAATTGTTCATTTGCATGTTTCTACACTCATGAGATTTGTGACCATACCTTTTGCAATTGAAACACTGTCTGGAGAAGGATGAATTAATCTGATTCATTCTTCTTCTGCATTGATTTGCTTTATGACCAAAGTTATTGTAGTTGTGGCAGTATCCATTGAAAGATGGATATCTTTGAGCATTTAGTTGCCTTACCGGAGGTCTTCTAGGTCTGTTCCTGGGATTTCTTGATCCAAAGTTCTTCTGATCGGATCCGGAGCTTTCACCTTTCTCATACCCCAAGCCTTTTTTGTCATCAACCCTCTTCTGGCTTTGAAGAAGAACTTCAAGTTGAGCAGAGCTTATCTTGAATTTCTCTTTGTATTCATTTGTTGTTTGAAGATCCCTTTTAAGAGTGTCAATCTAATTCTCAAGTTGTTCTTCATTATCTCTAGCTTCTTCAAGATCAGAATCTAGATGCCTGATTATTCTATCCATTTTGTGGCAGTCTTCTGACTTCTCCTTGAGAGATTGTCTTAGATCATCTTCATTTTTTCTTTTCTCTTCAATTTCTTCGGTGAATTTCACAACTCCTGATTCCATTTCATGCCTTACCATAATGACCTCTTTTGATAACTTTTCACATAACTTGGTTTTCTCCTTCAGATCTTCATTTGTATCATTAGCTTCACCTTGACTTGCCAATTGCTGAAGTAGTTCCTTTCTCTTTTTCATAGAGATACTCAGTTTCTCTTTTAGTTCATTTATGAAATCATCAGCCTGTTTGAGTTTTTCCTTCAAGTTGTTGACTTCGGAGTGAGATTCCTCAAGATCATCTAGGGCAGACTGAAGTTGTTCCCTCATACCATACATATCCATTGAGATTCCCGGATCTTCCTCAAGCTGTTAGGCTCTGTTTGGAGGAACTTGGCTCTAATACCAATTGTTGATAACTGAGAGGGGGGGGTGAATCAGTTATCTAAATTAATTTAACTTTCTGTTGATCTTTAACAACAAGTGCAACATCAAAGCAAATAAGCATCCATAATCATGAAAGCAGAAACAAAGTCAATACACATAACACAATGATTTTGACGTGGAAAACCTTGTTAAGGGAAAAACCACGGGGTGACTAACCCAAGAATGTATTCTCTGTTAGAAGAATAGAAATACAAAAATGGCACTTGCTAATTAGGGCTCACTGCCCGAGCACACTGCTCACAAGAGGCTCACTGCCTACAAGAGACTCACTGTCTACAAGTTACAAAGAAAGTAATAAGATACTCGAACTAATGAGAAGCATCTACATATGTTGAGGTTCAGTTCCGGTTGGGCTCAATATACTGATCTACTACACTTCATTCTTCCTCTTCTTTAGTGTTGCTATCCTTTCACATACCGGACCTGTATTACTGCTTCCACACTGCTCTCTGCTTTTCTTTTCACTTCACAAAACACAACACACACCTTCATACCGAAATCAATCTGGTATATATATCTGCACCAAGGATTTCATCCACTTTCTAGTCAGCATCCGGAATACTCAATATTTTCCCAACCTCTGATCTGTCGGTTGAATCCTTGCTTATCAAGTGATGCGTATCAAGGAGATGCTTATAGAAGTCATAAATCATGTCGGCCAATCATGAATGATACCTCAAGAAACTTGATCACCATCAATATCTTATTCAGATTAAGGTCTGATGCTCTGCCGGTCAGTTCTTCCTCAGTCTACTCTGCCAAATAGGAACCCAATACTTAGGTGCTCTTATCTCTTCACTCTTTCTTCACCGGAGGCTCAATCCCTGGAATCTATCAGTCAAGATACTCCTCTTGACTTCCCCAAGTCCACACTTTATTGAGACACTTCCTCTAAGAGATCCGGACCTGACTGTCGGACCTTGCTACATGCTCTGTTCTTACTTACTGGACCTTAACACTCTTCAATCTGACTTTCGGTATAAGCACACCATGTCCTGTGGCTGGGTGGGATGAACTTTGTTGTCATCAATGACAACACTCATGAAGCTACACTATGTCTCTTGCCAACAAAGGCATGTTATAGTTTCTCTATAAGTCTCTAATATATGGTTCATTTTAATATATTTTGTCCTATAGCTATATTAGGTCAAGGCATAGTTTACATATATGTAAAATGTAATTGTTAACAACAATCTCGAACATAGTCACCAATCCATTTTGTCAAAAATAGGCTTATGAAGAAGGTTTAATTGGTTGACAATTTTGTTTAGCCAGCTATAATGGTAGTTTTGTCAATGCTTGAAGAAACAAATAGTAAATATATTGTAATAAGTTTAGGATCCTATTACAATCTACCTTCCTACCATGCAAAATATATCTTCACTTTCTTTTAGTTAATATATTTCATTTAGGTGGTGCTTTCATAGTGTATCAAATTATATGATGTTTTATTATGATTCAACTACATAGTTTTGAGTTAATTATTATCAATCCATATTTTATAAGTAATGGTTTAGGGTTTGCCAATCACTCGTGAGGATCAATGGTCCACTTACCACTCATTGCATCTAGGTAGTGCTTATAAGGTTGAAGAATGGGGACTTCTTGAGAGGTTACCCATCTAGTACTACTATGACTCAAGTGTGATTGATTATGGATTTGCACCAAGATCAAGCCCACTTAGCTTGCTACCCCCTTTGAAAAACCTTTAGAAAATGTTATGCCTTATGAAATATTCATTATAGAGCTCAAATGGTGGCTACCCCATAAATGTAAAGCCTTCAAGTGTTATGACTTACGAACCATTCCTTGTAGAGATTAATAAGTGGGCTTAACCTTGGAGAAACTCCATCGTTAAGTGTGCTTGAAATAGAGAAGTACTAAGATGGGTGATCTCATAGGAAGTCTCAATGCTTCACCCCTTTGAGCATCACTAGATGCAATGAGTGCTAAGTAGACCATTTGTGTTCATGAGAGATGGATTCTTGCGAACCACTACTCATAAATTATGGGTCAATAAAGATTTACTCAAAATCACACAATTAAACCTCGATAAAATATCAAATAAAATCATTGCAATTATTCTATAGGCTAGAATTACATTGCTTGTAGATATAATTTTACATTGAACTAGATTTAGCTCATTTTTACAGGTGCATTGTCGAAATAAGGGCTAGGGTTTTTTAATAGTATATTTAAAGTTTTAGTTCAAATACTATCATATATAATGAGAAATAATAAGACTTAATAATATTCTTAACGTATTTTCTTAGTCCTCCATTAAGAATAGTCCTACATTTAAAGCTCATAATGTTTTTAAAAAAATATTATAATATTTGGATAATCTATAATATAAATATTATGGAGCATTTATGAGTTGTACCATTGGACATAAGACAATGATGTGAAGGACACCCCGACAACCTAGTTAATAAATTGCCGCCCTATCATAAACATGCAAAATAATGTACACACAACAAACTATTACACATATATGTAGAGAATAAACATCACAATGCTATTCTTTTATGCAATAAAAATGAATTGGTATGGTTCATATGTGTACAAGAAAGCAAGAAAACCAAAATGATGGGAGCAAAGTCACAAGATAAGAGAACAAGGAGAGACATTTCCTTGTTGATTTTGCTAATTAGTAAATCAATGTAACTCTTCTTTTGACCTCCAATGGTTTGTTATACCATATAAGTATAACTACAAGAAATAGAGTTATAAGAGTAGCTAGTTATATGATAGTTTAAACTTTGTTCCACGGTTAGTTATACTACTTAATTATAACTACAATAAATATGGTTAAAATAGTAGTTGGTTATATGATAGTTCAAATTGTGTGCCAGATGATAATTTACTTTCTTGTAGTTGTAATGATTATTCTTCTAAGAGGATGTTTGTGTATGAAAGTATATTAACATGGCATGAGCCTTGGAAATATAATTTAACATTGATTTATTGCCATGATGTTGAAGTTGAATGCCTTAGAACAAGGCACAACATCACAAAGAGAAATGCTAAGGTATTTTTGCACTATCACTATGTAATATGGCACATAGATGTGACATTTCTATCATGCTCAAGGTGAGAGCATGAATTGTCATAAATTAACTTAAATCATTCATGGCTTTTTAAATATGACTACCCTCACTAAATCCTTAATTGACTTCTAGTTTACCTAATACTCATTTGGTGCAGGAGCACCTAGAAAATCATGTTTTGTGTTGTAATAAGGTCTATTTGACCAATGCATTTTCATTTCTGTTGGTCTCTAGGTCTTTCAGGACCTAGAACTCTTTTTATAAGTCCCAAGTGACTTAGGTCACATTTGTCAAATTGTTAATCTCAAGACGGTTGGTCTCCCAGCCGCTTGGAATCAGTTGGTTCTCCTCAGGGCAAGTTTATAACCCAGAGGAATGAACCAAATAAGTATTGGTAATCAGATCGTAGAGGAGATGAATGTGATTGTGTATTGTGCTAAGGAGAAATAGAATGATTATGTTTCGTTAATTCAATTTCTGTTTCCTGTAACTGCAAATTGTATAGCTGTAGATTTCCATTCTTTCTGTGCTTCTGTTGTTGCAATATGTCGATGTGAAGCATGCCACTGGTAAGATATATGTCAAAATTATTGGAATGGCTTCATTGTACAAATATCCATTTTTGTTTTCTATTTTGTTTCATTGTTCAGCGGTGTAGAGGATCCAGACAGTGCGAGTTGCACAGTAGGTTGACCTAGCATCTCCATGTGCTAGTGTTCGGGAGAAGGTAAACTGTGCATCGGTGTATTGGCAAAGCAAACCCTAATGTGGCTGATAGTAATTGTCTCGCTGACGAGTGAAGGTTAAAGGTGACATTAGAGTGATCGGCGCATCGGCCAAAGATTGCAAGTGTTCACCGACAAAACAAGACTCACCGAAGGTAAATACCATCGGTGTATCGGGAGACAAGTTAAGAGTTCACCGACGGGAAGGGTCTCACCGATAAGGTCACTTCCAACTAGTGTGGAAGCTGTCACGATTGAAACGAGGAGGAACTTAACCGTCATCGGGCATCGGCAGAAGGATGAAAGACTTGGCCGATAGAAGTAAGTCTCGTCGAAGATAAAGTGAAGTTGAGCTATCAGGGTGAGTTTGGTCACGGAGAGACTTAGGAAAGTCTTTTCGACGATGGTTATCTGACTGATGGAGATATATCGGTGATTCATTTGTTAGTCTAGCCGACTGCGAGTAAATTAGGGCCCATTCTGCATTTCCCATTGTGCGCTCCCCATCATATTGGTATCAAAGCCCAAAAAGATTTGGGCGGCAAGTCGAATTGAGGATTTGCAGGAGTGTTGGCGTTTGGGTGCTGTTTGTGAATAGTGTATGTCAGACAGAGAAAGTGAGACAGAGACGGAGAGGATGCCTCCCAAAAGTATGTCGCAGGACGCCATCAAGATGCTGATCGAGGAGATGCTTGAATCCAAGTTGGGAGAGTTCAAGCAGTCCAAAAGCAAAGATAGGGAGGATGAAAGTGACAACAATAAAGGTGATACAGAAATTGATGAAACCAATAAGAGGACAGAGGAGATACCAGTAGACCAGAGGGCATTTGTAAATGCATTGAAGTCAGTCAATAGGGACACCATAGAAGGGTTACCTATGTATAGTGGAAGTATGGAAGCTGAAGAGGTGATTGATTGGATTGAGGCATTGAACAATCACTTCGAATACAAAGAAGTCCCTGATGATAAGAGGGTTAAGTTGGCAAAGGCAAGATTGAAGGGATCTGCTCTTGCATGGTGGAATTATGAGCAAGGAGAGAGAGTCAAGGAGGGGAAGAATATGATAGCCTCCTGGGAAAGGATGAAGACCAAAATCAAGGCACAATTCTTACCCCTGGACTATAATGTGTAGATGTATAAGAAATTGCAGAACCTCAGACATAGAGACCTTGATGTGAATGCATACACACAAGAGTTTCATAAACTTAGTCTCAGATCAAAGAGACAAGAAGAAGAGTCAGAGAAGGTGGCCAAGTATTTGAATGGCCTAAGGATGAACATCTAAGATGCGATCAACATCTTAGCACCAGAAACAGTGAACAAGTGTTTCCAAATGGCCTTAAGGGCTGAAGAGAAGATAAAGAGAAAGAGTGAGCAGAATAATAGAGGTAGAGGTGGAAGAAATTTCAGAGGCAGAGGTAGTTTTGGAGGAAGAAGTCCTAACCAGAGGCCTAGTGGTGAGTGTAGCCAAGAAGAGCAAGTTGGAGACTCCAGTAGCAGAGGAGGTTACCAAGGAAGAAGACCTAATGGAAGAGGTGGGACAAATGGATCAGGTAGAGGATCCAAATTCTCTAATATGAGATGTTATAATTGCAATCAGATAGGGCACCTGACATACAAGTGTCCAGAGAAGGCCTCAACTTCTTATGGTGGTGAGAAGAGAACCACTTTGATTCAAGAAGATGCAAGGAGTGTGACATCTCCTGAAGTGAATCTAGCATCAGAAATGGGAGAAAATTTGATGATCAAGAGGACACTGCTCAAGGAACCAGTGCAGACTGAACCATCTCAAAGAAGGGCTTTGTTTAGAATCAATTGCAAGATCCAAGGTAAGGTTTGTAAAGTTATTATTGACTCTAGTTCTACTGATAATATTATATCTTTGGAAGTAGTGAATAAGTTGAATCTAGAAAAGATACCCCATAGCAGTCCATATAAAGTCAGTTGGTTGAATAAGGGGCAACACATACTCATCAATGAACAGGCATGGGTAGAATTTAGTATTGGGGGGTATAGAGAGAAAATTTTGTGTGACATCCTTCTAATGGATGCTTTACATCTTTTGTTAGGCAGACCATGGCAGTTTGACAAAAAGGCTCATCATGATGGAGAAAATAATGCTTACTCATTCCAAAAGGATGGTGTGACTTATAGGATACAATCATTGGTAGAAGAGGATCCACAACATGTAGGGTCTAGTGTAATGATGGTAGGAGAAAAAGAATTCATGGACACATTAAAGGAAGGTGATGGAGTAGGTTTTGCTTTGATTGTGAAGCCTAAGGGGGAAAAGAAGGAAATTGTGAGAGAAGTAGGGCCTAAGGAGGTCAGAGATTTGATTGAGAGTTACAAAGGAGTGATTGCAAAAGATATACCTGACTCCCTACCACCTGTCAGAGACATTAGCCATCAGATAGATCTCATACTTGGAGTGGTACTCCCCAATAAGGCAGCGTATAAAATGACCCCTCAGGAGAGTGAAGAGATAGCAAACTAGATTCAAGAACTCCTAAACAAAGGGCTGATAAGGAAGAGCCTTAGCCCATGTGCAGTACCTATTGTTTTAGCCCCAAAGAAGGATGGGAAATGGAGATTGTGTACTGATTCTAGGGCAATAAATAGGATAACCATCAGGTATAGGTTTCCTATTCCTAGAATAGAAGATCTAATGGATTGTTTGGGAGGGGCTACTTATTTCTCCAAGATAGACTTGAAGAGTGGGTATCACTAGATAAGGATAAGAGAGGGGGATGAGTGGAAGACAACTTTCAAAACCAATGAAGGGTTGTATGAGTGGCTTGTGATGCCTTTTGGTCTTTCAAACGCCCCTAGCACCTTTATGAGGCTGATGAATGAGGTGTTGCAGGAATTCATAGGGAAATTTGTGGTAGTCTACCTTGATTATATCTTGGTGTTCAGTAAGAGCAAGGAAGAACACTTGGAACATTTGGAGATAGTCTTGAAGAGGCTACAAGATCAGAAGTTACTGATAAACTTGGAAAAATGTGACTTCATGAAACAAGAATTAGTGTACCTAGGTTTTGTCATCTCTAAGGGTGATTTGAAAATGGATCCTTCCAAGGTAGAGGCTATTTTGAATTGGCCTACACCTAGGATAGCAGGAGAGGTCAGAAATTTCCATGGCTTGGCCACATTTTACAAAAAATTTATTAAGAACTATAGTGATATTTGTACACCTATGTTAGAGACCATCAAGGGTGGAGGAAAGATGAAGTTTGTGCAGACAAAAGAGGCAAATCAGAGTTTTGAAAGTTTGAAACAGAAAGTTGCCAAGTGTCCTGTCTTAGTACTTCCTGATTTCAATAAAGTCTTCATCATTGAATGTGATGCAAGTGGGCTAGCCATAGGCGCAGTGTTAAGCCAAGAAGGTAGACCAGTAGCCTTTTTCAGTGAAAAATTGAATGAAGCTAAGAGGAAGTACTCCTCTTATGATTTAGAGTTGTATGCCATGGTACAAGCTCTGAAAAAATGGAGGCACTACTTGCTTCCTAAAGAATTTATTGTATACACTGACAATCATGCTCTCAGTTTTTTGAATGGACAGGAAAAGCTCAGCCATAGACACATGAAATGGGTGGAAAGTCTTCAAGCATACACCTTCATCATCAAGCATAAGAAAGGGATAACCAATAAGGTCGCTGATGCTTTAAGCAGAAGGGTGTTGACAGTGCAAGAAGTGCAGCTACAAAGCATGGGTGTTGAGGCACTCAAAGGATTATATAAAAAGGACCAAGATTTCAAGGAGATTTACAAGGTATGCAGTGAGTTTGCCAATGCTTTCCACAGTGAATTTTTAGATTATACATTGCAGGATGGACTTTTGTTTAAAGGGAGTCAACTATGTATCCCTAAGTGTTCAATGAGGGATAATATAGTGAAGGAGAAACATAGCGGTGGTTTAGGAGGACATTTTGGGCTCAATAAGACCTTAGATCTTGTAACAAGATTTTACTTTTGGCCAAGGCTACAATCTGATATCAGAAGGTTTGTTGAGAGTTGTATGATTTGCCAGAGAGCAAAGGGGGTCTCAACCAATGTAGGACTGTACCAACCTTTGCCCATACCAAACAGACCTTGGGAAAGTTTGAGTATGGATTTTGTGATGGGATTGCCCAAGACAAGGACAGGTTATGACAGTGTGTTTGTTGTGGTAGACAGGTTCAACAAGATGGCTCACTTTATTCCTTGTAAGACCACCACTGATGCTAGTTACATTGCAAGTTTGTTCTTTAAAGAAATCGTCAAGATTCATGGGTTACCTTTGAGTATTGTATTTGACAGAGACAACAAATTTGTGGGACATTTCTGGAGAACCTTGTGGAAACGATTAGCTACAAATTTGTCTTTTAGTTCAGCCTATCATCCTCAGACTGATGGCCAAACTGAGGTTGTGAATAGGTCATTAGGCAATCTGCTGAGATGTTTGACAAGAGAACATGGCAGTAGTTGGGATGTGGTACTCCCACAAGCAGAGTATGCCTATAATGATTCTACAAACAGAAGTACAGGTCTAAGTCCTTTTGAAGTTGTCTATGGTAGTCATCCTAGAGGAATTTTTGAATTGCGAGATGTTCAAGGGTTGGACAAAAGGAGTGGACATGTTGATACATTTGCAGAGGCTATGAAAGAGATCCATCAACAAGTTAGAGATACTCTACACCAGAACAGTCAGAAGATCAAGCTAGAGTGGATCAAAGAAGGGATGTGTAGTTCCAAATAGGAGATATGGTCATGGTTCATCTCAACAAGAATAGATTGCCCATAGTAAAACACAGCAAGTTGATGATGCTAAAAATTGGACCTTGTCGGGTTCTAGAGAAATATGGTCCTAATGCTTACAAAATTGAACTCCCTGATGATATTGCTATTTCACCTATATTCAATGTTGTTGATTTGACATTATATAAGAGTCCTGATACAGGAGAAGGTACATCAGATTCTATCCAAGACAGTGTAGAGTGGGTGCAATATTTACCACCTAAGGAACCACCGAAGATGGAGTGCATCTTGGATAGCATGACAGCCAAGAAAACAAGAAATCAGACCTATTTTGAGCACTTAATCAAATGGCAAGGACTTCCAGACTCAGAGGCCACATGGATGCTAGAAGAAGACATCAAAAAGTAGGGTGGTGATTTGCAGCAGTTAGTCTCTAAGAGGACTTGAGACAACTTTCACCCGGGGAGTATGGTGCAGGAGCACCTAGAAAATCATGTTTTGTGTTGTAATAAGGTCTATTTGACCAATGCATTTTCATTTCATTTCTGTTGGTCTCTAGGTCTTTCAGGACCTAGAACTCTTTTTATAAGTCCCAAGTGACTTAGGTCACATTTGTCAAATTGTTAATCTCAAGACGGTTGGTCTCCTAGCCGCTTGGAATCGGTTGGTTCTCCTCAGGGCGAGTTTATAACCTAGAGGAATGAACCAAATAAGTATTGGTAATCAGATCGTACAGGAGATGAATGTGATTGTGTATTGTGCTAAGGAGAAATAGAACGATTATGTTTTGTTAATTCAATTTTTGTTTCCTGTAACTGCAAATTGTATAGTTGTAGATTTCCATTCTTTCTGTGCTTCCATTGTTGCAATATGTCGATGTGAAGCATTCCACTGGTAAGATTTCTGTTGAAATCAGTGGAATGGCTTCGTTATACAAATATCCATTTTTGTTTTCTATTTTGTTTCATTGTTCGGCAGTGTAGAGGATCCAGACAGTGCGAGTTGCACATTAGGTTGACCTAGCATCTCCATGTGCTAGGGTTCGAGAGAAGGTAAACTGTGCATCGGTGTATCGGCAAAGAAAACCCTAATGTGGCCGATAGTAATTGTCTTGCTGATGAGTGAAGGTTAAAGATGACATCGGAGTGATTGGCACATCAGCCAAAGATTGCAAGTGTTCACCGACAAAACAAGACTCACCGAAGGTAAATGCCATCGGTGCATCAGGAGACAAGTTAAGAGTTCACCGACGGGAAGGGTCTCGCTGATAAGGTCACTTCCAACCAGTGTGGAAGCCGTCATGGTTGAGACGAGGAGGAACTTAACTGTCATCGGGCATCGATAGAAGGATGAAAGACTTGGCCGATAGAAGTAAGTCTCGTCGAAGATAAAGTGACGTTGAGCTATCGGGGTGAGTTTGGTCATGGAGAGACTTAGGAAAGTCTTTTCGACGATGGTTATCTGACCGATGGAGATATATCAGCGGTTCATTTGTTAGTCTAGCCAACTGCGAGTAAATTAGGGCCCATTCTGCGTTTCCCGCTATGTGCTCCCCATCATCATTACATCTAATTAAATCCCAACAATGATTTATAATTTAAAATACTATAAATATACCTCTTACATGAAAATTAATCACATAATAATATTATATAATAAATATTATTAATAATTATACAAATACAATATAATTAATATTAATTATACTATATTAATATTTAACTAAAATACCCCATTCAAGGGGCAATTTGGGTTAACCACATTCTTTCAAAGAGGGGAAATGCTAAATCGAATCCCCCTTCCCTTGGAAAAGGAGCATCTCAAGGAAATCTTGGGACGTTTGGGGCAGGCTGTGTCATAAGAGGTAATTCAAGAGACCTTGCAAAATTCACTTCAAAAAGATTAAGAGATGGCACTAGTAATGAGGTAGAGGATCAACTCTAGTGCTAGATTTATAGGTTTGACTATATGGCATCAATTTTGTACAAATTAAAGGAGATTCAATGGTAATCTTCACTACAATCATAAATCAAAGGTTTGTAAATGGGAAATTGGAAAATATCCTTTATGAAGCATGGCCATTTTGGATTCTTCAAATCTTTTTCTTTTCAGTATTTTTTAAGAGAGGTGAATGGATTGGTCAAATTTTTAGCAAATTCTAGAATAGACTAAAATGATGATATTTAAAAATTAGAAATAATTTAGACAGTTGGAATGACTTGGAAGTTGTGTGGGATGGACAATTTTGAATCTCTAAAGAATAACAATCTCACTTGATTATTACTTATTCTCCTATCGTTCTTATGATTGCTTTGACTAATAAGTGGGACACATGTGAAGGAAGTGGTATTAGACCACGAAATGAATAGAAATTTATTTTCACAAGGCTAAAACAAATTTATTTCAACATAGTTTGGCAATAAATTTGTCAATAAAATTTTTCATGTGTCCACCATGGAGCCCAAATTTCATCTCCACACAACAAAGAGAGAAATGTCATTTAGGAGGAGATCTTTGACTTGCATCGAGTAAAGATTTTTGTGATCCAAATCATCATAGTGGAGAAGGCAATTAAGGAAGTTCTTGGGTCAGATTTCCTCAAAGTTGAGATAAGAAACACAATTAATTTGAATGTGTATTTGTTGTTCATTTCTAATTTGTTTGATTACAAAAAGGATAAAGATCTAATGAAAACTCTAGCTTGTCACTCTATAAGGTAGAAATTATTGGGATTTTGATCCCTATTATAGTCATTTGATAAATTGGGATAGAGGAATTGCTTATAAATGTGTGATAAAACAACAGTTATAATAATATTATAATCTATTTAGCAATATTAAATGAAGCACATTGAATAATATGCAAACCACAAGAAACACAATGGACTCCATATATACATGGGAAACCCTTCTATAAAAATCCCACCAGCAAAGGACCATCATAGTTATATAATTTAGAGTCTAAAGATTCCATACAACAAGTCTATTTACACAGTCTCAATCTATTGGCCTACAACATACTCTTCTTTTGTGATTATATTTAGTTTACAACAACCTTCATCACATTTGCCAAGTGTAACCAACCAAACTTAATACATTTGTACATACATATAGTTATAGCCACAAATCTATCCAACAGGAAAATCTAATCACCTAATCATTTAACTACCATGATGAATACCAATAGTCACACAACCATCTCATTAGCATACCATGATGTCGACATGCCACACATTATGTGTAACATGACTTCTCCATATGAGTAACCACCACACCTAATAAGTCATTGTCACTCAGACTTTGTCAATGGTTGTTGATCCACTTTACTTGAACTATGTAATTGTCTTCTTGCACTATAGACAAACACTACCCATGGCTTGTAATAGCAAAGACAAAATTTTGATGAAACATAATATCTTGTGGTACCTCTAGGCACCTCCCAAAATATCACCACACTATTGGTTATCACCACATGTATTTAAAGAGTGTTGCAAGTTACACACACTTATAGTGACATGCCTAAAATTATGTGGTTGTGATTTATTTCTAGAATGAAGTTTGTAGTTGGAAACATAGCACCAGTGGATTAAGACAAGCCTTCACACCACACTAAAACATATGGAACTTATTACATCCTACTACAAAGACAATTGTTGTTATACTAGTCTACAGATAAAATATGTTAAAGAACTCTCTAAAGGTGAATAGCACACCCTAGTTCTAGCAATTTACCACTTGATACTTATTGTAGGATATAGTGCAATATACAACCTAAGAAGTTAACCTAATGCATGGAAATGGATAAACCCATTGCATCCTTACACCACAAAAACAACAATACTCATTGGCTTGGTTAAAGAATCAACAATATTTACTCGAGTATCAAATTTCTCCATATAAACTTTGCCCACCTCAATCATATCTCTAAAAAATGATACTGTACATCCACATGGTTAGTTTGAGCATGATAAACAAGATTCTTTGCTAGACAAATTATAGAGAAAATATACAATGTAGAAATAAGATATAAAGAAAGTGAAAAGCAATAAATCACACAAAATAGAACAACACACAAATTTATGTGGAAACCTGGTTATGTACTAGGAAAAACCATGGGCAAAGGTATCACAATATTTTATTAATATCAGGAACAATCCACTGTTACAATAATTTCCAATCCCCTTCAAGCTCAACTAACTGAACCAAAAAAATCTCTAAGTTGAAAAATCCTTTTCGTAGGACTTATAAAAATAGAAAGTGCGTAGAAGTAGTCATCAATGGCTTTATCAATGCTGGAATAAGAAAAACTGACTTCACATACCAACAAAAATTACACTCTATGAATCATAATTTAATGTTGTACAATTCTTAAAACCAATACCATCACCTAGTCTTTGTAACCATGCTACTTCTTTGCAAGCATGTGTTGCTGCCATATACTCTACGTTTAGTTGTGGATAATGCAATTGTATGTTACCACTTATTCATCCAACTAAATTCTCCTCCAAATAGAAGAAAGACATAACCACATGTTAAGGTCTTCAATTGTCTAGATCCCCAATCCAATGAAAAGATCTACAAATCCTTAGATGTTCAACACATTGCCATATCATTAGTACCATGATAAGATAAATGATAATCTAGAGTTCCTCTTAAGTACCTAAACACTCTCTTTACTTATATCCAATGTTCCTTACCTAGCTTAGCCATGAACCTACATAGAACTCTAACTACTTGGGAAATGTTTGGTTTTGTACAAACAATTGCATACACAATACTTCCTAGTGCACTTACATATGGAACAATGCTCATGTCTGCCAAAGCATGAGCCATAGACTTAGGACATTGATCCAAATTTAACTTCAACTAATAGGGGTATACTTACTAGTTTACTATCATGTATGCTAACTTATCATGAAATAGTCTTAAGATATCTCCTCTAGTTTATCCATAGTTTCTTGTTAGCCATGTCCTTGTGAATCTCCATACCAATCATAAATCTAGCACCACCTAAGTCCTTTATTTCAAGCTTACTAGGCAATTGATCTTTGAGTTCCTTGATTAATGTCTTATTGTTCTCAATGATAAGTATATCATCAACATAAAAAGACAAACTAAAATATGACCATTATCTATTTATAATACATGCAATGATCAACATTTCTCCTTACAAAGCATAGCTCTAATGCATATGAATCTAACTTTTGATTCCACATACATGGTGATTTCCTTAATTCGTATAGAGACCTATTCAATTTACAAACCTTATTCTCCTTACCTCTTACCTCAAATTATTCAAGCTATCTCATGTAAATTTTCTCCTCTAAATCACCATACAAGAATTCAATCTTAACATCCATTTGTTCTAATCATATGCCACAACCATGGATAACAACATTCTAATAGAAATTAACTTAGCTACATGAGATAAAATATCACCCGTGTCTATTCCCTCAATCTAGGAATGGACTTTAGCCACCAATTTTGTCTTGTACATCTTACCTGTTCGATTTATAAATCATATTCTCCTTACCTCTTACCTCAAATTCTTCTTAAGCTATCTTGTGTAAATTTTCTCCCCTAAATCACCATGCAAGAATGCAATCAAGTAACATCTATATTTGCTCTAATAACATGCCACAACTATGGATAACAACATTCTAATGGAACTAAACTTAGCTACATGAGAGAAAATCTCACCTAACTATATTCCCTCAATCTAGGAATGGCCTTTAGCCACCAATCTTGTCTTGTACTGAAAAAGTGATTCATTAACACATAAGTTTTTCTTGACTACCCATTTGCAGCCCATGGGTTTCCTTCCATGAGGCAAATCTACCAGGTCCCAAGTCTTGAATTGCTTCAATACTCACATCTTCTCTTCCATAACATTCCTCCAATACTTCTTCTCATTAGAATTGTGAGCTTCTTCTACATACCGTGGTTCACCATTAGTACATGTTAGACCAAACACATAACAAAAATCAAGTGGACTATATTTATCAAGTTATTTTCTCTACCTTGTAGGCCTTCTTAAAGTGATCGATGGAGAACCTAACGCATTTGAATTTTGTTCTTCAAAATGTGTGCCAAATGTGTCACCTTCTTCTCCTTCCACATTGTTGTGCATGCTTGTTTATTCATCTTCATATGCATCCCATTGCTCTAATTTGTGTTCAAAATGCACGTTTTGGCTCTCTCATTCCTTTGGCAATTATTCCTCAAAAATAACTTTAAGTTCTTTGAAAGTAACATCTCTTTAGTAAATGACTTTTTGTGTCTTAAGATTCCATAACTTGTAGACTTTTACATTCTCATCATACCTAATGTTAAAATACACTTTTTTTCTCTGAAATCCAACTTAGATCTCCTTTCCTTAGGCACATGAACAAATTTCTCACATCTAAATACTTGAATGTGTTACAACATGTTTTTTTTCCTATCCACATTTCATACATGGTATTTCATTCTTAAGCATAGAAATAGGAAACCTATTTTTCAAGTAGCATATTGTGCTTATTGTTTTAGCCCATAATTCATGCCCTTGACTAGTGCTACCTAACATACTACTAGATTGATCCAGGAAGGTTCTGTTTAATCTCTTAGACACTCTAAATTTGTATTGTAGTGTACAGGGCCTTATCTTTTGTTTCACAATTCGAGTGTTTTTGCAAAATACTTTAAATTCCTTAGAGTAAAACTCTCCACCTCTATTAGACTTTAACACTTTAATTTTATTACCAATCTATGTTTCCACAAATGCCTTAAATTCCTTAAACTTATTAAATACTTTAAACATTTTCTAAGAAAATATACCCAAGTGTGTCTAAAATAATCATCAATGAATGTGGCAAACTACAAAGACTTGCCAATGGAATTGACATCCACATGATTGAATACATCATTGTGAATCACCTCTAAAATTTCCTTTTCCCCTATACTCCCTAAAGCAAATTACACCTTATTCTACTTACCAAACACACAATTTTCACAAAATTCAAACCCAACATAACAATTTAAACTTATTCACCAAGGTTTTCAAACATTTTCCACGTATGTTGCCTAGCTTGTGATGTCACAACAACCCAAATTAAGGTTCAACTACATTGGTAAATCTAGATAATGTTGATGCATTGACAACTTGAATAGAGTTCCATGTTGCAATCCCTTAGCAAGCACCAAGTTGCCTCTAGCTAATCTACAACTCTTATCATCAAAGATAACTAGTCATCTTAGAAATAGACAAACTATTTCTAGCCAAACCTAGAACATGCAATACATCTGAGTCTTCTCACTCTCTTTTCCTTGAAAGACACCTTTACCTTCCCTTGGCTAATGACCCTTAGAGAGCTCTTATCACCTAGGAAACCATGTCCTCCATTACATTCTTTGTAGTTAGAATACCATTCGTTATGAGGCCTCATGTGATAAGATACACCCGAGTCAATTAACCAAGAGTCATTCCCAATGATATTAGCAAAAATAAAAACACCATTGTTGTATTCATCATTATATAAGGTTTTATTAGAAGAATTGTTCTTCTTAGATTTGTAATTCTTCTTAATGTGACCTCTTTTGCCACAATTCCAACATTTTACTTTTGATTTCCTAGGAGACTTTGACCTACCCTCTTCCTTAGACTTCTTGTCTCCACTCTTCTCTTACCCCCTATTTATTTTGACCCGCCCCTTACAACTAAAGCATCAAGAGAGGATTCATCCATGGATTTTCTTCTAATAACTTCACTTAACAGAATGCCTAAGACATTTTCCAATTTAGGTGAAGTGGTATTGCTACTGATTGTCATGATTAAATTTTCCCATGAATTGGGTAAAGAACAAAGTAACAACATGCATTTATCCTCTTTATCCAATTTGACTCTTATTCACACAAGTTGACTTATAATAAGAATGAAGGTATTAAGATGATTGTTTATTGAGTCTCCCTCTTTCATCTTCAAAGAATATAACTTCTTTTTCAAGACAAGTTTATTTATGAGACTCTTGGATTGACACAATGTTCCTATCTTTGTCCATAATGAATGAGTAGTCTATTCTTTAGATACATTCATCAACATCAAATTTGGAAGGCACAAACGAATAGTACTCCTAGCTTTCATGTCTAATTTACTCCAATACTCATCAGATATACCTAAGGGTTTAGCTAAAGAAGACATAGTAGTCCATTATCTTTTTCTGTCAAAAGATCTTCCATTTTCAATTCCACAACTCAAAATTCTACCTGTTAAATTACTTAATCTTAGACCTTGAAGTGCTAACCATAGATTCAACATTACATTATCTTTTCACAAAATTCTTTGAAGTTTTCCCTCATGACTAGTTATACACATTATGACAAAACACCTTGTTCCAGAGTAATTGGCTTTGATATCAAATGTTGGGATTTTGATCCTTGTTACAACTGACAGATAGAGCGGGATATAGGAACTACTTACGATTATGTGATAAAAATAGTTATAACTATATTAGAATCTATTTAGCAACATGGGAAGCACATGAAACACTATGGAAACCACAAGAAACATAAGAGAGTAGATATACGTGGGAAACCCTTATAGGAAAAATCCATCATTAAAGGACTGTTACAACTATATTATTTGGAATCCAAAGATTCAATAGAACATGTCTCTTTATAGAGTCTTAATCTATTGGCTTCCAACATACTCTTTTTTTGGAGGATCGTATTTAGTTTACATCAACCTTCACTACATTTGCTAAGTACAACGAACCAACCTTGGTACTTCTATACACATAGATAGTTATAGTTGCAGAACTATCTAACTAAGAATTCTAATTGTTTAATAATTTAACTACCACATAGAGCAACATTAGTCACACAACCATCTCATAACCATATCATGACATCAACATTTTGCACCTTGCATATAATATAATTTCTCCACATGAGTAACCACCACACATAATAAGTTGCTATCACTCAAACTTGGCCAAGGGTCGTTGACCTGCTCTACATAAACTATGTAACCATTTTTCTGCATGTTATAGCCAAGCACTGCCATGGCTTAGTAGAGACAAACTCTTGATGAAATATATCTACTCGTGGTACCTCTAGGCACCTCCTAAAATATCAACATGCTATTGGTTAAATCATTGCATGTATTCCAATAGTGCTACAAGTGCACCTGCACTGTCATACAAACTTATGGTGACACGCCTACAATTATGTGGTCGTGAGTTCTTCTTCAAATGACTTACGACTAGGAACATATCATCAATGGACTAAGACAAGCCCTCACACCACATTGCAACATCTATAACTTAATACAACCTACCACAAAGACAATCAATGCTTTTCTACCAGTCTACTCTATTCAAGAACTCTTACAGGTGAATAACATACCCTAGCTCCAATAGGAATTCAGAGGTGGATTGGATTCTACTTTAAAGGTTTCAAATTTCTTCATAGTTAAGATCTTCCAATGACAAGTAATGAATTTAGGGTGAATTTAGAGGCTTGGTTTCAATGGGCTCTTTCAAGGAAATGGAGGTCCACTTCCAAGTCTTGGTTGGAGAGTATGAAAATATGCAAAACCACATGGTGTGAGTTGAGGGCAACTACTTGCCTAGTATTAATGTGGAGCTAAGTTTAAGGCTCCATTCAAAACTTTGACTCACTAGGATAGTGGGAGAGTCGACCGAGCAATGAAGGCAATCGACTATCTCATAAGAGTGGACCTGCTATAATTTGTTGTTAGTGCTAATGACTCCTGAGACATACTTCTAGCGGAAGTAGTAGAACTAGATTAGAAGTTGGTTTTTTTCTTTACTAGGATATCAAACCTTTGGCTAGCAAGTTTCTTTTATTTTTATCCCATATTTTTTTAGTTTTTTGGTAAACATATATCCAAGTCCCTAAACTCTCTTATTAAAAAACATTTAATTAAACTATATAATTAATTATCCGATAGGCTTTTATATGTGAGTGCAATGTCCCCTCATAGGAAGTTCTAGATTTCTTCACCTTGCACACAATTATAGCTTCTTAAAGAGAACATTAGTAATTAATAGATCAATAATAAAACCAATATCATTAATTAGGGTTAGTAACATCATAAACATAATCAATAACAATGATCAATTACATATATCCAATGTATATTTTCCTCATTCTTTATCCTATTGAGATCTCATGATATACTTCAAGAGCGGTGATCAACATGCCTGGTCGTTAATCTAACCTAATCATTAGTCCCTATGGAGATGGGGTATCTATATGTTAGGGCACTAGATAACAAAACTCCATTGTCATAGGCACAAGGGCTTCATGCTACACCCAACAATACTTCACCACTTGGCTCAAGGGGCTTCATGCTACACCCGACAATACTTCACCCATGTGAGAGTCACCTACTGTGTAAGCCATTTAATAACAATTAATCTACACTACCATAGGCACAAGGGCTTCATGCTACACTTGGCAATACTTCACCACTTGGCTCAAGGGGCTTCATACTACACCCGACAATACTTCACCCACTTGAGAGTCACCTAGGTGTGAGTAACTATCCACACGTTCTCGTAGGGTGATAGCTAAGATTAATGACGAGGAAACTTTGCACTCATCCCTTGTATATCATGAGTAAGGTTAGGAATCATACCATTAAGGACTTTGCCTTCTTGTTTCTAGTGATCTCATGGATCATAAAGTAATACTTCTTATGCATATATTCCTCTTATAGGAATTGGACTTTGTCCCATCACTTATGATGGATATTCATATGGCACTTGAAGGCCACTTATACATTATCTTATCAATGCATGATTAGATAGATTGCTGAGATAATATTTATTCAAAAATGTATGAATTATACGTTCTGCTATATCGCTGGCCAAGAGATTAATGTTCCTTGTTTGATGCCGCTCTATTCTATATGACAAACTGCTCCTTGAAGATTATAACTGCTGATGGTTTAATTGTTTTCTTATAGCTTGATATTAGTTTGATGTCCTTGCTCAAGATATGAAGATAAATTGTAGATTGATGGATTGGATGATGACTCGATAATGGATTGCTGTTGCACTCAAACTATATATTGCAGATGTATAAGAATGTATGCTACTATTCGATGATGTATTAATGTGTATTGATTGCTGGTTGATGCATATATAAGACTTGCTAATTGGTATGCATAATAGAAATCCTTGAGTTTATTCATTGTCTTGATCGATGATGGATGATTCATGCCATTTGAGCATAGATATGCTTTTATACCTTTTAAGAAGCTTTGCCAACGGTTGTGACTTCTTTAGTCCAAGCGCTGTATCTTTTGGATTATTTGTACTTTCCTTTTGTTAGTGAAAACAAGTGATGCTGTGATCGTTGATTAATGGTAATCTTTGACTAGTTTCCTTATCGTTCTTAATAGCTAAGCGATTGGTAGTGAATAACGATTCATTGGAATTGCCAGTCTTTTAATGTGTAATATCCATTTTAGTATGACATAATAATATATATCCTTATTTAATATAATATAACATCTTTACTGTATACACCCAAACATGTCCTCTTACAACACTTTGTCACAACATTACATCATTTAGGCATCTTGTAGCATGTTTTACCCTAGGTACCCATGTCACCACCTACTTAGGTAAATAAATCTTATTTATTTGACTAATTTCATTTATTCCCTTTCTATTCATAACCCCTTTTTCATCCTATCACTTCCTCTAATAAATTAAATAAATCTAACATTTATTTAATTTATCCCATCCCTTCACATTATTAAATAAATAAATTTTATTTATCTATTTAATCCCCTTTCCTCTTGAATTAAATAAAATAAATTTTTTATTTTATTTTAATTTATCACTTTCTCTCCCCACTTAAAATAAATAAATAAATAATTTTATTTATTTTATCCTCACATTCCTCATGATTTAAATAATATTAAATTATTTAAATTATTAAGTTCACCTTCCATTTCCATCTCTCAAGATGACTCAAATCATCTCTCGAGTTAACTTCATTCGCCTTCCATTTCTTCTCTCTTGTTGCACGATCAACTTTTTAATTCCACTACCACTCACAAAATGGAAGTTTTATCCCTACATCCTCTCACCTTTGTAAATGGAAGTTTTATCCCTACATCCTCTCACCTTTGCCTATAAATTGAACCCTTCTCTAGTCTTTTTGGGATCCCATCTCTCGCATGCAACATCATTCTGTCGAAATTCCTATAGCCCTCGCATCTATCTTCTTCTCATCAATCTCCATCCTATCGTTATGCTGCGTATCTGAGCAATCAACATCAACACAATCTTCATCGATCAATCAGGCTTGCATCCATCGTTTAAGATATCGAGGTATTCAGAAGGTTTGGTCAAAGGTATTGCATGTTTTATTTTATCTTATATTTTGTCCAAAAATTTTCGTGTACATTTACTAATAATATCTTATGTATATAATAATATTTAATATTTATATTTATTTATTTATAATTATAATAATATTTAATTATTAATAATTATATTTGTTATTTAAATAAAGTATTGATTACGATTTTTGATGTCATTCATATCTTTAATTTGAATGATTAAAATACATAATTGATTCAATTAGACATTAGCGATATGGGGACATGACAGTCCTCCCCACTCAAGATTGCTTGTCCTCAAGCAATCTCTGATTGGGATTTACTTGTATGATCTTGACACTTGTTCATTTGTATTGTAACTTGTTATGACAAGATAAGAGTATTTCATTATGCTTAAGGGATTGTACATTTATTGTGAGGAATCATTCTTGACATCATTGTATGTTAATGTCTATATACATTGTGTGGACTCAGTGAAATTTGTTGTTAGATTGGTTTGTTAAAATTGTAAAGTATGTTATTGACCCATATTTATCAAGAGTTCGAGTGTAAGATGACAAGTTTATGTTGCCAAGGATTTTATTTACTCTTATGACTATTATCATGCACTTGGGCTCATTGGGCTATTCATTTGAGGGATCACCATCAGAGCTACCTCCTTTGAACTGACTTACAAAACATTGAAAATGTAGGCATGCTCCTATATGAAAGATTGTTGTCAATGACTATTACGGGCAATCTTAGATGATGAAGGGGCAGTTACCCCAATGATTTCTATGGTAATATTAAACTTTAAGCCTAGATTTGTTCAAGTTTATGAAGATTGCCATAAGAAGTCCTCCAACCATATAGTTGTCAATGCATCTTTACAAGGTTTTTGCATGTCTTGTGATAAGATAAATGTTGTTATATGGAGCCTAATCAAACTCGGAGGCTAAATTTACCCCACTTTTATCAGCACGATTTCCCCCCAAATTATTTTACGGGGTCAAGGGGTAGCGCCCCTTGCGGGGTCCAGCTCAAATGGTTTTTTATTATTTTATAAAGGCATCGAGAGTTATTTTTTCTATTGGCCGACATAAAAAAACCCTATTTTGTAACCGCCATAAGGCTTGATAAAAGCGGCTAAGGGTTAGGGTTTCTTGTGATGTATTGTAGCATTTTGCAGCGGTATTGAGTTGCAGGGATTACTGGTTGTAATCGATTTTGATTTACTAGATAATAATATTGGACTCTATGTTGGTGGATGTAGCCCGAGTTTGGGTGAACCACGTTAAAATTGTCTCTCGCTGTTATTATTTTTGTGTATTTTTCATTCCTCTATTTAATCTTTATTTGCATTTAATTGATATCTTCTGCCAGCTAACCCTAACAATGAAGGGGTATAATGAATCTCAAATTTGGTTGCCCTCAAGGTAACTTATTGAATTCTGAGTGATAAGGTCGTTATGGAATTGAAACAACATCTATTTAAGATCCCAATTCTGATTACAATGAAGATTTTCATAATTATTTAGGAGTAGCAGTAACTGCTGTCAATCAAGATAACAATACGGACAACCATGAAGAGACACTGAACCCTATATGTCTTCCTTGTTACATTGTCCACCATTCAAGAAAAGGATACAGTTAATTTGAGTTGCTGATGTAAACCTAACTATGACAGAGATTTCATAAGATGCTCCTAGATTTGATGGTCATTGGCCACTTATCCAATCTTGTAATTGGTTTTGCTTAACATTTGTAAGTCAAGGTTATGCATTGCTATCAAATTGTATTTTACCTTAGATACTTAGTAAATACATTACCATGACTGATTGAACATAGCATAGTGCTAGATCTCCATATAATAGTTAGGTTGAGGTCACTATATTATATTAGTCCAAGTGAAAAGATGGAAGTAATGGTAGTAAGGCAAAGTTGTATGACATCCCTAGTGAAAAGTGAACCTTGCACTTACCTTTCAAAGTCAAGGTATAATGTTTGATGGTTATATCTAGACTAGGATTTGCAAGAACTATATTTGTGGGTGATAATGGTAAAGCTATCTCAGCTGTTGTAGTGTAACGATATATAGTGTTGTAAACTCTTAACATTGATAACAAGGACATAGTAGTCTTGAGAATGTGAACCATGATTGTGTTAATCAAGAAAGAGCAAAATTGCATTTGTCTATATCATGATGAGTAAGGCTCCCTAGAAAGCACCATCGGAGAGAAGGTCCATGTTGAAGTATATGCACACAATTATATATGAAACACAAATCATGTGGTACATGAAGCATAGCTTAGACAGTTAATACAAGTATACGCACGTAATACATGAAACACATAGCATACACTTGATACACAAAGCATGAAGCATACAAAGTATACGCAGGCAATACATAGGGCATGAAGCATACAAGTAACACACAAGTATACACACAAATATGAAGTATACACATGAATACAAGTAAGTCATGAAGTGTGCATTTGAACATACATAAGTCATGGAGTACACATATAAATCATGTAGTATACATTTGAACACACAAAGTCATGGAGTATACACTCGAATACACGAAGTCATAAAGTATATAGTTGAATACACAAAGTCATAGAGTATACACTCAAATACAAACACAAGTCATAGAGTATGCACTTAAATACAAATACAATCACAAGTCATAGAGTATGAACTCAAATACAAATACAATCGTAGAGTATACACTCAAATACAAATACAAGGCATAGAATATACATTCAAAATACAAATACATTAATAGAGTATACACTCAAATACAAATACAAGGCATAGAGTATACACTCAAAATACAAATACAATGCATAGAGTATACACTCAAAATACAAATACAATCATAGAATATACACTCAAATACAAATACAAGGCATAGAGTATACACTCAAAATACAAATACAATGCATAGAGTATACACTCAAAATACAAATACAATCATAGAGTATACACTCAAATACAAATACAAGGCATAGAGTATACACTCAAAATACAAATACAATGCATAGAGTATACACTCAAAATACAAATACAATCATAGAGTATACACTCAAAATACAAGCATAGAGTATACACTCAAATACATAGTCAAGTTAGAGTACACACTCGAATACAATTACAAAGTCATAGAGCATACACTTGAATACAATTGCAAAGTCATAGAGTATACACTCGAATACATAGTCAAGTCAAAGTACACACTTGAATACAAGTACACTCGAATTCAAAGTATACCGTTGGACAATTGGGAAGGGGATTCAGTGCATCCCATACTACATCATGGACTCGTCCACCATCCCAAGGTCATCAAGTATACACATGAGTATGAAGCATACACGTGAATACACGTAATACACAAAGTATTCACATGAACATATGTTATAAAGCATACACATAAGTCACAAAGTAAACCTTTTAATACACTTGAATACACATAAATCACAAAGTATACACTTGAATACATGTAAGGCACATGTAGTATACATAGGATGGCAGGATGACTGCTCTAATACCACTTGTAATGTCCCCTCATAGGAAGTTCTAGATTTTTTTACCTTACACATAAGTATAGCTTCTTAAAGAGAACATTAGTAATTAATAGATCAATAATAAAACCAATATCATTAATTGGGGTTAGTAACATCATAAACATAATCAATAACAATGATCAATTACATATATCCAATGTATATTTTCCTCATTCTTTATCCCATTGAGATCTCATGATATACTTCGAGAGCGGTGATCAATGTGCCTGGTCGTTAATCTAACTTAATCATTAGTCCCTATGGAGACGGGGTATCTATATGTTAGGGTACTGGATAACAAAACTCCACTGTCATAGGCCCAAGGGCTTCATGCTACACCCGGTAATACTTCACCACTTGGCTCAAGGGGCTTCATGCTACACCCGACAATACTTCACCCACTTGAGAGTCACCTACCGTGTAAGCCATTTAATAACAATTAATCTACACTAGCATAGGCCCAAGCCCGACAATACTTCACCACTTGGCTCAAGGAGCTTCATGCTACACCCGGCAATACTTCACCCACTTGAGAGTCACCTAGGTGTTAGATCTACCAAACTGCCCTTCCCTAACTATCCACATGTTCTCGTAGGGTGCTAGCTAAGATTAATGACGAGGCAACTTTGCACTCATCCCTTGTATATCATGAGTAAAGTTAGGAATCATGCCATTAAGGACTTTACCTTCTTGTTTCTAGTGATCTCATGGACCATAAAGTAATGCTTCTCATGCATATATTCCTCTTATAGGAATTGGACTTTTTCCCATCACTTATGATGGATACTCATATGGCACTTGAAGGCCACTTATACATTATCTTATCAATGCATGATTAGATAGATTGCTGAGATAATATTTATTCAAAAATATATGAATTATACCTTGTGCTATATCGCTGGCCAAGAGATTAACGTTCCTTGTTTGATGCTACTCTACTTTGTATGACAGACTGCTCCTTGAAGATTATAACTGCTGATGGTTTAATTGTTTTCTTATAGCTTGATATTAGTTTGCTGTCCTTGCTCAAGATATGAAGATAAATTGTAGACTCTTAGATTAGATGATGACTCGATAATGGATTGCTGTTGCACTCAAACTATTTATTGTAGATGTATAAGAATGTATGTTGCTATTCGATGATGTATTGATGTGTATTGATTGTTGGTTGCTGCGTATATAAGACTTGCTAATTGGTATGTAAAATAGAAATCCTTGATCTTATTCGCTGTCTTGATCGATGATGGATGATTCATGCCATTTGAGCAGAGATATGCTTTTATACCTTTTAAGAAGCTTTACCAACGGTTGTGACTTCCTTAGTCCAAGTGTCATATCTTTTGGATTATTTGTACTTTCCTTTTGTTAGTGAAAACAAGCGATGCTATGATCGTTGATTAATGGTAATTGTTGACCAGTTTCCTTATCGTCCTTAATAGATAGGCGATTGGTAGTGAATAGTGATTCATTGGAATTGCTAGTCTTTTAATGTGTAATATCCCTTTTAGTATAACATACTAATATATCCTTATTTAATATAATATAACATCTTTACTAATAATATCTTATGTATATAATAATATTTAATATTTATATTTATTTATTTATAATTATAATAATATTTAATTATTAATAATTAAATGTGTTATTTAAATAATGTATCGATTACGATTTTTGATGTCATTCATAGCTTTAATTTGAATGATTAAAATACATAATTGATTCAATTAGACATTAGCAATATGGGGACATGACAATGAGCATTATAGTGCTCGGAATTGTCTCACGTCGTTAAAAAATTCACGCCAGAAAATTTTTCGAACTCATCTGTTGTTCCTATTGACGTATTTCTTGAGCCTCCTATGGATGCAAGTGCTAGTTAATATAACAATGATTGATAAGAGACATCAAATTTCCGTAGTCCATAATGATTGTAGTTAATATTTATGGGATTAACTATGTGCAAGTTTTTTACCTCAACGTTTCGGATCAAACTCCATGATCCATCATCAGGGGGAAGAGCAAGAGAAGAGAGAAATAGAAATGTAATTTGCAGACTAGGAACTCTAAATAGAAGGAGGGAGGGGTGCGGGAACCAATAAACCAATGGGACAAAGGAATAATAAAAAACACCAAAAACAAGACACTTTTATTCTAATATGTTTCATTGTTTTCTTCTCTTTCTTTATGATCATGTGGTTTTTTTATGGTGTATAGTTGTGTCTTGTTTTTGGTGTTTTTTATTATTTCTTTATCCCATTGGTTTATTGGTTCCCGCACCCCTCCCTCCTTCTATTTAGAGTTCCTCGTCTACAAATTACATTTTTATTTCTCTCTTCTCTTACTCTTCCTCTTAATGATGGATCATGGAGTCTGATCCGAAACATTGAGGTAAAAAACTTGTACACAGTTAATTCCAGAACTATTGAACTACAATAGCAAGGATTGGTTATTTGGTATGAAATTCATGTCTCTTATTTAACTCATTTTTTTGTTTTAAGAAGTTTTACCTCTCAATATTATTTTATTGAGACATTGTTTTATTATTTTTAAGAATATATATATTTTTTTCATATATACCTTTCAATCAAAACTGATCAAACCTGTGGAGATATCATATCTTAAATATATAATTAATAATATAATAATCTACGAGCAACTTGACGAATTCATTCCGAGCTCTTATGTTTGCTTGTAGTGCTTGTGATTTTGTTTATAGGTTGTTTTGGTGCTAAGCGAACCCAAGGTTGAGGGGTTTTTAGTTGCTATCGCAATGAAGTGGGGGTTCTCCCTAGAGTGGTGTGGTCTTTCACAGGAAACTCAAAACACACCTTTAATATTATGCTTCCGTCTTTTATCAAAGACATCCTGGGTGCAGATTGACTATACAATAATTAGAGCAGTAATTACAAAGGATTTCACTTTTTCAAAAAGGATTGAAGTGCCGAAGATTAAAACAGAAGGCTGCTGGTCCCATAGGCTATTCTTAGCTTCTGGACTTCAAAAGCTATTCATTCATTCATACAAGTCAAGAGAAGCTATTCATTCATTCATTCATACAAGTCAAGAGAGAAGCTGTCCTTGTTGCTCATGAGTGGATCATACATAAGATAAATAAGACGAGTCTGAAAAGTCCCAACCCAATGAAAGGTTTTCACAATCCAGCGTTGATGGAATGATGAGACAGTCCACAACATCCCGGACAGTAAAACTCCATGCCAATTGGTAGTACATATTTATGAGGAATCATCCCAGCCCTGTCGATGGGGGGAAGGAGAAAGGCTCTGGTGTTGGGCGGTACCGCTGATGTTGTGAATTCAATATTGGCTTTCAATAAGCCAACCTCGACAGAAGATTCATCTTCATTGCGTCTTTCTGCGGGGCTTCTGCATGTGCACGGTGACGAAGGTTCAAGCTTGCAGGATTTGTTGGGTGAACGGGGGGGAAAGGAAACAGCTTTTGATGATGCAGCCATTGTAGGAGTCGCTGCAGCAACATTAAAGGAACTGTCTCTCACTTCCGGTTCATGGGTACATATCTATCTATCTTTTGCCTTTCTTTTTTTTAAAACTTTCCTCGTTGTCCCAATGCTCTAGATCACTTCTAATGCCCCAGTCCAAGCCTGTAGGGATAATTTTAGCGTTTAATATATCGCCAATTGAGTAATTTTGTTATTTTTTCTCCTAAAATATTTTCTATTCCAATTGGCCTCAATTTTATTTTTTCCCAAGAATGATTTTCTTTACAAATACCCAAATTAGAAGGATTAAGTTTTCACAGTCCATTACAGTTGTATATGAAAGCTTTTGGATAAAATTGTGTAGACTTCTACACAACATTTTGGATCACGCCCCATGACACATCATTCATTTGCATCAGACATTCTTATGATCTTGTGATCTGAAACGTTGATTTAAAAATCTCTACATAGTTTTATCCAAAAACTTTGAAATACAAAATATACTCAAATTTATATGTAGAACATATGAAAACTTAAGAATTTTGGAAAACTAAAAATATAATGACTGAACATAGGAAATACATAATTTAATACTGAAACAGATGTGTAGGATTGCCATAGATAAAAAATGTCTTCCCTTTATGGATATGAAGGTTGGGGTTCATACATGGGACACTAAGGGCGTTGATTATATCGAGAGAGCATACTTCTATGGTATCGAAATTTATTTGGGCAGAGAAATCAAGTTCCAAATGCAATCACTTTATCAGAATTTGGGGCACATCTACTCATTTTAAAACTTTTCCATGTTACAATGTTGCATACTATTCGTTGTATGCCTTATTCTTGTCTGGGCTGCAACAGGCATTCCTATTTAACTTTCCAATCTTGTATGCAGTTAGCTAAACGTGGATGCAAATATTCATGGTATGCTAGAGTTGCTACTCTTCTCCAACAGTTAAATATTGACATATAGATACTCCCTCCTCTAAATTTATCCTTTCATGTTACTCAACTCAGAAAGTTTGAAATTAATAAAGGAATCTGAGAAGAGATCAACAAAGTGTATTTGAAATTAATTTGGGTAGATTTTAACGAGCCCTTGACAACTATGGTTCTTATCTAGTTTTCAGTTTTATGTCTCCAAGATGGTCACATTTAGGTTCTAGAGTCTTCCAAGAGGAGGCTTCCTAGGAATCCTTCTAGCACAATTTCTAGTTTGTTCTCATCGTCTTTGGATGGAGTCACATCACCACCTTTTTTCAGGAGTGTGTACTTGCAAACTTTGCCTCCTAGAGCCTGAGTTTGAGGAACATTTCATTTGTAGGTGCCCTATCTATTCGTGGGAAACTCTCATTGTCTGTCTAGAGACTCATGGTTCCTTTATGTTTTTCATTCACTAGGAGTTTGAGATGTTCCATCTTAGACATAAAATACTCAACTTGAGTTCATCTCACAATCTTAGCTCCAGATTTATCACCTTATATTTTTCAAGGAATTGGTGGCCCCCATCACAAGAGACCTAACAACCAATAAAAGATAAGAGATCGATCTGAAACATACATCTCGAAATGTAACAGGTTTAGGATCAATTAGACATCATATATCTCAAGAGCCTAAATGTACAAGATTATCCAGATACTGCACATTACGGCTGCACTGAAGTGTCAGGAGATTGGCTATTTGAACATTGTTTAATTTTTTAGGCTTTTCAGTTCGTAGATTTTGATTTTTTCTTTTGAGTTTTTAGTACAATTTTTCTTGTTTTAGCTTTTTAGAGATGCACTAGGCACTTCTTTTGTATACTTATCAGTTATGTACCCTTCAGTCCCATTGTCCAATCTTGGCCACTTACAGACATTAATATTGAAACTAAAAATTGAATTGAAATTATCCCAGGTCAAAGGGTCAATGTGGTTGCTGGACACTTAGATGGTCTGAATTCAAGATTGTCCATTGATCAATTGGTATGGTGCATGACTAGTTGGTTTTATGCATGGTTGTGTATGAAGTGGGGGCTTATTCAGAAGTAAGATAGGCTGCAATTTTTCCCATCCCATCAGGAATGACATTGACCTGGAAGAGTTGAGCATCTAGTAGCCCGTCTTCAAGTGGTGTAGTGCCCTTCAAGCCATTTTTTATTCACAACAGGTGGTTTGGGTTGACATGATGCTTATTAGATTGCGCCACACTTGTGAAGTCAAATTCTTGGAAGAGGGTTATCTAATGACACACCTATTATGGTAAAATCTTGATATTATTTACAATAGAGACAAAGGCTCTATTTAAAGAGTTACAAACAAATGTTTCTAAAAGTACAATACAGATGTTTCTTAAAAGAAACTAAAGCTAACAAAGAACAGAATTAGAAACAATCTAAACTAATATGTTTACAATATTGACCATTAAATAAACTATCTAAATATTATTTTAATACCCTCCCTTAATGGTCAATATATCAACTACACCAAGGTGCCCCCTAAATTTGATAAACTTATCCGGGCTCAGAGACTTCGTGAGAATATTTGCAGTCTGGTCCTCAGTTGGAACATACTGCAACATCATTGATCCATCTTGAACAAGCTGGCGGATGAAATGACAATGAAATTCAACATGCTTGGTCCGTTCATGGAAGACTGGATTTTTGGCAAGTTTCAGCACCCCTTGATTGTCACAGTACAAGGGGGAAGGCCCTGCTTGAGATATTTGCATGTCAGAAAGCATCCTTCGAAGCCAAACTGCCTCACAAGCTGCTTTAATAGTTCCCTGATATTCAGCTTTAGTCCAGGAAAGGGCCACTACCTGCTACTTCTTTCTGGTCCATGTAACTGCACCTGTGCCCAAATTGAAAACATACCCAAAAGTAGACTTCTTGTCATCAACATAATTTGCCCAATTTGAGTCTGTAAAGCCAATCAACTTAGGATCTTTGCACCTGCCATATAGAATGCCAAAGTCGGAAGTGCCTTTCACATATCTCAGCACACGCTTCAATGCACCTCAATGTTCAGCTTTGGGGGCTGTCATGAAGCGAGAGATGTAGCTCACAGCAAAACTGAGGTCAGGGCTAGTGGTACTGAGATAAATGAGGCTGCACACTAGTTGCCTGAACGCTAATTCATTCTCCACAGGTGAATCTGATTTGGCTGATAGTTTCAACCCTTTCTCCATAGGTGTAGATGTAGGTTTGCAATCATTCATCCGAAACTTATCAAGCAGACTTCGGGCATACTTGGACTTAGAGATAAAGATGCTACCATCTGTCTGCCAAACCTCTACACCGAGACAATAATGCAGAAGTCCCAAATTTGTCATGTCAAATGATTGACTGAGATTATATTTGATCTCCTCAATCAGATGTTTTGAGCTACCAGTAATGATCAGGTCATCAACATAGACAACAAGAAAAATAATATCATCACTAGACTGTTTGACATACAAATTAGAATCAGGACTCCTTTGAAAACCATGATGAACCAGGTACTTATCAATTTTCATATACCATGCCCGAGGAGCCTGTTTAAGGCCATAGAGTGCTTTCACCAGTCTACATACTTGGTGTTCTTTACCAGCAACCTTGAAACCAGGAGGTTGCGTCATATAGACTTCTTCCTGTAATTCCCCATTGAGGAATGCACTCTTGACGTCTATTTGATGGACTTTCCATCCAAACTGGGCTGCAATAGCGAGGACAAGCTGAATGGTACTCATTTTGGCGATAGGAGCAAAATTCTCCTCATAATCAATGCCCTCGGTCTGTGAGAACCCTTTGGCTACTAACCGAGCCTTATACTTATCAAGAGTTCCGTCAGCCTTATACTTAACTTTATACACCCATTTGCAACCAATGGGCTTCTTCCCAGGTGGAAGATCGGAGAGGACCCAAGTGTTGTTCTTCAAAAGACTATGATGTTCAGCTCCCATAGCCTGTTCCCACTCAAGTATGCCTTTAGCCTTTGGATATGTCTGAGGCTCAGAGATGCTGTGAATGTTGGCCATAAGAGCAAAATTAATTGTATTCTGCTGCTTGCTCTTTTTCCAAACAGATCTACCCTCATTTAATTCATAATCATGAAGATCACCTATGGTCTTAGCCCACCATTTAGGTCGGAGAGTAGAAGTACCAACATCTGAAACATGAGGAAGAACATCACCTGGGGTGGCTGGAACACAGTTAGCTGGATGAAGATCCAAATTGTCCTGAGGAGGGGCGGGTGGTGCAACATTATGCTGAGGTGCCTCCACAATTGCAGAATCCCTCCCATCAGGTGGTGCTAGGGGAAGGCGAACACCCAAATTAGAAGCCTTCAGAGGCGGATCCTTAGGGCTTACAGTAGGAGAAGATAGATAAAAGAGCCCACTAGCTTCATCAACCACAACATCACGACTAAAGATGAGACGATTTGTATCTACATCAATCAGCCTATATGCCTTATGATTATCACTATAACCAGTGAACATGAGTTTCTGGCTCTTGGAATCTAGCTTGGTGCGCTTGGCATTTGGGATCCACACATGAGCAATAGAGTCGAAGACTTTTAGGTGGTTGACCTTAGGCTTGCATCTAGACCAGGCTTCTTCAGGAGTCATCTTCTTAACGACATAAGTAGGAGATTGGTTCAGAAGATAAATTGCAGTGTAAGCTGCTTCAACCCAGAACTTCTTAGGGACATTTCTATGCTCCGGCATAGAACGAGCCATTTCAGCAATGGTGCGATTCCGACGCTCAACGACACCATTCTGCTGAGGGGTGCAGGGTGTGGTAAGTTGGCGCTTAATGCCATGTGCAACACAGAAACTGGAGAAGTTAGAAGAACAAAACTTCCCACCATTATCAGACCTAAGAGTGACTATCTAAGAGTCTGATTCTTTCTCAACTAAGGCCTTAAACTGCTGAAATATACTGAACACCTCTGATTTGTTTTTAAGAAAATACACCCACATTCTTCTACTAAAATCATCAACAAATAACAGAAAATACCTGCATCCAGTAACTGAAGGAGTGTTCATTAGTCCACATACATCAGCGTGAACCAACTGTAATACCTTGGAAGCTCTCCATGTGTCACCATCTGAGAATGGAGTCTGATGCTGCTTTCTAGCCTGACAAGCTCTACAAACTCCATGGTTCTGAGTCTGAATCTTAGGTAGCCCACCAACCAGACCCTCCCTAGATAACTGAGAGAGATAATGCACATTTAGATGCCCATAACGCTGATGCCAGAGGTTGCTGATGGAAGTACTTCTGGCTGCCATAGCGTGCTCTTGAGAATCACCTGAATCAACAAGTCTATAAAGACCATGATACTCAAGTCCCTTAGCAATTGCAGTGCGAGTCTCTCTATCAAAAATGCTGCATGTATGCAAACTGAAAACAATATCTAGCCGAGGAGAGTGCCGCATGATCTAACTGACTGATAGTAGATTTAGCTCCATACCAGGTACAAAGTATACATTGAGAAATATTAAATTTCTCCCTCCAGATTGAATCTGCACGTTGCCCTTTCCGACAACAGTATACTCTTCGCCTCCTCCAAAGATAACAGAATCTCTGAATGGCGTGTACTCAGTTAACCAATCCTGACGATGAGTGAAATGCCGAGATGCACCTGAATCAATATACCAGGCAGAGGATTTAACATGATTTGTTGGTCTCTTGGCCATAAAGGCATATAAAGCAGACTCCTGCTCAGTGTGCTCTACAACATGGGCTTTAGGTTTAGGCTCTCCTTGCTTGGACTGTTTAGAAGCCAAGCGTTTCCGGCAATCTTTCTTCATGTGACCATACTTGTGGCAATAGTTGCACTGAATATTCTTCTTCTTGGAAGTGTCCATGGATTGACCTTGGCTGGTTTGTTGAAAGGGCTGATTTTTGCCCTTATTCTTCTGAAATGCCTTGGCAGTAAATGCCTGTTCCATGGAGGATGAGCTAGCAGCGCTTCCAAATTGCTGTTTCCAACGATCTTGCTGTAGAAGTTTGTTGCACAAATTAGGAAACTTCAGGTCAACATTCGTTGATGTAATGTTGAGCGTCTCGATAAAGTGTTCATATGCTTTGGGTAGACTCTTCAGAGTTATGACCACCATATCTTCCTCCATTTTCCGACCAATAGCCTCTAGCTAATCACGGATATCCTTGATCTTTGTCAAGTGCTCCTGCAGAGTTGTCTTCTCATCCATCAAGATGGAGAACATGTTCTTCAGAAAGAACGCTCAGCTCTTGTCAGATGTTTCATGAAGATCTTTCAGAAGATCCCAGATTTCTTTAGCAATTTTGCCAGACGACACTTGAGGTAGCTGATCATCAGTAATTGAAAGTTTGATAAGCATTACAGCTTCCCAGTTGCGCTCATCAAATTTGTCTTGGTCCTTTTCGACTGTTGCAGGGCGAGATTCTGTACCCAGAATGATTTTATCAAGGCAACGATATTCAAATAGCGTCATCATGCGTTGCTTCCACGTGTTGTAGTTGCGGCCATTGAACTTCTGACTGTTTTCCAACAGAATATTGTTCAAAGATGCCATCACAAATACCGAGGTTATGCAAGATTAAACTATCTTCAAATTCACAGCTTCAACTAGAGATTCTTCTGCCGAACAAACAACAGACCCCGATGTTAGGGTTTGCTAGGGCTTGGTCGCATGTCACAGGTAGATGTGACCATGGGCTGGAGTGGTGTGATCGTGGATGCTAACCTGCAAACCATCGCAGAAAATAGACACCACAACAAACGACGAGCTGAGGGATGAGTGCCTGGCGGTTGAGCTTGGTCACTTATATGACCATATGCTGATGCTTGGTCGCTTAGGGCAGAGGACCTCCGTTTGGCGCTGAGGATGCCGACCACAGGCTCAGACGACTGTTGCTGCGAACACCGAAGCCAAAGGAAGCCGCGACCAAAGTAGTGCCGATGAAGTCGAAGCCAAAGGAGAAACAATGACCACAATGATTTTAACAGCGATTGACGAAGTAATACACCGTTGACGAAAACCTTAAACCGCCGAAGTCGAGGTCTACTACCTGCCGCAGAAAACAAACAAAAAAACCTTGACGCCGACTGTTGCCTGCAAGGTGACCGTTGCTATGCCAAGGTTCTTCGCTTGCACTAAATAAACCACGACCAAACACGGCCAACAAATAGCGACCAACTCTGCAATGAAAGACACAAAACACATAGACTGAGGAGAAGTACAACCGCATACGACGTCGTATGAAGTATGGACAGAGCGCAAATTTTTTTGAAAAGATAAAAATTTCAAAAAAAAAAAAGAGTTCCCGTTCAAACCCGCTCTGATACCATGTTATGGTAAAATCTTGATATTATTTACAATAGAGACAAAGGCTCTATTTAAAGAGTTACAAACAGATGTTTCTAAAAGTACAATACAGATGTTTCTTAAAAGAAACTAAAGCTAACAAATAACAGAATTAGAAACAATCTAAACTAATATGTTTACAATATTGACCATTAAATAAACTATCTAAATATTATTTTAATAACACCCTTCCATGGAGAAATTGGTTTGTTGACAAGATATTTGAGTGCTTGGTGATTGGTAAAGAAAATAAATGGTGTGGCTAGCAAATATGATCAAATTTTTGAAGGGCATAGACCATCGCCAGTGCCTCATGCTTAATGGTGGTGTAATTGTGCTCTACGACAGTTAACTTTCTGCTAGCAAAGTAGATCAAATGATCCAAATTTCCTTCACTTTGCTACACTAGTACCATTACCTAAGGTGTCAATGTGCACATGAAAAGGGGCACTCTAGTTAGGAAATTGTAGAATCGACGTGTAGGCTAATTTCTCCTTCATTGTGTTGAATGCTTCCTGATATTGCATGGTCTAGAAAAAAATGTTCTTCATTCTTGATCAAATATACAAGTGGCATAGAGATGCGTGCATAGTTCTTGATAAATTTGTGGTAGTAGCTTGTATGCTGAAGGAAGGCACACACTTTACATGGGGCATCTAGGACTTCAAGTTGAAGGATGATCGCAATGTTGGTTGGATCCACAAGCATCTCCTCTTTGCCGATAATGTGCCCTAAGAATTTGCTAGAGGAGGTAAAAAAGGTGCATTTCTTTAGATTGAGCATGACACTAAGTTGTTGGCAGCGGTCAAACATAAGGTGTAGGGCATCAATGTGGTTGGAGACCATTTCGTACACTGTCTAGTGATCTAGGTAGATCTACCAAAACTCATGTATCGAATCTATAAACTTGCTCACCACAATGCATGAAAACATACCTGGGGCATTCTTGAGGCCAAAAGACATGACATTGTATGCAAAGCTGCCCCATTTAGTGGCAAATGTTGTTTTGGCCTTGGTCATCTTCCTTGATTTGTACTTAGTGATAGTCGGAGAAGCCATCAATGAATCTAAAAACTCCCCTACCTGTGACCCCTTCTAGTATCTCTTTAATAAAAGCCAAAGGTGTGGGGAAGGGATCTATGAGACAAGGCTCATTGAGGGCATAATAATCCATGTAGATTCTGAAGTGCCTATCCTTTTTAATAGATATCATCATATCACCATTGAGCTTACCCATTTAGATTCATCTACAAGGAAGATGGCACCAATTGCAAGCATTTTGTCTCTCTTGTTTTAATTTTGCATACAGGTTGGGGTTTAATCTTAGGATCATTTTTTGGTGGGTTTTGAGCCTTGTTTAAGCTGTATTTGCATTTTGCCCAGGGATGGGTGTAGTCCCTTCATCTCTTGATATCCTTGTGGAAACAAATCCTTGTATTTGTGCAGTAAACTTACAACCTGCACGACAACATCTTCATCCTAGTAGTTGCCAATTTTTGCAACTTTTGGTGGTTCCTCTATTCCAATGTATACTTGCACGACTTTTAATGATTCATTGTAGTAGAGACTATTAGAGTAGGCTTAAGTTTTTACTTAGGCTAATATTATTTTTGTCGTTGAGGTAGTTGGGGTTGGTTGTTCCTGTACCTCATTTTCACCTGGCTATTTATAAATTATATCTGGGTTTGTACATTGTAATATATCTCATGCCCAATGTATATTCTTCACTCTTGGTGAAATAGCTTCTCCTATGTGTTGCTTCTCTCATTCGTGAAGGTTTTTCTCTTGGCTTGCAGATGCTCCTGGATGCTTTGCTCTAACATGGTATCAGAGCCCGTCTTCTGCAACCACCTTCCATGCTAAGAGTTTTCATTGGAGTCTGAGATCATTTATTCGGCAGAGTTTTTTGGTTGGCGTTTGAAATTTGTTAAATTTTAAAGTTGCCATTTTTGTCGATATTCTTCTTAAATCTTTGCCAAGTGTGGTGTTTGCAGATCTGAATGGTCTTTTTGGGCTGCTTGTTTGCTGGCGAGTTCTTGCTGGAGGCAATGTGACGGCTTTGTGATTTCATTGAAAATTCGTGGGTCATTTTCTTGTTGGCGGCCCGTTTTGGGCGAGAAAAGGCATGCGGTGAGGAATTTTTTGCTAGATTGGAGGCACGTTTGAGCTGAGCAATCTCACTTTTTTATGCTAGGGCTGATCTGTTTGTGTGATTGGGACACCAAATTTGGTGGATCGCCTTTTGCAACAGACATTTTGTTTTGAGCGCAATAATCTACACCATTTCTTGCTGGCCAGCGCATGGATTTATAGCTAGATTCCTGCTCTATACCCTAGCCGCCCAGATCTGCTAACACCTTCATTGACTGGCAATATATATTTTTGCTTTGAAGACTATATACCTCTCTAAAGTCTGCCAGAAAATATTTGCTAGGGTTTCTTCATCCATTGCGCAAAGGTTGGAGGCGGGCCCACGTTGTAGTCTTGAGCATTCTGTAGGGATCTTAATCCCACATTGATGGTGCAGTATGTGTTTTGGCTATTGATATAGCCTGTTCTCTCACATCGCAATCGTGAGCATGCCTCACAAGGCCGTGGACAACCTTTCTCGTGTGGAGGAACCTTGGTGATTGAGCCTCGTGACTTGAAGTGAAGTGGCATCTATGTGATGTGGGTCACCCGCCACATCTCGTCTATCGAGATTCTTGGTCCGAGAGGCCCATTTTTTTGCCTCTTCATATTTTGTGGTTATATGGAGCAATCAAGAGCTTCTATGGATTCCGGAAGAGCCTAAAATAGGCATTTTTTTCAAACTTGCACAACTTCTGCAAATGGAGTCTATTTTTGACAAACAAGATATCGCCGGAAAGCTGCTTCGACGAACTTCAATGTGAACAAGATATTTCCTGAAAAATTTGCCATTTTTTGACCGTTCAAGTAGCTTGAAGTTGCAAGTTGTTTCAGTTACTTCTGTTAAATTACTTGGCAAATTTGGTGATTGGAAGTTGTAAATTCAGTTTTCATTCATCTTGGGGGGGTGTATATTGCATTTTGGTCCCTTTGTGTTCCCTTGTTTATCATGTCAGACCCAAGGATTGAATTGCTCACTCCACACAACTATCACACATGGAAGCTTAAAATATCACAGTTGTTGCAATCTAGGAGGCTTTGGTAAATGCTATATGTCGATCAACCTGAGTTCACAAAACCATTTGAGCAATTTGTTCATAGAAAGAAAATGGATGAGGCTAGACGACTCATAGGTCTCCATGTGTCTGATAATTTGTTGTTTCACATTGCGGAGTGTAAGACACCTAAAGAAGTGTGGGATAAGCTTGCTGAGTTGTATGGTAAAGTCAATCAGTTCAAGATCTTGCAACTTGAAGCCGATCTCACCTCTCTCTCTCTCTCTCTCTCCAGATGCCTTCCCCACTATTCAGGATTTCCTTGCCCAATTCAAGTTGATTTTGTCGCAATTGAAAGGTTGTGGTCATGCCAAAGATGATAAGGAGTGTATTTTCTTGATCTTGTCTAAGCTGAGAGGTCCTTTTCAAGTGTTTGCCTCTACCTTCTATTCTACTATGGATGCTATGGGTGAAGACCATAAGATGCCTTCATTTGAGGTATTTTGTGATCGATTGACTAGGGAGCAGGCCAAGTTGATTCAAATGGATGCTCTTCCTAAGAGTCATGCTTTAACGGCTCAATCTTCCAAGGGCAAGGGTAAGAACAAGAAGAAGCCCAAGACAGATTCGTCTATAGGTGGTGAGTCTCCCTCCAAACCTAAGGCAAAGAATGATCAGAAGACTAATCCTCCATCTCCTCCTCCTAATTTCGTGCAATCATCCTCTAAGTCTAAGAAGAAGGAAAATTGTTCCTTTTGTGGAAAGTCAGGGCATAGTGATGCACATTGTTTTGAGAGGTTAGCAGCATTGGAGGAAGCTACGAGGAAGCACAATATTGCCATGCCTAAGTCTTCTTACTTGGGAAAAGGGCAAGCTCTCACAGCAAGGGCTTCATCCTCTACCAATAACAGTTGGATTCTTGATTCCGGTGCTTCACATCATATTACTCATGCTAAGGATCTTCTTGATTCTATTGCCTCTTGTAGTACTTCTCATATTGCTGTTGGGAACTCTTCATAGATTCCAGTTGTAGGAATAGGCTTTGTTCAGATGCAAGATGGTTGCATCGATGATGTTTTTCTTGTTCATGATATTTCACAGAATTTGCTTTCCGTCTATCAGATTTGTCCTCATGGTGATGGGAAGGTAGTTGAGTTTTCTCCCATTGATGTGACTATTCGAGAGTTGCAAGATCCTGAGAAGGTTGTTGCTATAGGGACAGTTGATGATGTGGCCCGTTTGTATAGGTTTGATGGATTTGAGTCTTCATAAGGATCATCCCTTATTGCTCATGCAGATTCTGTGAGCAAGTTTTGGCACGAACGGTTTGGGCACCTGAATTATAGATATCTTCAACAGATGAGCACACATAATTTGGTGATTGCCCTACCTAAGATCTCTTGTTTTGATGGAGTTTGTCAAGGTTGTGTTCTTGGCAAATATCATAGGGATCCTTTTCCAAAGGGTATGGCCACATGTGCTTCGGCACTCCTTGTTCATGATATTTCACAGAATCTGCTTTCCGTCTATCAGATTTGTCATCATGGTGACGGGAAGGTAGTTGAGTTTTCTCCCATTGATGTGACTATTCGAGAGTTGCAAGATCCTGAGAAGGTTGTTGCTACAGGGACAGTTGATGATGTGGCCCGTTTGTATAGGTTTGATGGATTTGAGTCTTCATAAGGATCATCCCTCATTGCTCATGCAGATTCTGTGAGCAAGTTTTGGCACGAACGGTTTGGGCACCTGAATTATAGATATCTTCAACAGATGAGCACACATAATTTGGTGATTGGCCTACCTAAGATCTCTTGTTTTGATGGAGTTTGTCAAGGTTGTGTTCTTGGCAAATATCATAGGGATCCTTTTCCAAAGGGTATGGCCACACATGCTTCGGCACTCCTTGAGTTGGTGCATAGTGATCTTAGGTCAATCCCAACTCCTTCATTTTCAGGGGCTAAGTATGTGCTCACCTTTATTGATGACTTCTCTCGACGCACATGGGTGTACTTTTTGAAGTACAAGGATGAGATTCTTCGATTTTTCACGACATTCCTTGCATTTGTGGAGAAGCAGTCAGGGCACTCCCTTTAGAAGATTCGAATAGATAATGGGAGAGAATATGTCAATCAGGCATTTTAGATTTGCCGTGCTCGAGGTATTCTTCATCAGCACATAGTGCCATACACTGCTCAGTAGAATGGTGTGGTCGAGCGGAAGAATAGAACCTTATGGGAGATGGCCAATTGTATGCTTCAGTCTCGATCCATGGCTCCAACATTTTGGGCGGAGGCTGTCAATTGTGCCAACTACATTCAAAACCGTATGCCTCACAAGGGAGTACAGAATATGACTCCTGAGGAGGCTTGGTCTCATGTCAAGCCCAAGGTGTCCTTTTTCAGAGTATTTGGCAGTGATGCATGGACATTCATTCCAGATGGGAGGCGCAAAGCAATGGAGAAGAAAAGTTCGCGGTTCATTTTTGTTGGCTATTGTGAGGATGTGAAGGGTTATCGGTTGTTTGATCTTGTCACTCGAGAGGTACATTTTCGTCATGATGTTCGTTTTGATGAGTCTTTCACTCCGAAAGATTCTCCATCACAGGCCCCTTCCTCTCTTCTTCCCACTTCTTCCTCAGATGATGTTTTGCTTCCTGTAGATGATGATGATGTTCCTGATGATGGTATTGATCTTGTTGTTGACATTTCTCCATCTCCTCCACCTACACCCACAAGACCATTATGGGCTCGTACACTTCTTGAGGATGCTGGTTCTCTTGCAGGTGATCCCACAGCTACACGCTGCACTCGTTCCTGAACTTCAGGTATCAGTCTTTTGAGTCATGCAGTTTCTACTGATCCTTAGAAGTTTTCAGATGCTTCAGGTGTTCCGGAATGGGAAAGTGCTATGATTGAGGAGTATTCTTCTTTAGTAAAGAATCCTACTTGGGACATAGTTCCTCTTCCTAAGGGCTTTTCTCAGGTTGATCATAGTTTCTCAGATCTTGCTTTATTGGATGAGTATTTGGCAGGAATTTCAGATTTGTTTGTGGAGTCTCATCTTGCAAATTTGGAAGACATACTTGAGGGGATTTCTCTCCTCTTTGATGACAGTTCTAGCACGGCTGTTGATACATCTACATCTTCTTTGGAGATTGACATTGATGAGTTTTCTCTTTCACTTAATTTGTCACATTTCTTGGTTGTTTTTGATCATGATTATATGGTGGATTATTCATGTTTGGAGACTCCTACTCAGCCTTCAGAGATTTCTATTTGGAGACTTCCCTCCTCCTTCCTTCAGTTGGACATGGAGTGGCTTCTACATCATTCGGTGGACTTGTTTCTTCCTAAGGGGAGAGGTGTTGCTTGTAGGCATTGGATCATCTTTTATTTCCAGGCATACTTCATCGACATCGGAGCTTCTTCATTATGGGGGGGATATCATGTCTCTCTTTTCCTTTCTATGGGGGGATTCTTGATTTATATACATGATGTATGTAGTCCTTGGGGGGTGCTAGTGTGTCCTCCATGCATCATCTAGTTTTATTTTCTCTCTTTTGGAGAGGAGTTTTCTCCCATAGGGTTTTTCTCCTTTTCTCCGGTTGTGAGAGATTGCATTTCATTGCATTGTAGTTGTACATGGGTACCTAACATGGCCTTGTTGCCGGGACCCATTTTGCATAATAATCTCCCTAAGGTGCACTTAAGGGGGGGTGTTAGAGTAGGCTTAAGTTTTTACTTAGGCTAATATTATTTTTGCCGTTGAGGTAGTTGGGGTTGGTTGTTCCCGTACCTCATTTTCACCCGGCTATTTATATATGGGTTTGTACATTGTAGTATATCTCATGCCCAATGTATATTCTTCACTCCTGGTGTAATAGCTTCTCCTATGTGTTGCTTCTCTCATTCGTGAAGGTTTTTCTCTTGGCTTGCAGATGCTCCTGGATGCTTTGCTCTAACAGATATCCTCTCCAACCTTTGTTTATTTCACTTGGCGCTCACCTTCGATGGTGGGGACTTGGAAGTTGCATGGCATGTTAGCCTTGGCCTTGTGTTTTGCTTGTGTGGTTGTGGCTTTTGAATGGTCTTTTGTTGTGACAACAATGGTCCTCCCCATGCGATGGCTAGACTTGGTCCCCAAGTTGTTGCCTTATAACAATTTTTGGATTGCAGATACAAATTTGGGCTAATCATGAAACAATGCCTCCCAGAGACTATTGAGGGCATCGTGGGTACCCAAAGTAGGGTTGGCGAACCCAAAAGTGTGTTGGAAGTCTACCTTGAGTTGATCCCAAGAGGCAATTTCACGACCTAGTTCCTTGTGCTCATATCAAAATCTGCGTGAGACCACCTAGAATAACGACAAACAAATGGATTCGTAGGTGTGGGAGATAGTTGGAGATGAGAGGTCCTAAAGTCCTTTGCATGTGGCTATGTGGGAAGGTGTAGATGTGCCTCTAATGTAGCGAAATGACTAGCGGGTGCTAGCTTTGCTGAATTGGCATAGAATAGTGCAAAATGCAGCCTATTTTTTAATGGAAGATTGGTGCAATGCCCACCACCTAGTCGAGATATGTTGAAGTGTTAAGGGGATGGTGGTGAGGTGAGTAGATTCACCTGGAAAGACTTGTGCCATGGTTGTTCAATATTCGACGAGACTACTGGTCATGTTGAAGTATGGGGCGATTGTAATGATTTTGAAGAGTCGTTGCATGCGTGTGTTGGACTGAATTGGGCTAGTGTTGACATGGGACTTGTGTTGGAACCCATTTGGTTTTTTCTGTGTGCAATAGATGCTTGTTTGTGGCTTTTGGCTTGGAGGGTGCACACATGAAAATATTGTGGATGCTTGTGTAAGATTTCTTGTGACCTTGTAGTCACCCAACAACTGTTGTTTCAAACTTTCAATTGCATATCAGAGTCGGCCTTAGATGTGTTGGCCCAATGAAGAATGCCTTAAAAGCTAGGTTGGATATTATTAGTTGTGCTTGCTGTGATGCGATAGATATTCTCTAGGTCTTTCTCTTCAACATGGACCATCCTCACATAGGGGGATCTGTGAGCTCAGTCCAATGGGATTATCACTCGTTTATTCTCATTCTCAAAGTTCATTGTGTGCCATTGAAACTGCACATCATCCTTTGCTTGGAAATAGAAAGGCTTGCCCAAAAGCGTAGGATTCCCTTATATGTTTTCTATTTCAATGACCTCGAAATCTACCCAAGATATTACCCCTTCAATATCGATTTCTACATCTTGTAATAAGCCAAACAATCATTCTGTGGTATTTTTAGCCATGGGATGATGGGTATACTCTGGGTTGTCCCATGGCATTCCATGTAGTCTTGGTTTATATGTTTGTTGTATCCATACACAGTTTTCATTATCTACCCTATCCTCATTGCAAAATCTGAACGAACACCTATCTTTGTCACCTCGTAAACCATAGGATGCCAAATTTGCTAATCTTGTAGGAAACACAGATGAAAATTTCTCAGGTATCAAAGCTAAAAACGGTTGGAGGAAGCATTCATCAAACACATTAGGAACATTGTATCGAGGGATCAAGAAGTATATTTCAAAGAGAAGATCAGGCACTTATCCAAAAGCTCAAGACGCTTCAGAAGATCAGGAACACCATAAGTTTGTCATTTCCAAGGAGCGCTATAGGAATTCCCCAAGCGAGTTCAAAGCTCCAAAAGCACGTCAAGTGCAAACTAAGTACGCCTAAGTTGGTAATGTGCGACTAGCATCAAGAGAAAAGCACTCTAAATTGGACATATAGGCATGTCAGAAGGCAAAGTGATGTCAACTTTTCAAATCCAAAAGCAAAGAGGTACTTCAAAATTTAAAAGTGATGCGCCTAATATTAGGCACGCGCGCCTTATATCAGGCACGCCCGTCCACTTGGTAGCACGCTAAACACAAACCGTCTCTAAAGTCTTCAAAATGCGTAAGGGAGGCACGTCAAGTCCGGAACAAGCGCTTCATTCTCCTATGAAGCGCACCATTCTCCTATGGAGCACGCCATTCCCCATCGAAACATGCTTAATCTAAACACTTGTCTTTAAAAGCCCAAAGAAAAAAAGGGGAAGGGTGAAACGCTGAGCGCGCCAAAAGAGGAGTTCTGGCCTTGTTTAAAATTTTGCAAAGGACACACCTATCTAAAGGCGCACGCACCTGTCATAAAGCGTGTCCCATTCTCTACCTCTCCAAGATGCGTTCAGGTATTTTCAAGCGCACTTTAGGGCGTTTAAAGGACGGAGGGACAAAGCTGAAATAGGCACACCTACCATGAGGTGCGTCCTCTACGTGAAAGATGCGTCCGCCTCTAAGCAAAAGCAAATAAAACTTTCTTTAGGCTGACCTCTACCAAAACAGTAGTGTTCAAGGGAAAGATGGCGCGCTCATCAATAGGCGCGTGCCTCAATCTAGGCGCGCACAACTTCAATAGCCTGCGCCATCACACAGGAGCACCTATATTTTTAGTTTGTTTTCAAATAAATCTAAATATAAAAAAGCAAATTCTCTTGTTAGAGGCTGACTCCTTTGTGAAGAGATGCATCTTTTCCAACCTGTTTTGCATGCTATTTAAACCAAAACAACTTCAATTTGGATCCCAATTTCAAATTGCATGCTCAAGGCAAATAAAAGCACATCTATAATTAGAAGAAAGCAGATTAGAGAGAAGAAAAAAACAGCGCTCCTTATTTAAGGAGGTTTTACTCTTATTTTCACACAAACATCTTCTAAAAACTCAGAAATTTGGAGTTTGGAGAGCAGAAAATTGTCTTCTACAGCACTTAAAGGGCAGAATATTCCATTTTCAAGCACATAGAGGACAATTTGGATGCATTTTTGCAAGAAGGATATTGTTTTGTGCAGGCCCAGCATCATATGAGGCAGAATTGATGCAATTTTGAAGCATAAAGGAGGCAGGTTTGAAGATATTTTTGAAGAGGAATCATCATTTTGTGCAGGTTCAGCATTCTTGAAGGCAAAATCAGACCCAGGAGGTGAATTTTTCTTCATTTTTGTGCAGGTCCTGCATTGTTCTAGGTCAAAATCTTGACCAAAAAGCATCAATTTTTATGGTTTTGTGCTTATCCGGCACTTAGAAATCCATATAATTGATTCTTGCATCAATTTCCGAAGGCAAATTTGAAGGAAAAACTCAGAAATTTGACTTTTCAAGGCAAAAATATTCACTTTTCTTGAAATTTCTGAGTTTGGCAGCGATAAAAGAGGTCTGATTTTTCGGTGCAGCGAACAAAGAAAGGTCTGATTTTTCATCAAAGGGTGCGGGACAGTGATAAAGAAGTCTTCTACAAGCCAAAAAATCACAATGCAATTCTCTTGTAACACCATGGAGGCCAAATCGACACTCATCCACGAGTATCCGAAGGTTAGAGAGACAGATTTGTGTGAAGTTGCCCCTGAGGGTTTTGACTTGGATGCCATGATGAGAGCCGGTAGCACTACGGCTAAAAACCTAATTTATTCCACGCTTGTCCAAGCCGGCTTGTTTCCTATCTCAATTCAATGCCTAGAGTTCGTACTTGCTTGCATTAAGCATTACGACCTTGAGACACAGGAAATTCGAGTGGTTGATGGGCGAGTGTTGGGTAGCCTCAAGTTCGACGACATCGAGTTTGCCTTCTCTATTCTGCCATTTGAAGAGTCCCTTGATGTAGATCCCGAGGAGTGTGAAAGAGTATGGAATAATCATGTTGATAAATGTTAGAAACAGGTGGCGAAGTGGCTAAAAGAAAAGAGCACCACGCTTCCAAGGAACGTAGGCCGTGGCGAGTTCAAGGACGAATATGCGATTATGATCACATTGCTGAATCGCATCACATGGCAAGCCGAGGCACGAAGTTTCAGGACATGGATGTTCTATATCATCAACAACGTGAGCAATGGTAGTGAAAATTACGATTGGGCCTCCCTCATCAGTAATTACATGCACAGGCGAATCGTGGAGTTTCCTCAAACTCGCGAATTCAGGATGACCTCTTTCTTGGTCTATATGGTGGCGAGGCATGGTAATTTCATAGGATTGAACTTCATTGGCTCCTTGCAGAATACCAAGATATACAGGCACTTTTTGCAGCTGGAATTTTCAGAGTCACAAAGGCACTTCCGCAGGGTCAACGATGCATTCCTAATGCTTACGGTGCGTGACTTAGAAAACCAAATGCATGTGCACATTTCTGAGGAGGCGAGGGCCGTTATATCGGTTTGGGCAGATTGGTTCATATAGTTTCCTACTTTTTCATACATCCGAGTATATGGTTTTGCATCATACCCATACATGCTTCCCAAGTACCCTTCCGATGAGGTGGTGTTTATGGAGTACCTTCGCCAAAGCTCCGAGGTTCACACTTTGCTGCACAGTCTGCATAAGCATGGAGTTGGTTTCCCTATCCAACTCGGCATCTACAAATGCAAATTTGCCGCAGATGCCAAGTCTATTGGAGAAGAAATGTCAAAGTTCAATTTCAAGACATTTAAGGAGAAGCGCACCTATGATCCGAAGGAGGTGATGAGATCCAGAGTTGGTGGCAAGTTCAATAGAAGACTATTGGGCCAACTGCAAAGATGAGTTTGAGGTTCGCCGAAGGGACTACAGTCGCTTCACATTGGATCAAATTGCAGCATTCCTGAATGACGACGTGAAGGGCTTGATAGATGAGGATGATGATGTTCTTTCTCCTAAGTTCACTAAGGAGAAGATCGATCAGCAACCATTGCCACAGATTGATTGGTCCATGAAGGAGTCAGTTTCCATCCAGGAGAGAACGTGCATGGTTGTGAAATGCCGTATTGCATTCTTAAATGCAAGGAGGGAAAAGAGGGTCAAACTTTCAAAGTTAGGAAGTATAAGGCCCCAGCCATAGAGCCGCCATCGTCATCTCGTTTGATAACGCGGATGAAGTCCAAAGTGGTGAGTGAGAAAGATAAGGGAGTTAATGTTCCTGTGAAAGAGCCCTTGAGGGTGATCCAGAGAGCTAGGACTCAAACCACATCGTCGATTCATCAACAATCCAATGCGATTAATCTATCTTCTATAGAGCCTTCTTCCGAAGATTCTCCATCACCACCTATAGAACCAAGACCCCCATAGTCTCCGATACTTAACACTTCTACACCATTTGACTCATCAGGAGTTGAGGAGATAGAGGTTGAGCCAAAAGTGGAGCCAGATAAGGCTCCTCCCACTTGGTTACATAGAGTCATTGGAGAGAAGAGGAAGAGGCCCTCTTACCAGCGAGATTTTGGGACTTTTGATAGTGCATTCAAAGAGCCTGCAACAAAGAAGTTGAAGAAACAATCAAGGCTAATGAGGACTCTTGAAGGAGAGATGATCTTGGAGACTGCTATTCCCCCATAGGATAAGACCATGGTAGATGTAGAGCATGATGACTTTCAGATTGTCAAGGCAAATTTGTGGAGGAGCACATGGCATGCTGCGGTTAATATGTTAGAGGTTGTGGCTGGCAATTTGAAGGAGAGAGTGTTGAAGGATGGTGAGGACAAGGCTGCCCTCAAGGTGGAAGTGAAACAACTACGACAATATATCTCTCAGCTATTGCATACCTCTACGCAACCATCTCTTCTTTTGCCGCAGGTGTTGGAGTCATCAGATGATCAAAGACAGTTAAATTAGCTGGTTGTCTACGAAAAGCATACGAAGGACTGGATCGAGGACTTCATCGTCAAAGGTACCAATACCCTTGCCAAGTTGTTTGGGGCAGTGGCAAATTCCAAGGATGTTATTCTTGGGATTGATAGTTTGGCAGAGTGCATGATTGAGATGGCGCCTATATATGACAGGATTTTGGTGAAGTTGCAGACTCTTGGGATGAGGCCATTGACAACAGAACAAAGGTCTAAGGTCTTTTCATGGACTGAACAATACTCTTTTGTGATAGAGACTTCTAAGGACATAGCCTCAGTTCTGGCTCTTTGGAAGGAAAAGCTTCTGGGAGTGGAGAAATTTGTGATAGACTTCATCCAACATATTCCTTGTAGGTACTTTACGGAAGATGGTGTAAATTGTCTCTTACATGATTTGCAAAATGATATCCAGCAGTTGATCCGAGAGAGGTTTTGTGGAGATCCTCGAGTAGAGAAAATGTATCTTTTGGCTGAAATCACTGTGAAGTTTTGACAAGGCAAAAAAATAATATCTTGATCTCGTGAAGATTGTTGAGGAGGCGAACATCATATTGCAGCGGAAGACCATTCATTTGGTTTCCATCGTCATCTCAGAAGATGATAAGGTTGAAGAATTCGAGCAAAATCTCAATTCTCAGACTTAGCCATTTTTCCAGTGTTTTCAGAAGGAGTTATTTTGAGCAGGAGAGATTTCCAAAGGAGATCTATTTTGAGAACTGATCGTGCATTCCAAAGTTATATTTATTTTTAGATCTTTTAGGAAATCATGCAAATGTGGAACTTATTGTAATAACATGCAATTTCAGTTAAGTGAATTGCATGAGACATTTCTTTTATATTTTTATTATGCAAATAAGCTTGCATGCTTACATGCAGCTTTAGGTTTAGGTTGAAGAGTATTAGTTCAACTCTTCTTTTTCCTTTCATGCAATTCTTGTTTTAGGGTATAAATAAGTGTCTTCTACACACTTATTTTCTAATGGTAAATGCTCAAGCTTTTTTATGCTCTCAATTACTGTTCAACCTGTGTTGCGTAATCAATTGCTTTAAGGATAGATATATGTTTTGATTTTAGCAAGCTTTGTATTGTTAAGGTTGGAAGCGAATGTTTATGATTTTATGCATAATCATTTGTGTTTGATCTTTCATTGTTGTTCATGTTTTCTTTCAAATCAACTCGCTTGTGTTCATTTGCTTTCTTTAATCTCTGGTTTTAATTGGAGAAAGTAAAAGTTGTGTTTTTAGATTAAGTTATTCTTCTGCCCTACTCGAAAAACTTCTTGTTGGTTGCAGAAGAGCTGAATTGCCTTGTGCTTGTACCTCTGAGAAAATGAAAAGATAGGTTCTTAGTCATTATCTTTTATATTTCTTGTCTGAGGGAGCTTCCCCTCCTAATTCGAAGAACAGTTCTACTGTACATGCTGTTGCGTTTTGTGTTGCACTGAAACGTTAACGAGCTTGTGAATCCCATTTATATTTGCACATGGTGCAAACTTTGAAGTATTCCAATCTTTCCAAGTATTTACTGTTTGTCTAACAGTTTACCCTTAAAATAAGAGCCCCTTTTGTGAAAATCTCTTCCCCACCAAGTTTGAGGTCCACCCAATTGACACCTTAATGAGTGGAAAGCCACGATAGGCTTTGCAGATTACGAAGTTCCTCATGGTGCTAGATAAATTATTTTCAAGATAGCAGAACCATTTAGATTAGACAATTTGGCTCATCTAAGATAAAAACAGGTCAAAAAAGTCTTTGATATCTACTTTGTGAGGGAATTTTTTTTCTTTTCCCAGCAAGAATATGTTAGGGGGCTTCTGATTTTACTGCTTCAACCATCCATTTCCTTGCCAGTGTTGCTCGTTAGGCTCTAATGTCATTAATATATATTGCCAAGCATTCCCCTTTTTTTGGGCAGAATATAATATTTGAAACTGCAAAATTTCAAGGAAAATCAAAGGGATTCATTTCAAGGAGGGCCAGTGAAAAATCAAAAGCTAATCATCATTGGCAAGGACATCAAATTGGCTTCCACATATTGTTATATGTTTAATTCAACTTGATAAAAAGAATTTCATTCCTGCAGAAGCCATCACAAAGCTACATTAACACACACACACACACACACAAATGCGTGCAAGCGTGTGTGAAGGTTGGGAGCTTTAAAAAACATGCCTGGAGGGGCTGCACTGAAAACATAGACTATCTTTGTCTTAACCAGGTTTGAGGGTAATGTACTCTGACAAAGTTGACAAGACATGCACGTGGCTTCATCATGTTTTTGTACTCATGTAACTGGAATGGAACCCTGGTGGAAACTTGACACTTTATTGATCTTACTTATGAACCAAGGCCTATTGGCACCATTCTATCTTATTTAATCTTGAACAATCCTTTTATGCTATTAACCTCGGTTTCTGCATCTCTAAAATAAAAAATGACTTGTACTTGTATGTTCTTAGTTTATCAAATTGAGGTTAGCATTATAAATTACTGGACTAATACATTTTTAAGTTGCAGTGGATACAGTGGCCAGGATTGTTTGTAGGTTTTTTGTTAAAATTTTAGTTTATGAAAATACTTTCCATAATGGAGCTTCTCTCTGAAAATATAAGAGAATGCTTAACCTTCTTTTCTTCTTTCAGGTGATTGTAAAAGATGCTCATACAAACTTAGGGAGGCTTGCAAGAGTCCTTGTTTTGGATCCTCCAGATCGAAGTTCTGTAGATTTCAACCAATCACAGAAATTGTTATTTTCTCACTTACCCTGCTCGAAGCATATGAAAGGCCTTTTGTCTGCTTACTGTTTTCCTCGAGAAAGAAGTTTGGGCATCGATCCACATATGGCATATCTCTCACCTCAGCTGGCCTTTAATATTGGCCTGCATTTAGCATGCCTGAAAGTCCTCATAGGTGGTGGTCAAGATTCGTTTGCTTCTCTGTTTCTCAATTGTGCTTCTGCTGAAAATAAGTATCTCAAGACAACTGCGGTAGTGGATATTATTCCTTCTACTGATCTTCAGCACTTGCAATGTTCATTTCCCAAAGAGAAAGTGCTTGGAAACCAAAACTGTGGTTTTGAGTATTGTAAACCTGATTTGCCTAGATATGCATCACACTTGAGGATATCCTTTGTCAAAATACCTTCCAGCAGAATCTTTGATAATTTAAGAAGTGGCCATCCACTAGAAGTAGAAGAACGGCAAGAAATGATAGATGCTGCTTTACACTGCTATTTCAAAGTTGACAGGCTTCTTGCAAGGGGAGATATATTCTCCATACAGCTTGATTGGAACTGTAGATCTGAGATCTGCAGTAATTGCAACAGCAAGACAAGATCACTTTCTTCTGACAATGTGATCTACTTTAAGGTATTTTTCATTTTTCATAATTTGTTTGGAAATGAGGAGCATTAACAATCTTAGACTGGAGGAAAATTAATTGAAGTGGTGTTTTCCAGTTTTGGGAATAGCATTTTTCAGTTTTGTTTCTTATATCAGTCATCAGATATCTGAAATATTTCTGTCCGCTGGTCTTATTGTTAGGTCATGGCTATGGAGCCTAATGAAGCAATTCTCCGTGTCAATTGCAATCAAACTGCACTTGTACTTGGTGGCAGTGTACCTTCCCTCTTGCCTCCTGCTTTCCTGGCTACTTGTAGTGTAGACTGCACACCTTTACAAGAGGATATAGCTCAACAGTTGGCATTTTTGCTTGCACCTTGCATGTATCCATCAGCATTTTCTTTCAAATTTAAGACCACAGTACTTTTGGATGGCCCGGCAGGTAACCTTTTTTTTTCCATGAATTGATTTAATAGTATATCTTCTAGTTTGTGGATTATTTCCTTTTCTTAAAACAGTGCTTTCTAGCAAGCAATGTTACATGGATTTTGTTCCTTGAGTAGAACAACTAAATGGAGCAAACGGGAGATAGCTCTAATTAAAGAGTGATAGTATACTGGAAGGAATTTCTTGTGAAATTATGTTAATCATACTTGCTTTTATAGAACTTTTATCTAGGCACCACCATAGTTGCCTATTTTGCTCTGATGTTATTTATTAAAGTTCATTATTTTGCCCTAATGTTGCCTATTTTGCCTTGATGTTATTTTTGCTAGCTTGGGTTCTTGTGATTGGACTCAGGTTGAGAGGGTTTAGACAATTATGCTTCAGCATATTATCTAGTGCAAACAGGCGTTCCTAAGACTATTGTCTACTATCTAGGTTGAATCTGCTGCCCAAACCCTTTGTTTCGAGACTATCTTCAGACTCGCATGGTTTATACACTGGTTGAGATCCATGGGCAGTTCTCCTTTGTCTCCTGGGAGATATACTCTCTTGGTGCTATGTTCCTTGGAAGAGATTGCCTTTTTGGGCCACCCTAGGCATCAACATTGTTGGTTCTCTGAGGTCTATCTATTCTTCCAGTTTATTGGCATTTCTTTGGAAGTGGAACAACTCCCTCCCTTCAGGTTCTCTTTATGTGCTCCTCATCTACTCCTTTCAGGCAAAGAGATGCTTAATCGATTCATTAGAGAGGAACAGTTAGCGTCAGTACATCCAAGTTACTTGGACAGCCCCTCTGACTTCTCTTAGCCCCAAACTAGCTTTTTATGGTGAGCATTTCTTATAGGTTGTTGATGGTGTCATTGTTTGGCCCACCTATTTTTAGCATCATCAGTGTCATAGTTTAAATCACCATATTACTATATCAACAGTGGCCAAAAATCTGAATAAGATTACCAAAACAGAACCACCATGGAGTGCGTAAACACTTTCTTATCACCATTACCAGGTTTTTAACATTGCTCTTTAAACTGTTCAGGTTTCATTGTTTAGAAACAAAGAAATCACTTACCCTTTAAAATCCTTATCACACTGAAATGCCCCGTTACATTATCTATTTCAATGGAAGAGAAAAGTTATAGAAAACAACAATTTTAACAAGTAGTCACTAGACCATGCTTTCACTATGTCATGATCAATCAATGGCTACATTCAATCCCATGTTCAGAATAGGACTATATTACCACCATACAGGCACATTTGCATCAAACATTACTAAGACCTGAAACATACAACAAAAGAAAATGGTCTGATAACCCACATAATATTGTGTACCCATCTGAACAGAAGATTAATATAACAGTCATCCATTGTTGGGAGTAGTAAAATACCCCAAAATCATCTTTATATCAAAATCTGTATTTAACTTCAAGCTGGAACATAATATTCCAAAATTTTAAACCATGAGCTTGCAGCCTGCAGGTAGCCAAAAATTTAAAGTCATGATTCAAACCTTAGAAAGTGTAAGACAGGACACAATCCAAGTTCACAGAATCTTCTTCAAGGAGTTTACCTAACAAAGACATAATACAAGAATACAGTCTGCTTTGAAATCCATTTAACAGACCTCTTTTAAATATTCCAAGCTGAAAGGGCAAAACAATGAAGCTGCGGGTTAAGTATGCAATACAAATGAATGAGTGGTCTTCTGCACATAGACTCAAGCATGCCATGCCTATTACTTGCAACATCAATATATTTATTTTCTAAACTCTGGCATGTCCTCATTAGCTATAGGCAATGGTGGAAACTGTGTGTGTACCGGCTCTCCAAGATAAAACAAGAGTTACATCTCCTGCTAGATTGAGGGTATGACACTTGTAGAGGTTAAACAAAATGACAAAATTGAAAAAGCTTGTCATTATGCTCAAAAGTAAAGGCATTCATAGAATTTAGGCAACTAATATCTTCAAACAAGCTCCGAGGCTTAATAATCTTGCAACAAAGCCTATTAAAACCTCTTTATTGTGACCAAAATAGGAGCAGTTTGTGCTTTAAACTGAATAATAAAACTTCGAACAGTCAAATAGATCAGCAAACTATGCTCTTCATGCCATCAGAAGGCAATCGTATGGTTGAGCTCAATAGTCAAAAACCAATGGAAAACTTACAGAATTTGGACCTTTCCTCCATTACCTTTAAACCAAAATGAAGGAGCTTTACTTGAAATATTCTCATCATTCGAGCAACTGAACACCTTAAGAGCTTCAACAAAAACAGCTTTCAAATGCATGAAATTTCTTCATAGATTCAGCAGGGCTTTTCTGCCTGCAGGTAACAAAAATAAAGAAAAATGAAAGAACAAAACTCTGGCTTAAGATTTCGCTAGCTTCTCGGAGAAGCCTTCCAAATTGCAAGGCCAATAAACGCCTTCATCACCTCTAATACTTCACCAACAACCAATAGTCAAAGACTCTTGCCAAGTCATTACCAAATAAAATACTTACATGATGCTGGGCATGAATATTTAGCTGAAGAACACTGCCAGATAAGTGTTAAAACAGTCCAATTTGCATGCTGATTTGGCTCTAATCCAATGTGGCAAGGTGCAGATGTAGTAGTGGGCAAGTGGCTTTGGGCAGTAAAAACAATGTTAAAAACCGAAAGATAATAACACCCTGCACATTGTTAACATGTATTGGTGTTTACTAAATGGCTCAATACTTCCAAACGTGAAATGTGCTGTTTTAAACCATAGAGCTTGGCATGTATGTACACTATCCCATGCAATATATTTGACAAGAGATTTGGACCATCTGAGGGGTTTGAATTATACGTCCTTCCTTGGAAAGACAAACTTATCCTTAAATGATCGCAAAAAGATTTCAAAAATACCAGTTCAGTGGTGTGTGAATCATTGTCATGATATCAAAAAGTCGTTGAAATTCATGGAACAAGAAAAATAACTACAGAGCAATGAAAAGCACAATGCCAACTTTCTTCAGAATGTTGTTAGATAATTTTTGGAATCAAACCAAATCTGCAGCATTAATTCATTTAACCATATTCCCAAACTGAAAAGCTGATCAGAAATCATTGGAATTCATATTAAGCCTGACTTGATATCGTTCAAACTTCACGAACGTATCTATTTCATAGTCATTACAATCAAGAACAATAGGCACCTCAAAGCATTTCAAATACAAGCAACCGAAGCAATCCAAGAAGATAAACATTAGACACTTAAACACCTGGACAAAGTATAGAATAGAATTAGCCCCGGCTGAGATGCATATTTAGAACTTTAAGGATCAAGAGACAGGACTACTGAAAAAGGACAGGTACAAATTTTGGCAATAACAGATTGGGGATCCCCGGCATCCCGGCTCTCATCCTAGTGGTTGTGTCTCTAGAGTCTATATCAACTCAGTGTGAGGTGCCCTCTTGCACATTTGTTCCATGGTGTAGATATCAATGGCAGGTTTAATTATGAGCTTTTCCCCCACTACCTGTAGTTCTTTGGCCATGAATGTTGGGGGGGTTCTATGTGACATTGGCTACCTCCTAGGGTTGTCAAGCTTGGCCCCCTCAGCTTTAGATTCTCCTTGATGAGCATTCTTAGACTCTTCATTGATACTCCCACTGTGATTCATGGCATGGTTGTTGGCTCCTCCGATGTGTCTTGGAACATAGACACTTGAGGTCAGTTGCTCACCTGGATGGTCTTTTTTGTTTGTTACATCGCGGGGTCTTCTCCCTTCTGCCTTCTTATTGTACTAGCTCGGGGGTTTACCTTTTTTTAGGTTATCCCCCTTTTGTGTTTGATTTCTCTCTAGGGCCTCCTTTTCTTGCCATAGTCGTTTGCTATTGTACCTAATATATGTTCTAATCCCATTGATCTATTTTTGGTCATTCGTGGACATTAATATATTTTCTTTCTTTCATAGCCTTAACAGTCGTTAAGAGAAAATGCACATAACATATATATGTGTATATTGGTTAGGAGATATATATACTTGAAGTTAGACTGTCTGAGGAGTGGCTATGTAAGCACATAGTTTTTGTTTTGGTTGGTTGTTGCAGGCTGTGGAAAACGCACCATCATTAGACAGGTTGCAAAGGCCTTGGGTCTACATGTTGTTGAATACAATTGCCATGATCTTTTGGGAGCTTCGGACCGAAAGACATCTGTTGCTTTAGGACAAGCTTTTAATACTGCTCAAGGGTAATCTTTATTATCCTTTTATTTTGGAGTACTGCCTTTGAAGAAATATTTGGTTTAGATCTGGGAAAATCTTGCCTTCTGAGGCATTATGCAGCCACTTACTATGTCAGAATTTGTTATGTAAAAAATATTAATTTCTGGTAACCAGCTATAGGGAGGATTTATGCTCCTTTAATATAATGATGCTCAATGTATTTTTATTTTTAGTTGATTTTCAAAAAAATTGGAATCCATCTTTAATGAAAAATTGAAAATAGATTATAAGTTGAACTTTTATTGAAAGGAAATATCCATTTTCCAGAACAAATACTCTTTGTGGACATCTCCTTACCATGCCAGTGTTTACTTGGTGTTAGATCATTGTGACTACCCAGACCTTGTTAGGCTAATAGTATAGCAAATGCTGGTTCAAACATGTGGATTGTTTTTTTTCAAATCTCTTCCAAATCCAAAACTGTAAATTTCTTTTTTATTTGCATATTTATATCTACTCTTGTAAGCACTAAAGCATAAAGTATATATGATTAGGATTTGCATGGAATAGGCTTATGTGTGTTGCATCCAATTTCTTATGACTAAGTGGCATTTGAATAGGTATGCACCTGTAATTCTTCTATTGCGCCATTTCAATGTCTTAGCAACATCCGCAAGTGGAAATTCATTATCTGATCAGACTGGATCTGCTTCTCAAATTGCTTCTGTTCTTCGCCAATTTACTGAGGCCCATCTGAGTAAGAAAGAGGATAATGTTGATGCGGTTGAAATGAAGGATAATCTTGTAAGGTTTCTTAAACATATACAACTGAGCTGTTCTGGTTTGTTTTTCAGTCTCAATTTGCTGCTTATATGTAGACATTCTTTTAATCTAATGTGTACCTTAAAATACTGAATTTGTGATTTACTTTAATGCAGAATCCACCTAAAACTTGGGGAATAAAAAGAGGTCTAACATTTTTAGTAGCAGCTGCTGACGGTACTGAAAATATTACACCCTCCATCAGGCGTTGCTTCAGCCATGAAATAAGTATAGGTGCTCCTACTGAGGCCCAACGGATCAAATTGCTCTCTCAGTCTATTCATGGTGCAGCAAGTGGTCATGATAATGTGAGATCAAAAAGTGTTTATCCTTTCTTTTTCATTTCTTCTGTATATTTAATGGCTTCTCATTTTCCAGAAGTTATGACATTATCATAAAGTTTGTTGTTTGCAGGATAATTTTGATCTGTTTTTGAAGGACATTGCTGGACAGACATCGGGATTCATGCCTAGGGACATTCGAGCTATAATTGCTGATGCAGGAGCAAGCTTGGTGTCCAGAATTGAGAAGAGCAAGAAAAATGAATTGATTGAATTTAGTCAAAGCCTTGATGTGCAATTATCTGAAGTAGAGAACAGAAATGAGTTTTCAAATGCCGAAGAACAATTCTTGTGTAAGCAGGATTTGGAACAAGCATTTGACCGAATAAAAAAGAGAACTGCATCAGCTTTGGGGACACCAAAAGTAAGAAGACAACTCAATAATTCTGAATATCTTCCTTTCTTTACTCCTTTCATATTTAATGTGAATAATGTGAAAGCAAATGGATATTCAGATTGATCATTGCATGAACAAAGAGTCTCACATATAGAATTGTTAATTATAATATCTGCAAGAAATTTAACATTGAGAAATTCTTTGTTGAATTTGGACTATATATGCTGTCATACTCTTGCAATAACTGCTAAGTCTGTTCATGCTTTTCGCAGGTGCCGAATGTAAAGTGGGAAGATGTTGGTGGACTTGAGGATGTGAAGAAGGCAATTCTTGACACGGTTCAGGTAATTGTAATTTAATCCCTTTGGCATTTATTCATTCCGTGTTGATAAGAAAGTCTATGCTGGAGTCAAATATAGGACAAAATTAACTACATTTCTACAACCTCTTATTATCTGGGACAGTTCTTGATATCTGTGCTCAGGAAGGTATGCTAGAATCAATTCTATAAAAGAGAAGAGGGGCAAATTATTAAAATTTTGAAAAAGAACTTTAAAATGTGAAGTGAAAGAGTATGCTCATGATGATTTGGGACTTGGCAATAGCATGAAATTTTGTGCACATTTTCAGCACCATATTATAGGAAATGGCATGAGCAAAGCATTTTATTAACTATTATTACTAGACTTGGACTTGGCACAGACTTGACAGGCTGATTTTTGACTTGGACTTTGACTTGGCACTTATACTCAGCAAATTGAAATACCCATGAAATACAGAGATTTTAAGGATCTAAAGCTCTTACTATGCATCTTTCATTAAATCAGCTTTAAAGACATAATAAACTAATCAATTAGAAGCTACTTGGATCACATACACAAGTAAACATTGATCAAATGAGTACAAAATCGAATTTGAGCTGATGGAAAAAATATTTTTGATATATAAATATTCTGAGTTCTCAAGTGTTGTAGGTGTACAAAACTCATGGATTATGATATCCATGGCATCAGAAACATAAATCAGAAGTACAACTATGGTTAAGAGGAGCTTGGATCAGGCCCAACTTTTGTAGCTGTATGGTGGGTCCCATGTTTGTGTTTGAGATAGGTTCTTCGTGTTGATGCAACCATGATATCTGAATGTGTGTAAGTGACATCAACCATCAAGGGATATGCTCGTGTTTTCTTCTTCTCTTCCATGGCTATTGCCTTTGTTTTAGGATCAATCTGTTTTATGTATATGATCTGATTAACACCATCCCATCTTCGGATGGATGTATAATGGGCTGCAGAACAATAAGTTGGAGCATCAGATTGAAGGTGGCTGAGAAAGCAGCTCTTCATTAGAAACATATTCACTAGACGGGGGGCCCCGCTCCCCCTCCTCCATATAGTTATTTAGTTCCAGGGCAGAATGATGAAATGAGCGTTATTCAGATGAATGGGTTCTATTACTGTATGGCTGAACAGGGAATAGATAGAGGTTCGGAGCAAGGCGAGTAAACCCTATCTGATGTCGTACCACAATAATAGAAAAGAGGGCAATCCGGGTCTATTCTCAAATGAAGACAGAATATCATTGTCAGTGATCCGATTTGATTGTTGATCAACCTCCTTTAATGTGATGGGCGATAAATCAGAGCCTAGGATTTGTTTGTGATAGAAGAGAAGGTTGTAAGAACATAGAGAAGATTTATTGAGATTGTCAGGCAAAGAGCAAAGCATATTATTGGTAGAAGAAATATATATGTAGTTGTCAGTTAATTGTTTAACTGACCATTCAACCACCTATCAATAAACAATAATAATATTAACTATTATTATTGTTTATAATCTATAATGATGTAATATTAAATTATTCTAACAAGACCTCCTTATTACATTATTTTCTCAAGAGCACTAGGCAAGAAGTGTTGAAAAGCTTCGAACTTCATAGCTGCAAGCAATTTGGTGAAAATGTCAGCACGTTGCTCCTGAGTAGAACAAAACTGGACTTGTATATTTTGTTGTTGAAAATGTTCATGGATGTAGTGTCACTGAACCTCAATGCATTTTGTGTGCTCATGAAAGACCAAATTGCGAACAAGTTTGAACACACCTTGATTGTCATAGAACAGAACTGTAGGTTGTGTTTCAGGTATGCCCATTCCTATCAGTATGCAACATAACAATATCACTTCACAAATAGCTCCACTTGTGGTTTGATATTCTGGTTCAGTGGAAGATCGAGCAACAATGGTTTGCTTCTTATTTCCCCATGATATTGGACTAGATCCCAAAAAGAATACAAATCCTGAAGTGGACTTCTTGTCATCTAGAGAACCTGCATAGTGCACATCCGTGTATCTAGTCAAGAAAAAATGATCATTCTACTTGTATTCTAGGACATTATCTATTGTACCATGGATGCACCTCAACACTTACTTTGCTGCTTTCTAGTGATACACCTTTGGTTCCTGTATGAACCTTGAAAGATAGCATACAATAGTTGATATCTGGTTTGGTGTATATCAGGCAAATTAGATTCCCAATCAATTAGTGATAAAGAGTTGCATTCACTTGAAATGACACATCATTCCTTGATAGTTGCAAACCTATCTCCATTGGTGTTGACATAGGATTGTAGTCTACCATTTTGAACTTCTTGAGCAATGTCTTGGCATACTTCATTTGTATGATTTTTTGATTGCCACACTTCGAGTACAAGACAATAATGCAAAAGCTTGAGTCTGTCACGTCGAACAACCTTTTGAGATCATTCTTTGTTGCTTCAATCCTCTAAGAACTACACGTGATGACCAGATCGTCGACATATAACAATCCATATAACAATTTCTCTATTATGGAACAAGAAAAAAAAGATTTATATTTATTTTTTTCCCCTCTTTTTGTTTCTCATTCCATGAATTGAAAATAGAAAAAAGCAACAAATGTAGAAGGCATACCAAATGAAAAAAGAAAATAAAATGAAAAGATTCAAAATACTTCTTCAAATTAGATGTAATGGATGGTTGTCTGCTCCAAATTGATGGTGGGCTCCTCCAAATGCATTGTAGGCTCCTTTAGATGCACTGTGTGCTGCTAGAGACCTGCTCAAGTTCAATTCAATCAATGTTTGCTACCAATATGCTCGTGAGTTTTTGCTTCAATGGATTGTATTTTTGCTTCAATGCTCTTTTTTTCTCCTTGATTGTACTTGTGAATAAAATGAATGATATATTGAAGTGTTTTAGGTTTTAGTTTTATTTATTTTTTCTTGTTTTTCCATTATACTTTGCTGGCTGAGTCTTACTAGTGGGATTCGTAACAACAAATGTAGAAGACATACCAAATGAAAAAATAAAATAAAAAGAAAGGATTTAACATACCTCTTCAAATTAGATGTAATGGATGGTGGGCTGCTCCAAATCGAGGTGGGCTACTCCAAATGCATTGTAGGCTCCTTCGGATGCACTGTGTGCTGCTAGAAATCTGCTCAAGTTCAATTCAATCAATGTTTTCTGCCAATATGCTTGCTAGTTTTTGCTTCAATGGATTTTTTTTTCGCTTCAATGCTCTTTTTTTCTCCTTGATTGTACTTGTGAATGAGAATGGTATATTGAAGTGTTTTAGGTTTTTTAGTTTTTAATTTTTTTTTCTTGTTTGTCCATTTTACTTTGCTGGCCAAGTCTTACTAGTGGGATTGGTTAAGTCCTATGAGTCTACTAGACTCACTAGGACTCAGGTTCAAGTCCCTGGGCTTCTTTTAGACATGCTGCCTTGGTCTTTGAGTTTGCTGAGTACCCAACAAGTCTTGTGTCATTGTTATTAACATTTCAAATCTTTTGTCATTTTTGTTATTGACATTTCTTGCATTAAACCTGTTCTCAGTTTTAGAATCACATTTGGCTGATGGTAGAACTATAAACATAAGGTTTCTTATTTTTATAATCCATGAGTATGAGTGAATTATTTCTAGAAATAACTGTGTATGTTTTATTTGCATCAATGTTTTGGATCACACTCCATGGTCCATCATCGGGATGAGAGAAGAAAGATGGGTGGATTGCAGATTAAGCACAATAAAAAGACTATGTGATGGTCAAATTTTCAATATAAGCAAGATTCTACATAAATATCCTGCATAAATCATAAAAAAGCTTTTGTTGTTCCTTTGATCCTTGACTAGCAAAGTGCCAGGGTGGGACAAGCTATCAAATTTTAAGTGATTTAGCTATTAATGCAGATAGAACACATTATGACCACAAACTTTTCTGTTATCAATGGTTAGTTTCTGGGATTGCTGTATGATGGTTTTTAGTCCCATTTTTTTTCTGTTATTACTCGTATTGTGTCAAAGAGCTTGCAGAACATGAATGAGCCCCAAATGAAAAATTTGACTTCATTGAATGACGAATCATCATGCCTTTGCAGATTTTTAGTGGTTAATGAATTATCATTGTTACAGATTGGAAGTAGTAGGTACAATAGATTTTGAGTTCCTTTGATTATAGTTCTCAGTAAAAGCTTTAGTTAATTTGACTTGCTCTGTTTGTCAATATGAGGAACTAATATTCCTCTTTGCATTGTATCTATAGTTACCTCTTATGCATAAGGAACTCTTTTCATCTGGGATACGTCAACGTTCAGGCGTACTTCTATATGGGCCTCCTGGTACAGGCAAGGTAAGGGGTGGATGGAGTTGATTGTGCCTTGAGTCTTAGAATCAAAACATTTTGCAATAGCTTGAGTTTGTGTATTCTTTTGGTGCATCAGACATTATTGGCAAAAGCAGTGGCAACTGAATGTTCCCTAAATTTCCTTAGCGTGAAAGGACCTGAGCTGATAAACATGTATATAGGAGAATCAGAAAAGAATGTCCGAGATATTTTTCAAAAGGTAGAACAACAAATAATTGGTTTTTGTCCTGAAAGTGAACAAGATAGCTGTTCTTAAGATCGAGGCATTGAACTGGATCATATAAACTAATTTAGGATATTCTAACATGTTTATGACCAGGCAAGAGCTGCAAGGCCATGCATAATTTTCTTTGATGAACTTGATGCTCTTGCTCCTGCTCGGGGGGCATCTGGGGATTCAGGCGGAGTCATGGACAGAGTAGTATCTCAGGTATAATTACTAGATGCTATCTTTAATATATGACCTCTAGATTTCAAATTGTATTTAGGCACATTCTACGAACATACAAATTAGGACAATTTTATCAACTACAGGGTTTCAAACTTCTATAAATGTATATGATTGTAATGCTTCTGATTGTATTGTGAACCATATGTTTTTCTTCCACAGATGCTTGCTGAAATAGATGGTCTAAATGAAACAACTCAGGTATCCTTTGGAAGACTCTTTATTTTATGGTTATATTATCAAATTTAGAGTTTGGTGACGTGCATTTATAGTCCATGCAGTTAATATTTCTACAAGTGAAGATCCACTAAACTGTCTTTCTTTATTCAGGACTTGTTTATTATAGGGGCTAGTAATCGCCCTGATCTTATTGATCCTGCCCTTTTACGGCCTGGTAGGTTTGACAAATTACTGTATGTAGGTATCAGCTCAGACTCATCTTTTAGAGAACGGTAAGTTCAAAGGGATTTTCTTTTTTCCATTATTGTTCTTCAGAAAGATTGACAATTTTTTTTGATCATTGAAAATGTCTTTATGCTTAGGGTACTTGGAGCATTGACCCGAAAGTTCAGACTTCATGAGAATGTATCATTGTCAGCAATAGCGGAAAGGTGTCCCCCAAATTTTACTGGTGCCGATATGTATGCTTTATGTGCGGATGCTTGGCTTCAAGCGGTGAAGCGCAATGTATGTCTTACATTTATGTTTTCTCATTATTCAAGGACCTTAACTTTATACTATAGAAGCAATGACAAATTTGAAATAATTTATATATCAAAACAGAAAATATCAAAATTTAATCATTTCACTTATGGAGAGGAAGCTTTGATTCTTTCTTCTGTTTTATGCCACGGCAGGTCGCAGGTAAAATGTCAGACACTGTAGATGTTGGTGAAAAACATGATTCAGTTATTGTGGAGCATGGAGATTTCATGAAGGTCTAAATTCTTTCATTTCCTTATTCTTTCATATAAAGAGGTCATCTTGTTATCTTTATGATATGATTATATCCAACTATTTTATGTGTACCACCGAAAGTGATTTCAAAAGTTACATCATATTTATATGAATGTTTAGACCTGTGCGCTACATCCACAACACTGGAAACTGAATTTTTAAGCATTTGTTCGGTATATTTACAATAGTAGTGTCCTCAATTAGTATGTTCTAACTTCTGACCCTATCACCCGAGTTTAACAATCAGCATTTATAATGTATTCTGCTCCAGAGAGGAACAAAGGAATTTATTTATGCTTGAAAATGGCCTTGCTAGTCTAGAAATAGTCAAGGAAGATTTCATTTGAAGAGAACAATTTGAATTTTTTGTTTCACAAGCAGCATGGTTCCCTCTTTTTTTTTAATGATTGTCAGCTAAACTGAGGCAAAACTTTGGTGCCAAGCCATCTATATCCTCCATATGCCATGAAGAAATAAGTATAGTTGCTGTTTTGACTGTTGTATTATTTTAGCAATTTTGAATTTTGCCAGATTATAGCAGCTTTGAGCTCTTCGCTTCAGTTGAGCTTCATCCATTTATTGTGCAATACATAAATCTGAGAGATACATGGGGACATGTCCTCAGGACTTTTCCAGGCGTCCCTGCCCTTGTCATGTTTTGGGTATGCCTTAGAAACATCACCGGAGCCATCCTTGATCCCCTGGCCAGACTGGGTATGTCCTGGAAATGACACAGAAATACCTAGAAACATAGAAAAGTAGTAAAATAGAAGGGGTGGGTCCACAAGGCCCCACACCCCTTTTCAAAACCCTAAACCTTAAGCAAACACACTTACATTGAAAATCATCAAAACACACTCATTTTGCCATTTTATGAGAAGAGAATAAATAAAGAGAAGAGAACAACAGTGAGAAGAAGAGAGGAAAAGAGAAGAGGAGAACAACCACATCCACTTTGTCATTTGAGGTAAGTTCAGCATCCACTTGTTCATTTTTTCAATTTCTTTTGAATTTTTTTTCTTTCTTTGTTTCAGTTTGCATCTGTTTTTTTTTGCAAAAAAGCATGAGCAGCAGTGAGGGTTATTGTAGCGAAGAGGTTGGCATTGAACAATCAAAGCAAAGAGTTGTTGGGGTCTTTTTGAGGGTGTGGGAGTGCTTTAGGTGAAATGGGACATAACCTTTTTGGAAATTCTTTTGCTACTCTAAAGCCTTATGAAAAGGAACCATTCAATGACACTAAACACCATTTGCAGTCTGTGACAGTTTTAGAAAGAGAAAAGAAAATCAGGGGGGGAGTAGACATTGGATGTGCCATGTGTGCAATAGAAATTTTAGAGGGAGGTACACTAGGGTTTTCTATCATCTTTTGTGCATGTCTAGGTTTAGGGTTAGGATTTGTGAAAAAATAATCCTAATTGAAAAGGCTGAGGTTTCTAGGTTGTTTAAGGGCAAGGCCGCAAGACAAGATCTAAGGGTATGCTAGTAGAATCTATATAATTTGCTATGCCATCCATGGATGTTGAGACTCAAAGGGGAGAGGGTTCTACCAAAGGAAAGAGAAAAGCTAGTGATAGGCAAGGCATAGTTGCAAGGATGTTGAACTTGCAATCACAGGGTGATGTAGATGATGCAGTTGCGATTTTCTTTTATGCCCATTCTATCTCATATCATGTGGCACATTCTCCTTATTTTAAGAACATGTTGAAAAACAACATTGGTTCCTCATATGCCCCTTGGAGAACATAGACTACGCACCACCCCCCTTGAAAGATAATATTCAAAGGCGAGTTTGTTGATGGAGGACATTAGGCAAACTTGGCTAAGGACTGGTTGTTTGATTATCATGGATAGGTGGACCGATATTAGACATCGACCACTTATGAATATCGTAGTTACATGTGTGGCTAATTGTTATTTTTTTAGAGCTATTGATCATAGTTGCCAAGAGACTGGTACCGGTACTGGTACAGGAGACTGGTACCAGTACCAGAACGTCATTTTTTGAAAAAAAGGAGACGGTGATACTTGGAGATGCCAATTTTATATATATATATATATATATATATATATATATATATATTAATTTTAAGATATATAATATTAATAAATATTATATATATTATATAAATAAATATATTAATTTATTTATATATACATTATATATATTAATAAATAAATATATTAATAATTTAATATTAACACACACACATATAATGTTAATTTTAAATTTTAACACATTATATAACAAATTAATAGTTATTATTTATTATTTATAAAATTTTAATATGTACATGTTAAAATTTAAAATGTGAAATATTATATATATAATAATTATATTTATAAATAATAAATAATAAATATTAATTTAATAAGTAGTAAATACTAATAGACTATAGTCAATACTTAATTAGCCGATAGGCTTTTATATGTGAGCATTATAGTGCTCGGAATTGTCTCACGTAGTAAAAGAAAATCACGCCCGAAATTTTTTTGAACTTATCGGCTGATCCTATCGTGTATTCCTTGAACCTCCTATCAATGTATTCCTATTGGGTTGTGCTAGTATTAATATACAGTTTTAAAAAATAGTCGATGCCCTAGAAAATTTAAAAATCGTCTCATAAAAAAAAACACGAAATTGTAAACATGCGTCCCATAAAAACTTCAAACCTGTGTCTTTGCTAGGGTTTGAAGTCGCCTGAAAACGGAGACGCACGGGAGACGCGTCTCCCTACAACTATGCTATTGATTGCTTAGGGAAGTGCAAGGATGTAGACTTCCAATTTCAGATTTTGAGTGAGGCCATAGAAGTAGAGTTGGATGGAAATGAATATAGTATCGGATATGGATACAACAAATTTTGAAGATCTTGTGATATAGATATGGCTAGATATTGCAATTATAAAATATACATATATTCAATTATTTATATATCTAAGGGTATAGAACATAACTTTTATAATATTTATATTTTCATTTACAATATTTATTTTATTATATTATGTTTGTTTCTCTAGTGTTTTAAAACATACATGTGTGTGTGCATACAATTTTTATTTTGCAAGTTTTGAATTTTTTTCATAAACCCTAAATCAGTTGAGGCACCAAATGTTGTGGTGCCATAACCAAATGTATTGGATATGTCCCAAACATAGTCTCATTCATGGACATGTTTGGATGCGATATCCATGCCACATACAGGAGTATTGTATTTGTATTCGTATCCAAATATTCGATACGCAGATATGGATACATTTGGATATAGTATCCATGTTGTATCCGAGAGTATCATATCCATACCCATAGCAAATATCCAATATGTGGATACGTGTATCTAGACAAAGGAGAAGTATCCAACAACTTTGCATGGAAGAGGTTGGGGCAGAAAATGTTGTACAAGTGGTGACCAATCTAGCATGTGTTTGTAAATTAGTTGGCATGATGGTGGAGAGTACTTACAAGCACATTTTTGAACCCCATGTTGTGTTCATGCGTTGAACAACACATTGAAAGACATAGGGAAGATAGATTGGGTGAAGACAATGGTGGCAAAAATTAGAAATATACAAATGTTCATTTGCGACCAACACTTCACTTGCTCTCTTTAGGACATTTTTGAGAAAGGAATTTCTCAAAGTCATGGAGACTAGATGTGCTAGTTACTTTATTTTTCTAGAGAGAATGATTGAGGTGTAGTAGCCTCTACAATTAATGATGGTTAATAAAGAGTGGGGTAGGTGGGCAGAGGATGACACAGTTGAAGGAAAGAGTTTGAAGTAGAAGATCCCTGATGATGATTGGTGGTCCACTGTGAGGTAAGAAATTAATTTCATTAATGTTTGTAACTTGTAAATTATTTTCATTTTTTATATTTTAAAATTATAATTTTGAAAATTTTAGCGTTCATTGTTAGTTGAGTCTTATTCTTTTTTGAAATTTTTGTTTGTAGATACATTTCTCTTTCATTTCATTGTTGTGCGGGTGATTAGCTATGCTGATATAGACTCTCCTAGTCTTGGGGAAATTTATGGGACATTTGACAATATGCTTGGCCATATGAAGCAAACAATTCATAGAAGGTACCTCGATTTGGAATTATATAGGGAGCATAGCAAGCCCATGAAAACCTAGTGCTGAAACACTATGAACACCTTGCTTCATATGCTAGCCTATTTTCTGAACCCCAAATGGTATGCACCAAGGACTGAGAGAGTGCCTCCTTTTGAAGATGAAGAGATGAAAGGAGGGTTTATGAAGGCCCTTTGGAAGATGTACAACACTAAAGAGGCAACTAGACTTTGACAACAGTGAATTGCTTTTGTCAATCTTTGGGGTCTCCAATATTCAACAAACCATATGCTAGAACAGATAGAGCCATAGAAGCAAATATTGTTCATGGGAATTTCTCGGCATCCCAAAAGATAAAGATATTTTCAGTTTTTTGGGATATTATCAGAAAAAAAGTGGGGAACCCAAAAAATGCAGTAAAATTAAAAAAAGAGAAATAATTGATGTTTTTTACATTTAAAGCCATACTAATTGCATAGAAAGTGAGAGCATGAAAGTAAATGAGAGTGTACTCCATGAATTTTGAAATATGGATTTTTCTCATTAATTTTGAGATCGCTGATTACATAAATGTAATATAAATCTCTTTAATAATGTTAATAAATGATTGCTAGAATGATAATGAACCCTTAATGCAGTAGAACACAACTAATTTAAATATGACTTGTTAACCCTACCATTCTCCTTAACTATCAAGTCCAAGAGACTAATCTATACACAAAATGGTAACTACAGTTCACAACAACAGTCTCCCTAACCTCTTCAAATACCTCTTAAATTTACAGCAGTGGCAAGCATTTCAGGACAGCAATGTCCTGTCTTAACAATGTTTCATATTAATCATTTTGATTAGTAATATTTCTTGTAATGTCGACAGTAGTATTGATACCCATATTGATTGATCACAGTACTAATAAGGATGCTACTAAATACCATACTGATCAAGAATGTACAGGCCACAATAATGACATAATGCTACTGATCAATGATCATAAGAAGATTACTAATCACAAAAGGATAGCTATGTCAAAAGACAATCAAGATTATTAACAACTGATATGTAACAATGAAAATTACCAAACAATTGGTTCAATAATACAACTATATTACAAATGAAATAATGACAACAATATCCATTGATTAGTACAAATGACAGCAAGTCCATGACATAATGACAAGTCAAAGGACAGCATAATCATTTGACAGTTTTGTCTAGTAATGACTATGCTCACGAATCATGAATAATGACAGCAGTGTTTGCTATTGTCCAAGGCAACGATGATAATCACTAATCACAATAACAATAGTCATGTTCCATATTCACAAGGTTCTCAAACCCGATTATACCAAGTGTCTTCACAACTGTAGATAACTACATTCATTTTTGAAATATCAACAATAATTGCCATTGCCCCTTTGCAATATATCTAACTACTACAATAATGGCACCTAGAAATCTTAATAGATACTTACACCATTCAAGGTGCATAACTTGTTTATTAAAGTTCTAGAGAAGAATGATCAAAAAAATTGCAGGTCTGATGCCTATATAGAAAAAAAACTAATTTATTGTGATATTATGGGTGATATATCATCAATAATTTTGCAATATATTGGTGAAAATTTCGGTCAAAGACATGGTGAAAGATATTTTGAAAAACTTGCGATATTTTCAAGAAAATGTCAGGAACCCTAGCGAGAAAAGATATATCGGAATATATTGGGATATTTTAAAGATATCTGCTTCTATGGGTCACTCATAGGGCTACATTATCTCAAACTGGCGCTATTGGATGATGGATGTGGCATGGTAAGGATGTAGTAGAGTTGAGGATGTTTTTTGTTTGCCTCCTTTCATAGGTTGCTAGATCCTTTGTTGTAGAGAGGAATTGGCCCACGTATAATTTCATTTAGTTAGCCAAGAGGGATAGGTTTACTTTGCGATGTGCGAAGAAATTGGTGGTCAGCATAGTGCCTTGTGACTTTAGGATCGACAAACTCTTGAGTATTGTCAGATTCTAGTTGCACATTGGGATGTTGATCTGGGAGATACCACACAAATTGACAAGGAGGCACATGAGGGACTAGTTGGGGTACCATTGGATGAGCCTGTCCTGTTGGTATGTGGCAACTGATCATGCAAGTACTGTACACTATTATGTATCCTCGCCAGGGTTTGGGGCCAGCATGGGCCTCAAGCGGGGGTTCGGGGGCGGTAGCCCCCCCTCGAATTTTTTTTTCTCTTTTTGTACGATTGGAGTCGGTTGTTAATTTTTGTTAACCGACAAAAGAAAAATGACATTGCAAAACCCTAATTCTAGAAGCTTCCAAAAAGCTTGTTATAAGCGGCTGGGATGTATGTTACAGTGATGTATTTGCGAGATTGTAATTTGTTTTGCACTGGATAATAAAATCATTGGATGGCTGAGTTTCTGTGGATGTAGCCCATATTGGGTGAACCACGTTAAATTTATGTGTTGATCTCTTTTGTGTTATTCCTCATTGTTATATTTGGGTTATTTAATCTGCATATAATTGTTAGTGTTTATTGCTTCGATCTGCCCTGACCCTAACAACTGGTATTAGAGCGGGTTGTGTTTGATTATCGTCTGCAGGAAGTCTCACGGTTGAGTGGGAGCAATGGCGGACGAGGGTAAATTGAAGGTAGATAAATTCAATGGGCAGAATTATCAATTATGGAAGATGCAGATGGAGGATTATCTCTATCAGAAGGATTTATGGAGGCCATTGGAAGGAATAGCCAAAAAACCAACAGCAATGACTGATTAGGATTGGGAACTTCTGGATAGAAAGGCACTGGGAACCATTCGGCTGTGCCTGGCAGCATCTATGACATTCAATATAACAGAAGCGAAGACAACAAGTGAATTGATGAAAGCTTTGGCCAGATTGTATGAAAAACCCTCAGCCTCTAATAAAGTATTTCTCATGAAGCGTTTGTTTAATCTGAAAATGATTGAAGATGGATCTGTGTCAGATCATTTCAATGAGTTTAATACGATTACTAGTCAATTAACTTCTGTAAAAGTGAAATTTGATGAAGAGGTGAGGGCTCTCTTGGTTTTATGTTCTTTGCCAAAAAGCTGGAATAGCTTGGTAATGGCTATAAGTAACTCTGTCTCTGGTTCAAATACTTTGAAATTTGATGATGTTGGTGTTATCCTTAGCGAGGAAATGCGACGGAAAAGCACAAGTGAGACTTCAACATCTGGTAACGCTTTGACTGTAGAGAAAAGGGGAAGAACAAAGGAAAGAGGAAAAAGCCCTACAAATCGTGGGAAGTCACAAGCAAGTCGAAGAAAGGCAGATCTAAATCCAGAGGAAGAATGGATTGCTGGCACTGTGGAAAGCCAGGACACTTGAAAAAGGATTGCTGGTCTCGAAAGGGCAAACAAGAAGACAGACAACATGATGATAGTAAGGAAGCTAATGTTGCAAGTAATAAATTACAGGATGCTTTAATTTTGTGTTTAGACAATGCTAATGATTCTTGGGTAATAGATTTAGGGGCTTCATTTCATGCCACACCCCATAGGAAATATTTTGTAGATTATGTTCAAGGTGATTTTGGACAGGTATATTTGGGTGATGATGAACCTTGTTAGATTGTTGGAAAAGGAAAAATAAAAATCAAGTTGCAGAATGGAAATGAATGGTTGCTACAAGAGGTAAGGCATGTTCCAAATTTGAGAAGGAATTTAATTTCTGTAGGACAACTGGGTAGTGAACGCTGCATAGTTACCTTTTCAGACAAAATCTGGAAGGTCACTAAAGGTGCATTAGTAGTAGCTAAAGGTGAAAAGGTAGGCACATTGTATTTGTGTACTAGTAATACTTATTCTACCTTAGCTGCTACAGAAACAGTTGCTACTGAGACAGTTATAACATTCGCTGCAAGGACAGAAACAGAATTGTGGCACCATAGACTTGGGCACATGAGTGAGAAAGGGATGAAGATCCTTCACTCTAGAAAGTTGCTTCTAGGTCTGAAGCAGATTGACTTGGAGTTTTGTGAAAATTGTGTTTATGGAAAATAGAAAGAGTCCGATTTCTCAAAGTTGGGAAAGAGAAGAATAGTGAGAAATTAGAGCTTGTGCATTTAGATGTATGGGGACTAGCTCAGGTATCTTTTCTTGGTGGCTCTTGCTATTATGTTACTTTTATTGATGATGCAACTAGGAAAACATGGGTGTATTTCCTAAAACAAAAATCAGAAGTATTTGAAACTTTTAAAACGTGGAAAGCTTTGGTTGAGAATGAGAGGAAAAAAGTTGAAGTGTCTCAGATCTGATAATGGAGGCGAGTATTGCAGCAGAGAATTTGAGAATTACTGTTCATATAATGGAATCCGTGGGCAGAAAACAGTTCCTAGAACCCCACAAGAAAATGGTGTGTCTGAGAGGATGAATAGGACCATTATGGAGAGTGCAAGGAGCATGAGATGGCATGCTGGACTACCCTTACACTTTTGGGCAGATGTTGTACATACTGTTGTTTATTTAATAAACAGGGGACCTTCAAATCCTTTGGATGGTGGCATTCCAGAGGAGGCATGGACGGGTAAAAAGGTAAACTATTCATTTTTGAAAACCTTTGGTTGTGAAGCTTTTGTCCATGTTGATATTGAAAATAGAACCAAGCTTGAGGCTAAGTCTAAAAAATGTACCTTCATTGGATATGGAGTAGATGAATTTGGTTATTGGTTATGGGATTATGAGAATCATAAAATCATTAAGAGCAGAGATGTTATATTCAATGAGAAGGTCATGTATAAGGATTAGCAACAGGAAAAGAAGCATGAATAGGCCAAAAATGAATATGTGGTGCTGGATGAGATTCCAGAAAATAAAATACCAGTGGTACCTGATGCTCAGCAACAAGTAATCCCACAGACTCCTGCAAGTGTTAGACATTTTACGAGGATAACTAGACCTCCTGAAAGATTTTCTCCATCATTATATTCTATATTATTAACTGATTCTGGTGAACCTGAAGGTTATGAAGAAGCAATGCAGGTAGATACCAAAAAGCAGTGGGAGCTAGGCATGAAAGAGGAAATGGATTCTTTGCTGCAAAATCAGACTTGAGACTTAGTTCAATTGCTTGCAGGTAAAAGAGCATTGCCAAATAATTGGGTTTACAGGTTGAAGGAAGAAGATGGAGGCAAGAAAAGATATAAGGCCAGACTCGTGGTAAAAGGTTTTGTACAGAAAAAATGTATAGATTTTGATGAAATAGTTTCTCCGGTTGTAAAGATGACTTCTATTAGAACTATTCTAAGTCTTGTGGCTGCGGAAGACTTGCATCTTGAACAGCTAGATGTGAAAACAGCATTTCTCCATGGGGATTTGGAAGAGGAAATATACATGCAACAACCACAGGGATATGAGGTCAAGGGTAAGGAGGATTTTGTGTGTAGGTTAAAGAAGAGTTTGTATGGCCTGAAGCAAGCACCTCGGCAATGGTATTTGAAATTTGATAGCTTTATGGTTGAACAAGGTTACAAAAGATGTCATTCTGATTATTGTGTTTATTTCAAGAAATTGGGTAATGGCAGCTATATTATTCTGTTGCTTTATGTTGATGACATGCTTATTACCGGGTCTAACATGCAGCATATTAATGAACTTAAGCAAAAATTAGCAAATTCATTTGCGATGAAGGATTTGGGTGCATCAAAACAAATCCTTGGTATGAGGATCACACGGGATAGGACAAACAGAAAATTATTTTTGTCCCAAAGTGAGTATGTAGAGAAGGTGTTGAAAAGGTTTAACATGCAGAATGCAAAAGTAGTTAGTACACCTTTGCTTAATCATTTTAAGTCGACTAAGGAGATGTGTCCAAAGACACAAGAGGACGAAGACAAAATGTCTAAGATACCATATGCATCAACAGTTGGCAGCTTGATGTATGCAATGGTATGCACAAGGCCAGATATTGCACATGCAGTGGGAGTTGTGAGCAGGTATATGAGCAATCCGGGAATGGAACATTGGAATGTTGTAAAATGGATTCTCCGATATTTGAGAGGTACTACTTCGAAGAAACTATGTTTTGGAGGGATAAATTCTACTCTAAAAGGATATGTTGACTCTGATCTTGCGGGTGATATTGATAGCAGGAGGAGTACTACAGGGTATGTTTTTACTGTAGGAGGTACTGTAGTCAGTTGGATTTCAAGACTGCAAAAGGTTGTTGCGCTTTCAACCACTGAAGCAGAGTATGTTGCTGCTACGGAAGCTAGCAAGGAGATGATTTGGTTACAACGTTTTTTGGAGGAATTGGGGCAACGACAAGAAGATAGCCCTTTGTACATTGATAGCCAGAGTGCCATTCATCTTGCTAAGAATTCAGCTTTGCATTCAAAAACTAAGCACATACAGCTCAGATACCACTTCATCCGGTCAGTTTTGGAGGATGGGCAGTTGAAGCTAGAGAAAATTCACGCAAGTCAGAATCTTGCTGATATATTCATAAAGGCAGTTACACGGGGCTTTCATGACTGATAATGGTGGACATAAGAAACCAGCCAGGCCTGTAATCCAGTGGGAGCTGCAAGCGCAGCGGTGTTGTCCAGGATCAGTCTGCAAGTGGGAGATTGTTGGTATGTGGCAACTGATCATGCAAGTATTGTACACTAGTTATGTATCCTCGTCGGAGTTTGGGGCCGGGCCGGGCCCCAAGCGGGGGTTCGGGGGCGCAGCCCCTGAAATTTTTTTTCCCTCTTTTTGCACAATCGGAGTTGGTTGTTAATTTTTGTTAATCGACAAAAGAAAAATGACATTGCAAAACCCTAATTCTAGAAGCTTCCAAAAAGCTTGTTATAAGCGGTTGAGATGTATGTTACAGTGATGTATTTGCGAGATTGTAATCTGTTTTGCACTGGATAATAAAATCATTGGATAGCTGAGTCTCTGTGGATGTAGCCCGTATTGGGTGAACCACGTTAAATTTCTGTGTTGATCTCTTTTGTGTTATTCCTCATTGTTATATTTGGGTTATTTAATCTGCATATAATTGTTAGTGTTTATTGTTCCGATCTGCCATAACCCTAACATGTCCTTCATACTGGGAGTGACTTAGATTCAAACTCCGATTTTGATGCTGATGAAGATGAGGTTCAGCAGCAATAAAATATAGTTTCTATGTATTTTTTAATATATTTCGTTATTTAATATTTGTAGCTTTTCAGCCTTTGTTGTACTTGTGCATATTGACAATGAAAACAATGGAAATTTGTTAATTTGTATGTTGTCTCTCATTTGTCTTCTCAATTCAGCTCTAATGTTATCAAGTACATGGTGTGCCAAATTATGTGTTTTTTTTCTGCATAGTTCTTGAGTCAAACTCATTGACCCATATTTCATGAGTCAAAGTGGTTCACAAGAACCCATCTCTAATGCACATGAATGGTCCACTTAGCACTCATTGCATCTAGGTGATGCTCACAAAGGTGAAGCATCAGGACTTCCTGGGAGGGTCACCCATCACGGTACCACTCTGACTCAAGTATGCTTAACCATGGAGTTTCCCACTTAGCTTGGAGATTCTAATGTTATGCAATAGGGTTATATAATGAATATGATGAATGCCTTATCATATGAATAATTACTTTCCTATTTTTTTAATTTTTAAAATTGTCCTTATTTTTTAATTACCATTGCCCAAAAAAGGCCTCCCATCCCCTTCCATCTCTGAAATGTGTTCCTGTGTTTCCTGCTGTCCCCATCCCGAGAATACTGTGGAACATAAGTAAATCCATGTTTATTTAAAAATGAAATGTGACAGGTTCAAAAAAAATGTGAAATACACTCAAGGAAAAAAATGGGGAAAAGAAGGAGAAAAAATGACAGATTTTTTTCCAAATCATGTGGAAACTCCTTAAAATAAAACTCCGACTCAGGATCAACTAAATTTAGAAAGAGAGAGTGAAACATTGGCCACTTGCTGCAAAAAAAGGGATTTTAATACATACATAATTACATTCAAAGAAGAAACAGATAATTTTTTTCTTTTTTCCAATTTGGAAAAAAAATTGCTACTATATACGTAAATCTTCTGAGAATGCAAGGAGGTTTTTCATTTTGTAGTCAATGCATCACGTAAATGGTGACACCTCAAAAATAAGATCTCTAATTGGTTTTCATTAAAATTCTCATGCAATGTTACTCTAGATCTTATGTAGATATCAATGCCATTTCATATTCAAGTTGCAGAACACTTTGTCATCTGAGATGTTTAGGCTGTAATCAATTTACTTGATGTCTATAATATCTCTCTTAAATTTACCCAGATTCATGTCCTATGTCAAAGATATCTGTCAAATCAGAGTCCAACAAGCGTCTCAGTCTTTCTCAATTGTAATTCTAAGTCACCTGATTCATATCCATCTTTGAATTTCATACAAGAGGGAAATATTCTTCTTACATTTTAATGTAGATCCTTTTATGTTTTGTTTCAATATTTGTTTGATACTTAGAGACACTCTTATGTCTATATTTATAATTTGACTAAGTTGGGTCTTCTGTTTGATAACAGGCACTTGGAGAGTTGTCACCGTCACTGTCTCTGGCAGAGCTCAGTAGGTATGAAAGGTTACGTGAGCAGTTTGAAGGCCGGTCAAAATAAAAATTACATTTCCAAAGCATTTGGAAGACTCATTTGTCTTCTAATCAGTGAAAGTTTGCCAAATATGAAAGGTGGTGAAATTTTTTAAATTGCATTTGGAGGGACAACACCCTTTCCAAGAAGAGTGAATCTACTGGGGTCTATTGCTTTGAGCAAGGCCTTTGATTTTTGAAGCACTCTGACGTGTATTGAGTCTTTGATTGGCATTCATACTTTGAGCTCCTGGTTCTTGTATCCAATAAGCATTCAACGTATGGCTGGTTTTACGATTTTGAAGCAAGCATGGGTGAGAAATCATCACTATCACAGTATCAGTATTGTCTAGCAGGGTAAAAAATTGGAAGCTTCAGTACCTCTGTATAAGAGGTAAATGGATCAATATAAAGGTGACTTTGGTGAGATCACACGTCATTTTTGAAACAAGAGAATCATTCAGCAAATGAAAATTGCATTCCATCATTTCTATTTGGTCAACTTCATAGGCACATCAGTTGGACAGCATTCATTCTTTTCACCCTTTGAATGAAATTCTTATTTGATAATGCATATAAATGCTTCATGCCATGCTGAAGCTCTTAAAATTCCTGCACGATACTGAAGAACATTTCTAATGAAGATATTGAATGCATAAAGTCATCAACAAGATTGTAGGGCAGTTGTTATATTCAATTATTGTACTCTCTTTTTCCTTGATTTCTTTGCCAGCTTCCAACAAAACGAATTGTTCGGTTGCATTAATTAGGCACATGCTGACAAAGCAAATATTGTACTTTATTGTCAAAATAAAAATATATTCATGATTGCTCCTTTCTCTCAGAATAAAGACTGTTAAAAACGGCATTGTATTAATTTTGAATGCTTGACTTTGAAGTATATTATAGAAGATAAAATGAGTTTGGTTGTAATGTCCAGAGCATTTTTGCCGATAAGGTAACTAACATTTGTGAGTAAGTTCTGATTTTATGTATCAAGCATTGTAGGCTTGGAATATAAGATCTTTTGAATTTATTGTTTGATATTTTGGCTTGGCACCTCTTTGACTACAACAGCTGGACAGCATAGCATCAGAACAGTACTTCACGAGAAAGTGGTAATGAGAAAATAAGGTAAACAATTTGTACATATAGACTTGTTGGTCACATGACAATACTATTAAAATACTTACGAAAAACTATTCAGAAAATGATCACAGTTGTACATAACAATAAGTTAATGAATTAAAATACCTTCACTTAAAATTCTAGAAATTATTGTATTGCAGACTTCTGGGATTATCTTCGAGAATTTTAAAATCCCACTTCCTATAAGGAATTCCAGCTGTTTGCTGCTTTATAATTTCATGAAGTTGTAAAATTATTATATTAATCGTTATAGTTTCTAACCACTTCCCATAAGGAATTCTGAATGCTTGCTACTGCATAACATTACGAAGTCCTACAATCATTTTTTTATTAGAAACTCCCAAAAAAGCTTGAAGTGGTGACAAAATATATTTAAAGCATTGTGTAGTCATACACTGCCTTGGAGGAGTTTTGTCTTGCATAACAAATGTTTTGTTGATGAAAATATCTTTCTTTAATTTATATATAAATTAATAATTATGCTGAGAGGCATTCTACAGTGGCAGCAAGGAGTCTCATGTTTTGATCGTGTACTTTAAAACCAAAACACAGCCGGCATATATTTAAAAGAAATTAAAACTATAGCCAACATAATTAAATATAGAAATAAAACATATAAATATAAAATTAATGCTGTCAAGAAATTAATGGAGGAACAATCTAGGCAAATATTTCAGATTTCACAGCAGGATCAGAACCTCTACTGCCCCCAGATATGTGGGACTGCTTGCTGGGATTTGATAAGTATGTAATGGAGTTGAAAGAGCTTGTGTTGGAGGCCGGAGTGGATGTGGTTGGAGTTACAGGCATAGGCGGAGCGGGAAAATCCACACTTGCTACAGCCCTTTGCCATCATACTGATATTTAAGGTATCAACAGCTTGTGCTCTATCTCTCTTGTTTCTACCATTTCAGTTGTATAAATCTAACAAAAAATATATCTTAATTAATGTTTTGGAATTTTGTTCTAGCTTCATTTTGCCCTTCTTTTATGATTGTGGCCACCATCTGGAGTTTTACCCTACAGATTTATCCTATCTTATTCAGTGGAGGAAAAAACGGATCTTAGAAAACATTCTCATGACTAAATTTTTAAAAGTTCTGTGAAAAAATGTTTCATCACATTTGAAGTTAAAAAATAATGAAATTGTATATACAGTATAATTAAAAAACTAAAGAGATGGCAATGAAGATACAGAAACTATAAAAATAAATAAATTATAATTTAAACGTTAAAATGAAATCAGAGAAATTGTAGTATTTTTAGGAATAGTTTAATAGAATACCTTTTGTTTGATTTCATTTTAATGTTCAATTTATGATTTTTAAAATATTGTTCTACCACACGTCTGTCTATGCTCATTATTTTCTGTTTTTTGCAGTTTAATTAAATGAAATAGTTCTAAAGTAAAATAAAATAACTCTTAAATAAATAAAATAGCTCCAAACTGATGTTTCTGGGAATTTTTTAGGTAGATGTATTTAAGATATCTATATTAGCTAAATTATCATTATATAACGAATATACATATTTTAGATTAATTAATGGGGATTTTTATTGGACTGTTATCCTTGAATTGTGAGAGTTTGTTTACAGGGTCTACAATTTATTTGTGAGAAAACCACTTTATCTTTCTGTTGGGAGGATGGAACAGAGGAAGTAGGTGGGAGGAATATGTAATGTAGGCCATTCAATGCTTGATCTTTAGTTGTATGTTTGTCTTTGTCCTGTGATGCTCACATTGTGATTGATATTGGGTCATTCATTTGTTTGCTTGGCTATCTTGGTCAATTATGTGGTGGCAATTATTTTTTGGCCAACCATTTACAATATCTTACCATACTTTTACTGTACTTAGCCATCTTACTTGATTTCTTGTTAGGGAATGCTAGTGGTTTTGAGTTCGCTAGACTGTCCCATCCTGTTTTGTTTTGTTAAGTAGATGCGTTTGCCAATTTTATACAATGGCTTGTGCATTTAAATACATTTGGGTGCTGTAGCCATCTGAAGTGCTTTGTGGCAGCTTTTCCTGTCCATTATCTTCCATTCATCTTCTGTGTGCAACCCTGGACCAGAAAAGCCTACAAAGTCTCGTTGTGTGGTTCTATTTTATTTGGAATTATTAAAGGGAATTTTTCTTGTATTGTTCGAGTCCAAAATCGACTCTATGTTGTCTTGTATTAGCTAGATTCTAATTATAGGAAATCATTATTTGCTAGGAAATTAGTGATTTGAAAGATATAACTTCGTTGTATTCATATGAAATTGTTCTTATGATAAATTTTCAGTTAAAATCTTATGTTTCGGTCAAATCTAACAGTCACCATTCAAAACTTTGAATTGTTTGTCTATGTATTTTTGTCCTCTTTGATTCTTCTCTTTGCAGGAACAATGAAAGGAAGTCCTCAAATGCATCTGACAGAGTGAGAACGAATGAGGTTTTAAACAATGAATAGGTATGCTGATTTTCATCAAGGCATTGAGAGACTGTCATCCAGTTGAAGAGACAATATTGAAGATTTTGAAATGAAAAAATTATGTGCAACAACCATGAATGATTAGAGAGTTAATAAGAAAGAACAAAATTTTGGGCTTGAAAAGAACTTGCATGTTAAAAGATAGTCACACGCCACAGGGTTGCAGACAGATTTTTGAGCTAGGATTTTAGGTTTAAAAAATGCACAGAAGATAGGGTTGCATGCTAGGAAGGATGACAAGTTTTGAATCAAAATTCGGGAAGACAGTGACACCCTGTCTAGGGCATTAAAATTCAGGAAAAAAAAACGAATTTTGTTTAACAAAATAGTGACCTAATAGTGGTGCATGTGTAAACCCTAGGCGTGTGTGGCATGAGTGCACTTGATTAAAGGGGTAAAAAAAGTCTGTGTGAAATCCAAAAATCGTGGCCATGTACAGATGCACGTTGAAAGAACATGGGCACATGTATAGAAGAGAGATTTATTTTTAAAAAATTCAAGTTCAAGGGCCTATATTAAGACGTGCATGGGACAGGAGGAGATACACCTCATCATGGAAAAGCTTTACAATCATTGCTGACTAGTCTTAAAAAAAGCTTAGGTTCATTATTTCAAAAGCATCTGATCCAGCTTCAAATAAGACAAACTTCTGTTATTTGGCATCACTTCAAATCAGTCCCCACCTTCCAAAACAAGAGCAAATCTTCTCTAAACAAAACGTTTTGGTCTTTTGTGAAGTCAAAGGCACTGACATTTTTAGGAGCTTGAGCCCAATTTGGAAGCGTAATTCTGCTTAAATAAACTTCTTTCTTTCAGTCTTCTACAACAAAGAACATTGTTATCAGCAGAATGCCAATATTCAGAGTAGCAATATATCCATTCGACGTTCTCTATCAGTGACCAATCTTGGTTTGAGTGCAAAAGGATATCTATCAGGTCATCCACAAGTTTCAATCAAAGATTCAAGAAGATTTGATTAGTCTTCAATTGAGGAATTACGTTTCAAGCAAAATTCTTCTCATCAATACTCACGAGTATATCAAGTTCAGCAAGCCCTTTAAGTATGAATAATTGATTCGAAGGGTCTCTCATTTAACAAGTACCTGATGTTGGTATTTTTAATCAAGGGTTTTTGTATTCTAGACGGAATTTTATTTATAAAACTCAAAAAGTTCTCAAGAAGGATAGATTGTGTGACAAATCAAAGCTGAGCATTCAGAGTTGTGAATCTCAATAAGGGATTGGTGTAAAGATCAACAAAATCAATGAAGGCTGTTGAGATTCAAGGCATCAAAATTGAATTGTCAAAGTTCAAAAGAATTTGTCATGGTCAAAACAAAAGAGAAGTTTTATAAAATTTCATTAGAATCTCCAGAATTGCCTGTCAAAAAGTCTATATTTAGTGCATGTCACTGAGGAAAGTGTATTATGAGATGCACTATTTTTAGACGGAGCTATTTATAGCCCGTGTTATTTTTGGCTTTTCACTATTCTTACCATTCTCTATTTTTGGCTTAGAGTCCACTATTGTTAAATTGTCTCTTTAGATCTCTTGCCATGCGAGAGAGGTGAACATTAAGTGATAGTTTGTAATACTTCGTTATTGTCAATTTAACTAGAGATTCCCAAAGTTTAGTTATAAAACTTGCATGTCATGCAAGTAGTTAGTAGTTAGAATTAAAGTTTAGTTAGTTTCTTTCATTTATTTTCATGCATAGTTTTATAAACATTATAAGTGTCATTTACACTTAGTTTCTTTGTGGTAATTTTCATGCACACGTTTTGTTGAAATTGATGTTCACCGAGTATTCATTATTGTTTTTGACTTTTGTTATTGATAAAAATAGGTTTTGAAAGGGCCTGGACCCTTTTACAAAGAAACAACCAAGAGGCAAGAGGAATGGTTCCATGAGAAATGGAACCAATACAACAACCAAAACCATTAAGGTCGGAGACATAACATAGATAGAGCATCAACCACCAAATATCCATAGTATGAAGAGGCTGCACACCTAAAGCCCAAGGCTAGGAAGATGAAATTTATTTAGGAAGGCATTTCTTCCTTCTATGCACGATAGTCTAGGACACATCATTATCAAAATCTTCAGATTGAGGAGAAAGGGACTCAATAGGCATCACCACATGAGGCACCCGCCTCGAAGGTGAAGAAGGGCAAACTGAATAGACTTGAGGCTACAATGAAGAAGAATGCTGAGGAAGAACCGGGGCCCCACCACAATCAACCGAGGGGGCAACAGTCGAAGAGGTAGATTGTGCTGACACCAAAGAAGGAACCCCAACGAAATTCGGGGATAAGATTAGAGCCGCACCAGTCCTAGGAGGAGCCATCTCAAGAACCAATGGGGTTGTGCTAATACCCATAGCAACGAGGACTCGAAGGAATGTCATCCTCAGAATCCACAGTCAAATGTTTAGGGAGGGCATTCCACCACCATGTAGTCAAGCCAACATTCTTGTGATGAGTACAAGGACAATCAAAGGCAAGATGACTAGTAGCGAAGCAACGTCAGTAGCAAAAAGGGATGCCCTCATAGTCCAACAACTAAGTCCATGGTTGATCCTCCACCATGAGGACAACCTCCCCAGGAGATCCCTAGAGGTGTCAATGTCCATCAAAAGACGAGCATGAGTAGAGTGACCTATGCTAGACATGGAAGAATCCACCTTTAGAAATGTGCCAATAGTACTGCCAATACCTTCAAAGTAGGAGCCTTTCTAGAATTGGAGGGGGGAGGTTAGGCAATTTGACCCAAACCAACATGTAATCTAATGGTTTCGTCAGAGGGTTGAAGGAGGGGAACCACAACTTGAGGAAGAGGGAGTGCTCTCCCCACATCCAACGTTGACCATTCATCACCGTCTCCCTGTCTTTAGAAGACTAAAAGCTTGCAATGAAAAAACCCCACATTGGGGTATAGCTCGATATATCCCTCAATGAGTAGGTTCCAAGATTTCAAAACCCACCTATACAGGTCCATGAGAGAAGTCCACAACCTGTTAAACCTTCCAATCAAGCCTTGTCGCGTAAATAAATCCTCATCATCTTGTACTTCCTGTTTGTAGACCACAACAAGGGCAATATGAGAACAGGGTAAAGGGCGAGCTTTAGCCAGTGGAGGAGGGGCAAGGAGAGGAAAAACTAGTCCCAACCATTTCAATGTATGATAAGCCATTTGCAAGGGCGCTAGCAAAATAACATTGCCCTACACGACCCTCCAAATCGCGGTGTAAAAACTTGTCTGACATGGCTAGGACGTCCACACTAGGGCGATAGGCCATTGTTGCCTGCACCATAGGCACTTGCACAACCATAATAGACCACAAACTGTTGAAGCCAACCCGAGAATCAACACCACCAACACCAGGTGCACCATTTGTAGAAGAATCAGCCCCAACAAATCCGAACGTGCCACCAACCCTAGTCATGGCTGCACCACCATGCGCTGAGCTATCACCCAGATGAGCTCCTCTTGCATCAGAAACCCCATTGCCAGAAAGGAGTGGAGGGAAGTCATTAGACGAGGGCAACGAGACAGGGCTGTGCCCAATCGTTGCAGAATTGCATGCAGGAGTCATATTCAAAAATATGATGTATAGAGTATTCATTATTGTTAGTCCAAAATTTAGTGTTCAATATAATCTATTATGCCTATCTTGTTTTTGAATTGTTATTAAAATGTTTTGTTATGTGTGCTAACATAGATCAAATTGCTTCTATTACATTTGCAAGTTTTGTATTGCAGGTCTATTCGAAATTGGACCAATCCTTTTAATTAATTTACCAAATCGTTTGTGTCTTCATGTTTAAACCTATTCAATCTTTATGTATACTTGCATTGCTCAGTCTCTGTTTTTAGCTAAACAATGCAAGCATGTAGTTGTAGGATTTATTTTTAGTCAGAAAACAATTATTTTTTTCCCCAAGTTGAAGTATGTGTCAACCTTTTTCCTTAGTGAATCCAAAAAGATACACATTTAATTTTATTTAGTATAGTTCGTGAACCACCCTAAAAAACATTGTAAAAATTATAAATAATAATTATATATTGTGCATACTAGATTAATTTTTATTTATAGTAGGTTAGTTATTATTTATAGAATCTAGAAGTCCACTTAGTGCAAATCAATCCTAAGTTGGGTTGGGGCTAGTGCACAATGACCTAGCCTTCCAGTTCATCATCATAATGAAGTGAATGTTTGAAATCAAATATCTTGACGAAGATACATGTCATGAAGGGACTATGTAATGCATGTAGGAATGTGAGATACAAAAAATGCAATGGAGGCATGCATGTGTATACGAATAACTCAATGACTCAAGCAACTCACTCAAAGCAAAGACCAAGGCATGGCTTTCTTTCACTATAGGGTCAAGTCTTTTTTCCTTGATCAAATGGTAAGCTCTTCCTTTTCTAATTTAAAGAGCAATTCTATTGCACATCTATTTTGTTTTGTGTTACATTGAAATATACGAATTACAATTTTTGGTGATTATGCTGGGGAATGACATAAGACTACTACCTTATCCATCATGAGATTCAAGTTTGACACAGAAGTTCATAAAAAATCTTTTAGCTTCAGAAAAGCAATTGTTGATCAGGAGGCTAACCATATCAACAACAATTGCCCACCTCCATTGCTGCCATGGAGGAAATTAGATTGGTCCATTGACATTGACAGAGCATCACGAGCTTCCTCGAGGATTAAGGAATAATTTTCCAAAGTTCTATGGTGATGGCAAACAACATCCAAATAAACATATTTTAGGATTCAATACTGTGTGTGAAATGTTGAATGTGGCACATGAAGATGTTGTAGTTTGCTTGTTTGTAAAAACTTTATAAGACACATCAATTGATTGGTTTCACCATCTTGCTGTTGGTTCTATTACTAGTTGGGATTTGATGAGCAATAAGTTTGTTGCATGCTTTAGTTGAAGGTAGTCATATCTTTTTCACACAACTCTTCAATGCCAAGAAAGACAATAGCAAACCTATGAAGGAGTTTGTTGTGAGTTTCAATCGTTTGGTTACTAGGATTGTTACCACTGAAAATTTTTCTTTGGAAAATTTTGAGCTATCTCATAAATGCTCTATTTTCATAAAATACTTTCTTTCTCAAGATAGGTAATACTACCAAATTGAAGAATGCTCAAGGACATGCCATCGAGTGGAAGGATCATAAGATCTTTAGGAAGATTTTAGAAAGATTTAATTAGGCCATTACTCCCCCCAAAAGCAAGTAGTTAGAAGTTTCTTTTCCTTCATGCACATATTGCATGTTCCATGCAAAAAAATCAACAGGAAGGAAGAAGTTGCCTAGAACTGCAAATATTCAAACAACTATCGGTAGCTTCAAATAAAAATCAATGGGTGTTCATGTGATCCTCAATGTCTACTAGATGAATCCGATGGTTGCTATATGATGGGATATACCTGATAAGGTAGGAACTAATTTTCATAACGATAGATTGAATGATGTCATGCATTCATATAATTAGGAATTGCAAATAGAACAAGAATGTCCACAAGAAGCAAAATTCTTGCCTACTTCACTTAAGTTCTTTGAGGCTGAAGAAGCGTTGTTGATGGAATAAGAGCTTGATGCTACACAAGATGAAGACACACAAACATCTAAGGAGCAAAGTTGCAAACAAGGAGAAATTGATTCCACTAAAGAGGATGATGAATCCAAAAACTTCCTTTTCATTCAAATTGTTGTTCGAATAGCTTGCACTAGATATAATTGAAGAAGAAAAGCAAGGCATTTTTCTCTTTTAGAGGGTTTTAGCTTCAACTCTAATAGTCTCCATGAGCACTAATGATGAAAATATTTAGTTGATATCTATTGAAGAAACAAAGACTTGGGTACTAGGGGTTGGTATTTTTGTTCATGATGATAGTGAAGGATCATAACTAGATAAAGAACAATTTCTCCTTTTCAAGATAACTTAGCTCTAGAGGATTATATTATTTCAAAGACATGTATGTAAGATTCATTACCAGATCTTGATTGTTTTATGTAACACGTTAAGAGTAGGTCTTCATTGGAGGAGACCTTGAATTTCCTTGAGTTTTGACTCATTCTCATCCCCAATGGATCCCATACACATCGAAGGAGAAGCATAAGCTAAACATACAAGAATGGTATCCGAGCATATATCTAAAGGAGTGATCAAAGAAAAAAAATGCCAAAGATTCATACTCACACTTCTGCCTTAGAGATAGGAAGCAACAACTACATGATTGATAATAAGGAGTCTAATTGTTTTCTCCCTCCTAGGAATGTATTCTTTGAATCCAATTACTTCAATGAAGCTAAAGAGACCTAGTTTTCTTGAGGACAACCATTATGGGATGATGGATGACAAAGTTTGCTACTAGAAGATGATGTTTTTCTTGAAGATGTATACTTTGATCATGATTTAATGTTTGGATATTCAAACCTTGATGGGTTGTTAGATGAAAATTCAATGGATGAAGATGATCAAGAAGTGTTCTTGCCACAATATGCACAATTGATACCCATTGTAGATCTGGAAAGTCAAGAGCAGGTGATGGAATTCCAACCTTTTTTAGAGGATGATGCTTTGACTCAGTTCAAGATTGCATATGCTGAAGTGAAGGTTGGAGCTGATCAAATCGGATATGTGGTGATTACTATTCTTATAGATGTGTTACAACCACAAAACTGTGCTAGATACGTTCGATAGGAGGCATAATATCGCCACTGATTGGAAATGTTTTTCCTTATGGAAGAACATCCGAAATCAATGCACATCAATTAGTTTGTGTTGAATTTTTTGATGCATGATCACTCCTAACCACATGAACAATATCTTTAAGATTTTTTTGTAAAGGTTTTTAGGATATGAGTTGACATGATTAGATTCTTAGCTCACGAAGAGAGATTCTTATTTTCTCAGTTTGTAAATGATTTTGTGTAACCCATTTTTTCCCTTTGTTCTTGCTCATAAACATTTATTTTCCATGTTATGTCATATCATGTTTCCCAATTTGTGATGTTTTCATTATATTGTATTGGATTTCCCCTTTTTGTGAGGTAATGTCATGTTTTGTCATTATTTAGATGATTCAAGAACAATTTGACTCTATTGCCTAACTAATAAACATTGATCTATTGCAAAAGTAGAGATTCTATAGGTTCTCATATGTTGCAAGTATACACTATGGTTCTTAGACAGATCCAATTGTTATACCCATACAAAAATTTTCATATGATGACAAATTCTTAACTAAAATGTCATGTTTCAGTCAATTCTAATAGTCATGATTCAAAGCCTTGTATTGTTTGTCCATTTGTTTTTGTAATCTTTCATTCTTCTCTTTATAGGAACAATGAAAGGAATTCCTCAAATGCATTTGACAGAGTGAGGAATGAACGAGGTTTTAAACAATGGAGAGGTATGTTGATTTTCATCAAGGCATTGAAAGAGTCATCTAGTTGAAGAGACAATGCATCGAATGTTTTTTAAAATGAAAAATTATGTGCAACAACCATGAATGATCACAAAGTTATGCAAGGATGAAGTAGATTTTGGGGTTTGGAAAGAACTTGCAAGTCAAAAGACAATCATGTGCCATAGGGTTGCAGACAAATTTTCGAGCTAGGATTTTAGGTTTAAAAAATGCATAGAAGATATGGTCATGCATTAGAAAGGATAACAAGTTTTGAATCAAAATTTGTGGGAAGTTAGTCACTCCTTGTCTAGGGCATTAAAATCCAAAAAAAAAATGTTTAACAAAATTGTGGCCTAATGGTGGCATGCATGGCATGAATAGTCATGTGCATGAAATAGAAGCATACACCTACTTAAAGGGGTGAAAAGAGTAGCATGAAATCTAAAAATTGCGGTCATGTACAAGTGCATGTGGTAGGAATAGAGGCACATGTATAGAAGAGGAATTTATTTTCAAAAAATTCAAAGTTTAAGGACCTATATTAAGGCACACACATGATAGAAGGAGACACACCTCATCATGGAAAAGTTTTACAATCTCTGTGGATTAGTCTTAGAAAAAGCTGTAAGAGTCAATGTGACTTAGCAAGCCAGAATCACCTGCAATTAAGACAACCTTCCACACAAAGATGACAAGAGAAGATGCTAAAACAATGGAACAACTGTATTAGACTGTCATATGCTGTATTTAGTATGAAATACAATGAGAGAGCCTTTCTTATAAAGGCTAGGTGAGAGCTAGAAGGGTGGAGTGAAAGGTGGAGATATTCCAACAACATGTGCCAATGAGAGGATGATAACTAATTGCACATGTGGAGGATAAGACAACTCACTCCAACTATCAACAACTCAACACACAACTAGAAACACTTAGACATCTAGAAGACTCACTAAGTCAACTTAACATGTGTGAATTATATGTTCACACCAACACCCCCCCTTAAGTGCAACTTAGGGAGTAGTTGACTAAAGCAATGATGGATGGGTCCCGGCTACTAGGCCATGTTAGGTACCCATGTACAAATCTCAAATGGAGAAAAGGAGAAAACCTCATGGGACAAAACTCCTCTCCAAAAGTGAGAATGCAGAAAACAAATGAAAGATGTGATGGAAGGAGAACTCAAGACCCCCCAAGGAATACATCCAACACATATATACAATCAAGTACCCCCCCATAGGAGAGCAACTGTGAGACTAGAGGTCCCCCCCACAATGAAGTAGCTCCTGTGCCGATGGTGAAATCCTGAAGAAGAATGTTGAAGAGAATCCAAAGCCTGCAAATAACATTCTTCCCCTTAGGAAGAAACAAGTCCAAAGGCTGATGTCGAAGAAACTCCATCTCAAGGTATGAGGGAAAAAGCCTCATGATGTATGTTATCTCTGAAAACTGCTCAAGTGTCCATATGTCATAACCAAAAAATGCCACATAATCAGGTGCTGCATGCGACAATCCAGGACAAGATGAAAACTCAAGATCATCAATCTCCAAAGACAAAGTATCCTCCGAATGATGCTCAAGATTCTCCAACTCAGTGCCAAACTGTGACAAGTGAAGAGGAGAAGGTGCCTGCTCATCCGAAGTAGAAGAATCAACTCCTTCAAAGAGGAGATGAATGTCATCAATGATGTCCTCCAAGTCATCAAGATAGGACTCACGAAACAAGTCTGCAATACCTGTCAAGTACTCATCCCAAAAACCTGTATTTGGAAGACAAACAATATCCTGCTCAACTGAAGTGGATGAAACTATGTCAATGCCAATATCTGAAGAAGCATGAGAAGGAGGAAGCTCAAAACTAGTCTCAGGAACTGAAGTAGATGCAAGAACTCCAAGGTTCAAGTGACCAAACTTCTCCCTAGAAATATGATTCACACTTGCTGCATGAGTGTGAATATCCAACAATGGATCTACATCATCATCAGAAACAAAATGGGAGAAAGTATAAAGGCGAGATGCATGATCAGCCATCCCAACAACAATGATATCTCTGCTCTCCAAGTCTCGAATGATCACATAATCAGGAGTGAACTCAACTGTCTTCCCTGCACCACAATGAGTAATCTGATAGATGGAAAGGAGATTGGTTGTCAATGAAGGTACACACAACACATTGTTGAATGTACATGAGTCACCAACATCAATTGTTCCTTTACCACTTGCATGCATATATGTATTGTTACCCATTGAAATAGGTGGCGAAGTACATGACTGAAATGAAGAGAACATCCCCTGTGAAGATGCCATATGATGAGAAGCTCCAGAATCAAGAAGCCATCTCTCTGACTGTAGACTTGTTGATGCAAAGAATGCTTTTCCTTTTCCTTTATCTGTCCAATTTGCAATGCCTGATGTCCCTGTAGATGTAGATGATGATTGTGGCGAAGAAGAAGACTTGCGTAAAACTGTTGTTGATGGAGAATACTCAATGTTATGTTTTTGAAGAAGTTGTGACATCTCTTCAAACTTTTTCTCATAACACTTAGTCTCATCATGACCCAATTTCTTGCAATAAGAACACTTTGGCTTCTTCTTCTTATTGGACTCCTCTTTGGAAGAAGAGGTGGGGGTTTTCTTTGATTCTTTCTCTTGCTCATTAGGCTTTGAATCCTTTTGTTTCTTTCCCTTATTATGTGAAGCCTTAGAATCTTTTGTGCTTTGTGTTGCAACTAGAGCCTGTTTTCTAGGTGACTTCAATGTGCCCATATGTAGTAGCTTGGCTTGTTCTCTTGTGAGTTGTGCAGCAAACTCCTCAATTGAAGGCATGGTAAACTTAGTACCAAAGGCATCCATTGTAGCATAAAAGGTAGAAATATAAATTGAATATGCAGGACCCAATTTTGCAAGAATAGATATAATCAATTGTTCATCTTCTTTCTCAAGACCACTTTGCTTGAGTTGCAATCTGAGAGACTTAAACTTGGTGAAGAAGTCTTCAATTTGTTCAAAATCTTGAGGATTAAGTGCAATTAGCTCATTTTCCAATTTGAACTTTCTTATTTTATCTTGCTTGCCAAATAGATTGTCCAGTGTTGTCCATATCTCATTTGGTGTAGTACAAGACTCAACATGAAATCTCAAATCTGGAGAAATAGCAAGACAAAGTGTGCCAAAAGCCTCATCTCTTCTGTCTAACCATTTTCTTCTCTCAGTAGCACTTGTGGGTTCATGATCTGTGCCTAAAGTTATTCTGTGTAACTTTTGTTTATACAACACAAACTCCATGTTTTCCTTCCATTCAATATAATTATATGGAGTTAAAAGTGGAAATTGAGGCACATCCATGATGAAAAAGAAAGACAACAACACAACAACACCCCTTTACTATGCAAGAGAGCCCCCCCAATTTGTTTATGGCACTTTATACTTAGTGCGATTTACAATTGTCCTCAAAGGACCAAAATTGGGAAAAACAATCAAAATCTCTTAAAAAAGAGATCCTAGTGAGATTGCAATCACTCACAACAATGTATTGCAGCAAGCAAATCCTCTCAAAACAAATTTCACCTCCTTTTCAAAATGCCCAAGTTATCAATCAAATGCCAAAAAATTGACAAATAAAATAAAATGAACCTAAAGCAAAATCTGAGAAAAGTGCATGGATGGCTATGTAGAGCTCTTGAATACCTTTCCGAAGCCGCAAGAATCGCAAAAATTGGAGATCGTGGCAAAAAGTTATGAGCTCGGGAGCCAAAAAGGAAGATTTGTCTTCGACCTGCAATAAATACTATCAAACAGAAAAATCTGTTAAAATGACTGATACAACTGTGAAGAGCTCTCTGTCATCTTTCCGTTGATATCTCATTTGCCTGATTTCGACACCGTGGGCAAAAGTTGTGCAAAAGAGAAAAAAAGCCCTACTTTAGGACTTTGAGGGGCAAAACAAACCCCTTGACGGAATATTCCGTCTCGCCGGAATATGCTCCTGTCCCAAAACCATTGTCAGAAAACATAAATTGCTTGTAAACAGTTGGGAAACCCCTTGAATGGGAAAAAACAACCGTTAACAAAGAACTTTGTGTGAGGCCAACCTCCACACAGGTCGGTGGGGCCCGAGCCAAAAGGCTCCTGCTGACTAAGATCAACTGCCTGAAGTGCCGCCGGAATGAAGCAACCGCCACAGAGATCCGCCAATAGTTTTTATGGACTCCTGTCAGTAGGGATTTAAGACTTTTTTGCTGGTGACAAATGCAATGACCACCGTATATATGAGTAGTCCGCTGGGTATAAACGCTGCCAAAGGATTTTCTTTGACTGCCGATGTTGTAAATGTCGACTGCGACTTATCATAGACTGCCGAAGTTTATGGTCGACTATGGCCGATGAGGTTGCTAGTGGATATGGCTTAGACCGCCTGTGGTCGATGGATCAGGTGTGAGATTATTATTCGACGGAATGATAATTGTTTGGTGACTGCTGGTTTAAAGACTGATAATGGCAGATCAAAGGCCGCCACTGCTATTAAAGGGTTGTCGACCTTGATATTTGCTGACCACTGCAAAAAAAACTTTGAATGCTGGTCGAAGATAAAACAAGCCGCTGGTGGTTTGGATCTACTGCCAGAGGATAACAAAAATTGCCGGTAAAAAATTTAAGAACCTGTCGTTCCATACGCCAAAGATCATTTTAGACTGCAACAAACCACCGATTAACTTGCCATCCGCCGGGACAAAACACAGTGATCGTTGTTGATAACTGGTCGCTGCTAAAAAATGCGACCACCGTAGAAAGCGGCCTATGAAAACCGACCCATGATTGTGATCCGCAGACCGCCAAAGGACAAGAGCTGCTGAGATCATGATCCGCAGATGATGTGCCACCGGTGAAGACCTACCGGTAGACCACTATGAATAAGCGACGAGCTTAGAAAACTTTTCGGCATGAATTATTGTACCTCCCTGTGGTCGTTGTTGAAACAGTCGATTGTTGAAAGGATCGGCCAGATAAGTAAATGACAACCGTCGCCGAGAATGGCGGATCTATTGGCGGATGCAGTGGTGGTTTACACAAAGATGAAACCACCAAAATGTAGCTGCTGGTATCAGGCAGCAGGTACCGTAAAATGAGACCATCGGAGGAAACTTTAAACTACCGCCGAAGAATTCAAAGATAGCCACCGGAAGAAATCACGGGTTACAAAATCAAAACGGCTATAGATAACCTTTGAAGCCAGCCTTAGATGTCAACGGTACCTGATGTACCGTGGTCAGGTTTGTGGGTAAGCCATTGTTGGTACCCTGTACTCCCAAACAGAACTCCGCGAACCTTTTTAAAAAACGGTAGATTTAAACACCAAAGAAAAACAAATTACCTGACAACAAGCATGCCGATGACCACAAAGATGTCGATGATGCCAGCAACAGACGGTATGTTGATGTAGGCTTGTCGCAAATCTGACGCAGACAGGGCCTACGGAATTTTTGCCAAGGCTAACCAGGGACAAAAAAATTTTGCCAAAATTTTTGATGACGAAATTCAGCGAGTGAACAGCCGATCTATACAGATTTGGGCCTCCTGATCGCAACAGTGATGTCTATTTCGCTTCAGGACGCTCCTATAACACAGCTCCCCAGCAAAACCTCTCCAATGAGGGAAGGAAATTACAGTCAAGGCTCTGATACCATGTAAGAGTCAATGTGACTCAGCAAGCCAAAATCACCTGCAATCAAGACAACCTTCCACACAAAGATGACAAGAGAAGATGCTAAAACAATGGAGCAACTGTATTAGACTGTCATATGCTGTATTCAGTATGAAATACAATGAGAGAGCCTTTCTTATAAAGGCTAGGTGAGAGCTAGAAGGGTGGAGTGAAAGGTGGAGATATTCCAACATGTGCCAATTAGAGGATGATAACTAATTGCACATGTGGAGGATAAGACAACTCACTCCAACTATCAACAACTCAACACACAACTAGAAACACCTAGACATCTAGAAGACTCACTAAGTCAACTTAACATGTGTGAATTATATGTTCACACCAATAAAAGCCTAGGTTTATAATTTCAAAACTAATCAATCCAACTTCAAATGAGAAAAAACTTTTGTTATTTGGTGTCACTTCAAATCGGTCCTCACCTTCCAAAATAAGAGCAAGTTTGCTCTAAATAAAAGAACATCTATTTTAAATTTTTTTTTGAAAAGTTAGACACTAATATTTTTACAAGCTAGTGCGTAATTTGGAAGCATAATTTTACTTAAATAAACTTATTTCCTTTGGTCTTCTACAATAGAGAACATTGTTATTAACATAACATTAATATTTAAAGCAACAACATATTCATTCTTTTTGCAAGGGATTTGATGATTCTTTCTTCAATTGACACTTGTCTTCATCATGTTCCTATCACAAACATCTATGGTAGTTGGGATTAAAGCATTCCATTCTATGTTATGCATTAGTGATCAATCTTTGTTTGATTGTGAAATGATGCCTATCAAAGTCATCCGCAAGTTTCAATCACAGGTTAACAAGTTTTGATTAATCTTTAGCTAAGTAATTATGTTTTAAGCAAAAGTTTTCTTATTAAATACTTATGATTATATCAAGTTCAACAAGTCCTTTTAAGTATGAATAATTGTGAGTCAAAGGATTTCTCATTTAACAAGTGCTTGATGCTAGTATTTTTCATCAAGGAATTTTGTTTTATGCATATAATTTTATTGAAAAAACTCAAAAGTTCTCAACAAGGATAGATTTTGTGACAAAAATCAAAGCCTAGTATTTAAAGTTGTGAATTTCAATGAGGGATTGGTGTAAAGAACAACAAAATCAATGAAGGGTGTTCAAATTCAAGACATCAAAATTGAATTGTTAGAGTTTTAGAATGTTTCAAAAAATATGCTATGATTAGAATAGAAGAGAAGATTCACCAGACTTAATCAAAATCTCCAAGAGTTGCTTGTCATAGATTTTATTTTTAGCGCATACTAAAATTGTTAATTCTATTTTTAGCTTCATTGAAGAAAGCATATTTTGAGATGCACTATTTTTCGCTAGAGCTATTTATAACCCGTGCCATTTTTGGATTTCTACTATTCTTAGTATTCTCTATTTTTAGCCTAATGTCAACTATTGTTAGATTGTTTATCTTTAGATCTCTTGCCATGTGAGAGATGTGAGCATTAAGTGTCAGTTTGTAATAAATTGCTATTGTCAATTTAACTAGAGATATCTATAATTCAATTTTTGTATTAGAGGACATGTTATTTTATATTAAAACTTACATGTCATGCAAGCACTAAGTAACTAGAGTTGAAGTATGATTAGTTTCTTTCATTTATTTTCATGCATAACTTTGTAAACATTATAAATAAGTGTCATTTGCACTTAGTTTCTTAATGATAATTCTCATGTCTACATGTTGAAATTGATGTTCATCAAGTTTTCATTATTGTTAATCCAAAATTTCGTGCTCATTCAATAAAATTTATTATGTTTATTTTTCTTTTAAAATGCTATTGAAATGTTTTATTATGTGCGTTGAAGTAAATTAAATTGCTTCTACTAAATTTGCAAGTTTTGTATTGCAAGTCTATTCAAAATTAGAGATAGTGGCTTTGTACTAATCTCTTCAATTTATTTACCAAAGTGTTTGTGTCTTCATGTTTAAACCCATTCAATCTTTATTTATATCTACATTGTTTTTATCTAAACATCTCAAACATGTAGTCATAGGATTTGTTTTTAGTCAAGAAACATAAAAATCTTTTTCCTTGAGTTGAAGTGTGTGTTAGTCTTTTGCCCTAAGTGAATCTAAAAAATACACATTTAATTTTATTCAGACACCCTAAAAAACATTGTAAAGATTGTATCTATGCAAAGACATACACAGTTGAATCTAGAAGCACTTTCACTTACTGTCATCGACTGTGGAAAGCTCATTGTGGAAAGCTCATACTTACTATTGTAAAGATTGTAAATAACAAGTATATATTGTGCATATTAGGTTAATTTTTATTTATAAAGAGCACACTTTCTAATTTGAAAAACAAAAATGTCGTCATTTATATCACATCTGAAGATATGAATTAAAATTTTAACACACATGGAAGATTAAGAAACCTTTGACGAATGGACTCTTTCCCACATGTTGGAGGTAATCCCCTGCGACCTTAGAATGTGGCTGACTTGGTTCCGGCTCAGGTGGCTTTACGTCACGGTTTCTGGTGGTACAACGCTTGGTTCCTTCTCTCACGCAACCGTTGGATGTTTTGCTGGCGTTGCTTATGGATGTTGCTCGCCTACGGTTTGTGTCCTATTCCCTGAAGTTGACTGCGCGACTCTTGGTTCTCCTCCTTGGCATCATGTTGGTGGTTTGCAGGGGAATGCTAGGTCTTTTGTGGTTGTAACAAGTTCACAGATTAATGGTCACCCCTCACAGAGTGAGAAGCTATGACCCCTGCCTTATACCCATCCTTCACCAATTGTGGTGTGTGACCAAGATGCCATTAAGAATGAAGAGTTTTATGAGCACCATGGGGTGATTTGCAGGTTTAATGGCTTGTGTTTGTCCTTGTCTGACCTACATAAATGGGTCTTGGCTTCTTGGAAACCCCTTGTGGCCGATAAGATTGAGCTCTTCCCCTGTGTAAGGGGCTTCTTCGTTGTGACTTTCACAACCCCTGAGGAGTGATATTTAGTGCTTCTCCAATTTTGGGAAGATTCATGCTATGAGAATGTCGATAATGCAGTTGGTTGCTTCCTAAAGGTTGAGTCCACTACCTCATTCATGGGACACTCTATGTTTGCCCGTATTTTGGTGGAAATTAATATCTCCAAACACCTTCATGGAAATGTAGTTTTAAAGGTGGGGGTAAGGTCTTAGATGCAACTAGATTATGAGGGCCTCCCCTTCAGATGTAGACAATGTTTTTCTACTAGTCATCTAGTCTCCGCTTGTCCCCACTCTCATTGAAAGGGTGCGACTTCATGGTGGAATAATTCTCTAGATGATCACTTGACTATTAGCACTTCTGAATCTCCATTGGATGGAGCTTCCCAAGATGATGAACCTTCTCAAGATTTTGAGTCTTCTTCCCCTGTTCCCCCAATGGCACATGGTCCGGGGGTGCTAGCATGCAAGGCTGTGACAAGCCCCTTGACTCCTTTCGAGTCCTCTTCTTTTGACCAAGCTTAGATTGTCCCTTCATTGGTTGTTTCCCTCAATGTCGGATGGTGTGGAGATCCCATCTCTAGTTTTGTCTCAAGTTCTTCTAGCTTCCGGATTGGGTTCATCCCCCTCTTTGTGTGAACTGTCTATGGTTGAGGTGTCGGTTGAGGACTCCCTCTTCCCTCATTTTGAGGATTTGGACTCAAGGTTTTCTTGGATGGCTGTTTAAAGAAGAAAGAAAGGACTCCCTAAATTATTCCCTATTTTGCACCCTAGAGTCAAGGGAGTAAGATTTTCTAGATTGGGATATGGAGTCGTCTAGGTCTTATTGTTCTACTTTGTTGTATTGTAGTAGGGTTGTCATATTTGTGTTAGTTTGTCCCATATCTCCTGGTACTTGCTATGTCTGCCTTTTGGCTACTTTGTAAAAGGGTCTGGGCCCTTTCAAAATCTTGTTTTTTTTATCAATATAAAAAACACACTTACAAAATTATCTTAGTATTGAAAATAAAGTATTGAGTTAGTAAACTATTTTATGAAGTTGAGTATAAAATCTTATGTTGGATGGTTATTCTTTATTAAGTTGATTTTATATTCATAAAACTAAGGAATTATGAAGTGTGAGGCTTCTAAGAGATCTTGTATTAATGGCCAATCTCGTATTAATGGTCAAGGCCAAGGAAGAATTCCCTAACAACATTTTGTTGGAGGTAGCCTTTGTAATTCAAATGAACTCACTTTTAATAATTTGAAGTTTTATGTACCATATTTATAATAATTACAATTATTTATGAGATAAAATATTAGTTTTGTTGGTTGGGTTGCGTTTTTAAGGATGTGGGGTAGGCATCTCTTCGTCCAAAATTTATAAAAGTGTATCTGTTAAAATTTGAAAAGCCTAAAATTTATAAGAAACCATTTTATTTTTTCTTAAAACTTCATGATTAAATTGTTTTATTAATATTTGTAATGGTGAAATTTGTACATTTAAGTTATTTTTATTATTTAGTTTTGTATTTATGTTGAGGAAATGTTTTAATATATGTATATAGTGAAAAATGACACGATCTTGTTTGAAGTTGGGTTCATTTCTTTAATCTTTTATTCATCCACACACATAGATATCCTTATACATTTAGCCCTATCTATCCTTATACACACATTTCTATACATTTTCCTTATTCACTCATTTATCACATTCACCTATGCATCTACCTCCATTTATATATTAGCCACCTAGATTTGACCATTTAATCCAAATTGTGACATTTTTGTGGTCGTAGACTTGTCCGGGTCCTTTTCAAAATTTAAAATTTAAATTTGGTTGACTTGCCACTTTCCCATTCCCACCTTGAGCCAACTAACACATGTATGACACAATTGATGTTGTGTGCTAGTATTTAAAGACATTCAATGAATTCATTCTAACACATTTAATCATCAAGCAATTATTTGAAATTTTCTCATTTTAGAGCATTAAAGGAGCAATCAATAGCAACATACTTGGATTTAGTGCACTCAAAACATTAACAAATTCACATACTAGGGCCCTTGCTTGTGTTTTTGATCCTTGTTCCTTTCTCAAGGGCTGATCTAGGAAAATTGGTCTCCTTGCAATGAATCAACAATCCTCTAAGGTTAAAGACATCAAATTTCCATAGTCCATAATATTGGATATTGAATGTTTTTTGGATTTAACTGTGTAATATTTGTTCTCATCAACATTTTAGATTACACTCCATGATCTCTTTCTCTCTACATCTCCATGATAGGTCATGGAGTGTGATCCAAAACATTAACGAGAAAAATAGTACATAGAACTAAATCTAGAAACATTCAATATGCAACCCTCTAAGGTATTTCTAAATACTGCTAGTTACCAAATCTCTAGGAAACATAGAGCATGCACTAATCCATTAGGCAAGTAGAAGAGTAGAATGTACACTATGTATAGAAATGAGTTTGAACTTAGAGGATTGATCTGTGATTGCAACTTCATCCTAGATCCATGAATTTGTGCTTTGATAGAGTACAAATCCAACATAGACTCAAAGGCACTTCATTGATAGAGAGGCATGGTTTTCTAAGCATATATTAGTCTGATATCATAATCTTCTCTAAAGGCATTCATTCTTTTTCCATAGAGCTATGTATCACCCTCCCTCACATTTACATTTCCTAGAATAACAAGTACATTTATCATTCCTAGCTATATTTAGTTAATCTAGGTTGATCAAATGCTTAATTGATTGCATTTATTTAATTAGCCTAGATTAACCCTAAGAAAACTATAATTTTCCTTTATAGTTTTGGTGAACCCAATTGATCTTATATGACCTACCTTTTTCCTATGGTTTCTTATTACCATTAAGGTTTTTAGATTTACATTTTACTAATCTCGCATCTTTTTCAGCTTTGATCACTTTTCCATCCTTGTGCTTAATTGATACATCTTTCTTTTAGGGTTGTGTGTGCTTGTTTATATTTCCTATTTATCACCAACCCTACCCACCCTTACATTAGCCTTAGGGTTTACATTTTACACATATTTTTAGATCTGATTTACTTTTTATATATATATGAGATTCATTACCCTTTCCATATTTATTATTATTTACATTGTATTATATCATGAATATATTCTCCCCCTTACTTATCAAGCTCACTTCTTATGTCACTATGCTTTATGATGATACATATTTTGTGGCCTATGCTAGTGACTTAGCTACTACTTCATCCCTATATGCACTTGATAAAACTAGGAATCTTGGCTCAAGTGATGTTGTACCTAGCAAGCATGATAAATTTTATTTTACATCTATGGATTATCCTCTATGTGCCTCTCTTGATTCATTAGTTCTTGAGGAGCCTAGTGTTGTGCACTTGATAGATACACATGTTTCACCTTCATTTACATATGATGATGATGCACCTTCTTTGATGCCTAGTGATACTCTTGTTGATTTGGGATTGCCTATCTATGATGATTACCCTAGTGATGAGCTTTATGGTGATTGTATATCTTATATCACTAGTGATATGCCTATACATGATACATATTTTTTACCTTCACATGAGGTTGCTAGTCCTTCATTCCTATCTTGTGGCTCATGGCTTACTAGAAAAATGTCTAATGATGAGCACAATGATAGTTCCTTATGTTCTCATGATGAAGATGATGACTCATTATCTATTACCTGACACATTCTAGAGGCCCTTCCTTAGTGGATTCCATGGATTTCTCTATTCGTTATATTGATATACAACTTTTTGATAGAGTTATTGATCAATAAATGACTATATTTATAACCCTAGTGTTGCATTAACAATGCATTCCTAAGCTGACCTCGGGGTGTAGACTGGTTGGTTGAGCCGTTGAAAGACACAGACAATCGACGCAGGTTTGAGCCCCGACTTACCCAGCTAGGCGCAGTGTGGGTCCGCTGCTGGGATATCGCCTTGGCCTAGAGGATTAGTTGGTCTCACCCTGATCGGTGTGCTTCGAGCTCATATTGCTATAGTGTGCTGAGATCCGGATACCTCTGAGATATAAAAAAAAACAATGCATTCCTAAGCTAGCTCTACTCTCACCAACATTGTCCTAGTAGTTTATTATCTTGCAACAACATTACCATTTGAATAATAAAAGGTAATAAGCTTATGAATAGGGCATGAAACATATAACAATAATACAACACCAAATTTCCTCTAGAGAAAATTTGATTAGGTGAAAAATTACAGGAAGTTTATGTAGCTAGTATCCCATCACTAGTTTCAATACTATTACATAGAGATATATTGCCAATGATGGCCTACTAGGAGTTGTCCTAGTAATACACATAATCCTATACCTTTATTATACTTTTGTATAATAGAATCCCTACGCTTTTCTCTCTTTGTTCTTCTCAAACTAGTCCGAGTCTTCTTTTAAGACAACCAACTCCACACTCAACTTCCTCTTGGCCTTAAATTCCTCTTTGGTCACATCTACTAAGGAGATGGATCCATTTCTTGGCATCCTCCCCCATTTGTAAGGTGGCTGGTTGCCTTGTCAACAACTATCCATGTAATCTCCCAGAACCACTCACCAAAGTATAATACCCACTCAACTCACACAATCCAAGTCAAACAACCCGCAAATATGGAGGAATAAGAAACAACTGCCAAGAGATGAAAAGAACCATCATGGTTCCAAGGAGGAGAAGGACCAACTGCTAGCAAGAAGATTATAGTGTAAAGAAATCAGGCATTGCCATAATTGATACCGCTCTTTTCCCTGATGAAGACAAAATGTAACTAAGATAAAATCAAACTATCATTTCAATAAGAGACAAATGCCTCTTCGCATTCTCCTTCTTTAAAACAACTTCCTAGCTACTATTATATGCCTTAGACTAACTTGTAGTTGTATGGATAAGATAAACATGTAATGAACATGCAAGAAGAATAAGACAATACACAATAATACATAGAGTAGAGAGAAACGAAATGTTTTTATTATCTTTGTAGTGCCACTTCGAGGGAGAAACCTTCGAATAGAACTTACACTCCAGCTACAAGTATCTAAGGCAATTTCCACTTGGGAAGTCATTACAATATTAGAGTCTTGCTAAAGACAACTACTACCATCCCATGCATGTGGGATAAATACTTTATTCTAAGTAGTAGGATGACTTACAAAACATATGCATCCACACCTTTATTTAATATTACCTATGGGTAACTTACAAAGCATATGCACCCAACTAATATTAGCTACTACACAACAAAATGGGGTTCATAACATTGCTTTCCCCTTTGAAAATCTTTATCTTCAAAGCTTGAAATGAGGAAACTTGGGGATAATGTTGGTTGCTTCCCATGTGGCATATTTAGGTTGCAGACCCTTCCATTAAACTAAAATATCATCAAGAGAATGAGTGTGAAGGTGCTTGGTACATTTGTTTAGTATAACCTTAGGTTCTAAAGATATTAAACCTGCCTCATCCTATGTTGCTATCTCTCTTAAAATTCAAGAAATGGTCCTAATCACTTTCTTGAGGAAAGAGACATGAAAAACTAGGTGGATGTAAGAAGAGGGTGAGAGTGCCAACTTGTGTGCCACCTCACCAATGTGTTGGATCACTTGGTAAGGGCGATAAAATTTTGGACCTAACTTATGACCTTGCTTGTCCCACAATGACATCTACTTGTAGGGTTGTGTTATAGAGTAAGATGTGTACACTAACATTTACACTTAGTTTATCACCTGGGTGGACCTAAAATATTTGCACTTGTTAATCAGGTCCTATTTTAACACCTTTTTGAACATTAAGCATGCAATTCTTGATCCTGATGCACAAAACCCAGAAAATAACTATAAGGAAGGGTTAATGACACCTAAAGTGGCTTAATTGAAATTTATGGAGCTAAAGGACTAGGGTGCCCAAGTGCCCTTTAGGCCCTCCTTTAGCCCTAACCTAAATTGGTGGGTTGTTGACTTAGGGCATCTTAAATGATTCCTAATGTTGGCCTCATTTGGTTTAATTCTCTAAAAATCAACGGGAATGCATATAAGAGTAAGTTAAGTCATTCATTTGAACATCTAAGAAATCTAGGCACTCTTGCACTCTCTCTTCTTCTCTTTCATGCTCTCTACTCTTCTCTAAAGATCTCTATGGTGGATTATTATCTCGACATTAATTTATTGCAAGTCTTGTGAAGATCTTTCTATTTCTTTGGGCTACACCAACTTCTTGAGTCAAGTTGTTACACCGCATCAAGCATGCTAGGGTTTCCATATTGATGGTGATGTCTTTCCTTCATGCTTTGTTTTAGCATTCAATTCTACTTCAGATTTGCCTTTGCTCTCTAGGGCACACACTCTTCATCTATCATCTTTGCTATTGTGGAGGTGGAAACACCATTCATGGAGCTTGACTTAAGAAAGATCCTAAATAGCACCCAACCATTCTCCTTCTTGTGTGTGTCTAGGTCAGATTCGGAGGAATTTGCAGAAGACAAGCTACAAGAAACATGAGCTTAGAAAGGTGAATACACAACAAGTCTCACTTTCTACTAAGCCTTAATCAGGGTCTAGGGTGTCCAAGCGCCCTAGTCCTTTGGCCTCTCAAATTAGGATATAGCTTCTTCTTGATCCTGTAATCTCTGCTCTCTATTTAGATTTTGGGTTTCTACTTCTGACAGTCTATTATGCTCCGATCTTGCTCAATTAGGGTTTCATGTTTTGCCCTAGTTTGATTGCTTAGATTTGGTTGATTCTCCTCTATACAACAAAGGGACAAAGCCCTTGTAGTTTGGCTCTCCTTCTTGGGTAGAAGCCAAGCTTGGCCTATGTCCTAATGTTGGATGGAAGAGAGTTTGACCTAGTTTGATCTTTTGAGCTAGTCTCTTTTTTCTATCTAATAGGTTGGAGATGTAAAAAGACCTAATCACCAATGACAAAGGTATGCTCTGTCCAATTTGGATCCACTTGTTTCATGCATTTTTTCAATATTAGATTGGCCTTAAGGAGCCAAATAATCTCCTCATGGCTAGAGTTTGTCAGCTACTGCAACCTTGGAGGAACTTAGAATATAAGTACCCAAGGAGGGTGGGGGAGTACCATAGAGAGACTCATAGGGTGCCATCTTGGAAGCACTATGATAAGTGGTATATACCACCACTCCACAAGAGGCAACCAATTGACTCATTGTCCTTGTTGTTTTGACACAAAATGACACATTTAAGTCTTAAGGCATTTGTTGAAAACCTTTATTTGGTCATTAGTTTGAGGATGATAAGATGAACATGTGTTCAAGGTAGTACCCTACAACTTAGATAATTCTTGCCAAAATTATTGGTAAAAGTAGGGTCATGATCATTGAAAATGGAGTGGGGTATCCCATGGAGTTTGAAGACATAATCCAAGTAGTGTCGAGTGACCACAACAATTGTGTAAGGATGGGGCAATGCATAGAAATGGGAATATTTGGTCAACTAGTCAACAATAACCAAAATGACTTGTTTACCTCCTAACATTGGAAGTCCCAATTTTAAATCCACATAAATATAAGTCCAAGCCTTATCCATAATAGGAAGAGGTTGCAAAAGTCTTGGGGCTTTTATAGTTCCCCCTTTATTCCATTGAAACACATCACATTTGATTGCAAATACATTAACATCCTACTTAAGGCCATCCCAAAAGAAATCTCATTTCACTCTCTCATAGGTCTGCAAAAATCTTGAGTGACCTAAAGTAGGGGAGTGAAATTCTAGGAGTAATAGAGACTTGATTTGAGAGTTCAGAATTAATAAATATGGCCTTCATAGGTGAAGACTTGTCTAATCCATCGACACCCTGGTATAGAGTGTAGGTTTTATTCCAATTGCCAAATGATACCCTAAACTATCAGGTTAGCAACTCATTCTTGATGAATCTCTTTCATCCAATTAGGTACCAAGATATAAAGAGAAAATATTGTGCCTTCCTCTTCATATTAACATGAGAGGGCTTTTGTTACAACATTTTCCTTGCCCTTTGTAAGACTTGGCTATGGAGATAGCCACCCAAGATCAAGAGAGTTAAAAACAAGTACAAAGAATTAGAAGACTAATTGTAAAATGATGCTATTCTACTCAAGGATGCATGTGCAAAAGAGATTCTCAACAACACGCTATAAGTGGGTATTTATAGGATACACCACCAATATATGTGAATGTACAATCACTGTGGGATAAAGGAGATGGAGTCACATGTATGCACAACATCTCCACCAAATTAGGAAGTATAAATCACATGTGAAACCTACTCAAGTAGATACCTATCCTATAAAGCTTATTTATCCTAGGTGAAAACATGCAATAAATTAAATAAACTAAATGCAAGAAAATAAATATGCATCAACACCCCCTATAAGCGTAGCTTAGATGGGTTGGAAAGGAAAGATAGGTGACTGGGTCTTGAAAAATGTGTAGCCATGTTAGGTACCCATGTACAAAATGATCACCTTGAAAAGAAGAGAAAGATAAACCTCATAGGACAAAACTACCCCCAAGAGAGGATGAAGAGAGAATGTCTAGGTGACCTCCCTCAAAAGAAGTGAGAAGGATAAAATCCCATGTGAAGAAAAACTCCCTCATAAAATAGAGAGAAGAAGAGAGACCATGCAACCCCTCTTAATGTGGAGTTTCCCACACCAATGGTAAATTCTTGGCATTGAATGATGAAGATGGTACAAGATTGCCAAACATTTCTCCCCTTAGGAAGAAACAAAGCCAAAAGTGTATGCAAGATATCTTCCCATTCCTAGAAGGAATATGGGGGAAGAAAAATCAAACTGTATGATGTCTTTGGAAGTTTCTTAGCCATTGCCATGTCGGGACCACAATCAAATCAAGAGTCCTAGGCCCTACTAAAGAGAGTGATAATCCAGAACCATGTGGAAATGGATGTAGAACACGGTCCAAAGATGAAGATGGATCCTCTAAATGTTGTTGAAGGATCTCCAAATCAATGCCAAGTGACAAATGAATAGGTGGAGAAAGAATAAGAGGGTATGAATGTGCCCTCATGACATCCAAAGAAGATACAACTCCATAGGAACCAACATCAATGATGCCCTCCAAGTCAGTGAGATGGGACTCACAAGATAAAATCAATATATCTATCAAGTTTTCATCCTACGAATCTGTATTTGGAAGATGATGTATATCCTTCTACACTAAATCATTGGAAGTTGGTGATGAAGCAATATTGAAGTTAGTGGAAGTAGGAGTTGATGGAGATGAGGTACATTGCATGTCATTTGAGTACATTTCTCATCTTTGGATAGTGTGTCCACACAAGATGTCTAAGTATGAACACTCGATGTATCTACAAATGCCAGAGTAGAATAATCTAGAAAGCTAATGCATTTTTCCTAAAGAAGTTTATTTAGTTCATCAATCTGCTTCAAAAAATAATCACTTTCATCATGATTTTTCTTCCCAAAGTGTGCACATTTGACCTTACATGTTTAGAAAGTTTATGTAGAATACTAATATGGAAAGAGAGAGAGAGAGTGAGGGACATGATTAGGTCCCCCATGTTTACTCAATCATGAAACCAAAAAAAGTAAATGTAGAATCACAAGATCATCCCCTAACATAAACAATCACGAGATCCCCCCAAAAATTATGATATGGCACTTTATACTTAGTGCAAATTGTAGTTGCCACTTGCCAAATCAATGAAGTGGTCATGATCTTAGTACATTATGGATGCTAAATTAGGCCATAGAGATTAAAGTGTAATTTTGGTATAGAATGAGATATTTTAGACTACACCAATAAAAATTACATGAAAATCTATGCACTTTCAAAACAATTGTACCAAAAAATATTATCATATGAGCTTGAATGAAGCTCTAGAAGCTTCCAAAATGAGAAATACTCAACATCACCTATGAGAATCTACAATTATTGAAAAATATAGACACCAAAATCAAAAACCATCTACACCACTATGAAACTCTCAAAAAATTAGTCTAGATAAAAAATTGCTCAGAAAAAGAAGCAAGGATGACTGAGTATGAAGCCTCTGAAGTTTGATTGCTAAAATCAAAATGCCATTGGACAGGGGTCAAGGAGTGGAGGAAGAGGTGATGTTAGCATGATTCCATGATGATTTCATCAAACCCATGTGATGAAATATGATCCTTCTTGATAGAATATTCCTCCCAAATTCTCAAAATTGTCAGTGGTTTGTCTGAAAACTACTTGTAGAACTAAAAAACACTTTCCAAAAAAATTAAAACCACTAATCTATAAGGGGACTATTAGTGGATAGGATTATATAGGTAGTTTAGGTTCAACTAATTGCTAGTAGTTAATAAATATGGCTAGCAGTGTTTGAAGCAGTGTTGTGGATGGGCGAAGTTGCTTAGTATCTTCACTAAGGGTGTAGCTGTAGGCTATATGCCATGCAAGCACGTGGCTCCAAAGTGGAACCATGCAGGCATGGGGGGCCCATGATTTAAAGAACCCCCACAAATTTAACGAGGGCCATGGTATATGGGATAGGGTTGTGGACTTGTGTCCGTCGGGTACCCTTGTATCCTTGATATAAATAAAAGTTACAATTTTTTAAATATGAAAAAAAATAATAAAAAATAGATTTTTTAAAACTCACACCAACTTGCGTAATGCATGCGCTAGCATGTAGAGTATTATAAATGCTTAGAGAATAGTCTCTATGATTTGTATGATGAGGTAGGAGGAGATTTTTCTTAGGGCTCTAGGTCAAGTACTTTGATTTCAATGATTTGATAGTTAATCTATAGGTTTATGGGCCTTCTAGATGCTATGGCAGGGTCAGATTTGACCCAAAGTTCTCTAAAAGGTCAAGTGCATACTAGGATATGGCATGCACCTTCCAAATTCAAACCCTTGTAGATCTAACCTTGAAAGTTTGATTTGGATGCAATAAAAGGAAAACATGACTTTATCAAATTCCCTAAACTCAATGGTCAACTTAGATTTGATCCAAGAATCACCCAAAGCAAACTACAAAATAAAGCCACAAAGAGGAGCCCCTAAGAATCTGGTCTTTCCCTCAAGTTTTTTTTGTTTCTCCAGGTCAAAATTCGATGCAAGAGAACAACATACTCAACTTTGAAAGCAACTAAGATCTTTATCCTAGATATTTTGAATGACTACCTAGGCACTCTCTTTCTGTAATGCTATGTAATATTTGTCTATGGAGATAGCCACTCAAGATCACGAGAGCTAAAAGCAAGCACAAAGAATTAGAAGACCGATATGAAAGAATAATGCTATTCTATTCAAGGATGTATGTGCAAAAGAGATGCTTGATAATGAGCTACAAGTGGGTATTTATAGGATACACTACCAAGATATGTGAATGTACAACCAATGTGGGATAAATGAAATGGAGTTACATGTGTACACAACATCTCCACAAAATTAGGAAGCGCAAGTCACATATGAAACCTACCCAAGTGGATATCTACCTAAGCAAGCTTATCCTATCTTAGGTGAAAATATGCAATAAAGAACATAAACTCAATGCACGAAAATAAACATGCACCAATACTCTTCTTGCAGAATATTTCACAATCATATCCTTGCATTTGAGTCACCTTTTTTTTGTTTTTTGAGGAAGGAAACCATTTGTTGCAAAAAATATTCAAGCTATGATGATGTATTCTAATCTGGAACTTTTAGGCCAATAGGTGATGATGCCATTGTTGTACATCATGGAGGATATCTAGCATTTCTTTTTTATATGTATATTTAGTTGGATTGAGGATTTCTAGTCAAGGTTAATGGCCTTACCTTCTTGCATCAACACTGTACCCATACTAGTGCCTGAGGCATCACATTCAAGAATAAAAGGGTTTGTGAAAATTTGGCAAGGCCAAAACTTGAGTGGAACACATGGTAGTATTTAGAGTAGTAAATGCCAAATTAATTTCTTCTATTCAAAGGGGGGATTTCTTTTTGAGAAAGGTTGTCAAGGGCCCAATTGTTTTACCATAGTTATAAACAATCTTTTAAGGGACTTAGGTCATGGCTACTCTTGAATTACTGCAATCTTCTTGGGGTCAACCTATACACTGGCATGCAAAACAATGTGAACTAGATACTCTACCCATTGGACTCTAAAGGCACATTTAGAGTGCTTCAAAAAAGGGAAAGTTCCTTTAAAATTTGGAGTGTGATCTCCACTTGGTGAATATGATCAACCTTGTTGTGATGTATATGAGAATTTCATCAAAGAAGGCCAAGATGAATTTGCATATATAGTTGTGAAACACTGTATTCATGAGGATTTGAAAAGTAGAAGGAACATTGGTTAAGCCAAAGGGCATAACAAAAAAATATATTGTCCTTCATGAGACCTAAAGGCAGTTTTAGGAATATTGACTTCTTTGACACAAATTTGGTGATAGCCAAAACAAAGATCTAGTTTTGTAAAAAAATTGGCCCTTGGGAACTCATCTAACAATTCATTAATAATTGAAATAGGAAACTTATCCTTGATGGTTAATTTATCAGGTTCATGAAAATCAGGGCACATATACTAACCACCATCTTTCTTGGGAACCATAACCACAGGAGAGGAGTAATGATTGGTACTTAGGCGAATGACACTAGCCCCTTGTACCTCTTTAACCATCCTTTAAATTTTATTCTTTTACTCAAAGGGATATATATAGGGTTTAATATTTGAGGATGGCTACCAAGAATGAGGGGAATGATATGGTCATGGGACCATGGGGCAACCCTTTGGGGTCCTCAAACAATTATTGATACTTATCTAGGAGGCATTGCAATTATGATAGAGATGAATGATTTGAAGGATGTCGAGCCTCTAGAGAGTGGAGATGGGCAAGGATGCTAGAACACTCCTGTAATATACTCCCTTGGTCTGATTTTTTTCGATGTTGTTTGTTTCAGTTTTAGAGTGTTTATAGAAATAGACGGAGATGCAAAAGTTGTATGTTTCACAATAGATATATTTGCAAATAAAATAGAACTGAAATAACTCTTTGTAAGTGATAATAATCAGAAATCCACAAGTTGAAATACTTCAGATTTATTTTCTGAACTAAATAAATAAATTTTCTCAAAAGTATGCACAACCTAGTTCATTAAATGACACTATAAATGTGTTTCCAACATACCCACAAAATGCGGCAATGAAGAAGTCTGGTTTGGAAAATAAAATGCAAACTGGCACCACTGGAAATGGACGCCACTCCCAAGAAATCTCCCAATGGCTAAGGACGATTTAACTCTTAATGCATCAACCAAAATACCACCAAAATGCATCAAAAACCCCAATCGCCCTCTTCAGAAAACCTCACGCCATGCTAGGAGGGTGTACAACCTGCTGCAAGGAAGTATGACCAACAAACAAGGAGGTACGACCAGCCAAATAGAAGCATGAAGCAACAACAAACACCTCAAATACTCCTTCAAAAACCTCCCTAAATCAGATATGCAACGATACTCCAACAAAACTGAATAATAAAGTCTCCACAAATTTATTATTTATCAAATCTCCAATAAATTTGTAAAATAGATATTCAACACAAATACCATTATTGGCCAACATTTAGCACAAGCGTAGATTCTGAATAAATCTACCAGGAAACCTTTCCTGCACAAACTGTAACTTTAAATGAATCACACAGTATTAACTAGAGAGGATCTTCCACCACCATGGCTGATCTTCTCCAAGAGGGTTTTCATCCTCAAGAAGGTTGAGATGAACCAAGTTTAGTCCCATAGAACCACAAGGGTTTCACAAGAGGAAATAAAATAATTTGCATATTGCAAAAGAGCCCCTCAAATGCCTTTTTATACTTTTTCCACCAAACTCTCCAGAAGCTTATATTTTAAAATTCACTTTTTAATTAAAACTCCACTTTAGCTTCGAAAAAGACTTTTAAATTTAAATAATGATAATTTGGCATGCAAGGTCCCTATTTAATGCATCCATGATTTAAAACATTTCATCCCAGTTCTAATGAGCTATAACACTAACATGCTTTTAAAATATATTAAATAATATTTAGCGACCTTAGTAAAATAATTAAAATAAAGCCATTAATACACCCATTTTGTGAAAACTGCCAGAATACATCAGAATCAAAAACTAACTACACTGGAGTGATCTCGATGAATAATAATAATAAACGGAGCCAACCAGATGACTTACTATAAATAGACACCATCTCCAAGATTCTTGGAGAGCACACCAGAAGCTGAAAATCACTCCAGAAAATGGCATATGAGTCCTCTAGACCACCTGAGCTCATTAGAATCCTTAAATAACCACTTTGATAGTGTTGACACACACCCACAAGGTTAGTGCCAACTGCACTGCAAGAGAACCTGAAAATGGGGACATTACAACTCCTTAAAAAATGAGAATTGACCATCTAAACATCACCCGCCTCCAATCCTTGTAATGTATACTCAGTGTTGTTATGGTTGAATTTGATCTATAGTTGGTAGTAGTTGCAAGTGAGTGGTCCTAAGGTTTGTAGCCATTGGATGCTCAACACCACCTCTGCACCACCCAATGAAAGAGAAAATATATTAGTGGTCAGTTGATAATCTCCTAGAGTAAGTTTAATATTATGACACTTGCCCGTACATGATATAGTATTGCCATTGGCCACCTTAATCTGAAAATTATTGTAGGCATGGGCATAGTAGTGGACCTAGTCAATAAGTTTTCTTCTAATGAAGTTATGTATGCTACCTTGATCAATCAAGACCACTACCTTATAGTGTTGGATGTAGCCAACGAATTTAAGTGTTTTGGGAGAAGATAAACTATTAAAATTTGTAAATATAATTTTACATTAGGTGTAAATTAATCAATTATCAAATATGAAATGGATATATGAATCAAATAATAAGAGATACATATGAACCATACACAAGAAACACCTGAAAATATAATTGACATGGGGATTTAACCTTTAGGTAAAAAATTCCACAAAAAACATCATATATAAGAAAACTTACAAAAATGTTTGTCAAAAAATAGACAAATGAACCAGGGGATCGATCCCTTTTTCCTACGTCCTAAATGGTCTCCAAAAATCCACTTGTGCAATGTGATAATTCACCAATCCAATTCTCATAAAATATTCCCAATGTGAATTCCCTTAAATATAGGGCAATAAGATGGGTAACACCCATATGAGAAGTGCCCATGCCTTTTAAAAATACAACATTAGAAATAATTAATAATTTAATAAACATTTTCATATTAAGTAAATTATTAATTAATTAATTAAATATTATTTTTAAATATAATTAAAAATATTGGTATAATATAATTTTTTTATACCTTATATTAGAGCATTGCAAATGTTTTTATGGCCATTAGACCCCTACTAACATTGTGCTCTAACACTCCCCCTTAATGTTAGTAGAGATATATGTTGTCAATTTCTTTAAAAGAAAATATAAAGTTCCTCAGTAATGTAGGACTTCTTTGACAGACATAAAACACGGACAAAATATATGCCAAGATGAAGGTCATGTATTTTAGACCACATGATAAGCATCTTGTCATAAATTAAAATCCTAGTTTTCTTGATAATGATGCTTATAAAGAGGTCATATAGAGTTTTTTTGGACCATGGGTCTCCTCAAACTAGCCTCCCCTAGGTTCATTACATATTCCCAAAGGTCTTATATATAATATAATGTTTTACAAGTGGAAGACATATAGAGAAAATTATTACATAATGCCCATAAGACTTATATATTAAATAATGGTTGACCATTAGGAGGTGACACTTTGTCATGCACACTCCTTAAAGGCAACTCCTTGAGGCCGAGCATTATTTTGAATTTGAAGAATTTGGTATTGCACAAAGGTTTGGTAAAAATATCTACTACTTGATAATTTGTTTGATAGAAGGGTAGAGAAAGATCTCCATTGAGAACTTTTTCAAGGATGAAATGAGCATGTCCTTCAATATGCTTCATTCACCAATATTGAGCATGATGTTTGGCAAGAACAATAGAGCTTTGACTATCACTTAATAGAATGATACTATCGTTATTACCCATATGAAGCTTATGTAATAGATGATTAAGCCACATTGATTCTTTGGCTGGTTTAATGACACATATATTTAGATTCTGTAGAAGGAAGAGCAATAGTATTTTATTTTTTAGCTCCATATGATTTTACCTATACCAAATTTAAACACATAACTAGAAGTAGACTTTCTGTCAAGAGAATCTCCTACATATTTAGCATCACAAGATCCATATAAATAAGCATCTTTGGAATAAGAATAATGGAGACCAAAGTGTATAGATCCCTTAATATATCTTAGTATACATTTAGCCATTTTCCAATGTTGGACATAGGGATCTTGCATAAATTGTGATGTGATACCTATTGCATAGGTGATATCTAGTCAAGATATAGTAAGATAGATTAAGCTTCCAATTAGTTGTCTATAGAAGGTAGGACTAAATTTTTCACAAGGAGGTTATGGGTCCAGTTTGATACCTACTTCAATAGGAATAGGAACAAGTTTGCAATTAGTTATAGTGAATTTTATGAGTAAATCTTGAGCATATTTTGCATGTGATACCATAATAGAGTGATGATCTTGAAAATAACCATTCCTAGAAATGATGTAAAAGATCTAATTAGTTTGTAGATACCTAATATCATCTCATCACCATTTCAGCCACAATCAGGCCATTACTTGCTATTTCCTCTATAATTAACTAAATAAATACCTATTTATTTGATTAATAATCCAATTTTCCTGCCAATATTAAATAAATAAATTATTATTATTTAATTAATAAAATCACTATTCATCACTATTCACTCACAATTAATTGAATAAAATCAGGACTATTTATTCAATTAATTAACCTTCCTCTATAATCCAAACTTAAATAAATAATTTTTTTTTTCTCTAAGTCCATCCCATCCCTTCTCAAAAGTTAAATAAATTCAAAATATTTATTTAATTCCATATTTGTCAACTTTTCATTAGTAAATCAAGGTAATTAAGGTAAATCTTGTACAAATCCCAAATGTGTACATGGGGTCAAAGGTATGGCCTTGATTTGTACATCCTAGGTACTTTAGGATTGGGCAAGATCTTCACGTCCCTTCAAAAATCTACTTTTTTGATCTCTCACCATCCACTCCACCCTTGATTCCCTTTGAGTCTGGGATCTCCCTTTAACCAACCTTCACATGGTGTCACTTGGAGGATTCTCATGCCTCCCATCCTCCCAAGCAATCTAATCCCTTGATCTCTCAAGGTAATCCTAGCCCTCCATCCACTCTCCAAAAAACCTATAAATAGCACCCTCCACAAGCCATTTTCATAACAAGTTTGAATGTAATGTTATGTTACTAAGTTGAAAACTAACATTCATCCTCCACAATCAATCCTTGGACATAACCTCACTCACTTGTGTGGAACAAGGAGACCTTGGGTGAGAATTGTGTGTTTTCATTCATGTTTGAGCTTTTTTAGTCTAATCTTGAGGTTTCATATGTTTGTGAATAAAATAGGTTAGATTTAATTTATATTGATCTATTGTATGTTTGCAAATACATGTACACATTCTTGACATGCTTGGTGAGAAATATGCCCCTTTTCTAATATTTTGTTGGTGTTTTGTAGTTTTTTTAAAATCATAGGTTATGGTTTGACATGCGTGGATCTATTTTTGATGCATTTGTCCCAAATGAGCACATGTGTTTATGGACAAGCACACCCATTTCTATGTTTGGCAACTCACTTTCCATGACCTTTAACTTTCTTTTTTAGGTTTCTTGCAAGTTTTTGGGTCTAATATCTTGGTGGTTTTGTAGGGATTTGAGCTTTTAATGCATTATTTTCTATCCTAACACTCCTTTGCTACATATTAACCTCATTTATTACAATTTTCTATCAATTTCTTCATGCCTAAACACGCCTTAGTATTTTTGTTCTAAATGAGTGTTTCCATCTACATAGAGGCACATCCATATCCGACCATAAAAATCTCAATTTCATCACATTTGAAAGTTTTATCTTTCAATTTTTTGATAGTTTTTGGTTTTACAACCCATTATGTTACCTATTTGTTAACTTGCACTGTGTTTTTGGTAGATTTAATCCCATTTTCTTGCAGGTTTTGATCAATTTTGCCAGCCTCAACATGCTTCAGTGTATCTATCACAAACACATGTTTCTTTGCATGAACAAACATATCTATCCTCGACACTTAAAACACATTTTTTGCATTTTTAGATTAATTTACTCCCTATTTTTTTATATTTATTGTTTTTACATTAATTTACTCTTTTGTGTAGCTCTATTTTATCATTTTTGTTTTAGATAAGTGTTTCTATTTATACATCTATATTTATGTTTCTATAAATGAATAACTTAATTTTCTTACGATTTGTGCTAGACTAATCTTAGGTCTAGCCTTGATGGTTGTGTTTTTCCACTAGTCATCTATTTTGTATCCTATCATTTGTTGAAGACAACTCTTAAACTACTAAAAGTTTTTCTTGTAGCATCGTTTGACCAAGTTGCCTTTTTTTAGTAATCTAGGAACATTTGAATTCCTAAGGGAATTAACACTTGTTTACGATGTTTGTGGGTCAAACTTAAGTTTATACTCTCTCTTCATACGTTCAAATGATCTTGAAGATCAATTTTTATGTTTGGTCTCTTTTTCTTATTTTCAACCCAAGGGATTAACATGTGTATGCTCTTCCTTCACACTGCAAGGTGATCTTAGGGATCAAAAGCACCTAAGTTCCTTTCCCTTTAGTAGGTCTACCTAAGGATTTAATCACCTTAGGGGATGACCCAAACCACACATTCTAGTGGGGTATAAAAAAGGGGGGAGAGTGAAAGTTATACCTCAAAGGAGGACCATCGTGTCTAGCTCAACCTTGTCACCCCTTTTTGTAAGGAGGAAAGGTGAAGTGGGATTGGACTTGTCCATGAACACATTCTTGTAGGTGGACTCCAATTCATAGACTTAGACCTTACATACCTTCGAGTATTTCAAGGATATCTCCAGCAACCTTGTATAGCCTAACTTAAGACCATTGACTATGTACATTTGTGATGCATCAGTCAGAGATTACCATTGAGAAGTCACTCACCCCATGCCCCTAAAACCATATGTGTATGCCATGTATGCTCTCCCTCTGTGCCTTTTGAGTAATCTTGGGTGATAAAAATGATTATCTCCTCATCATGGGACTTACACATTATGATTAGATAAGATATATTGGTGAGATTAGAAGTGTGCACACTCCTAATTGAATAGCATACGTTGTTAATGTGTTTGGTGTGTCGTCTTGTCAAATTTCATGTTTGGTGTATTTTTTGTAGCTGTTGGGCCCCACTTATAATGATTTATTTATGTCTGTGGGTCATAATCAACTCGTATTAATCAACCAAAGCCACATGTTTTATTTATTCCAAACCATTGGATCAAACTGTATCAACAGCTTGCGAGGATTCATCGAGAAAATGAACATGGTCAGAGCTGTGGATAGCGCCATTTGTTAAAAAAATGACATGTCAAATGTCGTGTCCCACAGTAATTTCACATTAAATTAAATGTTCTTTATTATATATATTTTTAATTATTTTTTATAAACATATATTCACTATTATATTGTTCATTATTATTTTATATTGTTCATTATTTGATTATTTTTAGGAGCATGTAGTATTAAAAAATGCCAAAAGTTTTATTTATTCTACAACTTGCGATCAAACATCATTGATGGCTCGTGGTGCTCCAAGCATAAAACAAAGATAGTCAGAGTGGGAGGCCATGCCATTGGTAAGAAATGGTGACGTGACAATTGGTTGTGCGTGGAGTATTCTTAGTTAAATGTAAATGATTAAATCAACACTTCTATTTAATGTGATAACAATTAAGTATTAAAATAAATGTGTCATCTTCTTCTCTTTCTCTATAAAAAGTTTAATTTTCTTCATTTCACTTAGTAGCAATTGAATTTTCATCTTCGAGAACAATGCTTTAACACTTTTGTAACAATGTTAGAGAAAGATGGCATCCTCAAATCTAGAAAATTGAAGAGTGAGAGGAGCCCCATCAAAGAGAAAGAAGGCAACCATAAAGTCCTATTTTAATCAACAACAATATTTTGCAATGGGTGAGGGCCCATCGAGATTAAATAATGAGGAAAATTTACTTGAGATTGAGGAATTCTATTGGAACGGCCATGAGGATGAAGAGGCATCAAATAAAAATCCTAAAGGAGGTAGCAATGATGTGGTTCAATCTGACAGTGAAAGCATGAATAATGTGTTGATGATCCCACAAGAGGAAAATTTCTAGGGTACTTGTGGTGGTGAATCTGAGTCTGAAATCCTTTTGAACAAACGTAAAACATGTTAGTGGGACATGTCAAGAATTTTTCTGCTCGAATGGGTTGTTGCTTATGTTGTCATTGATGTAAAAGGGTTATATGTTGTCTTTAATGGAAAAGTGCTATGATTGATTATATGAAGTCATGATTGTTGCATTGTTACATATATTGCCATTTGATGAAAAGTATTGTGTGAGATATGAAGGAAATTGTCTAAGTTACCAAGAATGTCAAAGGCATAGGAGATTGTATTGCAAAGCCACAGGAGATTTACCGCATTCTACCGTAGATAAAGATATGGCTTCGTGGTTTGGAGGATAGCTAAATATAGCTATGAGGCATGTTTGATCCAAGTTTCAGAGCATATGGACTATCGCAAAGACATCCAAAGTCAGAAGACTTGTAAGGTTATCAGAGATGAAACTCAAAACTACCGCATTCCACCACTTTCTCACATACAACTTGGTAGTTTGGAGAATATGAAAAGCAAAGAGGGAAGTATGACATATTCAGGTTTAAGAGGGTATGAGATACTGTAAATGCATTTATCAGTGTTATGAGTTGAGACTATGTGATTGGCTTATGTAAAGGACACCGGTATCAAAGGTTGAATGCTTGCACCAGCAAGTAGAAGCATGGACTAGAAAGAGGAGTCTATGAGAAGGTTTTTTAGGTCTCATAGTGTTCATGGTATGAACTTCTTGATGATATTTCACTTCTCTGGTACCACACAGAGTCTGGAGCTAATGTATTGAAGCCTAAGTACTTGTGGAGCCGACATGATGTATTTGAGTGCTTGCATCGTGTGTATGGAAGCGTGTGCCAACAAGAAAGTTTGGGAGGAAGTAAATTAGGTCCAGTAGATCCTTTGGTATGAATCGCATAACGAGATTTCACTCCTACATTACTGCAGATGATTTGGGAGCTGACAAGTAAGGTCAGTTACATGTTTCATGATACACATTACCTTGAGGCCAACACAGATGATGTTTAGAAGGCTTGTGGAGGATATATATATGAAGGATAGAAGATTTTTTTAGGAGTGTGATCTATAATGATGAAAGGAGAATGATCCAAAAATTGACAGGTAACTCTGTAAGCAATAATGCATAACTCATGGTAGAGTTAGTATTGCAGAGATGTGTGAGCTATTAGAATCAGTCAAATAGCAAGGAAGATAGTGCAGAGGTGTCTAAGTTATATGAATATGTCAATGATGTCAAAGTGTTAACAGAATTGATGTTGCGAAGGTGATTGAACCATCAGAATCAGTTGAAAGTTTCAGAGCAGAGGTTGGAGCCTCTTTTTGTGTGTTGTAGCAGTTTAGGGAGTTGATGCTTCCTTTGAGTTGGTGCCCATAAAAATTTGTATTAGGGAGTTGTTGCTTCCTTTGAGATGGTGCTCATAAAATAGGGGATTTGTATCTCCTTTGGGTTGGTACCCATAAAACTCATTGTATGCTTCATTTTTATTTGTGAGGCTGGATTTGGATAGTAGATCCAAGCAGCCGGCTCACCGTAGTTTTTCCCATCTTGTTTTTACATAAATCTGGTGTTATGTGTGTATGTGTTCCTATGTTGCATATGTTTTAAATGTTTACATTGAAGTGAATGCATCTAAAAGAATATATACTAGTTCACCCCCCTCTTAGTATATATGTGTGTTCAACATGGGTTTCTAAGTATTTGTTCATTGAACCTGTGAAGAATGAAGATGAAGAGGGCATGCCAAAACTATGTCACTGCAAGATTTGTAGTTGGAAATTAAAGAAAGACAAGACATTGCAACTGAAACTAGACACTATTGAGAAGCATGTAGGTAAATTTTATAAAAAGGTAAATGTAAATGGAGAGTTGAAGTTGATGATGCGTTGGAAAATGAAAGATGAATACGCTCATGCTCAGAATGCAACCAAGTATGAAGAATATATGCAATCATAGGCATGACTTGCCACTATTGGAGGTTCCATATTTGCTCTATTTGAAAAGGGTGTGGAAGCAAGTCATTTATCCACAAACGTGTACAACTCACAATTATATTCCATATTTTAAACATAGGCCAGTCATTGATAGACTTTCTAAAATATAGGAATTTAATGCAATTTATTGAAGTTCCCAACTTTCCACTCTCTCATTAGTCTGTCAATAGTGGTTGGGAATGGGTTCAGTGTCTGGTTGTGGTGGATAGGCAAGATATAGCAGAGAAATTGAGTCAAGCGAATTTCTTTTCCTTGTCTATGGACGAGGTGACAATGATTGACAATACTTCTTGGGTGTGTATGCATGTTTATATTGTATAAAATAATATTTTCCAGCCTCATCTACTTATAGTTTGTAAAATGAAAGAAAATTCTACCTATGCTAAGCTTATGGAAATAGTCAAAAATAGCTTGATGATATTGGAGGCTTGGATGATTTGGCAATCGCAAGGAAACTGGTCTACATTGGTGCGGATGGGGCATCAGTCATGTAGGGTCACATAAATGGGCTTATTATTAATTTGCAGACATCATGTTCATTGTACATGATCGGCATACACTGCATGGCCTACAAAATGAATTTGGCTTTTAAAATTTCAATCTATTTCCAAAGTTGAAGATCTTGTACATGAAGTGTATACATATTTTTGTAGAAGTCCAAAAAGATTTTTGGAGAATCAAAGATTTACTGAAGGACTTACTCCAGGTAACAAGCTACTTAAGGATGTGGATAGTAGGTGGATATCATTACATAGACTGAAAAATGGATTGTTCAAAGAGTATAGATCATTGATGGGCCTATTCTATGAAAATCACATGGATCAAGCAAATATGTTGGCACTATTCACTGATGTCGAGATACTATTGACTCTATCTGGGATTCTTTCCTTGTTGGAAGAAATGAATTCTCTATCAAAGAAGGCACAAGACAAAACAATGTACATTGTAGAATACTCAAAGCTACAAAAAATGGTATGCCTTACTCTGGACAATCTATATATCAATCAATCTGAAGCATTTAAGGGTCAAAAGTTTATGAGTTGGCAAATAACAACGGACAATGAACACCCGTATAACTTTATGGAGTACAATGTGTTGAAATTAGGGTAGACAACTGAGAGGGAGGGGGTGAATCAGTTGTCACAAAAACTTTATCTTTTGCTGCATCTAATCTTCTTTCATACTTATTAACAGATTAATGATATAACCATGAAAGCATAAATCAACAACACATGAGCAGAAACATAATCAACACACATAACACCAAGATTTTTACGTGGAAACCCAGTTAAGGGAAAAACCACAGTGGGGGTTAACCCACAAGATTTATTCTCTGTTAAAAGAATAGAAAATGGGAAGGCACTTGCCTTTGGGCGCACTGCCCAGAGCTCAGTGCTCAAAAGAGGCTCACTACTCAAAAGAGGCTCACTGCCTATAAGAACATTTACAATGTTAACACAGAAAGATTGAACTGAGAAACAACATCTTCTTCATGCAAAGTTCAGTTCCTTTGAAGCGCACAATACTGTTGCTCTTCCCCCAAACACTTCTTCGCTATCTCCTCATCCTTTACTGCTCTTCCTCTTCTACTCTTCCTCTTCTCTGCTCTTCCTTTCTTCCTTTCTTAGGATCTTATCATTTTCACACAAGGATGATTTTCCACAACTTAACCACATGTATTTATATGCTTCATCAACCTTGGAATAAACATCAAGGTCGGCACTACAAACATCTGACTTAATGTGAATCACTATACTGTCTGCCAAACATAGCTGGGACCTAAATCTTCCTCGAACAACATGCCACGCTTCATAAAACCTCTCTTAGATCATCTGCAACATGCACAAAGCATCCAGTCGGCCAAGACTGGAAAGAACAACAACACCCAAAGAGAAATCTTCATCTACGAGCTCAATCCTCAATGCGGACTACCAACACAATAGGCACTTGATTCAAAGACCACCACAAGCACAATGAAATCAATAGGAACAACTGCACCACCTCAGATCACCATAAGCACTTGCACCTTCATCCGAGAACTCAAGAACACTAACTATCATGACTTTCATACTAGAAAGATTGCTTGCGGACCTCCAACCATGAACCACTTGAGTTGAGGTTACACACTGACATCCCAAACACACCTCTAGATCCGTAGATCATAATATTCCAATGCGGATCAATCTGAACCAAATTTCTGTCACTCTGTCACCTTTGAACAACTACAAAATTTGGTTCTACTCAGATGGCCATAACTTTGCCAATTCTCCATTCACACCTCTCAAATCTTGACTGGAGCAACTTCAGACAATCCTTTATAAACCCTTTAATCCGCAGACTCTGATCTTCATCTTACTGGGAATGTGGAGCAATTTACTTCACTGAACTGTACTGTCTTCATTGTCTCTGATAGAGATATATGTAACTCACTTGTTTCTTTCGGAGAGGCTAATTTTCTCAATATCCTCAGGATACAAGTCTTCTAAACAAGCAATAGAATAAGATACAGTTGATACTAATGACAACAAGGATATGTTGACATCAATGACAACACTGATTAGGCACATATTTGCAACATAATGATGTAGGTGATTGATGCGCATTGGTGCATGGGTATATGATAGAATTACACTACTTTAGTAAAGTTGGACGGAGCTCTCAGCTGAGACAAAAAAGTGTACAAGGGAGGATTTTAAAGATCTTATGTCTTCTGTAAAGGATACATTGTAGGAAATTGTGAGAAGTCTATCTTATGAGATAAGAGAGCATTTTCCTTGGGATGAAATTCTGGAAGCAATGGCTATAGTTTATCCTCAATAATGGAACACCATTAGTGTGTCCTCTGTTAGTTCACCACAAGATTTTCAGGGCAAGGTGAGGTACTTGGCCGATCATTTTAGTAGAATAGTAGAAATAAATGGAGTATAGATAGAAGGAATAATATATAAGACAAAGATGGTAGAAAAGATCTTCTCGATTCACATCAACAATGATTTAAAAATATAAATTGCTCGACCGTACTTTGGAACATGGATCAATAACCAGGTTATGGAAACAATTACGTTGAATGAAATTCTATGATATTCTATTTTAGAATATTTCAAACTTGCAAATCTGTGCCAAAGAATGTGTTGGGACCTGAAAAAAATAGTCCCCAACTTGTATCATTTTGCCCAAAATTCCATTAGAAATCCTAGTTTGTGCCTTTGTTGTCTTAACCCATTATTTATACCCAATCAAAGATATCTTCCATGGGTTCCCTCCAATAGGTTTCCTAGTTTGTGCCTTTTGAAATGCAAGGAAGAACCCAAAAATGACAATCCATATTTTTTCTAAGTGTTTCCTTGTGTTTTAGCCTTTGTTGGAGTTTCAAAGTTTCAGGCACCTGTCTTCCGTTGTGCCATCCCTATCAACTCCGACGTTCGAGGCTAAAAATTCATCTAAGTGTTAAGTTCTTCAAAATCTTCTAGGTGCTTTGGAGGTCAGAGGTTAGGCTTTCGACCTTTTGTCTTCTGCGGAGCATGTGTTATTAGGAAGGCCTGACCGCTGAAGTTCGCCAAGGGTTTTTAAAATTGTCTAGGTATTGCAGACTTCGGAGGTCGGGGTGTTGATCTTCTTTCTTCTTCCGAAGCAGGCGAGGTGGTGAAGGCCCGATGGCCGAGGTTTGGCAAGCTTTATTTTTCTAAGTGTTGCAGGAGGTGAGAGGCGGGATGTTTCTTCTTTTCCTTCTTTCTTTTGGAAGGCAAAAGGAAGAAGGCCCGAGGCCCGACCCTTGGCGACAAAGTTTGTTCTAAGTTTTTCAGGGTTGGGAGGTCCTCTTGTTCTCTTTTGAAGTACATGGTGTACGGTGGAGGTCCGATCTCCAAAGCCAAATTTGTCGGGGCATGACTGTTTTGCCTTCCATACTCCTCCCACCACCTGGGAATGCACCAACAACTTCCAGGAATGACATTAATACGAAATGGGTAGTTGGAAATGATGTTTTTATTGCAGTTGGTGGGTTTGTTGAAGGGTTTCCTACCCATTTTGCCCTTAGATCTGAGTTGTGAAGGCTATAAAGGTAGGATTGAAATTTATTCTAAGGGTTGGTTGCTGAACCAATTGTCTGGTCTGGAAGCGCCTAAGGAAGATTTTAGGGCATCAAATCACGTCGGTCTGGTCTGTAAGTGATGGGATATATTCAGCATAGTGTAGGAAGGGTGTGCAAAGTAGATCGACATGTAATAGAATGTCTCGATGGGAGTTTGTAATGATTTTGGCAAATGTATAGTTGCAGCTATATGTTTTTTCTTGCCACATTTGTTGGCACAATTGCAACTGAGGTTTGGAGGTGTGTGACAACATTCAATTTAATACAAGGCTTTGTATTTGCCATTCCTTTGTTGCATATGAATTATTGCAATTCTTTCTTGGATTATTAAGTATGTCCATTGCATGAAGACCTAGTTATGACATGTATGTGAATATATGTTTGGTTCCATTGATCTTATGCTGCATATTTTCTTTCCTCCTTGCATTCTATGACTTAGTTGCCCAATGGAGTAGGCATCGGTCCATATTGGGGATGGATCAATCACCATTTTAATTGAACCCTCATCCTGTTAGTTGTAGGAGTAGGAGTAGGTTTAGTTTAGGTTCTACATGTTGTTCATGGTTCTATTTTATAACCAGGGATAAATCTAAACTAATACAAAACAATTCAAATCATTGGTGAATCATGAACATGTATACCTGCACTTTGTATCTTGTGTGTGAGAAGCTAAATGGATTCATCTTAAGGAGTGGAGTATTGCCATGTTTGGGTGCAATGCATAGTGTAGTAATCAACTTTACTCAGAGGCTTGTGCAGCCAGTTTGTCTTGACCTAATGACAGCTTTGGGGCTCAAATGTACATTGGGTATGGCTTTGTTTGTTTATTTGTGTTGTATTTCATGCCTCTAGGAATATCCCTCCTAGGTATAGCTGAGCCTAAAGTGCAGAGGAGTATACCCACTCCTGTCAGTTGGCTAAAATCACCCTTGACCTTTTGATAAACCTCTTTTAATCACCTTGATGACACCCCTAGCCTTGGTGATTGTGAAATGTTTTATGGTTTTGGGTTGCAACTATTTTGGGACCCAACAGATCAGCGTCGTTGACGGGGAAGAATTGAAAGGTTAAGAAATTTGAAGGCCTTAGTAATAGTAGGTCTGTAGTTTGCATCTCAGTGTGTTTGTGTAAGTTGGTAGCCTATCAATTTATGCCAACAAATTATTGGCGCCATTGCTCGGGAAGAATTCAAAGGTTGAGAAATTTGAAGGCCTTGGTAATAGTAGGTTTGCAGTTTGCATCTTAGTGTGTTTGGGTAAGTTGGCAACCCGTCAACTTACGCCAATAGATTAATGGCACCATTGTCAGGGAAGAATTAATTGGTTGAATTATTTTGAAGACATCTATAACAATCATCCAAGTTTGCAGCAGTTGTCGAGTGCAGTTTGTTGTGTGTTGAAGTTGGTAGCCTATTAACTTACACCAACAAATTGGTGCCATTGCTGGAGATAGATTACTGCTGGGTTGAAATCATTTGAAGACTCTATTGGTGAGCTGAACCCAGAATCAATTTGTTGCCTTGAAGATCAATCACGCTTCAAGGAATTCCTCTTTGGAAGAGGTGGCAACTCTGCTGGCAGAACAAAAGTTTGTTATTACTACCCCTTGGTTGATGTTGGTGATTTGAATCTTCCATCTCAGTGTGCAACAGTTGGTGAAATAAAGTTACACACAGTTTCTTCTTTTCTGACTTTTGGAGTTTGTTGTTCCTGTCATGTTGAAGGAACAAATTTTCTATGCCTTAAGTTTTTTTCCCAGCATTATAGGATGTTTTAGTCATGGAAGTTTGGTATGGATATGACTATTCTAGGGCTACCCTTTCATATGAGTCTTCCTATTTCTCAGTCCCTAGAAACTACATTGATATGGATTCCCATGACCATCCTATCAATACATTTATGGGAGTAGACAAGCATGAATCATCATTCAACTACCAGATATACTCAAAGTTGATTTACAACCATCAAATTATATAGCTACTACTATTTCTTTGGGTAAGCCATCAAGAAAGGAAGGGAAGTAGCTTTCTAGATCTTCAATAGATTGGCTCATTTAGAAGATAGATAAGGATATGGCCACTAAGAAAGAACTAAAGGATAAAGTGGCACATCTTAGTTAGTTGGTCATATTGGTTCATCTCCAACAAACACAATTCCTTAGCATATTCTTAGCGCTGACAAAGAAATTTTAGCTACAAGAGGATTGGGAAATATAATGAGATTCATTCATGCTTGGAATGTAGAATTGGTAAGTCTAGGCCACAAAATAATGGAAGAGATAACTCAGATCATGACAACAATATCTAAGGCACTGGAGCTTATTGAAACTTTAATGACATTCGAGGCGATAGATAATATTCTTCCTCAAATTCCTCAGATGGAAGATATAGATTTTCCTTATTTGGTAGATGAAGGTATTCTCAATGATTAAAAGCCTAATGTGCATAAGAAATTAAAGATAACATATAAATTCAAGCTGAAGATTTTGAGGAAATGTCAAAGTAAGATTCAAAAATTGTAATTTCTTGTTGAGAATGTGCATGATGTCTTGCATGATTTTATGGAACAAATTGGGCTTTCTTTGTTTGATGAAAATCAAAATATCTAGCTGCTAGAAGTTTTACAGGAGTAGTTTTTAGATTTGGTAAAAAAAGAATCTCCCAAGGACCATGGCTTTGTTATAAATTTTGTTAATAGTTTAATGAGAATAAAGGGTACATGTGAAAGTTTTGAGCTTAAATTGGTGGAATTCAAGAATATTCAGAAGAAACTTTAAGAGATTTTCATAAAGATTGATGTTAAATTCACTCATTTAGATGGTCCATATCCTAGATTAGTGAAGGTAGTGTTCGATAATTATATTTCTTATTTGTAACAGTTGGAAAAAGAATTTTTTAAAGGTAGTTATCCAAAATGCTCTATGATGGTCATTTGGGTGTCAAATTTTATCTTGGACATAATGAGAAAAAAGAAAAAAGTGCTCCAAGATAAATATGTCTCAGAATTTCTTTTCTTTTAAAATTTGAGGGAATGGATTTTTGCTTTCCCCTTCCTTTGACCTATCAATACTTGTGTATTTGGCATTGTAAAGGGTTGAAAATCTCACTTTTATTATTAATAAAATTTTACCTTTGGCTTCTAGTTAGTTCCTTTTATTTTTCTTTGAGTTTTCCAAACTATAAGCATGTACCTTCTTTCATGTGATTAGTTCACCAAATGTTGATGGATTTGAGATGTGCTAGAGCTGATAATGCTTGAATAAAAGTGAAGCATTCTATGTGGTAAATTAAAACACATTGTAGTGCCACAACTTGTAGATTTTCTACTATGCACGTGACTTTTTCCTTTGAATATTGCACCTTCCTATGTGGTGATTATGGCGACGGGTCATTCGAGGAATGGTTTTCTCAAATTTGTCCATCTAAAAAATGGCATGTGAAGAACAAGGAGTGCATTCTTAGGTTTCTTTCCCCTTTTCTTCCTCCCCACTCATTTCTTTTTTGATCTTTTAGTTAGTGTAGACACCTAAAACTGACCATGGCTTATGACATTATCTTTCAACATCCCCTTGCAACATTTAGTGACACCTTGTCCTAGGTCCCCTTTCACGACCCCTTCCATCATTCCCATTAGTTAAATAAATTATATTTATTTAACTAATCCCTTTTATCCATTTACCCTCCTTTTGCACCAAATTAAATAAATCTTATTTATTTAATCCTATTTTCCTTCATCATCTAATTTAAATAAATTAAGTATTTATTTAGATTCAACATGTCTTCATAATTTAAATAATTTTATTATTTAAATTATTTATCCCCACTCACGTCCCTATTTTTAACATCATTCATTGTGTGTCATAAGCACTTCCTCACCAAAATCATTTTAAAAATCCTATTTATTCCCACTCCCATCCTTATTTTAGTCACCTATCATACTCATTTATGGTGTGTCATAGGCACTAAATTGACTTTCAATCCTATCCGTCCACCTCATCCCTCACTCTTCTAATCTTGGTCATCCATTTGATTCCCTCTCTTTCTATAAATCAAACTTCCATTTTCATTTCAAACCCTCACACTCTCATAAAAATTTGTACGCACGTTCATATCATATCATGTTTTTCTATCATTTTTTGGTTATGTTGGTTGTGTAAGCAACCCACAATACATCCATAAGACAAATGAATGGATCTTGAGTGCACTCCATTCTGTCTTATCAGAGGTATAAAATTATGCAATGTTTTGAAGTTGCTTTACTATTTTATCTGCATGTTTTATTTCATTTGCTTTGAATGATTTTCTAGATTTCTTTGTTAAGTCAAGTCAACATTGTGTTTGTTGTGTTTGTTTTCTTGCCAAAAATCCTCAAAATCCAAAAAAAACCAAAAACCCTCAAAATCTAAAAAATCCAAAAAACAAAAATATAATATGACCTCAAACAATCCTGTAGCATTGATTTTGGACTTGTGAGTTCCTATCCATCTCTTGTCCAATCAACCCACCTTTCAACCTCAACTTTTTCAACCTAATTATCAATTTGTAAACCTATTCAATTTGAAAACCATGTCATCCTTTGATCCATCAATCAATTTGTCAACCAAGTCATCAATCAAACCTTTGATCAAATCCAAAACTTGCCTAAGCCTAGCCTAGATTCTTTTATCATTCTTTTTATCCTATCTTTCCTTGTCTACTCTAAGTGGAAAGGTCATCATTATCCCTCTCCTTGCTTAGGAATCTATCAACCCTAAGTAGTGAAGAGAATCCCATCTTTGTCAATCACAAAAGATATTTTGGTTTTATCCTATCCTATCATATCTTGGTCAAATCCACATCATCCTCATATCCTTGGTGTCATCCTTGTTGTTATCTTGGTTGTCACCCTCATATCCTAGTCATATCCATATCTTGGTATCATCTTGGTTGTAATTTTATCCATATCCTAGTCACCATCTTGATATCTTTTGGTCCAAAATCTTGTCATAACCAAGTCCAATATCCATATCTTTCATCTTAAGGTCATCCTATTTATGCCCACTACAAGGTCACAAACTAAGAGAATCATGGAATCTCATCAAGAATCCCAACAAGAGTTCCCTCAAGTTCAACAATAGCCTCATGAACAAACCCATCATGAAATCCATCAAGAATCCCAACAAGACCCCCCTCAACAACCACATCAAGAGTCTTCAAAACACTCTCATCAAGAGTCTACTTCCTATGTAGAGGGGCTATACCATCCAACATTACTCCCAGATTTCATCATAAGTTTGGAATGCCCAGCAACATGTTCATAGCCGAACCTTATAAGGGCATAGTGGTGCAGGAGCACCTTCACATCAAGGTTTACTTGATCTTCAAGATGTTTGATTTGTTTAATGAGGTCCTTGAGACCATATTCAATGATGTAATGAGACTTGGAAGCCATGTTTGTAATGGACTATGTCCAAATAACTAGAGTTTTCTATGGTTATGTTACTAGTCCTAGGTAGGATAGTCTTGTAGTTATAGGTTAGTCATGTTTGTCTTTGGTAGTCATTTAAAGCCTTCATGTTGCAAGCCTTTTAAGGCATGTCTTGGGTTTGTAAGTGTGTTATAACCTTGTCCAAGATTAATCCAAATGTTACAAATAGCAAGATTAAACCAAAACAACCGGTGGAAGAAGTCAGTTTCTAAAACAGTTATTAAAAAGGCAGTTTTGGGAATTTGAAAGGTTATTTTTTATGTCTTGGTCGTTGGAAGGAAGTGGAAACTAGAGAGACATGTTGAAATGCCTTTATTAAGGCCTTGTATCATCAAAATACCTCGGAGGTGATAGGAGATTTGAGTTGAAATAGTAAAAAGCAGTGTTTTCTGTGTTTTTTCCTCTAGAATCGCTGTCTTCTTGCATTGTACGGATCTGTACGGACTGGAGTACGTTTCTAACTGGTTTTTCATGAAAGGTCTATCTATCACCTTCCATTTGCATTTGGTTTCATGTATTTTGGTTTTGTTTTAAGGAAGATATTGCATTTTTTGTGTTGACAGTCCAAACCCTCTGTTAGGGTAAACAGCAAACTAAGATAATGGTGTTTCTTCTTCTGTTATCCTTTGCATGTTGCTTTTCGTTGGTGGAAATGATTATGATAGTGTTGGATTTCGTGCTCTTAAGGTCTCAGACCCAATAACTAAGGTGGATATGGGGAAGAACCAAAGTTTGTGACTGTATTGCTGCACACAGTCCAGATAAGCAGAGATAAGAAGAACTGTATTTCCATCGTTTTGTCCATTGACAGTAGCTGATCTTCGATGGGAAGGATCATGACAATGTTTTCTTTCATGTTCATAAGGTTTTAAACCTATGGTTAAGATTTAAGAGTGGGAGAGTAAAGTTTTTATGAATGTTTTTCTGTGACAGTCCAGAACACAGTGTTTTTAAGGAAAGTAAAGAGGTATAAGTGTTGGGTATGGTAAAAAAATTAATGGGAATGCACTTTTGGTGAACTAATAAGCTCATGCAGACATTTTATGATGTTTTCCATGCACATGCAAGGTGTGGGAAGTCATGGAGTTGCCCAAACCAATAAGCCCTTGTGTAGGCTAAGCCTATTAGGCCTATTTAGCACAGCGACAGTCCTATTTTGGATAGTTCCTTCCAAAGTAACCTACATTGATTTCTAGATATGTTTTAAAATGCCTTAATGGGTACTCAAAACAGGTTTCAGATGTTGGAAATCAGGTCGGGTTTGAAAGTTATGGTCAAAAAACAGTAAATTTCTGATTTTTTAAGTTTTTGTGCTATGAAACAAGGGATTTATGAAGGAAGAGTTGCCTCAAAGAGTGATAACCTTGTAAAGAAAGTTGATTGAAACCATTTGATATGAAATATGCTATAAGGAGTTGTGTTGTTCTTTCTTCTCTGCGCCACATAGTCAAACCATCATCAAGCCCTCTATATACACATGAATTTGAGAATCCTATGCAAGAACCCAAAAGTCCAACTAACTCCGACCACGAGTCTCAAGACTATGATGGGAGAGTTCATGAATGATTGGAAAATCCTGAACATCACATAATAGTAAACCATGTCATTAAGAACAATCCTGATGAATTCCTTAAACAGATACTTCACCCGAGGTATCAAATACCTTCAAACTTTAATATAACCCCCTTTCTTCCTCCCAATTATAATTATATTACTAATTTGTTAGGAGGATCTTCCCAACCACATGTTGATGAAACCCTAAATGTCATGACACATCTTAACATTAACACATCCACCAATCAACCTACTTCTTCTATAGGTGTGTCATAACCTCAAAAAACAACCCATTTCATCCCCCAATCAAAGGGTCAAAATATATCTATGACATCAGCTATTCCTACATCATCCATTCCTATGGGCTCATACATCCCTACAACATCTATGCCAACTTCTAGAGTTAATTCTATCATCCCATCTACTAGTGGCATAGCTATTCCCTCAACTCATGTCCATACCCAAGCTAATGTGTCCATGACTCAAACCTCACAAGTCCAACCTCAATCTTCCACATCCCATGTCCAAAATCCCACCACGTCACAACTCCAATAACTTATCCAACAACATATCCAACAACAAAAAGACATACAACAACAAACCCTTCTCCAACAACAACAACAAACCCTTTTACAATAAATCCTAAACATCCAACAATCCCAAACCCAAGTACCACAACAACAACAATAATAACAAGTACTACAACAACAATCCTCATCCAATACATCTACCACATTCCCTAATGATACAAACAACATGCAAACACTTATGAAACAAATGTTTGCTGACATGCAAAGGGGAAATCAAAAGAAAAAGTATACCTTTGAAAACATTTGTCCATATCCATTTGACAAATCTCTAGTCATGACCCCTTTTCCTCCAAACTATGAAATTCCAAAATTTGATAAAATACAAAGGAAAGGGTGATCCTAGAGACCATCTAAGAGAATTGTCCATGGCATGTATGTACATAGCATATGGTGATACTTATTTAATGAGACTTTTCCCTCATAGTATTAGAGGTCAAGCCATTGAATGGTTCTCCCATCTCCCTCATGATATCAAAACTTTCAAAGATCTTGCCGACAAATTCCTCACCCATTTGTCGTACAACATTGAACATGATATATCCATGACCGAGCTTTGTAATACCAAAAAAAGAAATTGGGAAACACTCATAGCCTTCCTACAACACTAGAGAAATCTTGCTAGCAAGGTACCTAGGAATATTCTTGAGAAACAACTTCTCAATCTTTTCATCCAAAACCTAAACCAAGAACTCGCATTTCACTTAGAAATTCAATGTACTGACACTTTTGAAGAGATCATGGATAAAGGTATAACTATAGAAAGAGCCCTCATAGAAAAATTCTTGTTAAAATCTTTAAAGAAAACAAGGATTCCAATAACAAACAAACAAATGAAAAAACTCATTTCTGGGCTAAGAACAAAAGCATTGTTAATGATGGCGTCACAGATTCTAAACTTGTTCACAATATTCAAAACCCTCCATTAGCAATTCAATCTTCATCATCAAATGCAAATGTTACTTTCCCAAGAGTAACCCTATACAAGGATTAAGACCAAGATGAAAATTCTCAAACTTAGGGGAACCTCAAGAATCAATCTTTCAAAAACTCTCAAACCATGGCCTTATTAAATTTCCTGAGATCAAATCTTATGATGAGAATGTTGTTAAACCCCATTGGCACAATGACAATGAGTATTGTGAATTTCATAGAGTCAAGGGACATAAAACAAATAATTGCATGAGACTCCAGAACTATATCCAAGATTTTATAGTTTGAGGAAACCTCACTATAGATAAACCTACTCCAAAGTTAGCTAATGAGAAACTAAGAGTATATCAAGAGCCATTCCTACAACATGGTAATAACAACTCTACTAATAAAGTCAATTCCTCTACTTCATATGATTCTGTTGTGGGTCGTATTGAATCTTGCTCTCTACAAGTAGCCACCATTACCATAAGAGCTTGTAACCCCAATTGTGTTGTTACCACTCGTCGTAGTCATCTTACTATTCAAGGAGCCCCATCCTCATCTATGTCATCATCCTCCACATCCAATTCCAAGTACAACATCCTTGACCATCTAGGGAAGACTCTGCACAATTCTCAATCATTGAGTTTCTTTGTACATCCCCTATACACAGAAAGATATTATACAAAACCTTAACGGACTCTCATGTCCCTAATGATATTAATGTGGAACAATTTTAAGCCATGGTAGGACACCTCACATCCACTCATCACCTAGTTTTCACTAAAAAATACATGCCTACCATTGATTCATTCCATAGTGAACCCCTTCACCTCGAAGTAATCGTCCACAAACACAAAGTCAAAAGGGTCCTAGTAGATGGTGGATCAGCCTTAAACCTATGTACCTTAAGATTAATAAGACAATTGGGATACTCCACCGAGGATATTGATCAAATGCATTCTATCACAATCAAAGCCTATGATGAAGCTGAGAGGAAATCAGAAGGGACAATTAAGCTACTTGTTCAACTAGGTCCTGCACTCATGGGAATTACTTGTCAAGTCTTAGACCTTGATCTCCCATATAAAATTCTCTTAGGATGCCCATGGATTCATTCCATGAGGATCATTCCTTCCACATACCACCAGTGCATCAAATTTCCCTATAATAATCAAGAGGTTGCCATATATGCTAACCCATGTCCCTTTGAGTATTGTCACTTATTAGAAGGCCCATACCGCAAAGCCAATTATCGCCTAGCCAATGATGTTTCTAAACCATCTCCATCATATATTGACCCATCCACACATGCATCTTCATCCACTATCTGTCCTGAGATAAAGGCTAAGATTATTGACAAAGGATTAGGAGAATACACTCTACAAGGAGCCTTTTGTGTGGGGTTTCTCCCACTTTCTCCTAAGAGCTTTGGGCTACCTCATCTTGAGAGACCTATTTCAACTATTACAATCAACTATAAGCCAACTCAGTTTTCTAGATGGGGTGTACTAGACAAAGAAATCATTGATATAGATATTTTAGAATGGCTTTATATGGAAGAGGATGAACAAGATAATCTCCCTTTTGAAAAATATCCTAAAGGTTTTCACATGGCACAAAATATGGGTTATCATGGAAAAGGTGGTCTTGGATTGCGCAAACAAGGAACTATTAAACCCATTACAGCTACTCGTAGACCTAAACACTTGGGACTAGGGTTCAAAACACAAGAGACAACATCACCCAAGCTTGAATTTATCTTAGATGAGGTAGCGAAAGTATTTCCCGTGATTGAGAGTACTAATGAGGAAACCTTTGATGACTACCTTGAGTGTATCGCCAACCTATACAATTCATCCATATTTACCCTTACAATATCATTTTCACCATCATCATCCCATAATATTTAACTCATTTACCCTGAACTCATTGATTGGGACCAACAAGGGCCTCCTATTCTAGATGTCTTCCAAAATGATGAGGCTATCACTGAATTATTGGGATTAAGATCAGGAATACCACTTGGAGATCATAAGATTGGGTACACTATAGAGCTCAACACTAATGCTTACTTTGGAGAGACGGTCAAATTTCTTAGTCGCAAAAGTGAAAATATAAAAATCATCTCCCCTAGTGAAAACCACTTTGTGACACTTTTGGACAATAAAAAGGTAAAAATAAAGGACGTATCTAAAGGTGAAAACCTCCCTAAGGCACCTAAGGGTGAGGAAAATTTGACCTCCCCAAAATTAAGGGATATAAAGAGAGATCTCCTCTTCTTATTGAAGAAACACAAGAGATGAATTTGGGAACAATTAAAGAACCAAAGATCATATTTGCAGTGAAATCCCTGACAAAATTTGAATTCAAGAGTTCATCATTTTTTCAAAGAATGATCAAAGAATTTTACATGGTCTTAAGTGGATATGCCTAGTTTAGATCCTTCCTTGATATAACATCACTTGGCAATATATCCCGGAGCAAAACTGGTCAAACAAAAGTTCAGAAAGATGCATCCCAAAATCACTCTCTTGGTCAAAGTTGAATTAGAAAAACTACTTGCAGTCAAATTCATCAAACCTCTAGATTATCCAGAATGGGTGTCAAACATTGTTCTAGTTTCTAAGGATACTGGGGGCATCCATGTTTGTACAAATTTTTGAGACTTAAACAAAGCATGTCCTAAAGATGATTTTCCATTGCCAAACATTGACATCATAGTCAACCTAACAACATAACATGAGATGTTATCCTTAATGGATGGGTTTTCTAGATATAACCAAATCAAGATTGTTGAAGAGGATCAACATAAGATTGCATTAATATGTGCTTGGGGAGTTTATTGCTAGAAAGTAATGCCTTTTGGTCTTAAAAATGCTAGAGCAACATATCAAAGAGCAATGACTGCAATCTTTCATGATATGCTTCATAAGACAATGGAAGACTATGTGGATGATATCCTAGGTAAATCACACACAAGAGAGGGTCATTTGTATGTCCTTTCAAACATCTTTGATCGCTTAGAGCAATAAAAGGTTTGACTTAATCCAAAAAAGTGTGTCTTTGGTGTGGCATCTGGCAAACTCTTAGGGTACATTGTCTCCCAAAGAGGTATTGAAGTAGATCCTATTGAAGTCAAAGCTATAGTTGAGATGAAATCACCACAGAATTTGAAGCAATTACATCACCTTCAAGGAAAATTTTAGTCTATCAGGAGATTCATAGCACAACTTGTAGATAAATGCCAACCCTTTGCACATCTATTGAGAAAAAATGTAGAATTTCAATGTGATTAGAAGTGTGAATAGGCATTTGATAAATTGAAAGAATATCTTGCAACACCACCAATTTTGGTACCTCCTATTCAAGGAAAAGCGCTCCTATACATATCAGCCACATCAACAGCATTACGAGCCTTGTTAGCACAAAAAAATGACATTAGAAAGGAAAGAGCTATATATTATATTAGTCAAACTCTTGTGGGCTATGAGATAAATTACACACCTATTGAAAAGACATATCTTGCAATTGTCTTTGCTTCACAAAAACTTAGAAATTATATGCTCAATCATCAAACTAAGCTCATCTCAAAGGTTGACTCATTAAAGTGTCTTCTATCGAAAGCTACATTGACATGACGTATGGCAAAATGGATCATGATATTGAGTGAATTTAACATTGAATATGTTGATAGAAAAGCACCTATTGGTAGAGGCACCTATTGAAGCCGATCATCTACTTATTTCAGAATTTCCAGATGAATCAATCTTTGTCGTTGGCTCCCCTACAAATTGGAAATTATACTTTGATGGATCTTTTACACATCATGGTTCAAGAGTAGGGATCCTTTTTGTCACACCACAAGGAGATCTTATACCAAAATCTTATAGTATCTTGTGTTGGTTTGTTTGTCATTGATGAGTTTGTTGGTGCTTGTTGGTTTGTCATTGAATTGTTTTGTTGTTTTAGGCTATTTCAGATTGTTTGGCCAAACTAAGGACATAATCTTGTAGAAGACCCAATTGGGTATCTCCAGTTCCATTTTGGTGAAGATTAGGCAAAAATTGGCTAAGTCAGAGCCAGTTGGAGAATTTTTCAGTTCACAAACTGTTCAGTTTGTCAATCCATCAGTTTATAGATAGCCTAGTTAGCCAATGAGCACTTTCACCAACAACTCTTCAAGACAAGTTCCATTTTTCAAGTTTAACTAAGGGGAGATTTTGGTCGGTAAAGTTCCTAGTTCGTGAACCCTTCAATTCGCTGATGGTTTAGTTTACTGATGGGTGATTTCTCTGACTAAGCCTAGTTCGAGGGTTCTTAAAGTTGTCGATTCACCAACAAGCATATGAGCGGAGCTTTTGAGAAGAAGTCAAAGAGTTTGTAAAAGACAAGTTTTTCCGATAAAAGAAGTTTGATATCTTAAGACTTTATGTTGGCAAACTTTTAAGTTTGCGAACTAGTTTGTGGTTTTTGAATTTTGGCGATATGTCGACTAAGAGTTTGGAAAAGGCAAATTTTGCTGATAAAGGGATTTAGTGACTAAAAATGTTGAACCAAAAAACATTTTAGTTTTTGAAAAGACAAATTTGCTAATAGCTTGTGACGGTGAACTTTTAAGTTCGCGAAGAGCTACATTCGTTGATAATTGGTTTCTAAGTTCGCGGGGAATGTATTTTTCCAATGAACTATTTTGAAGCTCGAGTATGTCTCAAATGTCAAATATATATTGGCGATTATACTAGCAACTATTATACACCATAATGAATGTTTGAGATATAAATTTAGATCTATAACTATTCAATTGTTGGGCGACTATTTAACTGATTAGTGTCTGTTATGTAACTATTCTAAAACTGTTAACTTTTAGTTTTCTTAGTAGTTAGTGGTAGAGTTACATATATTTGGTTTTGAAGAATGGAAAAGTTAGTTGATAATGTGTGTGCAGAGAGTATTGAGTAAAAGGGTGACTGTGTTAATGAGAACAAAAATTGCAAGGTGAGTTGAGAGAGGAGAAGATTGTGTTCATGAAACACAAGGCAGAAAAGGAGAGCACGATATATGAATTGAAAAGGTGCATTTCAGGTTAGTGAAGGACCATTGTTTGCATACTAGGATTTGTAAGGATTCAGGGGTTGGTGCCTCATTATATTGAGTTGGTGCTCAATTAAGGTGTATGATGTACCTATAGGTTGGTGCCTCAAAACATTATCTTTGGTGTACGGTGTACCTGAAAGTTGGTGCCTCAAAACATTCTTGGGTGTCAACATACCTGTAAGTTGATGCTTACAAACATTTGTAAAAACATTTTTTTTGTGGGGTTGGATTTGAGCAGTAGACTCAAGCAACATTCTTACCATGGTTTTTCCCTTTTAGGGTTTTCCACGTACATCTGGTGTTATGTTATTTATGTGTACTCTTGATTATTATCTCTTGGTTTAATATTGTTAAAAATTAACATACATTGATTCACCACCCTCTCAGTGTATTGGTGTTTTTTCATCAATTGGTATTAGATCCTAGGATTCCTTGAAGAAAGTTCACTTAATGAAGATCTGGTCACAAGAATACTATGGCAAGACAAGAGGGTTCTTCTTCGAATAAAGTACCATTATTTGATGGAACCTGTTGGTAATTTTTCACGAATCGACAGAGGGTTTACCAGTTCCAATGCACGGGCAGATTCGGCCAACAAATACGGGAGGTTGCGTGAGCTGTCTCCCCTTCACTTTTGGTTCTACCGCACCAAGGGGGGTATCCCTATAGCTAAAGATTTGACACTTTGACTCACCCAATGACATAAAGATTTAGCTTTATAATGACAAGCAGAATACTCTCATTTTGGGACCAAGATTTATGTGACAAATCACAAGGTTGGCAACATTCTTGGACATATGTGTCTGGTTATGGATGAGAGTATGTAGGGGCTCCTATTCCTACTCCTACAACTAACAGGTTGGAAATATGAATGGATTTGAATTTGATGGTTTGGATGCAAGACGGGGGTTTTGGATCATAACTATTTCACAAGGGCAGACCAGTGCCTATCTTAGGGCAAGGAGTCACATAGACGTATACATGAGAGTGGCTTGCAACTGGCATTCGAGTTTCAAGGGGTTAGGACTGGTATTTGCCTTACAAACACCACCCAAGGATGAGTATTTAACTGTCTCTACTTACAAATATCCCAGCTGACATACAATCTTCTCCATACCTTAACCTAAAACAATTTAATCCTCTCCTTGAAAGGAAGTTAGAGATCAAGCATGCGATACAACAAAACTATATCCTAGAATCTGAGAAACCCTTAGCAACCAGATTCAAAAGAAGAAAATGCATACAACAAATGGAGACAGATAGATAAATACATGCAACAATGCATTTTTCATATACAATGACGAGAAACTGAACATATGTGCAAGATACAACTCAGATGCAACACATAAACTCCACAGAGATACAACAGATAGGAAATGCTCTGTATTTCATTATTCACACAAAAAATTGCCCAAGTCTTCAACCACCACAATGAGTTACACAATTTGGCTTTTATACCAAGACTGTGAGCTCAACAAAATTAATTACATGACAAGGTCAAAATTCCTGCCATATACACTGCACCAGAAATGGTGCTCAAAATAATGAATGCAGCCAGTAGAAGGAGCGGTGAGGAGGAGTTGGACTCGAGCCCTGTGCTGTTGTTCAAAGATTTTCGTCATAAACTTGGTAGTTGGCCTTTCAATCATCGGCCCATGCCTCTGTACGCTGCCATTAATGGCTCAACCACCCGCAACCCCCGTGGAAATCGTAGTAGCACACCCATGGAATTTTCCTGCTCAAAAATGACTGCAGACACAAGGAAAAAACCACCGCTGGAGGTTCAAAACCCTACCGTCGATAAAAAATCCATCGCTGAGATTAACAGTTCCAAAACATGCATGAAGAGTCACCAACCAATGATATCGTGCCATGTAGGCACCTTGACCCTCTATCACTGACTTTTTCTCCTTTTATTATGCCTTTACCGCCTCTGTATATGCGAAAACATATGCATATACAAAAGCCACTGTTTGCCTTTCAAAATCCCTTGTATATGCAAAATGCATATACATGCAACAGTTCAATATACAAGGCGGACCCCATGCCATTTTAGAACAAATTGAAAAAACCACTCGGGTCCAGCTTGCATCGCTCATGTTTGTATATCCGCGATATACAACACACACATACATACAAGCTGTGGACTTCAAATGATTAATGAGGTGCTTTGAAATTTAGATCGGGTCCGGCTTGCATTTTCTTACTTGTACATTTCCTTGTATATGGCATTATACAAATGTGATATACATACAACGGACCTTTGCCCCTTATCCATTGGATTCGAAAAACCCTTGAAGTCTGGCATGTATCCCTTCCTCTTGTATATTTTGCTTGCACATTTGATTGCATATCGGACATACATTCACCCTTTGTTTGTCCGCGGGCCCCACCACATGCATCTCCCCGCTACACTGTAGCGAAAGTATACTGGCATCTTTGTATGTCAAACATACAAACCTTCTCACATGCAAACAGGGAATCTTCAAGGAATATTCCACCTTTGTATATTTTTCCTTGTATCTTTCAAATGCATGCAGCTGATGTATATTGGGATGTACAACAAAACACATACAAGCGAACCCGATATACAACAACGGCATATTCCTGAATCTTGCAGAAGATTCCCCCAATGTACATGCATCCCTTTGAACCCAATATGCATTTGGAAATGCATACAACTGTAGAATATTCTCGGGGAATCTGCGATAGATTCTCCCTTGTATATGCAACCCGATATGCATTCAAAAATGCATATAACTCAAATTTTTCACCATTTTTGGAAGCTGATTGAAATTTTCAAGCCCGCCAACATACATTTACACTTGCATATACAAACACTTAACATTTTTCTATGTGCGACAGGAAAAAGCGATAAAACATTACATGGGGGCCGAATAAAATTCAAACTTAGGCACTAAGGGTTTGAAGGAACTGAAAACATAAACTTGTAGAAGCAACTCAAAACCCTAACCCTAGGTGAGTTCCATCAATGGCTCCGACTGGGGACGTGCAGATGCAAGACTGCAGCGAGAACCAAACTACTCCGGGGCAGACCAGATAAAATACAAAACACATAACCAAAACACGACTGATAACACAAGGCATGTACAAAATATTTACATCTAATTTACAGTGTGCATAGAAGACATTTATCTATGAGAAAAAAGCTTTAAGGAATTGACCGTGCACAGGCAATTCCAGTATCTCACCACTTAGGGCCTGGAGAAAATAGGAATCTTCTCCATGGGTGTTGCAGATTTGGTACGGGCCCATCCATAAGGGCTCAAATTTACCATGTTTGCCCTTATCCTGGTTTTTTGCATTCCAAACAAGGACCATGTCATGTATTTGGAATTTTCTTTCTGTAGTTCTTTTATCAAACAGATATTTTACCTTTTGCTGTCTCTTGATGTTTGTTTTCTTTGCCTCCCTTCTCATTTCATCTAGTGCAACCAACTGGTTTATTCTTTCAGTCATTGAGTCTCCAATCTCCTCATCATTTTCTTGTATGAATTTGTACACTGGCAAGAGATTGTTCATAGACAATTTAACTGCTGCACCATATACTAGTTCAAAAGGTGACCTCCCAGTTGCTTTCTTGACTGTCACTCTATTAGCCCATAATGCCATTTTCAACTTTGAATCCCAAGCCCTTTTGTTTTTACCTACCATCCTTTTGACAATTTTCATGAGGCTTTTGTTGCTTGACTCTTCTTGACCATTTCCATGAGGGTGATATGGTGATGCATGCAACAAATTAATTCCATAGGTATTGCAAAAATCAATAAATTCACCAAACCTAAAGCACATTGCATTAACCATGACTACTTTTACTGGTACTCCAAATCTGATAATAATATTCTCTAGGATAAGATCCATCACCACTTTGCTCGTAGCCTTTTTAGTTGGAATAGCCTCAATCCATTTGGTGAAGTAATTAGTAGCAACCAGAATCCAATTGTGCCTTCCACTTGATTTTTCTGAGATTTCCCCTATAAAGTCAATCCCCCATTGCTGAAATGGAGCTTCCACAGTTATAGTCCTAAGGGGTAATGCACCTTCATATTTCAATTTTCCTGAGAACCTTTGGCAAGACTCACACTTTCTTACCATTATGTGTGCATCTGAGAAAAGAGTTGGCCACCGGTAGCCTGCTCTAAGAATTTTGTGGGCCATTGTCTGGGCAGTATAATGTCCACCACACATTCCATTGTGCATGTCACTTAAAGTATCTTTGGCTTGCTCCTCATCCACACACCTGAGTAATACACCATCTGGGTTTTTCCAATACAACTCTCCTTGAACAATGATGTATTTAATAGCATGTAATTTCAAGGTCCTCTTCTGATTGTCACTGAGGTGAGAAGGTCAGTTCAAATTCTACAAATAATGCACAATGTCCTTATACCACTCAGAATCTGTCACATTTATAACCTCATTATGCACTACATTCACTTGGCATGCCTCTAGGTTTGACTGTGTCATCAGTTTTGCTAAACCTTGTCCTCTTACCAGTTTAGTGATCTGTATTTCAATGTTGAACTCCTGCAATTTATTTATCTATCTGCATCTTCTTCTAGTTACCTCCTGTTGAGTAAATATATCTTTGACTGCTGCATGAGGCACATATGCAACTATGTGAGAGCCCACTAAATATGGCTTGAAGCTCTTGATTGCTCTAACCAGTGCATATGCATGTTTCTCCATGATGTCATACTTTAATTCAGCAGCCTACAATGACCTGCTAAAGAAGGCAATAGGCTGTTCAAATCCTTCTTCATTTTTCTGCAATAAGCATGCAACAATACTATGGAAAGAAGCAAATGAAAACAGCTGAAATGGCCTAGAGAAATCAGGAGATTTTAATGCAGGAGCCATCTTTATTGCCTTTTTGATGTTTTGAAATGATTTGGTTGCTTCATCTTCCCATTTGACAGTTGCACCTTTCTTTAACATCTTAGAGATATCTTTTGTGGTCTCTGCAAAGTTAGGCACAAATCTTCTAACAAAATTAATTTGTCCAAAGAAGGATTGAACACGTTTCACTATTTTAGGAATCTGAATTTTGTCAATTGCAGCCACCCTTTTAGGATCAATCCTGACCCCATCCTTGGAAACAATGTGTCCAAGCAATTTTCCTTCCACAACCCCAAAAGCACATTTCTTTGGGTTGAGCGAGATGCCATACTCTAATGCTCTAATAAAGATCTGCTCCAAGTACATACAGTGCTGCTCTTCTTTCTTTGAAAAGGCAGTTAAGTCATCTTGATATACAGCCAAGATTGAGTCAATCAATCCTACAAAAGCAACATCCATTGCCCTTTGAAATGTGGCACCTGCATTTGTCAGTCCAAATGGCATTCTCACATATACATAGGTTCCCCATGGAGTGGTGAAAGTGGTCTTGAATTGTTCTGATTCCTTTACTTTCACCTGATTGTACCCTGAAAATCCATCCATCATGGATAAAAGTTCACAGCTAGTCACCCTCTATAACATGGCTTCCATGTTTGGCAATGGCTAATTGTCCTTCAAAGAAGATACATTTAGATTTCTAAAGTCCACACAAAGTCTTATGTCCCCATTCTTTTTTCTAACTGGGAAAAGGTTAGACACCCAAGTTGAGTGCCTGATAGGCATAATTATTCCAGCCTCCCTAAGCTTCATAAGTTATTCTTGCATTTTTGGAGCTAAGGTTGGGTTAATAGGTCTCTGTTTTTGTCTAAATGGTTTAGCTCTAGGCTTCAAAGGGATTTCATGCTGGAATAAATCCTCTCTATAAGCTTTCAGGTCCTCATATGACCAAGCAAAGACATGCTTATACCTTTTCAGTAGTGCAATCAGCATAGTCCTGATGTGTGGTTTGAGCTGTTTGCCAATGTAAACCTTCTTGGGAGCATGAGATGTCCCCAAGTTTATCTCCTCCAAATCATTCTTGTTTGTTGGAGATGACTTTGTAATAAATTTGTCCCTATTGTCAAAATCTCTCTCTAAAGCAACTAGCCCTCTAGGGATTTTATTTGTCTTAAGTTGAATTATTTCTTTCCCTAAGAGAGTTTCTCCTCCATCTACAACCTCTACAAGATTCTAAAAATCCACTTCCTGGTTCTCATATTCATCAATACAATGTAGAAATCTCAGTAAATCTTTATCATCATCAAACACTTGCCAGCTGCATACATTATCTGGCACTACAGGTCTAAGTTTGACCTCAACATTTGTAACATCCGATAGAGTCATATCATCTGGCCTTATGGCTACATTAGCTAGAAAATCTGCCCTGACATTTTTTGATCTCTCTATCCAGTTTATTGAGAAGGCATCAAACAATTCAATAGTATGCCAAGTAGCATGTTTATACTGTTTTAATCTCTTATTCTTTGATGCATATTTATCTCTAACTTGGGAAACAACTAACTCTGAATCCCCAAATACTTTGAGCATCTTGATTCCATGCTTCAAAGCAACATTCAAGCCTAACAACAGAGCTTCATACTCTGCAATATTGTTTGTGCAAGCAAACTTCAACAAGAAAGAGAATTTTAGAAGCTTACCAGCTAGAGACAAAAACATAATTCCAGCGCCAGAGCCTTCCTTTGAACAAGCTCCATCGAAATACATGGTCCATAGACCCTGTTGATCCAATTCTTGAATGCAAACATCTCCCTCTTTACCCTCTTTATCATCTGAGACAACTCTTAAATTATCACAGTCAGTGTCCACAAAACATATATGCTCCTCTGATTCTTGATCCTCAACTGTATCTAATGACCTTTCTTCTCTGATCAGTTTGACATCCTTTCCATTCATAGGGATCATAGCATATGATAGACCCAATTGCATACTTCCACCAATCAATGCGGCCCACCTTCTTGACAACATGCCATACTGTGGCTTAATATCAACAACTATTATGTTCAATTTGTAGGTCTTTTCAGGGTATGATGCCAGTCTGAAATAACATCTTTCATGATTCCAATGACTGGTACCTCCCTAGCATCCATGGCATAGCACTTCCCACATGCCTTATCTATCTTTAACCCAACTTGCTGCATGATAGCTGAAGGCGTGATATTTGTTGATGCCCTTGAATCAAGCATACAAATCTTAATCACTTTTCCATTTATGACAAGGGAGACATAAAATGGTTCAACTTGTGAAGGGCATTTTGTCATGGTCATCCCCAGATACACCTCAAGAACCTCATCTTCATCGATACACAGGGCTTGTTTCTTACCTTGAGGTTCACCATTCTGCTTGGCTTGACAAGATACTCCTAAAATCAAGGATATTGCTTTATTTCTGCATTCTTCAATTTTCATCAGCTCCATCAATGGAATGGAAACTTTTACTTGAGACAAGACATGAGTGATGTCAAAGGGAGCATAATTTTGAATAACAGATGTAGCCTGATCTACAGTTTTATTTTTATCATGAGAGGATCTAGCTTTAACTTTTATGGCTCCTTGAATGTTATTCTTGATCTAAAAATTTTCGTTTTGATCCTCAACCTGGGGAATTCTGTTTTCTGGTCCTTGAGGATCATGACCTATTTTTTGCTTAAAGTTTTGCCTATTATTGCTCCATTGCTTCTTTTGTGTTTCAGCCCCTTTATGACTGTGCATTGGCTAGCTCACAAAAGTGTTCTCGGGTTGGTGTGAGTTACCTACCTGAGCCTTACCTCTTAGGTTGTAATTGTTTTTGACTTGAGCCACTACTGCAGCTATGAGGGCTCTTATTTCTTCATCATATGGTCTCCTCAAGTTATTCAGAAAATTGTGTGAATCCTGAGCATAGGCATAGTTATCTTCCTCATCTTCATCATAGGAAAACTGCTGATAGGCCTGAATCTCATCATTTGCACTTGCATCAGCATCATGAGAGGGATACTTCCTGTTTGTAGACAACATATTTACATTATCATCTTCCATGCAATGTGGCTCATTGCATTCATCATAGGCAACATCATTGTTGTATAAGGATTGAGCGATCAAACATTGTGACTGTGAATGAGGCATTTGACATATGATGCACCATGGGGTGTCATTGACAATATTAACAGCCTTCTTCAAAGGGTCAGGTGTTTCCTTAACATTTTGAGTCCTTTGATTTGTATAGTTGTTTGGGAGAATAGGTTTGCCATTATGCCAGTTGGTATTATATGGCATATCATGTAATGATGGTCTTCTTTCTTGCCTTTGGTAAACCTGTCTGTCAAGACCTACCCCCTTTTCATTTTTAGCCATTCTATAGCTCAGGTCCTTGACAATAGTTGTCAATTTATCTAATTTATCCTCAGAAGTAGATGCATTGCCCTGAACATTTTGAGATTTAGTATTTGAATTTTGCAGAATTTTTACATCATCTCTTCTATTTGTCTTACCAGACGCTTTTCTATTATTTTCAATATTTATTTCAATTTTGAAAGCATCTCTGAGGTTGTGAGGACCCTTATCTCTTAATCCATAAGTTGTTTTGGCATCAAAAGCATTTATGTACAACACTATGCACATAGGTTCATTAGGCCTCAAGTGATGTGGCAATTTGTTCAATACTTTCATGAATCTAGCATTGAAATCAGCAACCTGTTCATTTGATCCTTTGGTGATTCCAATGAACTCATTAATGAAGAAACTTGGGTCAGTTTTGTCACCATATTGTTCTTTGAATATTCTCCTAAAGTCCTCCCATGATGAAACACTTCTGTCGGGCAGACCGTTGTACCATTCTCTGGCCTCATCAACTAAGGATTGCATGAATAATTTTATAAAAACATCCTAATGCTCAACCTCAAAGTGGTCCATGATATTCTGAAAAGCTTTTAAATGGTCTTCCCCTGACACAGTATTATTTCCTGAGAATTTAGGCACTTGCAGCCTGACATGTTTGTCAATAAGATTGGGGTAACCAGCTATCTGAATCTGTCTAGCTGCATAGGTTGTCTACCAAACTGATTAACATTGGCATTTCTATTTGCATTCTAATTTCTTACATTATTTAATGGTATTCTAGCATTATTTGCATTCTGTCTTTGCTCATTATGCTGATCCTGGACTTCATTTCTGTGATGATTTCTCTGCATACCTGCATTTTTGAGGGTAGGAATTGAATCATTCTAAGCAACTCTCAGAGCTTGCACTTTCTATCTCATGTCATCTCTAACCTTTATTGCTTGCAGATATTCTAATTCTGCCCTTAAGCTCTTAATTTCTTCAGCTAGTTCCTCCTCTCTAGGCATAGAAGAGGAGGGTTTTATTACATTCTGATCATCATTATCATCCCTTGGGGATTCAGCTTCTTCAAATCTATCAGGGGAATCATGGAAAGGGCATTCTTGAAACACCTATGACCTCATTCTCAATCCATCACCCTGTTGTCTTTCATATACATTCTGGATCTCAGCCTCAGTGTTTGAAAAATAAGGTATTGTCCGCTCTGATGATCCTGGATTGCCTTGAATATTATCATTACTTATGGGGCTAGGAGAACTGTCTTTACTGGCTTGAACAACCCCTTTTTTCCTGTACATCATTTCTATGGGTAACTCTTCAAACAAAGGGTTACGCTGGGATCTTCTCCCTTGCATACAAATTTTTACTTTACTGGTTAGGAGATTGGTTCGGAGTCGCCACCTATAACTAGGAATTGTTTTCTTTTAAAATCTGGGTTCTTTTACAAAGCATTCCCCAGCGGAGTCGCCAAATTTGTTGGTAATTTTTCCCGAATCGGCAGAGGGTTTGCCAGTTCCAATGCACAGGTAGATTCGGCCAACAGATACAAGAGGTTGCGTGAGCTGCCTCCCCTTCACTTCTGGTTCTGCTGCACCAAGGGGGGTATCCCTATAGCTAAAGATTTGACACTTTGACTCACCCAATGACAAAGATTTAGCTTTATAATGACAGGCAGAATACTCTCATTTTGGGATCAAGATTTGTGTGACAAATCACAAGGTTGGCAACATTCTTGGACATATGTGTCTGGTTATGGATGAGAGTATGCAGGGGCTCCTATTCCTACTCCTACAACTAACAGGTTGGAAATATGAATGGATTTGAATTTGATGGTTTGGATGCAATATAGGGGTTTTGGATCATAACTACTTCACAAGGGCAAACTGGTGCCTATCTCAGGGCAAGGAGTCACATAGACGTATACATGAGAGTGGCTTTGATGCAGAGGCATCCACACTATAACCTCACAATACAGCATGGATGTCTGCAGCCCATCATCATCATCATCATCATCACCATCATCATCATATTTTGCTTAACACTGTCAGCATCATCTTCATATTTCACCTGCCGACCGATATCCTCCTGCAGACAAGCCTTCGCACTTTCGCCTGCCAACAGCATCACCTTATTCGATAATCGACAGCATCATCATGTTCGACCAACGTGAACATCCTCCTGACGTCCACTGTTCACTTCCGCGACAACTTCGACCTTCACTATCTTCAGCATCATGATATTCAACATCATGCTAATCAACAGGATAAAGAACATCCGATTCCTTCCATTTATCCTGATGATGACCGACCTTAACTCCTCGCACCGTCCCTTCGATGCTGACGTCACCCGATATCCTGATGACGTATATCCTGATGACGATGACGTCACCCGCAGCTCCTCAATATCCTGCTGTTCCAAAATATCCTGATGACGTATATCCTGATGATGATGATGTCATATCCTGCTGTTGGCCAAACTTAGCTTTTTCGGCCCGCGATCAACCCGATCTTCAACCTGATGCCGATACGCTCCTCCTCGGCTCCTCCTGATGATGATCACCCCGACACACTTGCACTTCATGCAATCGAAAGCATCATGCGCATCTCCACTTATCCGGATGACGATGCCCAACGCGACTGCAGTATATTTGCAGAAATATCCTGATGATGCCGTTTTCACGAACTTTTAGCCTTAGCGAAATTTCACTTCGCCGATCCTCCTGGGATGACCCGATCCACTCTCAGGGTGATCTACCACACTTTATCAGCTCGACCTAGCACATGCCCATGCTAGGGTCTTCAACACCTTTCAGCCGCGATCCTGCACACCTGCATGCAAACAAACAAACTAACACCTACCCTACTGTACATAACCATTCCACCGATCAGACGAATCAACCGGTGGAATGGATCAGCGAATCCATGAAAAACCACCCAAACCAGCAAATCGATTAGATAATGGAAGTAAACAGAGGATGAACACAATCAGGATCACTTTATTTGATTTCAAAAGATGCAAATACAATGATCAGACTCTCTCTCAGTCTCACTCCCTGCAACCTAGCTCGATCGATGATATATCCAATATCAACCGATCCTCATGCTTAAATAGATTTTCCTACGAGTACTACTGACCTGACTCCAAGCGGCTGGGAACTCTCCAGGCGGCTGGGAGATCCAACCGATCATACATCATGACAGCTGTTCTAACAAACTTCCTAAAAATAGTAAAAGCATGGTCAGCATGATCTTATCATGATCAACATGACCTTATTACATGCATTTGGTCTTATCAGACCTTCTTGGAAACATAAACAAGACCTAAAACTACTAACTGCCTCATGAAGGCCAGCTGTCAGGTAGGTGCTCCTGCACCATACTCCCCAACAGAAAAGAACTCATGTCCCATGAGTTTAGCATGTGGAAGTCCTCCACCTTTACACTTTGCCTTTGCAATATGCTGATCTGTTCCAGCTTGGTCCTCTGCTGTCTCTTGGCTGCTCCAAGTCTTCTGAACTGTAACTTGCTTTCTGGCAAGTAAATCCTCATGCCTGTTGATGTAGGCCTTTTTCTCATATACCCTGTGTTTGTCAGGTTGTCTGACTAGAACCTCTGTCTGAACTGCTTCTGTAGTGTTCAACTGTATCTTTCTTTCAATCCTTATAGGACAAACAATAGTCCCAACTATGACAACATCCCTGTCATTCCTGTGAACTGGTTGCTGTGTGCAAACCTGTTTCTGCACCTGCTGCTGACCTCTGTCAGTCAAAACTAAAACTTTCTTCAACCTGTTGTCCTGAACAACTTCTTTCCTTGTAGTGTCTTCAACTGCCTTTATGCCTGCTCCTCTAGGCATCTGCACATACTCCTTCTTTCCCATCAAAATGATTTTGGCTGCCCCCTGTGCTGCAGCATCTGCCTGCAATGGCATCAACTTCATAGTCTTCCCATCTTTCTTGATGGTGTAGGTATTAGCGTACCCATCATACAGTACCCTTCTATCAAATTGCCATGGTCTACCCAACAGTAGGTGACAACATTCCATGGGCAAAATATCACACAAAATTCTATCATGATATGCTCCAATCTGAAAATCCACATATGCCTGTTCAGAGACAAAAAGTGATTGACTATCACTCACCCAAGATGCCTTGTAAGGGTGTGGATGTGGAATCCTTTCCAAATTCAGTTTATCCACCATTTCCTGAGATACCATGTTGTCTGTTGAACCAGTATCAATGACAACCTTACATTTTTTACCTTTGCTCTTGCAGATGGTCTTGAAAAGAGCTCTTCTTTGTGGGGATTCTTTGTCAGGTACCTTCATGGTAGTCACTGTTCTTCTCATCAGCAGAGACTCTCCACTCTCTGGGTATGCATAATTATCAGGCTCCTTATCCTTGTGATAAGTGTTTGAACTCTGCACACTTTGCTCTACTGTCTCTTCTTGTACAAGTTGTACTCTCTTGTCATTAGTTCTATCATTTCTGGATGATGAACCTTTGTTTTCTGGACATTTGAAGGATGGATGACCAAACTCACCACAGGTGTAACATTTGCCTGAAAATGTAGTAGAACCTCTACCACCTCCAAATCTTCCTTTATTACCTTTCCATCCACCCCTGAAATCAGACTGTCCCTGTCCTTTACCAGTGTCTTCTTGACCCTCATTGGTTTGCTTTTGTGTAGGGGCTGCTCCTCTTCCCCTCATATTATTTCCTCTTCCTCTCATGGACTTATCATGTCCTCTATTCATCTTTTCTTCAATCCTGATTGCCATTTGGTAACAATCCTCCACATTCTTAGGGTTAGCTAAAACTAACTCATCCTGTATGTTAAATCTCAAACCAGCCAAGTACCTAGCCACCTTTTCTACATCATTCTCATGATGACCAGATCTCATACTCAACTTATAAAACTCCTCAGTATAGGCCTTTACATCCCTTTCCTTCTGCTTTAAAAATTGTAGCTTCTTAAACATCTGGATTTCATAATCCCTAGGCAAGAATTTACCTTTGATCCTTGCTACCATCTTATCCCAAGAAGTGATCTTTGACTTCCCTTGTTTCCTTCTCTCAGATTGTACATAATCCCACCATACCAAAGCATGACCTCCTAACTTGGTCTTTGCAATCTTTACCTTCTGATCCTCAGCAACATCTTCACATTCAAAGTGATTATCAAGTGCAGCAATCCAATCTAACAATTCATCTTCATTCAAACTTCCAGTATACTTGGAAACATCAACCTTTACCTTAGGTTTATCACTCTGCACTGCCTTTAACAGTTTTGCCAATCTCTGGTCTTCAGCATCCAGATCTTCAGCTACCTCTTCATACTCTTCTACAGTATCTTCATCTTCTTCAGACTCACTGTCTGCCACTTCCCTCTTTTTGTTCTTTTCCAGGGCTGTAAGCCTGGCTTGAAGTGCTTCAGCAAGCTCCTTCATCTTCCTCATCTCTCTAGCATGTTTTTCCTTCATCTCCTGCAATTCCCTTGCAGTACCACTACCTTTAGGAGGCATTTTGTCAACCTCTCAATCTATACACAACACACAATTCAACTCTACCTCTGCCCTTTCGGTGACAGAATCAACACACAACAGCCCAGATGTTTTGCTGAGCTCTGATACCACTATGATGCAGAGGCATCCACACTATAACCTCACAATACAGCATGGATGTCTGCAGCCCATCATCATCATCATCATCATCACCATCATCATCATATTTTGCTTAACACTGTCAGCATCATCTTCATATTTCACCTGCCGACCGATATCCTCCTGCAGACAAGCCTTCGCACTTTCGCCTGCCAACAGCATCACCTTATTCGATAATCGACAGCATCATCATGTTCGACCAGCGCAAACATCCTCCTGACGTCCACTGTTCACTTCCGCGACAACTTTGACCTTCACTATCTTCAGCATCATGATATTCAACATCATGCTAATCAACAGGATAAAGAACATCCGGTTCCTTCCATTTATCCTGATGATGACCGACCTTAACTCCTCGCACCGTCCCTTCGATGCTGACGTCACCCGATATCCTGATGACGTATATCCTGATGACGATGACGTCACCCGCAGCTCCTCAATATCCTGTTGTTCTGAAATATCCTGATGACGTATATCCTGATGATGATGACGTCATATCCTGTTGTTGGCCAAACTTAGCTTTTTCGGCCCGCGATCAACCCGATCTTCAACCTGATGCCGATACGCTCCTCCTCGGCTCCTCCTGATGATGATCACCCCGACGCACTTGCACTTCATGCAATCGAAAGCATCATGCGCATCTCCACTTATCCGGATGACGATGCCCAACGCGACTGCAGGATATTTGTAGAAATATCCTGATGATGCCGTTTTCACAAACTTTTAGCCTTAGCGAAATTTCACTTCGCCGATCCTCCTGGGATGACCCGATCCACTCTCAGGGTGATCTACCACACTTTATCAGCTCGACCTAGCACATGCCCATGCTAGGGTCTTCAACACCTTTCAGCTGCGATCCTGCACACCTGCATGCAAACAAACAAACTAACACCTACCCTACTGTACATAACCATTCCACCGATCAGACGAATCAACCGGTGGAATGGATCAGTGGATCCATGAAAAACCACCCAAACCAGCAAATCGATTAGATAATGGAAGTAAACAGAGGATGAACACAATCAGGATCACTTTATTTGATTTCAAAGATGCAAATACAATGATCAGACTCTCTCTCAGTCTCACTCCCTGCAACCTAGCTCGATCGATGATATATCCAATATCAACCGATCCTCATGCTTAAATAGATTTTCCTACGAGTACTACTGACCTGACTCCAAGCGGCTGGGAACTCTCCAGGCGGCTGGGAGATCCAACCGATCATACATCATGACAGCTGTTCTAACAAACTTCCTAAAAATAGTAAAAGCATGGTCAGCATGATCTTATCATGATCAGCATGACCTTATTACATGCATTTGGTCTTATCAGACCTTCTTGGAAACATAAACAAGACCTAAAACTACTAACTGCCTCATGAAGGCCAGCTGTCAGGTAGGTGCTCCTGCACCAGGCTTGCAACTGGCATTCGAGTTTTAAGGGGTTAGGACTGGTATTTGCCTTACAAACACCACCTAAGGATGAGTATTTAACTGTCTCTACTTACAAATATCCCAGCTGATATATAATCTTCTCCATACCTTAACCTAAAACAATTTAATCCTCTCCTTGAAAGGAAGTTAGAGATCAAGCATGTGATACAGCAAAACTATATCCTAGAATTTGAGAAACCCTTAGCAACTAGATTCAAAAGAAGAAAATGCATACAACAAGTGGAGACAGACAGATAAATACATGCAACAATGCATTTTTCATATACAATGACGAGAAACTGAACATATGTGCAAGATACAACTCAGATGCAACACATAAACTCCACAGAGATACAATAGACAAGAAATGCTCTGTATTTCGTTATTCACACAAAAAATTGCCCAAGTCTTCAACCACCACAATGAGTTACACAATTTGGCTTTTATACCAAGACTGTGAACTCAGCAAAATTAATTACATGACAAGGCCAAAATTCTCCCCAGATACACCACCAGAAATGGTGCTCAAAATAATGAATGCAGCCGGTAGAAGGAGCAGTGAGGAGGAGTTGGACTCGAGCCCTGTGCCATTGTTCAAAGATTTTCATCGTAAACTTGGTAGTTGGCCGTTCAACCATTGGCCCATGCCTTTGTGTGCTGCCATTAATGGCTCAACCACCTGCAGCCCCCGTGGAAATCATAGCAGCACACCCATGGAATTTTCCCGCTAAAAAATGATTGCAGACACAAGGAAAAAACCACCGCTGGAGGTTCAAAACCCGACTGTCAATCAAAAATCCATCACTGAGATTAATGGTTCCAAAACATGCATGAAGAGTCGCCAGCCAATGATATCGTGCCACGTAGGCACCTTGACCCTCTATCGTTGACTTTTTTTCCTTTTATTATGCCTTTACCGCCTCTGTATATGCAAAAACATATGCATATACAAAAGCCACTGTTCGCCTTTCAAAATCCCTTGTATATGCAAAATGCATATACATGCAACAATTCAATATACAAGGCGGACCCCATGCCATTTTAGAACAAATTGAAAAAACCACTCGGGTCTGGCTTGCATCGCTCACCTTTGTATATCTGTGATATACAACACACACATACATACAAGCTGTGGACTTCAAATGATTAATGAGGTGCTTTGAAATTTAGATCGGGTCCGGCTTGCATTTTCTTACTTGTACATTTCCTTGTATATCGCATTATACAAATGCGATATACATACAACGGACCTCTGCCCCTTATCCATTGGATTCAAAAAACCCTTGAAGTCCGGCATGTATCCCTTCCTCTTGTATATTTTGCTTGCACATTTGATTGCATATCAGACATACATTCACCCTTTGTTTGTCTGCGGGCCCCACCACATGCATCTCCCCACTGCACTGTAGCGAAAGTATACTGGCACCTTTGTATGTCAAACTTACAAACCTTCTCACATACAAACAGGGAATCTTCAAGGAATATTCCACCTTTTTATATTTTTCCTTGTATCTTTCAAATGCATGCAGCTGATGTATATTGGGATGTACAACAAAACACATACAAGCGAACCCGATATACAACAGCAGCATATTCCTGGAATCTTGCGGAAGATTCCCCCAATGTACATGCATCCCTTTGAACCCGATATGCATTTGGAAATGCATACTACTGCAGAATATTCCTGGGGAATTTGCGATAGATTCTCCCTTGTATATGCAACCCGATATGCATTCAGAAATACATATAACTCAATTTTTTCACCATTTTTGGAAGCCGATTGAGATTTTCAAGCCCGCCAACATACATTTACACTTGCATATACAAACACTTAACATTTTTCTATGTGCGATAGGAAAAAGTGATAAAACATTGCATGGGGGCCGAATAAAATTCAAACTTAGGCACTAAGGGTTTGAAGGAACTAAAAACATAAACCTGTAGAAGCAACTCAAAACCCTAAACCTAGGTGAGTACCACCAGAACCAATTATGTTTTTTGGAGCATCAAAATGGAGATTTACCTGACCTCTCTTGGATTTGATGTATGGCAATATGTTGTAGATGGCTACACAGCACCAGCAAATCCTCCCACTGATCAAGCTGGAAAGAAAGATTATGAAAATAATGCCAAAGCAAAGAATGCTATACTGTGTGGTCTAACCAATACAAAATTTGTGAAAGTCATGTATTGTAAATCTGCCAAAGACATATGGGAGACATCTACGAGGGTGATGATAAAGTCAAGCAAGCAAAAATGTAAACTCATAGAGGCAAATTTGAGGTTTTAAAGATGAAATATGATGAGAATATTGCAACTTACATGCTCAGGGTAGATGAGGTAGTGAATGCAATCAGAGGTCTTGGAGAAGTCATAGAGGACAAAGTGGTTGTAAAGAAAGTTCATAAGTCTTTACCACAGAGATATGATTCCAAAGTCTCAGCAATAGAAGAAGCTAAAAATTTTGATAAGTTCTTTATGAATGAATTATTTGGATATCTAACAGCATATGAAATGAGAAGTGAAAGTACAGGCTCAACAAAGAAAGAAGCAACATTCAAGACTTCAAAAGCCAAGAAGATTGAAGAAGATTCTGAATCAAGTGCCAGTTCAAGTGAAGAAGAAGCAACTTTCATGAGAAAACTGAAGAAAGGATCTAGAAAATACAAAGGTAAACTACCTTTCAAATGTATCAATTGTGGAAAATTTGGTCATTTTGCATCTAAATATCCTTTAAGTGATAATGAAAAAGGAAATAGTTCTAAGTTTCCAAGTATAAGAAATAGACCTTTAGCAAAAAGAAGAAGAGTCTTTATGTAGATACAGAAATCAGTTCTTCTGATGACTGCTCATCAGTGAGTGAAAGGGATGAAACTGTATTTATGGTTGTTGAAGTCAGAGAACCAAAATGTTCCTACAATGAATGTGAAGACTCTAATGAGGAAGAAGGTGAAGTTGATTTGGAAGGTGAATTGGTCTCTGCACTAACCGATCTAAAATATGAAAGAATACAAGTTAAGGATTGAAGAAGATGAAAAACTTGTAGTTGACTTGAAATTGCAGCTAGCAGAATCTAAGAGAGTAGAGGAAGTTACTAGTTTGAGTTTGAAAAACAAACTATAAGAATGTCAAAAACTAGAGGCTGAAGTTGTATCTATAAGGGAAGAATTAGAGAAAGTAAATACACAGTTAAATCGAAGTCTCAAACTTGGAAAAAGTTTAGAAATTCTTGATGAGATACTTGGTAATCAAAGATCCATATTCAACAAGTTTATTGGTCTAGGACATGTTGAAAAGGTTGTTGTCTCTAAGAAGAACTTTGAAGAAAAAGGGGAGTCAAGTTCTATGTCCAAGAAAATTGAAAAAGCTAAGAACACAACAGAACCTAAAGGAACTGTTGTTGTATCAATGAAGTCTGAATATCTGATGAAGAACAAGAGGTTTGAAGGCACAAGGAGGGAGGATGATGGATTCATCAAAGTCCATAATCCAAAGAAGAGACTCTGAGGAGGTCATCAGCAAAACAAATCAGGTTTAATCATATCTTTTTTGGTTATTGTTATTTGTGTAATCAATATGGACATAAAGCATTAAACTGTAGAATTAGACCTAGGAGAGATGATAGGCATGATTTTGTAAGAAAAAAAGATTTTGCCCCTTGAGTTGATATGAATGATGTTTGCTATAATTGTAACAATTGTGGGCATATTACCAAGTTTTGTAGAAGTGTGTTTATACATCCTTCTAAACAAGAGAAAAGGAGATTTACTTCTCCAAGACAAGACAAACCTGCACATGCTCTTGCAAGAAAATAGAAAAGACTTGTACAATCCTCTACAAGTCAAAAGAAAGAATTTGTACTCCCTGCTAAAAAAAAAACCTGCAAAACCTTTTGAGGAAAAGAAAAGTTCAAAAATGCATTGGATAGAAAAGAAGAATGAATAATCCATGATAGTCCAAACAACTTTCCATGCCAAAGGATAATATAATCCGTGGGTTATAGATAGTGGCTGCTCTAGTCATATGACTAGAGACAAAAGCAAGTTCATCAAGTTGGAGAAGTGGAATGGTGGTTTTGTAAAGTTTGGGGACAATACCACTGCCAAGATATCAGGGAAAGACACATTGCGTGTGATTGGCAAGACTAATGCTTAAGATGTGTTGTATGTAGAGGGACTACAACATAACTTTCTTAGTGTTATCCATATGTGTGACAAAGGGTACAACTTGTTATTTCATGCTAGTGGATGTGAGATAAGAAAAGGTAGCTCTAGTAGACTTGTTGCTAAGGCAAATAGAACAAACAACAATCTATATCATTTGAAAGAGGTGAAAAGTGGAAGATGTATGTTAGGACAAACTAATGAGAGTTGGTTATGGCACAAAAGGTTGGGCCACATCAACTTTGATCATCTAGTAAAGGTCAGTAAAAAGAATGCAGTGAGACATATGCCTAGTATTTGCAAGCCAGCAAGTATCTTCTGTAAAGAACTCCAAGAAGAGAAACAAACAAGGGTCAGATTCAAGACAAAGGAATGTTCAACTTCAAAAACCTTGGATTTGATTCATACAGATCTATGCGGACCAACCAAAACCAAAAGCATAAATGTAGAAAAGTATTTCATGTTGCTAATAGATGATTATTCAAGAATGACATGGGCAACTTTTCTTAAGGATAAATCTCAAGCCTTAGAAAGATTCAAAATCTTTAGATCTATGGTTGAGAATGAGATTAGTGCAAGGATAAAATTCTTAAGGTCTGACAAACGTGGAGAATTTACTTCTAATGAGTTTAATGATTATTGTGAAAAATATGGTATTAGAAGACAACTCTCTGTAGCCAGGACACCTCAACAAAATAGAGTTGTTGAGAGGAAAAATAGAACAGTATAGGATATGGCTAGAACCATGTTGAATGAGGCCAAGTTACCTGATAGATTTTGGAAGGAGTCAGTTCATACTACAGTTTACATTATTAACATGGGGTAGTTAAGAGTGAATCATGACAAAACTCCATATGAACTGTGGAAGGGCAGACCTGCTTCTGTGAAATATTTCAGGATATTTGGTAGCAGATGTTCAATAAAGAGAGATGAAGATAACTTAAGCAAGTTTGATATAAAATTAGATGAAGGCACTTTTCTTGGTTATTCAACTACAAGCAAGGCCTATAAATGTTATAATAAAAGATTATAGAAGATAGTTGAAAGTGTGCATGTAAAAGTAGATGAAGATCTCTCTCAACTGTCACAAAAAGCCAATATGTATTCAAAGGATGATGATGTTGCTAATGAAGAAGATGAAGTCACCAAAGAAGAGTTACTACAAGATAATACTACTGAATAAGAACAATCAAAAGTTGAAATTGCCAAAGAAGAATCACAAGAGAACGGTGCTACTGAAGAAGAACAATCAAGAACAAATTCAAAAGCTCTACCCAAGTATGTGAAAAGAAACCATTCTAAAAATTAGATTCTTGGAAGCAAAAATGATGGTATCATGAAAATGAGAATGCTAGCAAACCAAGAATAGGTAAACTATTCTTTATTGTCTAAACTAAAGCCCAAATCTTATGAAGAAGCTAGTAAAGATGAGATCTGGGTTAAGGCCATGAAAGAAGAGCTCATTCAAATAGAACAAAATCATACTTGGGAACTTGTTCAAAGACCTGTTGATAAGAATGTCATAAGCACAAAATGGGTGTTTCGAAACAAACTGAATGAAGATGGGTAGATAACTAGAAACAAAGGTAGATTAGTTTGCAAAGGTTATGCTCAGGTTGAGGGAATAGATTTTGAGGAAACATTTGCACCTATGGCTAGGCTTGAAGCCATTAGAATGTTTCTTGCATATTCAGTTTATAAAAAATTCAAGGTGTACTAGATGGATGTAAAGTCTACATTTCTCAATGGCTATCTAAATGAGGAAGTCTATATAGATCAACCTGAAGGATTAAAGGTGAATGAAGACAAAGACTATGTATGCAGATTGAAAAAGGCTTTGTATGGTCTAAAATAAGCTCCTAGGGCTTGTTACAACATCAAGGTTACAAAAAGGGTATAGCTGATAGCAATATGTATTTCAAATGTGAAGGTAAGCATATGTTGATTTTTATTGTTTATGTTGATGACATTATCTTTGGTGGTAATAGGCATAATATGTGCAAAGACTTTTCTAACTCAATGCAAAAAGAGTTCAAGATGTCAATGCTAGGTGAATTGAAATTTTTTCTTGGTTTACAAGTGCATCAATTAGAAACAGGGATTTTCATTTCTCAAACCAAGTACGTGAAGGAGATTTTGAAAAAAATTAGGATGGAGGATTGCAAGCCACTTAGTACACCTATGGTCACTGGGTGTAAACTCACCAAACATGATGAATCTGCCGCAGTAGATCAAACCTTGTATAGATCCATGATTGGAAGTCTTTTATACCTGACAACAACAAGGCCTGATATCATGCAAGTTGTCTGCATAGTTGCTAGATTTCAAGATGCTCCTAAGGAGACACATGCCAAAGCTATGAAAAGGAAATTTAGATACTTGAAGAGTACTTTAGACTATGGTCTATGGTATTCTGTTGGTAATGACTTCACTTTGACTACATATATAGATGCAGATTGGGTTGGTTGTGTAGATGATAGAAAGACCACTAGTGGTGGTGTATTCTATCTAGGTGATAACTTGGTTGCATGCTTGAGTAAGAAACAAGAGTCAATTTCATTGTCAGCACCTGAGGCAGAATACATTGTTGTTGTAGTGTGTTGTACTCAAGTCCTATGGATGAAACAAGATTTGCAAGATATCAAGGTTGAGTTTGATGGGCCAATCAACATTTTTTGTGACAATACAAGCGCTATAAACATTTCCAAGAATCCTCTAATGCATTCAAGAAAAAAGCATATATCTATCAAATATCATTTTCTACGGGAAAAGGTAGCTGCCCAGGAAGTAAAGTTGGAGTATGTTACCACTAAAGAATAACTGACAGATATCTTTACAAAACCCCTTCCAAATGAGACTTTTGAACACCTCAGGCAAAGGCTAGGAGTTATCCCTTTTCCTATCTCTTCTTGAATATAGAAAGTATTCATCTAAGGGGAGCATGTCAGCATATTCCTCTATCAGAGTAGTCCTCAAGGGGAACCATTTTAGATTAGGGATTTTCTATGACTCCCTTTGTAATTGATGTCAAAGGGGGAGATGCAATGTGTGAAAAGAGATGGAGTGAGTATGGAGGATTTCGTTGTCATCAATGACAAAGGGAGAGATTGTTGGTTTGTTTGTCATTCATGAGTTTGTTGGTGGTTGTTGGTTTGTCATTGAATTGTTTTGTTGTTTTAGGCCATTTTTTATTGTTTGGCCAAACTAAGGACATCATATTGTAGAAGACCCAATTGGGTATCTCCAATTCTATTTTGGTGAAGATTGGATGAAAATTGGCTAAGTTAGAGCTAGTCAGAAAATTTCTCAGTTCGCGAACTATTCAGTTCATCGATCCATCAATTCACCAATCCATCAGTTTGTCGACAACCCAGTAGTTGATGAGCACTTTCATCGACAACTCTTTAAGACAAGTTCTATTTTTCAAGTGTGACTAAGGGGAGCTTTTGGTCGGTAAAGCTCCTAGTTCGCAAACCCTTCAATTCATCGATGGGCAATTTCTTCGACTAAGCCTAGTTTGAGGGTTCTTAAAGTTGTCGATTCACCGACAAGCATATGAGCAGAGCTTTTGAGAAGAAGTCAAAGGGTTGGTAAAAGACAAGTTTTTCTGATAAAAGAAGTTTGATATCTTAAAACTTTGTGTCGATAAACTTTTAAGTTTGTGAACTAGTTCATGGTTTCTGAATTTCGCCGATATGCTGACCAAGAGTTGAGAAAAGGTAAATTTTGCTGATAAAGGGATTTGGTGACTTAAATTGTTGAACCAGCAAATATTTTAGTTTGTGAAATGAAAAATTTGTCAATAGCTTGTGACGGTGAACTTTTAAGTTCACGAAGAGCTACATTCGTTGATAACTGGTTTCTAAGTTCACGGGGAATGTATTTTGCCGATGGATTGTTTTAAAGCTCGAGTATGTGTCAAATATTGAATATATATTGGTGATTATACTGGAAACTATTATATACCATAATGAATGTTTGAGATAACAATTTAGATCTATAATTGTTCAATTGTTAGCCAAATGTTTAACTGATTGGTGTATGTTATGTAACTATTTTGAAACTGTTGACTTTCAGTTTTCTTAGTAGTTGGTGGCAAAGTTACATATATTTGGTTTTGAAGAACAAAAAATTTGGTTGACAATGTGTGTGCCCTTCTTCTCATCAAAAAATTATCAAAGGTGTGTGTAGAGAGTATTAAGTAAAAGGGAGACTGTATTAATGAGAACACAAATTACAGGGTGAGTTGAGAGAGAGAAGATTGTGTTCATGAAAACACAAGGCAGAAAAGGAGAGCACAATATATGAATTGAAAATGTGCATTTTAGGCTAGTGAAAAACCATTGTTTGCATACCATAATTTGTAAGGATTTAGGGGTTGGTGCCTCAAAAAATCATCTTTGGTGTATGGTGTACCTGAAGGTTGTTGCCTCAAAACATTATCTTGGGTGTCAACGTACCTGTAATTTGATGCTTACAAACATTTGTAAAAAAAAATTTTGGGGTTGGATTTGAGCAGTAGACTCAAGCAATATTCTCACCGTTGTTTTTCCCTTTTAGGGTTTTCCACGTACATCTAGTGTTATGTTATTTATGTGTTCTCTTGATTCTTGTCTCTTGGTTTAATATTGCTAAAAATTAACATACACTAATTCACCCCCCTCTCAGTGTATAGGTGTTCTTTCATCGTCTTATTCCCTTGCACAAATAACATTGCAAAATATGAAGCACTTATCAAAGGTCTAAGAATATCTATCCAATATCAAAGTACTTGAAGTCTATGGTGATTCCCAGCTTGTCATATGTCAATTCAATGATGACTATCAAATCAAAGATGACAAGCTAATCCCATATAAGAAATTGGTCGACACATTCAAGAAATCATTTTCATGGATCCAGTTTGAACAAATTCCAAGGATTAAGAATAAAGTTGTTGATGCTATGGAAACCATAAGTTCATTAATTAATATTCCATCAAATATTCTGCATTCAAAATTCTTGATTGAGCAACTTTATGTTCTTGCATTTGATGTCCCAGAAGCTGAACTTGTATGTGAACTTGTTGGTCCTAATACACCTTGGTATAATGAGATCTAGACCTACCTTCATGATAACACCTTACCACTTAACCTTTCAAGTTCCCAACACCGAACCTTCATCTGTTGTTCATCCTGTTATACCATTCTTGGCGATACACTTTATCAGAGGTCACTTGATGGGATTCTCCTTAGATGTCTTAACTCGGAAGATTCCAAAGTCACCTTACATGAGATACATGAAGGTATATGTGGTGCACACTCTAGTGGTCCTACCTTGGTCAAAATGTTGTTAAGGGCTAGGTACTATTAGCCGAATATGGAGAATGATGCACATCAATTTGTTAAGAAATGTCCTCCTTGTTAGCAACATAGTGATTTGATTCGTGCACCTACACAAGAGTTACAAATAATTACTACACCAAGGCCTTTTTCATAGTGGGGACTCGATTTCATTGGTAAAAGCCACTGAGTATTTCATGAAATGGGTCAAAGCTATTCCACTTACCTATATCACGGGCAAACAAAATTCCAAGTTCATCATTCATTTTATCATTTGCCGATATGGTATACCCCAAGCAATTATTTCTGACAATGGAAATCCATTCAAAAATCAATAAGTCCACCACCTTTGCAATCAATTCCATATCCAACACCGCTTTTCCACTCCATACTATCCTGAAAGCAATGGTCAAGTTGAAGCTTCAAACAAAACTATTCTTAAAATATTGAAGAAAATAGTCAATGAAGTTGGTCGGGATTGACACTTGCAACACAATCCTGCTTTATGGGCATATCACACTAGCATTCACACACCTACTAGGGCCACACCATATTCCCTTGTCTTTGGATCCAAATCTATCCTACCAATCGCTATCGGTCTCCCCTCCTTAAGTGTGTCATTACAACATCTTATTGATGAGGAAGACTATAGAGTTGCTCACTCGCAAGAATTGGAAACACTAGACGAAAGATGCCTCAATGCTCTTAACCATCTCAAGTCCTATCAAAATCATCTTCGTTGTAGCTACAACAAGAGACTCAAAGAGCACAAATTTGATGTTGGTGATCTTGTTCTCAAGGAAAATCAAAGGAATATCCAAGATCGGGACAAAAAAAGAAAATTTGAGCCTAATTGGTTGGGCCCCTTCATCATTACTAACAGTTATGGGTCTGGTACATATCATCTTTCTACACTTGAGGGTCATCCCCTTAATGAACCTATCAACATAATTCACCTTAAAAGGTTCTATGTGTAACCCGTGGGGTATCCCAATTATTCAAAAAATATAAAAAAAAGCAAAAAAATGATTAAAAGAAAAAAGAAAAAAGAAAAATCAAAATAGTAAAGAGAAATAATTCATCCTATGGTGAAACCCACTTTGGTGGTGCCTTGGATAAGTACCATGGTGAAAACCTGGCAAAGAGGCACCATGTGTAGTGGTCTTGCATCCACCATCTATTAGTTATCCATTGTCACTTCCATTTTCTCTAGTCTAGCTTGCATACCATCATCCATTTCTCATTTCATCATCCTATCATAGCTTGGAAATTTCACTTAGTAGCATTTCCTATCATACCATAATACATTGTCCATTATCATGTCCATCCATGTCATAAATAGAACCTTACCGACACCTGGATAGGGTTTTGATTGTTCTCTCAATTTCCATTAGACCTTTAGAAGATAAGTCTCTAAGTCTCATGCATTTCATTCCAAAACTTTTAAAAACACAAAAAAAATCCAAATATCCCTAAACATCCAAAAATTAAAACATTTCCAAAACTACAAAAAACATCAAAACATTTCCAAAAAATACAAAAAAATCAAATATCCAAGAAAACCAAGCAATAAATCCAAGTGCAAGTCACCCTTAATCCATACCAATCTAGTCAAAGTAATCTAGCCAAATCATCCAGTCACATCCTTGGTCTTGATCTTAATCTTATTTCCAACCCAATCAATCAATCATCATCATCAATGGGATATTGTTGGCAAGAGACACTATATGGATTCATGGTTGTTGTCATTGATGGCAACAAAGGTCATCCCACATATCCGCAAGTCATGATGTGTCTCTACCGGAAGTCAGAATAAAGAAAGTTGTGGTCCGGTGAAGAAGAACAGAGCATGTGGCAAGGTCCGACAGATTGGTCCGGACCTCTCAGAGGAAGTGTCTTGGTGCAGTGCGGATTTGGGGAAGTCAAGAGGACTACCTTTAGTAGTATATTCCAAGGATTTAGCCTCCGGTGATGGACAAGGAAAAAGATATGAATGGTTAAGTACCGGATTCCTGAGAGACAGTGAAAACAGAGGAAGAACTGACTGACAGAGTATCAGACTGCTTTCCGGATGGGTTACTGTTGATGACAGAGGTTGTGAAGGCATGAATCATGTTTGGCCGACATGATTAATGATATCTACAAGTATATGCTTGATCCGCATTGCTTGGTGAGGAAGGATTCAGCCGACAGAATGAGAGTTTGTAAGAAACTAAGACTGTTCCGGATGCCGACTAGAAAGGTGATGAAACTACTTGTGCGGATATATATAGAGGATGGATTTAGTTGTGAAGTGTTGTGTGGATGTGGAGAGATATGCGAATAAGTCCAGAGAAAGAGCAGAGGTAGCAAAAAGGATCCGGTATGTGAAAGATAGCAGAACAAAGAACAGAGGAAAGATGAAGTGCAGCAGATCAGTGTACTGAGCCTAACCGGAACTGAACTCCAGCATATGCAGATGCTTCCAATCAGTTCAAGACTGTGATTATCATCACTTTGTAGACAGTGTGTCTTCTTGTAGGCAGTGGGCCTCTTGTGAGCAGTGTGCTCGGGCAGTGAGCCCTAATTGGCAAGTGCCATTTTTGTAATTTCCTATTCTTCTAACAGAGAATAATTCTTGGGTTAATCACCCCGTGGTTTTCTCCCTTAACAGGGTTTCCACGTCAAAAATACTGTGTCATGTGTTTCTTACTTCATGGTTAATGTCTTGTGTTTGATTTTATGCTGCTTCAATTAAAAGGAAAGTTCAATAAGGGAAATAATTAGGATAACTGATTCACCCCCCCCTCTCAGTTATCAACAGATATATCATTCTCGTATCCTTGTGTTGATCTAGGGATATATTGTTCCCCATGATGACAACACTATCTTTAATCTAATCAATCAATCAATTATTGGTTTATAGCTTGATAGGGGAAATACCTTGTTTGTTTTTTAATCAAGCAGAAACATTCATACAACACACTGTACCTTAACCAAAATCACCTATCCAGTCACTTTATCAATTGCCACATCATTTGATCTCAAACAAACAATCATCATCTAGCCTCATCTAGGGATATATTGTTCCATTCATCAGGCACCTATCCAAACATCACTTAAACTCTTAGACAACAAATACAATGGTTGTGTGACTTGTGTCATCATTTGGTCTTTTGTTTTTATCTTTTCTATATCTCCTTCTTTTGCTTTATCAAAGTCACCCAGATCCATTTGTATCTTGGTGTGTTACGATTAGCAGAGAATGGGGCATAGCATTTTGTGTGTTTGTTGGATATTCTTATCACTATAGCTAATATTCATATATTGTGTCTAGACAAGGTTGTATTATGATGTGTATAAGGATACTCCTTTTGTTTGCAGTGTCAAGTCTGTGCAAAGGATACAAAGTCACCCTGGTCCCTTATAACTTGGTGCATAATATCCTCTTTCTATATCAAACTAGGGTTGATCTGCACATTATACTAGCATAACCATCTCCTCTCTACCCACTATATCCATTATGACTATAACTTATCCATTTCCAAATCCTATTCTAAAGCATTCTTCACCTCTCAGTCTATCTATATATTTAACCTATCTCTTTCAACTTAACAATCCATCCTAACTATCCATTCCTAACCCATAGCTTTTCCATCCAACCTCTTTTTCATCCATATCGAGAGAATACCCGTGTTCTCCTAACCTGCCTATCCTCTCGAGGGGGCATCTCATCCTTACATCATTCCTCCTTGTCACTCCTTCAAGTGGCTCGGGCATCCTTTTCCCTTCATCCATACCTTTTCTTCTTTGAAATGATGTTACTTCTCTTAGTTGCAACATCATCTCAAAGAGGGGAAAACTGTAGACACCTAAAACTGACCATGTCTTACAACATTGCCTTTCGACATCCCCTTGCATCCTCTTGCGATACTTAGTGACACCTTGTCCTAGGTCCCCTTTCATGACCCCTTCCATCATTCTCATTAGTTAAATAAATTATATAAATTTAACTAATCCATTTTATCTATTTACCCTCCTTTTGCACCAAATTAGATAAATCTTATTTATTTAATCCTATTTTCCTCCATCATCCAATTTAAATAAATTAAATATTTATTTAGATTCCACCTGTCTCTCATAATTTAAATAATTTTATTATTTAAATTATTTATCCCCACTCACATCCCTATTTTTAACCTCATTCATTGTGTGCCATAAGCACTTCCTCTACAAAATCAATTTAAAAATCCTATTTATTCCCACTCCCATCCTTATTTTAGTCACCTGTCATCCTCATTTATGGTGTGTCATAAGCACTAAAATTGACTTTCAATCCTATCTGTCCACCTCATCCCTCACCCTTCTAATCTTGGCCATCCATTTGATTCCATCTCCTTCTATAAATCAAAATTCAATTTTCATTTCAAACCCTCACACTCTCATAAAAATCTATAATCACATTCATATCATATCATGTTTTCTATCATTTTATGGTTATGTCAGTTGTGTGAGCATCCCACAACACATCCACAAGACAAATAAATGGAGCCTAGGTGCACCCCATTTCGTCTTATCCGAGGTCTAGAATTATGCAAGGTTTGAAGTTGCTTTACTATTTTATTTGCATGTTTTATTTCATTTGTTTTGAATGATTTTATGTATTTCATTTAGAGTAGGAGTAGTGTAGATTTTCTTTCCTTGTGCTTTGGTTAGCTTAGGGTTTGCATAAAGAAGGCCATTGAATGAACATTAATTTTAAACAATCTTCAAAGTTTCATGCATGATGAATGAATAGCTCAAATATTCAAATTCATTTCATGGGTTTCTGCAATTTGATTCATAAAATCTCTCTAGTTGATTGTAGCACAAATTTGAGGAAATAAAGCTTTGCATTCTTGAGTTCTTTCTTCATGACTCTTTGTATTCCTCTTTGATTATTGGTATTCTTGTGGATTTTGATAAGATAAATTTATAGAGCTTGTTGATGTGGTTATTATTTATGGAAACATTTTGTGGGTTGATTTATTGGATTTTTTCCTTAAAATCTAATATTTAAATTATAGTGGAATTTGTCTCAAATATTTAAATTTTTCCCTTCAATCTTGGAATCTTCGAGGACTTTCCTAGAGCCCCTTGAATAGGATAGCTCAAAGCTCACCTACTAAGGTATTTTAGATCTTTTATTACAAAAATATCAAAAGAACACTCTTGGGGTATTTTACCTTTCAAGTAGGGGAACTTTTGTTGTTCCAACTTGTTGGTGTGCTAAAACACACATCAACAAGTACCACAACCATGGAGAGTGCAGATACTACAAATGACTATAAGAGGGTATAGGCAGATATACAACCTTTGATTATCAAAAAGGAGAGTGTACCTATCATCAAAGCTATGTGAAGAAATGATTATTGAGGGAACCAATATGAGGTACAAGATGAAGGTATATTGACTTCAATGAAACATCACTCTTCACAAAATTATCAAAAAATAATTTGGCCCACAAGTTGTCCTTACTAGTTACCACAATGATAGAACATCCCAACCACAAACCAGGAGGCTACAAACTAAATAAAGGGGAATATTCCTAGTCTAAATAGAGAATACTCTAGGTGCCCTAGACAAAATGCTCAAATATGGGTAAATTTATAGTCAATCTTGATTATTTCTATGTTGTCAAATCAAATAGTGCACTAGTCAAAAAATTTCCAAGATGCTCTGAAATTCGTTGTACATGTAAAACCCAAGCATGTAAAAAAATAAATTCACTAATGATAACTTAGCTTCTTGGAATCAGATTTTGGTGAAATGAAAGCCAATCTTGACTATATCGGGCCTTCTGGACATGGTGTAGCCAAAAAAGCCACATTGTGAACCAAAAAACTAGTTCGCATCCAAAACTTAGAAAACTAAGATCTCTCACAAGCTCTCAAAATTAGGAAAATGGACTAAATTATGACATCATGGATTTGATACCATGTTAGATTTTGCAATAAGAAAGAAATCAACATAGACCAAACGCCATAGTGATAGCCACAACACTAGTCAATACCAGATGATAGACTAAGCAATGGTATTCCCATTAAATAGAGAGCAAAAGACTCAATCAAGATACAAAGCAAACTAGATTCCTAGGTCACTACAAGTAAGAGAATATGAGAATTAGAGAATTTAGAAAGAAAATCTAGGTAAGTGCACATTTATACAAAGAATATGGAAGGTGGACCACTCAAACATAAAGAAGTGTAACTGCTAGGATATGAATGCACATCAATATCCAAATAGGGGATGTGTAACTCCAAGGGAAGAGAGAGACACCTATCACTCCATTCACCATTATTAAGCCTAAATATGTTGCAAGTATGTGCTAATTGGTCTTGTCATTGATGTCAACATGTTTGTGTTGTTGTTTGTGTCAACTATATCTTCTGGCATTGTTGTTTGTTAATTAATTGAAGAACACTATCTGAGTATTTTGCTCCGCATATTTCCTATGTTGAATACCATAGTATGAGCTTTGGATATATCTTAGAGAAGTGTTTGAAGATGCTAAATCCAGAATTTGGTGGTCCAGATCGTTGTGCAAAAAAAGTTCTATTCACCAGTATGAAGGCTGTGTCTAGCAAGGTTTACAGAGTGACAAGGAGAAAGTGTTTTGCTCCGTATTTCTTTGTAGATTGAAATTTGGCTTACAGTTCTGGACTTAATCTTATAAGGTTCTTAGTCATCTTCATTCCAAAGGATATGTGATTTGAAGCTTTGGAAAGCAAGTTTCCAATTAGCAGAGTTTGACAGTGTCTGATTGAGAGCAGTTTATGATCCATCTTCAAGTGAAATAGGTTGAAATCTATTGCGGTTGATTTTTCTAGTTTCCAAATGATTCTGTGATGTTCATAGATGTCCCCTGAATATATTGAAGGCATTTGTTTGATCCACAAGCTATAATAAAGATCTTGGAAGCGTGTGTTCAAGTGTTCTTGATGATTGCACCTATCTGGCCGACCTGGATGATTAACATTCTTTGCTGATGAATTTCCTGAATTATAGAAGTGTGTGGTAGTGTGTGAAGATGTAATTGAGCCCGTGCTAAGGTGCGAAGTGTTCCTCCTTTATTAATTTAGTCCGCAAGTTTGTTTAGGTCTAGTCCTAATTTGATGTATGTATGTATGCCGACCTTGGAGATTGTCCCAATGGTTGATGATTGTAATGCTGACCTTGATGTACATTCCAAGGTTGATGAATTGTATAAATCTATGTAACAAATTCATGTTTGAGGGGTGTGTATGAAAATGAGAAGATAAGTGTGAAGTGAAAAAGCAGAGCAAAGCAGAGTTTTATTGTGCTTCAATGGAACTAAACTTAGGCATGGTGTAGATGCTACTTAATCAGTTCAACCCTTGGTAGTGAGCCACCCCGGCAGTGAGCCACCCTCAGTAGTGAGCCACCCCTGGTAGTGATCCAACCCTTGGCAGTGAGCCATCCTTTTGGGAAATGAGCCCTGGGCAGTGAGCCACCATTTGATATTCGGTATTATTACTACATTTATATTGTGAGCTAACTCTCACCATGGTTTTTCCCTGTTTAGGGTTTTCCACGTAAAAAATCTAGTGTTCATGTGTATGTGCTATTGATATGTTCATGTTTTGATTTTGCTATTCATGCTTAATACTCATAACATAATAAGGAAATACGTTAAGTGATTGTGAAATTGATTTTTGGTTAAGGAAGTTAAAGTTTTGATACAACTAATTCACCCCCCCTCTTAGTTGTCTTGTGTCATTCAACAATTGGTATCAGAGCGAAGTTCCTTTGAAGAAAGCCTAACAACTTAAGGTAAATCTAGGATGACGCACAGGAAAGACATTCCCCAGTTTGATGGAAATGATTATGCATACTAGAAGGTACGAATGCCAAGTTATCTCATTTCTATTGGTTATAATGTTTGGACAGTGGTTAAGAATAAATACATAGTTCCTAAAGATCTAGATTCTGAAGAAGAGATTAAAATGTTTGAGGATAATCACAAAGCTAAAAATGCTCTATTAAATGCCTTGTCTAACATTGAAATGGCAAATGTTGTGAATCTAGAAACTGCTTATGAGATTTGCGACAAATTAAATAAAATCTATGAAGGTGGTGCTTCTATCAAGAAGGTCAAGTTGCAAAATTTGAAGACCACATATGAAACCATGCGAATGGGTGAAGATGAGAACATAACTATTTACTTACAAAAGATTGATGAAGTTGTCAGCAGTATCAAGGGCCTTGGTGGAGAATTAAAGGATGAGGATTTCATAGATAAGATACTCAGAACTCTTCCCAAATCTTATAGTCACAAAGTATCTTCCATTGAAGAGTTGTTGGAATTACACAAGCTTACAAAAGATCAATTACTTGGCAAACTGACTGCTTTTGAAATAAGAGAGTTTGATACTACTGATGGCCCTGCAAAAACTGAGACTACTTTCAAGGCCAAGGAAGCAACTAAGACTGCTACATCGGAGAAATATGCTGTGGAATTAGATGATGAAGACTTTGCAAAGCTAGAAACCAAATTTGCAAGCAAAATCAAGAGGGACAGCAAAGGAAAATTCAAAGGTAAGTTACCTTTCAAATGCTTCAGTTGTGGTAAAATTGGTCATTATGCTTCAAGATGTCCTAACAGAGCCTTGAAGATCAATGAAAGCAAAGGTAAGATGGTAAGAAAGAGTTATTATGTCAGATATGATGAAGGTGTAACTGATGATGGGTCTAATTCTGATGATGGCAATAGTGGTGAATGCTTGTTTATTGCACTTAGAGAAGAACCCATTTCTACTAATCTTGCAAGTTGTGTGAAGGAAGAAAGTCCAGGGGAGTTGTTTGCACTCCATGCTGAAAAGGAAGATGAATGGATCGTTGACAGCGGATGCTCATAACACATGACAGGAGACAAGAGTATGTTAAGTTTGAAAAGTATGATGGAGGACTTGTTAGGTTTGGTGATGATGCAACTAGTAAGATTTGTGGAAAAGGATATATTACTTTTCATGGCAAGCATAATACAGATGATGTTCTTTATGTCAAGGGTCTAAAGCATAATCTACTAAGTGTTGGACAAATGTGTGACAAAGGTTATAATCTTGTGTGTAAGTACAATGGGTGTAAGATACAGAATAGCTTTGGAACCTTAATTGCTGCTAGTAAGAAGACACATGGTAATGTCTATCACTTGAAAGGTGTTGAAAATTGTTGTTTGTTGGCTAAGTTAGATGAAAGTTGGCTATGGCATAGGAGAATCTGTCACATAAATTTCAATGATCTGGTAAGAATAAGCACTATTCAAGTTGTAGGAGATCTACCTAAGATTGTAAAGCCTGCCAATGTGATATGCAAAGAATGCTAGTTTGGGAAGATGACAAAGACCACTTTCAAAAGCAAAGAATAATCCTCTACCAGTTTGCTGGAGCTGGTGCATATAGACTTGTCTGGTCCCACAAGAACAAGAAGTCTGCAAGGTGAAAGGTATTTTGTAACAACCCCTGTGTTCATATTTTCCTTTTGCTTATCCTTGATGGATTCCGATAACTATGTATTTTGTATTGGATTATGTGTCCTGTTGTTATTTTGTATTAGCATCAGTGATGTGCAATCTCGATACTATTATGATGTTGACATGATTATTACTTATGATGGATTTTATGCTTACATGATTAGATGTTGTTATTGTTACTTTTGTTTGATTATGGACAGGAAAGGGATGATGTCGTAACACTCGTATCCGAGAGGCTTATGATATCATGACCCTCTTCTTGATGGTTGATATTGCTTCGGCTATATGATATATGTTATATGCACATGTACTTTGATGTGTGATTGGAGTGTTGCAGGTACTGAGTATCAATTTCGCCTAGATTCACAGGCCCAAGCGTACTCGTATTCCCTAATGGTGGTTACTGGAGATAGTCACAGGCCCTATACCCTAGCCTATCTCACTACACCCAGGTAGTGCAGTGATTCTATGATATGTGTTTACCTTCCGGTTACCATGCGGTAATGTCTAGATTGCCCATCTGGTCTTATGTCATTTGCCAGTATTATTTATCGAGGTATCCCATTATGGGTTGTCAGTATTTTATTATGGTTTTGCATTAGATTATTATGTGGTTTATTTTGGCATTGTAAGTATTTGTGCTAATTGGTATTTTATGTGTATTAAGGGATTTATATTTTTATACGGGCTTTTTTTTGGTGTTTGATGTCCAAGAAGGGTTTATTTACAAATTTATTAAGATTGCAAACAATAATAAATTTGTGATGTTTATAGAAGTTTTCGATTGGAGATCAGTTTTACTCATAGTATTTCTCTTGCCATCGATGGCTCTTGAGAGAGGTTGGTGAGAATGATTAACGGGGATAGAAAATATCTTTGGGAGCAGCTCGTTGGGGAGATATAGTGGTTGTTCATTTTGGCGTAGGGAGGTGCCCTTCTTCTGGGGAGTCAACGCCTCATTTTTTGAGGCTCTAAAAACACAGAACAAAAAAATAGGGGAAAGGAAGCGTAGGGGATAGCAAGAGCCCAGGTGAGCATATCAATTTGCAAGATTTGAGGTGAGGAAGGGGAGTGCGATCTAAATTGCCTTAGCAGCAGCAAGGTCATGGACAAAATATTAAAAGAAACATATTTGCATCATTCATTTGTTTTTCCAGCACAAAAACTAAAATCTACTTGCTGCAATTTTTATTATCCACAAAAAAAAAAAAAAAAACAAACAAACAAACCAAAAACAAAAACAAAAAACAAAAAACAAAAAAAAAACTGAAACCCCATTACTGCGTTTTAAAGAAATATGCCAAAATTTATTTTAATGCAAGATATTTACATTGCCTCTTTCCTTGAATTGATTTTTAACATGCAAAACTTTTTCCTTAATTCTTTAGATAAAGGGGTTTCAAAGAAAGATCATGTGTTTCTGATTTATAATTTAAGTAAAAACAAGGGTTCAATTTTATAGAGAATATAATGAGGACAGCCATACAACAAAATTGGGATGCAATCTTATAATGAGGGAAGCCATACAAAAATCTGGGATGCAATGATAGAGATTGAAGAGATCTAAGCCCCATGGAACCCTTATTGTCATACATTGACTTCTCTGAAGCGATTTTTCATTACAACCCTTCTTCGAAAACTTGAGTGGCTTTGTGTTTTGGTCATTACGGCCATATTTCTGCTAAATCACCAGCCATGTGGAAACCTTCGTCTTTGAGTTAATGAATGATATGGCACTAAAATACTTTAGATACATCGATTTATGTTTGTGCATTGAAATTTGGTCACATAATCTCTAATGAGGAAAATTTGTCACGCAACACAAGGATCTAAGGGAACTACTGTAGGAGGAAAATTAAGATCTCCATTTTGTAAGTCTTTTTAACACTTTTTTTGTTATGTTAAATATGGTAGACAATATGTAAAATTTAGGTTGTGAGAAGACTTACAATACCATTTGTCATGCTTTTTCTTATAATATTTGTGCATTCCTTTGTGAATCATGACCAATTGGGGTCACTGGAGTTATTACACAACTGCTTAACTGATAAAGGGCTATTTTCAATAAAATTACACTGTTATCAAAATTTTTTGTCTTGTAGATCACACTTTTCAATTTTGTATTTATTATTTAAAAACATATCATGTTTCTGCTGAGTTAGATGTGGTGTCCTTGGGACTCGTCGCTTGCCCTCTGTGGCTATTCCAAATACTTTGGGGATGCAGATGGGACACTCACTGTGTCACCTATTTTTGTTGAATTATTTTAATTTGGTTTTGTATACCTCGTTTGGTTAAACAAGATGAGATTGGTCTAGGTAATTAGAGTGGTCTTTTGGAGTGGCTCTCTATAGGCCTGGGGCCCGCAAGTGGTTGCTAGGGGAACTAGTAGCAGATTAATAGTAAACAAGTGATAACATAATAAAATATTGGGGTAAAAACACTAATAATATAATGAGTCCTCATACATGGCCTTGAGCACTTGTAAAGGCTAAGGATGCATAGGATAAGTCCTATCCATTTGCGGGGTGTCGAGTTATCCATTTGCGGGGCGTTGATTCGGGAATGATTGAGCCTCCTCGTCTATATGAGAGGTGTATTTGGTTTTGTGTGGTGCCATCCCTTTGAGCACGCATGATGACACTCCATCTAATTTACACTCTAGTATCTAGTACCTTAATAGTCGTAAGTAGTACCCGACCTATGATTGGATGAGCATCTCTATGTTATGACATTGGCTTTATGCATTGTTTTCCCTGTCTTCTGTGTGATTGATGTGAGTGTTGGCCATCATGTATACCCTTACTTTATTTCTTTTGTTTGGGTCTTGTGACTACCCCCGAGCACAGTGGAGTGGTCTCGTATGAGTCCACATGGTTGGGAGGCATTGCCACCGTCATTGGGGATCAGTGAATAGGTTATTGGAGCACCAGTTAGAGATGTTCTCTCTCTCTCTCTCTCCGTTACTTTATATGTTGTCATACTCATTTAGTTATTGTATCATACTCATGGCTATGCCATTTTACTTGTATATTCTTTTATGTAATTGTACTCTCTAGAGAGAGTAGATGTAATCATGTAATTTAATGAGAAGAAATGAGATGTTTCTTATTTGTCTTATGGATTCCGGTGTGGGTATCAGATCCGCTTGTCCAATGATGATTATGGATCCATGTTTATAATTGGAAATGCGTTAAGGAACATTTGGATTGGTGTTTAAAATGAATGTAGTTTTAACAATGTTTTCACTGGAGGGTGAATTAGTCCTCTCCTTTGGGTTGTACATTCGGCCATACTTGGCCATAAATGTTGTCAATCTATCGAATTGACAATTGTATCATGTGTATGTTATCTATTTATGTCAAAAAAAAATCTTGTCCTCTTTTGGCTCTTACCCTTTGGGGTTACGTAGTGGGATGTTACATATTTTATGCTCCTTATTGATGATTTTTCAAGAATGACTTGGGTTACTTTCCTTAAAGAAAAGATAGAAGCTTTAGATAAGTTCAAGGCATTCAAATCTATGGTTGAAAATGAATTGGATTTGAGAATCAAATGCTTAAGGTCTGAAGAGGTGGTGAGTTCACCTCAAATGAGTTCAATGCTTTTTGTGAAGAACATGAAATAAAAAGACATGTGTCTGCTCCCTGGACTCCTCAACAAAATGGAGTGGTTGAAAGGAAGAATAGAATTGTTCAAGAAACTGCCAGAGCAATGATCAAGGAAGCAGACCTATCAGAAGTGTACTGGAAAGAAGCAATACATACTGCTATCTACATTCAGGATAGAGTGCAAGTTAGAGTAGAAGAAACAAAGACACCTTATGAACTGTGGTATGGGAGAGCCCCTACTGTCAAATACTTCAAAGTTTTTGGAAGCAAGTGCTACATCAGAAGAGATGAAGAATTAGGGAAGTTTGATGCTAGATGTGATGAAGGCATATTCCTTGGATACTCTACTAAGAGCAAGGCTTACCAGTGCCATAACAAAAGATTGAGAAAGATCATTGAAAGTGCAAGTGTGAAGGTAGATGAAGACTTCCAAACAAATGGATATGAGTCAAATGAACCTACTAATACAAAAAAGGTTGGAAAAGGCAAAGAAAAGGAGGTTTAGACTGAAGAACAAGCTCCAGAAGAAGAAGAAACTCAAGATGAAGTTCCGGTAAGAACTCCTAAAACTCTAAGGTATGTGCAGAGAGATCATTTTGAAGATTAGATTATAGGTGACAAAAGGAAAGGTGTGATGACAAGAAGCAGGATTGCAGAAGAACAAGTAAATCTATGTTTGTTGTCAAAGGTGGAACCTAAAATAGTAAAAGAAGCATGCAATGATGAGCATTGGGTCAAGGCAATGATTGAAGAACTACAACAGATTGAGAAGAACAAGACTTGGGAACTTGTCCCTAGACTTGCAAACAAGAATATGATTGGAACAAAATGGGTTTTCCAGAACAAATTGAATGAAGTTGGAGAAGTTGTGAGAAATAAGGAAAGACTTGTATGCAAAGGCTACTCCCAAGTTGAAGGAATTGATTATGAAGAGACCTATGCTTTGGTGGCAAGAATGGAGGCTATCAAACTATTTTTGGCATTTACAGCACACAAAGATTTCGAAGTATATCAGATGGATGTGAAATCTGCCTTTTTGAATGGTGAGCTAGAAGAAGAAGTCTACATAAAGCAATCGTATGGGTTCTAGTTATCAGACAAGCCAAATATGGTGTGCAAATTCAAGAAGGCCTTGTATGGATTGAAGCAAGCTTCTAGAGCTTGGTATGCAAGACTAGATAAGTATCTGTTGTAGCAAGGTTTCAGTAAAGGGTCTGCATATAGCAATTTGTCTATCAAGGTAAGTAAAGATCAAATCGTAATTATTGAAGTCTATGTAGATGATATCATATTTGGTGAAAATGAAGGGATGTGCAAGAATTTGGCTAATGAAATGCAAAAAGAGTTTGAGATGTCTATGTGTGGTGAGATGAATTTCTTCCTTGGACTGCAAATCAATCAGACAAACAAAGGTATTTTCGTTTCTCAATCAAAATATGTTAGGGAATTACTGAATAAGTTTGGAATAGAGGAATCTAAACTGGTATGCACTCTTATGGTTACTGGTTATAAACTGAGCAAGAATGATGAATCTCCTAAGACTGATCAAAGCAAGTATAGATCAATGATTGGAGGATTACTTTACTTAACTGCTACCAGACCAAACATCATGCATGCAGTCTATCTTGTGGCTAGATTTCAATCAAATCCTAGAGAATCTCATGTGATGGCAGTTAAGAGGATATTCAGGTACTTGAAGGGCACTCCTGACCATGGATTGTGGTATCCAAAGAATAATGATTTTTCTTTGAGTGCCTATAGATATGTAGATTGGGTTGGATGTGCTGATGACAAGAAAAGCACAAGTGGAGGTGCATTATTCCTTAGAGATAGAGCAATGTCCTAGCATAGCAAGAAACAAGAATTAGTTTCCTTGTCTACTGTAGAAGCAGAATATATTGCTGCAGTATCATGTTGCACTTAGGTGCTCTGGATGAAGCAAACCTTAAAGGATATCCAAGTTGAGTTTTATGGACTAGTTCCTATTCTTTGTGATAACATAAGTACCATAAACATTTCAAGAATCCAGTGATGCACTCAAAAACAAAGCACATTTCAATCAAGTATCACTTCTTGAGGGAGAAAATTGTAGAGAATGAGGTAAAGCTTGAGTATGTGCCCAAAAAAGATCAAGTTGCTAATATATTCACTTAGGCTCTTCCAAAAGACACATTTGAGTATCTTTGGGAGAAATTAGGGGTTATTGCCCCTCCTTCATTGAACTAGATGCATAGGAAGGTGCATCAGTCTAGTGTGCCTCAAAGTACATTTTTTTCTTTTGGACTGATGTTGGAGGCTACCTTTCAGGGGGAGAAGGTAGTGGTTTGAGAAGATTGTAACATTCAGGGGGAGTAAAGAATGGTTTCAAACTGATCAGAGCAGTACTATACAAGTATGTACAGTAGAAGAGATGTGATACCCTTTGCCATTGATGTTAAAGGGGGAGAGAAATCATGTGAAAAACTTAGGGAGAGTAAGAGTGAAGAGGTATAAAAAGAAAGGGGGAGTTCTGATGCAGAATCGTGTATTGATGGTAGAACATGTTTTTCACATTATATGTTGCCATCAATGACAAAGGGGGAGACTGTTGCAAGTATGTGCTAGTTGGTGTTGTCATTGATGTCAACATGTTTGTGTTGTTTGTGTCAACTATATCTTCTGGCATTATTGATTGTTAATTGATTGAAGAACACTGTCTGAGTATTTTGCTCTGCATATGTCCTATGTTGAAGACTAGAGTATTAGCTTTGGATATGTCTTAGAGAAGTGTTTGAAGATGCTGAATCTAGAATTTGGTGGTCCAGATCGTTGTGTAGAAAAAGTTCTATTCACTAGTATGAAGACTGTGTCTGGCAAGGTTTGTAGAGTGACACATAGAAAGTGTTTTGCTTCGTATTTCTCCGTAGATTGAAATTTAGCTTTACGGTTCTGGACTTAAGCTTATAAGGTCCTCAGTCATCTTCATTCTAAAGGATATGTGAGTTGAAGCTCTGAAAAGCAAGTTTCTAATTAGCATAGTTTGATAGTGTCTGATTGAGAGCAGTCTGTGATCCATCTTCAAGTGAAATAGGTTGAGATCTGTTGTGGTTGATTTTATTGGTTTCCAAATGATTCTGTGATGTTTGTAGATGTCCCCTGAATGCAATGAACGTGTGTGTTTGATCCACAAGCTGTAATGAAGATCTTGGAAGCGTGTGTTCAAGTGTTCTTGATGATTGCACTTGTTTGGCCAACCTGGATGATTAACATTCTTTGCGGATGAATTTCCTAAATTATAGAAGCATGTGGTAGCATGTCAAGATGTAATTGAGCCCGTGCTAAGGCATGAAGTGTTCCTCCTTTATTCATTTAGTCTGCAAGTTTTTTTAGGTCTAGTCCTAATTTGATGTATGTATGTATGCCGACCTTGGAGATTGTTCCAATGGTTGATGATTGTAATGTTGACCTTGATGTACATTCCAAGGTTGATGAATTGTATAAATATATGTAATGAATTCGTGTTTGAGGGGTGTGTATGAAAATGAGAAGATAAGTGTGAAGTGAAAAATCATAGCAGAGTAGAGGAGTTTTATTGTGCTTTAATGGAACTAAACTTGAGCATGGTGTAGATGCTACTTAATTAGGTCAACCCTTGGCAGTGAGCCACCCCCGGTAGTGAGCCATCCCTCAGTAGTGAGCCATCCTTTTAGGTAGTGAGCCCTTTGGCAGTGCACCACCATTTGATATTCGGTATTGTTACTACATTTATATTGTGAGCTAACACTCACCGTGGTTTTTCCCTGTTTAGGGTTTTCCACATAAAAAATTTGGTGTTCATGTGTATCTAGTTTTGATGTGTTCATGTTTTGATTATACTATTCATGCTTAATACTCATAACAAAATAAGGAAATAAGTTAAGTGATTGTGAAATTGATTTTAGGTTAAGGAAGTTAAAGTTTTGATACAACTGATTCACCCCCCCGCTCTCAGTTGTCTTGTGCCATTCAACAAAATATGCCTACCTAAGCAAGCTAAACTAGTTGTATGAAAATACCTAATAAACTAATTAAATGGAATAAAAACCTACACCAACAATTCATAGTCTTAAAACATTAAAATGAGTGGATGTGAGAGGCCACCTACAACATAGCTTATTGATGAACTAAAGTCTAGAGTAAAACATAAGGAGATCAAAGCTCATGTGGGAGTGACACATGGATAATGTCAAAGAGGCCACATAGTAGCACTAAGGTGAACTCTAAGTTCAAAAGCATAGAGACACAAACTTGAGACTACCACTCAGCTAAAAAGTATAGAGCAACTTAGGTTTGGAAGGATCTCAAACTTAAAACATTATAGACCACAAACATGAGAATACAAGTTAAAAGAAACTAAATGACACAAAAAAGTATGGGATACAACATAATATACTTGGAGCATGCAAGAAACAAACATGTGGAGTAGATTGAGGGAGCCACACAACAATGATAGAATAAACTCATAATAATAACACAAACTCATGGACTTCAAACCACTGCTCAATTAAAATGTATAGGACAACTTAGGTTTGAAAATTTTGTGGAGTTGAAGCATTAGTGAGCACAGATTTGAGAAGCTAAGAACGTGGTGATTTAATGTGGGATCAAGCCCAAACATAAAGTAGAGAGTGTAGTGATAGTGGTAAGGTGAGATCAAGGGTGGTGACCAAGAGAGAATGAAAGGGATAGATGAATTATAGGATGTAGATGGTGGTAGTTATTAAACATGGTCATGTCAATAGTGGTAGGCATTTCAAGCATGTGTGTTAAGTTACTTGGTGATAGACTGAGGAATTCAAAAAGGAAATAGACATAAAGGACCAAGGAAAATGAGGGGGAAAAATATGAATTAGGGTGCACAAATGGATATGAATTTAGGCCAAGGCAAATGGACTAAGGAGAGGCTTTAGTGTTTAAGACCAAAGTTCAAGTTTCCATGGATGTACCACATGAAGATCAAACTAGAGAAGTACAAAGACATCACTAGGCATAGAGAGACCACAACAACACATGTTACCCTAGTATAACATATCTCTGACTATTTATGTGGACAAGGCTACAAGGGAAAGTAAGATATAATTTTACAAAACTAGAGGGTGCTCCAACAATGGATCTAGTTGGGGATGAGTACCTTTGGTGGGTACTACAAGAAACTAAAAACCTATGAGAGCATACCAAAATATAAGGGGAAGAGGAGGGAGGGAACAAAAAACACAAACATCCACAATTATGTACAAATAACAAGGACATCGAGAAATAAAACCTAAATACTTAGAACAAAACATGGAAACTAAAAAATTACAACTAAGGACATGCTGGCATAGGAAAGACTAAATTTGTATGGGTATAAACAAGGTATAAATGTTCTAGGTTAGGAAGCACAAGGAAACCCTATGGTATAAGGCCATAGATAAATTGAAAGACTTGGCTTGACACTATCAAAAACAAGCTTCATGAATGAGTCAATCCCCCTTAAGTTGATAGAACCATCTCCACTTAACAAAAACATGAGGCATCTCTTATATGCATGAATAAACAAGCTACCAATAGTGTTTAAAGAGCCAAGATCAAACTAATTATGAAATGTGGCAATACAATCCAACCACTATAAGAGCATGCTTGATGCTTCTCCAACTTGTCATACATATTTGGGACACATAATGTGATGCAGGAGCATCCAGTGGTGTAAGGGCAATCTTGCATCACCCAAAAAAGATTTTGATTCAAAATCATTGAAGTTGTTTTCATTTCTTTCCATAATTATTGTTTCTAGTTCCATAATCGCTTGAATAATGATGTAGAACTTTCAGTTTTTCTAAACTAATAAAAATAGTAAACTGCTATTTTTAGAAAGTTTGTAGTTGGGCACGGATGGAAGCGAAAATTTACAGGAAGCTTCATATATGAAATATAAGACCTTTGGTGAAGGAACTAGGCAAATATCATTTATGAGTTGAAAGATATTAAAGTTTCTATTTTTCGAAAAACCCCTGAAAATTATTCAAATTCAAGTTTGAGGCACTAAACGGCCCCATATGGCCCCGAAAATGGGCAAAACTAGCAGAGTGAGTTCTTAGCACGTAGAGCACTCTGTGAGATTTCCAACGCTTCAAACGGTGCATTAATCAGACATCCAGACCAAAAGTTATGGCTTCTGGAAGTTGACCTATTTTTGGAGGGAGATGCAAATTTTAAAATTTGGCAGGTGGCCGCTAAAAAGGGTTATTTATGACCATTTTTGTGGATCCTTTGTGGAAGTAGAGATAAGGGGAAAAGTGTAGAGTCAAGAAAAGGTGGGAAAACATAAACCGTAACTGATTTAAGGCTACAGAAGGTAGAAGGTTCCAAAGCCTGGTGGTAGGTAGCTATAATGTGTTGTAGCCTGTGGAGGATTCATCCTCTGATTGTATCTGAGCTTCTGTAATGTAATGAATTGTCCAAATCAATAAAAGAACATTCTATTTTCTATGGGTAACTTCTATTGTTGTGTGTTTTTTGATTTATCGGGGCCTTCATCAAGTGGTATCAGAGTGAGGATTCTTGAGTGTGTAGACAGATCGCCAACCGTGAGGCAGTTTGCACTAGGACCTGAGGTTGTAGGTTTACTGTAGAGATCAAAATGCCTCCATGAAGAAACTGTGTTGGGAGAAATGCTTTGACAGAAGAGGGTTTTAGAGCCCTGCAAAGGCAGATCGATGCATTGCAAGAGGAGCTGCGAAGAGGGTTTGAACCAAGAACAAGAGAAGAAAGCGAGGATGAAGTTGAAGAAGAGCTATCAGAAGAAGAACAAGAAGCTGCAGGAGATCCTGCAGAAGTCAGGTTGTTGAGGGCCATTTCAAAGATCGGAAAGAGGCCCAGGATCAAAGTTTCTACCTATTCTGGAGATTTGAATCCAGAACATCTTATTGATTGGATCAATGATATGGAAGAATATTTCGAGTATGAAGATGTGGAAGATCCAGAATGGGTCAAGTTTACAAAGACAAAGTTGAAGGGCCATGCCAGTATTTAGTGGAAGGAGGTCCAGTTAGAGAGAAATAGGAGAGTGAAAGGAAAGATTACCATATGGGAGCAGATGGTGGAGAAACTGAAGAAGCGGTTCATTCCTGTGGACTATGAGATGGAGTTGTTGAAGAAGATGCAAGGATTGAAGCAAGGTAACAAGTCTATTAAGGAGTATACAAAAGATTTTTATAATATTACTATCAGGACAGGGCATGCAGAGGCCAACAAGGAGAAGGTAGCCCATTACATTAATGGGTTAAGGCCAAGTATTCAAGAGGAGCTGAATCTAGGTCAGAATGACCACCATAGAAGATGCATACCAATTTTCCTTGGAGGTGGAGGAGAAGCTGAATAAAAGATTTGAAAGCAAGCAAATAGGAAGAGGTCAAGGTGGAAGGACTGGTGGAAGATCCTATGGAAGCTGAAATGAAGATCCAAAGAAAGGTGAAGAAGCTGGCACCAGTCATAATCAAAGAGGAGATAATGCCTACCACCCTCATGACCAGAACAATGGTGATTAAAGAGGAAGAGGAAGAGGCTGACCTAGGTAAGGACCTAGAAGAGGAGGCTTCAGAGGAACATGTTTCCAATGTGGAGAAGAAGGGCATCGAGCATACAAGTGTCTGCAACATCAAGGAAGGACAAACAAAAGACATGAAGGTAATGCACGAGTTGCACATGTAGATGAAGATGCACAGTCTGAGCATTTTGAAGATGTTGAAAGGGGAGAAACCTTAGTCATTAGAAGAACCTTGTTGAATGAGGAGAAAGAACCAAATCAGAGGAAGAGTTTATTCTGCACCAGGTACAAATGTGAAGGTAAGTGTTGTGATATTATTATTGACAGTGGAAGCACTGATAATCTTGTTTCAGAGGAGATGGTTAACAAGCTGAAGTTGATAAGAAGAAGGCATCCACATCCATATTAGATCGCATGGTTGTAAAAGGACCATAGAGCTATGGTCAATGAACAGTGTTTAGTCAAGTTCAAGATCAGGGACTACCATGATGAGATGTTGTGTGACATCATACCAATGGATTCATGTCATATGTTATTGGGAAGGCCGTGGCAATATGATAGGTGTGCTGTCCATGATGGCTATGCAAATACATATTCCCTAACAAAGGATGGAGTTCATCATAAGTTGAAGCCCTTGAAGGAGGTGGAAGAAAAGGTATGTAGTACTTCCAAAATTTGCTTGGTAGATGGTAGAAAATTTTTGGAGGGTATGAAGCATGAGCGTCATTGCGTTGCATTGATTCTTAAGATCAGTCAAGAGAAATGCGAAGATGTACCAGTAGAAGTCTCATATCTGTTGGAAGAATTTCAAGACATTGTCTCTGATAATGTACTAGAAGGTTTACCACCAATGAGGAAGATAAGTCATCAAATGTATTTGATACCAGGAGCCAGTTTGTCAAACAAGGCAGCCCATAGAATGACTCCTACAGAGAATGAAGAGCTGAATAGACAAGTTCATGAGCTGTTAAGGAAGGGACTGATAAGGGAGAGCCTAAGTCCATGTGCAGTACCTGTAGTACTAGCACCAAAGAAAGATGGAGAGTGGAGAATGTGTACAGATTCTTGAGCCATCAACAAGATCACGATCAAGTATAGATATCCATTAACCAAAATGGATGACATAATGGAAAAGTGTAGAGTCAAGAAAAGGTGGGAAAACATAAACTGTAACTGATTTGGGGCTACAGAAGGTAGAAGGTTCCAGAGCCTGGTGGTAGGTAGCTATAATGTGTTGTAACCTGTGGAGGATTCATCCTCTGATTGTATCTAAGCTTCTGTAATGTAATGAATTGTCCAAATCAATAAAAGAACATTCTATTATCTATGGGTAATTTCTGTTGTTGTGTGTTTTATGATTTACTGGGGCCTTCATCAAGTGGTATCAGAGTGAGGGTTCTTGAGTGTGTAGACAGATTGTTGACCATGAGGTAGTTTGCACTAGGACCTGAGGTTATAGGTTTACTGCAGAGATCAAAATGCCTCCATGAAGAAACTGTGTTGGGAGAAATGCTTTGACAGAAGAGGGTTTTAGAGCCCTGCAAAGGCAGATCGATGCATTGCAAGAGGAGCTGCGAAGAGGGTTTGAACTAAGAACAAGAGAAGAAAGCGAGGATGAAGTTGAAGAAGAGCTATCAGAGGAAGAACAAGAAGTTGCAGGAGATCCTGTAGAAGTCAGGGTATTGAGGGCCATTTCGAAGATCAGAAAGAGGCCCAGGATCAAAGTTTCTACCTATTCTGGAGATTTGAATCTAGAACATCTTAGTGATTGGATCAATGATATGGAAGAATATTTCAAGTATGAAGATGTGGAAGATCCATAATGGGTCAAGTTTACAAAGACAAAGTTGAAGGGCCATGCCAGTATTTGGTGGAAGGAGGTCCAGTTAGAGAGAAATAGGAGAGTAAAAGGAAAGATTACCATATGGGAGTAGATGGTGGAGAAACTGAAGAAACAGTTCATTCCTGTGGACTATGAGATGGAGTTGTTGAAGAAGATGCAAGGATTGAAGCAAGGTAACAAGTCTATTAAGGAGTATACAAAAGATTTTTATAATATTACTATCAGGACAGGGCATGCAGAGGCCAACAAGGAGAAGGTAGCCCATTACATTAATGGGTTAAGGCCAAGTATTCAAGAGGAGCTGAGTCTGGTCAGAATGACCACCATAGAAGATGCGTACCAGTTTTCCTTGGAGGTGGAGGAGAAGCTGAATAAAAGATTTGAAAGCAAGCAAAGAGGAAGAGGTCAAGGTGGAAGGACTGGTGGAAGATCCTATGGAAGCTGAAATGAAGATCCAAAGAAAGGTGAAGAAGCTGGCACCAGTCATAATTAGAGAGGAGATAATGCCTACCACCCTCGTGACCAAAACAATGGTGAGCAAAGAGGAAGAGGAAGAGACCGACCTAGGCAAGGACCTAGAAGAGGAGGCTTCAGAGGAACATGTTTCCAATGTGGAGAACAAGGGCATCGAGCATACAAGTGTCCACAACATCAAGGAAGGACAAACAAAAGACATGAAGGTAATGCACGAGTTGCATGTATGTAGATGAAGATGCACAGTCTGAGCATTTTGAAGATGTTGAAAGGGGAGAAACCCTAGTCGTCAGAGGAACCTTGTTGAATGAGGAGAAAGAACCAAATCAGAGGAAGAGTTTATTCTACACCAGGTACAAATGTGAAGGTAAGTGTTGTGATATTATTATTGACAGTGGAAGCACTGACAATCTTGTTTCAAAGGAGATGGTTAACAAGCTGAAGTTGATAAGAAGAAGGCATCCACATCCATATCGGATCACATGGTTGCAAAAGGACCATAGAGCTATGGTCAATGAATAGTGTTTAGTCAAGTTCAAGATTAGGGACTACCATGATGAGATGCTGTGTGACATCATACTAATGGATGCATGTCATATGTTATTGGGAAGGCCATGGCAATATGATAGGTGTGATGTCCATGATGGCCATGCAAACACATATTCCCTAACAAAGGATGGAGTTCATCATAAGTTGAAGCCCTTGAAGGAGGTGGAAGAAAAGGTATGTAGTACTTCTAAAATTTGCTTGGTAGATGGTAGAAAATTTTTGGAGGGTATGAAGCATGAGTGTCATTGCTTTGCATTGATTCTTAAGATCAGTCAAGAGAAATGCGAAGATGTACCAGCAGAAGTCTCAGATCTGTTGGAAGAATTTCAAGACATTGTCTCTGATAATGTACTAGAAGGTTTACCACCAGTGAGGAAGATAAGTCATCAAATGGATTTGATACCAGGAGCCAGTTTGTGAAACAAGGCAGCCCATAGAATGACTCCTACAGAGAATGAAGAGCTGAATAGACAAGTTCACAAGTTGTTAAGGAAGGGACTGATAAGGGAGAGCCTAAGTCCATGTGCAGTACCTATAGTATTAGCACCAAAGAAAGATGGGGAGTGGAGAATGTGTACAGATTCTTGAGCCATCAACAAGATCATGATCAAGTATAGATTTCCATTGACCAAAATGGATGACATAATGGATTGTTTGAGTGGAGCCAAGTACTTTATGAAGATTGACTTGAAGAGAGGATATCACTAGATCTGAATCAGAGAAGGAGATGAATGGAAGATAGACTTCAAGACAAAGGAAGGTTTGTATGAATGGTTAGTCATTCCATTTGGGCTAACCAATGCACCGAGCACATTCATGCAGCTCATGAATGAGGTACTAAAAGAGTTTTTGGGAAGTTTTGTTATTGTTTTTTTAGATGACATTTTGATTTTCAGTAAGACTTGGGATGAGCATCTGATGCATATCAGAAGAGTTTTAGAGAAGTTGAGGGAGTAGAAGTTGTTGATTAATTTGAAGAAATGTAGTTTTGCAAATTGGTATACCTAGGATTTTTTGTCTCATAGGAAGGTCTTAAGATGGACCCAGAAAAAGTAAGGGCTATCATTGAATGGCCTACACCAAGGAGTGCTATGGAGGTAAGATCTTTTAATGGTATAGCAAGTTTTTACAGGAAATTTATTAGGAATTTTAGTAGCATTTGTGCACCCCTAACTGAGACAATGAAAGGGGATAGAAAAGAGTTTAAATGAACTATAGGAGCAAACAAGAGTTTTGATACATTGAAGCAGAAAGTCACAGAGCAACCTGTATTGGCACTTCCATATTTCAATAAGGTATTTCAAGTAGATTATGATGCTAGTGGCAATGCTATAGGAGCTATTTTGAGTCAAGAAGGTAAGCGCATTGCCTATTTTAGTGAGAAGCTTAATGATGCCAAGAAAAAGTATTTTGTTTATGATTAGGAGTTCTATGCAATAGTTTAGGCTTTGAAGAAATGGAGACATTATTTTTTTCCAAAAGAGTTTGTTTTATATACTGATCATCAGGCTTTGTAGTATCTTAATAGTCAAGGAAAGTTGAATCAAAGGCATTTAAAATGGGTTGAGTTTTTGCAGAGTTATACTTTTGTTTTGAAGCACAGGAGTGGGAAGTCCAATAGAGTTACAAATGCCTTGAGTAGAAAGCAAAATTTGTTGATAGAAATGAAGATAGAGGTTGTTGGGTTTGACGAGCTCAAAAGTTTGTATCTTGAAGATCCAAATTTTGTAGAGGCTTGGAAAGCTTGTTCGGAACCTGTTACTTTAGACAGGACAAAATGGTTGGATTTCATAATCCAAGATGGCATGTTGTTTAGGGGAAGCCAGTTGTGCATTCCAAGGAGTTCCATGAGAGAGAACCTAATTAAGGAGAAGCATAGCGGGGGATTAGCTAGACACTTTGGTCGAGATAAGACCATTGCTATTGTTGGTGAGCATTATTATTGGCCACAATTGCAGCAGGATGTGAGAAAATTTGTGCAGAGTTACAGAGTGTGTCAGATGGCAAAAGGAACAAGTCAGAGTATAGGGCTATATCAGCCATTACTTGTACTAGAGAGGACATGATTTCATTTTTGTGGTGGTGGACAGATTCTTGAAGATGGCACATTTTATTCCTTGTAAGAAGACTAATGATGTTGTTCATATTGCTGAGTTATTTTTCAGGGAGGTGGTGAGATTACATGGTCTACCTAAGAGTATAGTTTCATATCAAGATACCAAGTTTGTTGGGTATTTCTAGAGGACATTGTGGAAGAAGTTGAAGACAGATTTGAAGTTTAGTTTTGCACACCATCCACAAACTGATGGATAGATGAAAGTAGTGAATAGGAGTTTGGGTAACCTACTACGATGCTTATTAGGAGATAAGCCTAAGGGATGGGATTTGATTTTACCACAAGCAAAATTTGCTTACAACAATTCTATCAATAGGAGTACAAGTAAATCACCATTCTAGATTGTATATGGGAGTAGTCTAAGAAATGCTTCAGAGTTAAGGAAGATGGACAAAGGAGAAAAGACAAGTGCTGAAGCCGAAGACTTTGTAGAACATTTGAAGAATTTGCATGAATAGGTGAGAAAGCACATTAATAAGATGAATATTCAGTACAAGGCTAAGGTAGATTAGAAGAGGAGATATAAGGAGTTCCAGGTAGGAGATGAAGTCATGGTTCACTTGAGAAAAGAAAGGTTCCCAATTGGAACATATAATAAATTAAAAAATGAAAAAATTTGGACCATGCAGGATTCTGAAGAAACATGATTTAGGAAATGCATATGAGGTAGAGCTACTGAGTGGGATCAATATTTCCCACGTGTTCAACATTTCTGATTTAACAGAATATCATGAACGTGGCACAGAGGATGGACCAACAGAAGAACAATGGAGTATTCTGGTATCTACTTCAACAGAGGAGATAGAAGAGATCTTGGATAGCCGTGTGGGAATAAATACTCAGAATAGGCAATATGAAGAATATCTAGTGAAATGGAAAAGAAGGCCTATTGAATATTCTTCTTGGTTTTCTAAGGCAGAGGTTGACCGTTTGGGTTTTCCTTAAACAAACACCTGAGACGTGATAGGGTCACTTCTCAATTTACCCTGGGTGTTTGATGCAGGAGCATCCAGTGGTGTAAGGGCAATCTTGCATCACCCAAAAAAAATTTTGATTCAAAATCATTGAATTTGTTTTCATTTCTTTCCATAATTAGTGTTTCTGGTTCCATAATCGCATGAATAATGATGTAGAACTTTCAGTTTTTCCAAACTGCTAAAAATAGTAAACTGGTATTTTTGGAAAGTTTGCATTTGGGCACATATGGAAGCGAAAATTTACAGGAAGCTTCATAAATGAAATATAAGACCTTTGGCAAAGGAATCAAACAAATATCATTTGTGAGCTGAAAGATATTAAAGTTTTCGTTTCCCGAAAAACCCCTAAAAATTATTCAAATTCAAGTTTGAGGCACTAAACAACCCTGTACAGCCCCAAAAATGGGTGGAACTGGTAGAACAGGTTCTTAGCGCAAAGAGTACTTTGTCATATTTCTAACACTTCAAACAGCGTGTCAATCAAACACTTGCATCAAAAGTTATGGCTTCCGAAAGTTGACCTATTTTTGGAGGGAGATACAAATTTTGAAATTTGGCTGGTGGCCACCAAAAAGGGTTATTTATGACCATTTTTGGGGATCCTTTGGGGAAGTAGAGATAAGGGGAAAAGCGTAGAGTCAAGAAAAGGTGGGAAAATAGAAACCCTAGCTAATTTGGGGCTACAGAAGGTAGAAGGTTCCAAAGCTTGGTGATAGGTAGCTGTAATGTGATGCAGCCTGTGGAGGATTGATTCCTTTGATTGTATTTGAGCTTTTGTAATGTAATGAGTTGTCCAAATCAATAAAAGGATATTCTATTTTCTGTGTGCAACTTTTATTGTTGTGTGTTTTATGATTTACCCCCTTCATCACAACGACATGCAATGCAAACTCTAATTGTAATGTTGATTTGCATGATGAGTGAATTCCTCATGCATCACAAGTTAGAATAAGTTGACTTTAGGCATATCTTCAAACTAAACTACAACATGTTGGTCTTCAAATTTAACAAATCATTTCAACTCATCCACATATCTATGTGCATTCATGTCACAACCAAATGAACCAACCATAAGTGCAATAAGGTCTGGCTATTGGACAATGTGCTACTAGCATGCATAATTTTTGCACATACTAATATGATCCTCCATATCTAAATCATAAACATGATACAAAACATATGTTATCCTATTAGTATCCAAATCAACTTGATACACTTCATAAGAAAATCCACAACTCAAATTGTCTCTTTTTGGGTTCATTATGGTAACCAAATGTATAGTCACAACTGTTACAAAGAAATGCATCAATTATTTCATCCTCTTCTCTCTACAGACAAGCATTTAGACTCTCGTGAGAACATACAAGTTCAACATCAACATACTCAGATGAATTTAGAAATGTACCTTCAACATGATTCACATTTGCAAAGGTTAATGTAATGTCCCTGGGTTTTTTTTGGAATTTTTTGTATATATATTTTTGATAGATTTTAAATTGAAACAAATATTGACATGCACTATTAACACTATTGTAAATGAAAAATAGATATATATTCCCCTAATCACTACCCATTCAAAACTCTTACAATTCAATTTAATAATAACTATACAAAAGGCTTTTAAACTAATTATTGGTTGCAAATATAATTTGAAAACATGATCCACAATACCACTACAATAGGAATCTCCTCAATTCATATATTGATCAATAAGATTATTACAAGTTATGAAATCCTTGATATATAGTATATATTTAAACTTACAACTCATAGAAGATTGTAATGATCTGCAATAGTGTGGTTGGCTAGTGACCAGGGAAATGCACCTAGATATGTTTGTTGTGACCTTGTATGTCTACCAATTGTTTGCCCTTAGTGTTGGTTGTATGTTAATGGCTATAGTGAAATATGCAGGTATCACAATTACTCCATAGAATGCTAGCTACTAATAAATCAAATATGCTTCATCCTCTTATTGATGCACATAGTATATAAATTGGTATCCACCTGTGGCAACACAGTAAGTAAAATTAGATTGCCTTAGTATTGAATCACAAATTCTTTTATTTGTGGTGTCTTATGGCTAGCAATAGTTAATGTAATCAATGTTGAATATCGCAAAGTTTGCAAAGGATTAACTCCAATAGATGGTGGTGAAGCAACCTAGTATCCTCCTTATAATTCTGATCTAGAACAACGATGAGGAATGTGGTGCAATATAGATTTTCATTCACAAATATGAATGTTATTTCCACCTTGTTGTAGTCATAGCAACCAAATTGTATGCTCTGAAATAAGAATGGCTCCTAATAGTGAACCAAGGATTTCTTTCTTCATTGCAGTCATGTCTAGGAATGTTGTAGATGTTTTATATAGTGCAACAAATGGAAATTAGGCTTTCCAATTGATGTACAATATCCTCAAGAACTAGTGAATAATGTAGTATCTCCTTCCAATGGTGGCACAATAGGGAAATGATGTAGATAACTCCAAACAACCCTAAAACCCAACAATTATGATTTGCTTGCAAATTCCCCAACATTGAAAGGAATAAATAAATAAAGGAAAGTACTAATCAAATGAGCATTGTTTAAAAGAATGATATTACCATTGAAATGAACCAAAACAAGAGCAAGCACTAGCAAGTTCAAGAATGGAGACAAGAGATTTGAAGGGGGGAAAAGCAAAGAAAAACCCCCCAATGTATAAAGATGGCAAGAAGCATAAAGAATTACAGAGAGAGAGAGAGAGAGAGAGAGAGAGAGAGAGAGAGAGAGAGAGAGAGAGAGAGAGAGAGAGAGAGAGAGAGAGAGAGAGAGAGAGAGAGAGAGAGAGCTTCAAGAATGTCACATGAATGAGATAAAAATGAGAATTGAGAAAATGAGAATGAAGCACCTCATTAATAGAGGTGAAAGAGGAGTTACATGTAACTCCCATATGCCACCTTTCATGTAAGTATGTGCAAAGTGTCAACCTCATAAGGAGGTGACTAACACCTAAATATTCATCTAAGAATGTGTACGTGAGTCATCCTCACACATATGTGAGGATATTAAATAAGACAAAATACTTGTATTATAAATACAAGTATTTATGAGATACAAAAATAAATAATAATCTTTACCTTTACCAAGTAAAGATTAATATTCTAACACCCCCCCTTAAGCTTTTTTTGGGGAGATTACATCAAATCCATCAATGGGATGTAAACCTATATTTTTACAATGATGAAGAAATTTTTCTTTACAAAGAGGTTTAGTGAGAATATCTACAACTTGATCTTCACCCTTGCAATACAAAAGAGAAATTCATTTGTCTTCAATTTGCTCTCTAATGAAGTGATGTTGAAGAGCTATATGCTTGGTCCTTGTGTGAAAAATTGGATTCTTTGCTAAGGTAATGGCACTTTGATTATCACAATACAAAGGAGTAGGATCCTTTTGAGGTAGATCAAATTCTTCAAGCAATCTTCTTAACCATAGTGCTTCTTTATATGCATTAGTACAACCTTTATATTCAGCTTCGGTAGAACCAAGAGAATTGGATTGTTTCTTCTTACTATTCCATGACATTGCACCTGCTAAAACAAAAAAATAATAACCACAAGTGGATCTCCCATCATTGGGATCTCCTCCTAAATCTGAATCAGTATAACCATATAAAGAAAATTTACAATTTGCATCATAAAAAGGATCAACATTAATGGAACCTTTAATATATCTTAAAATTGTTTTTACAACTTTAAAGTGTGTTTGTTGAGGTTTAGACATAAATCTAGAAACTAAACCAACACTAAAAGAAATATCAGGTCTAGTTAGAGTTAAGTAATTTAAACTTCCAACTAGTTGCCTATATAAAGTAGAATCAACAAAAGGAATTTTCATATCAACCATTAATTTTGTTCCTAATTCACAAGGAGCAGAAACAAGATTAGCATCATTCATTTTAAATCTATCTAAGAGACCTTGAGCATATTTGTGTTGAGAAATGAAAATACCATTAGGTATTTGCCAAATTTCCATTCCCAAAAAATAATGTAACAAGCCTAAATCAATCATTTGAAATTGATGATTTAGTTGAGACTTAGTATCACAAATTAATTTGTTGGAACTACTAATAAGTATCAAATCATCAACATATAAAATAACAATCACAATATCATTTTCACTATGTTTAATATATAGTCTTTCTTGGTCTCCTAATCCTAAGGGTGTCTATACTGTTGCTTCTGGATATCAGGTGTTGTTATCCCATCGGCTGGATGGGGTGGAGATTCACTGGTGGAAGAAAGTGTGGAATAAGCTTTCTTGGCCGAAGTGTAACTGCTTTATTTGGACTTTGGCTTGGAATAGGTGCTTGACATGGGATAGTATTCGGAAGCGAGGTTTTCAGGGACCTTCTATGTGTGTTTTGTGTGGATGTGGAGAGGAGGACTCCTCTCACTTGTTTTTTCGTTGTCCCTTGACTTTGCAGCTTTGGCATTTTTGGTGGGAAGTCTGGAAAAGCCCCTGTGTTCATGTTTCCTTCCTGGTGGATTTTTGGAGTAGTCTGGGTAGACCTCCTTCTATGGCCTCTTTCTTGCAAGATGTGTGGTATGTTGGGCCTTCCTTCATACTATGGCAGATTTGGTTGGAACGGAATCGAAGAATATTTCTAGGTGAGAAGCTGTTGATTCAACAAGTTTGGCACAAAATTATGGGTATGATTCGGGAGACAGTGGAAGCTAAGTGTGATGTGGTGTTCCCTTTGGACAAAGAGGATGCTAAGCTGGTGGATAGATTGGGTATTTAGGGGTTGTCTCCAGCTTCTACTTGTGTCAGGAGAGGAAGGCAGGTGAAAAAGAAAGTTCAAAGGGTGGTGAGTTGGCTACCCCCTCCAGCTGGCATTCTGAAGCTCAATACTGATGGTTCTTCAAGAGGCAATCCTGGCCCTGCTGGGATTGGTGGGGCTGGCAGGGATTTTTCGGGATTGGTGGCTTTTTTCTTTTCTGTTCATGAGGGATTGCAGACTATCAACCTTATGGAAGGTTTGGAGATCCTCTACGCTTTGGAGAGGGCTTATGCTTTGGGATGGCGCAAGGTTATCTGTGAGTCTGATTCACAGGTTTTGATTAATTTGTTGAATAAATAGAAGGTATCTGATGTTAGTTGGCAGTTGGCTATGATGGTGCAGCAGATTCTGCAAATAAGTTCTTTGATGGAGATGGTGTCTTTTGTCCATATTCCAAGGGAGTGGAATAGGGCAGCAGATTGTTTGGCTAAGTGGGCTTCTAAGCATTTAGATGGTTGGAAGATTGATGAGTGGGAGCAGGTTCCTCATGAGCTCCAACATGACTTGGAGAGGATTCTTACCGAGGATGGGAATGGTATTGGTGAAGGATGATGTTGTTTCATGCTTTGCATGGCTGTTTCTTATGGATTTCTGGGGCCTTGGCCCTTTGATGTTTTGTAATGCTCTTTTTTGAATTTCAATAAAGTTTTTACCCCTTTTATTTAAAAAAAAAACTATGTTTAATATATAGATTAGGATCATTTTGACTTCTAGTAAATCCTTGAGAAGTAAAGAAAGCAATAATTTTAGAGTACCATTCTCTAGGAGATTGTTTTAAACCATAAATTGATTTCTTTGATTTGCAAACAAGATGTTCTTTACCTTTTTGAACAAAACCCATAGGTTGAGACATATAAATTTATTCATGCAAATCACCATTTAAAAATGCACTTTTAACATCCATTTGATGAATAGGCCAATGCATATGAGAAGCTAAAGCTAGAACTAATTTAATAGTTGCCATTTTGGCCACCGGAGAAAAAGATTCACTATAATCTAAGCCTTACACTTGAGAGAAACCTCTAGCTACTAATCTAGCTTTATATTTATTAATCTCATTGTTGGAATTGAACTTAGTCTTATACAACCATTTGCATGAAACAAGATTCTTACCTTGAGGTAAAGGTACAAGCTCCCAAGATTGATTTGCAATCAACATGTTATATTGATCTTGCATAGCCTTTTCCCAATGAGGTTAATGTTTAGCTTGCTCATAACTTTGTGGATCATTTGTATCCATAATTTTATACTTCAAATCATAATTGCAATAGTTTGCTTTTCTAGCCGTATATCTATCCATTCTAGTTAAGATATCATTACTTTCTTCAACAATATTTTTAAACCATTTAGGCATACATTTAGATGTAGGAGTAGCATCACTACAAGAAGAATCATCATGAGAACGTTCATCATGTTCACTATCATTTTGACTAAGAGAAGTATTAGAAGGATTCAAAGGAGGATTATCCTCAATAACAAGAACATTGTTTTGAGAAGATTTATTGTTAACAAATTTAAAAAAATCATGAACACCATTTTCAGCAATGCATACATCTCTAGCAACTTTAACTTTATTTATAATAGGATTATAAACTCTATAAGCTTTAGATTGTTCATCATACCCAACAAAAAATTGAGAAGAAGATTTAGAATCTAATTTTTGCCTTTTTTGTTTAGGTTTATGAACAAAATCAATTGAACAAAAATTTCTTAAATGCTTAAGATTAGGATTCCTACCTTACCAAGCCTCTTCGACAATGATATCCTATAAGGATTTGGTTGGAGTTCGATTAATAATATAAGTAGCACAAAACATAGCTTCAACCCAAAATTTATAAGACATGTTTTTAGCATGTAACATACATCTAGCCATTTCAACAATAGTTTTATGCTTCCTTTTCGCTACACCATTTTGTTGAGGTGTATATGGAATGGTAAGCTCATTTTTAATACCAAAGGACTTCAAGTAACCATTAAAAGAATTATTCACATTTTCAGTACCATTATCAGTCCTAAGTATTTTAAGTTTAAAACCATATTGCCTTTCAACAAATTTATAAAAATGAACAAAAGTATCAAGAACTTGATCCTTGTTTCTAAGAAAATAGATCCAAGTTCTTCTTGAATAATCATCAACAAAAGTAAGTGCATACCTTGATCCTTGGATGGATTCATTTTCCATGGGTCCCAAAAGGTTGCTATGAACGAAGTGCAACTTATGATTTTCCCTCCATGCTTGACCTTTAGGAAAGGGCTCCCTATGCATCTTACCACTCATGCATCCTATGCATATAATTTTAGAAAGAACAATACTAGGCAATCCTTCTACCATATTAGATTTTTGTATCAAGCCAATATTGTCAGCATTGATATGACCAAGTCTTTCATACAAAACATTAAAATCAATGGTAGATAATAAGGAGTATTTAGAAGTAGCAAACTCATAGAACTTGAACAAATTATCATTGTCTAGTTTAGCATTAGCAATGACTTTATCATTTTGATTTGGATCAATCACATAGCACGTATCTTTATAAAATTCTCTTATAATCTTGACAAAGCTTAGGTACAGAAAGAAAATTTTTTGTCAATTCAGGAACATACAAAACATCATGCAACTTACCATTAGGAACATTCACATCTCCAATTGCTTCTACTTTACAACTATGATTATTAGCAAGTTGAAGAGGAACATTAGTGTTATCAGGGTGCATTGATTCAAATATCACTTTATGAGAAGTAACATGTTGAGATGTACCTAAATCAATAATCTATTCAAGAGGTTTTGAAGCATTTAAAGCACAAGTAAAAGCACGTCTTAATTGATTGGCATTATTATTATGAGGCTTATGATTTTGTTGATAATTTTACCTCATAGGTTGTTTATTGTTATTCTAACATTTTACTTCTTGTAACAAGTGTTAGGCCAATGACCATCTTTATCACAATAGTTACAATGAGGCCTCTTAGAAGAATTATTCTTTCTATTATCATAACTATTATTGTTGTTATTTATATTATTATACCCATTATTATGCTGAAGTGTGGGATTATAAATTGGTTTATTATGAGGTTTAAAATTTGGTTTATTATTTTAGACATAAAAGCATGCTCATTATTCTTAAGATTACCAAATTGAATCAATTTAGCTTTTTCTTGCCTTAACAAATTGCATAAATAAGCATAAGATAATTGAGTAGCTAAAGTAGGAATAGCTAATTGAGCATGAATATTTGTAATAAATTGTTGAAATTGTCTAGGCAAACATTTTCTAAGAACAATATGAATCAATCTAAGATCTTCAAGCTTAACTCCTAAATCAATTAATTGACCATTAAGAGCATCAAATTTGAGAAGAAATTCATCCATGGTTTTGAAATTCATATACCTAAGATCTTTGAGTTGATCTTGAAGTTGAATCTTTCTAGATTCATTAGAGCTATCATAAGTTTTTTGTAGAGTTTCCCATGTGTTATAGGCTTTTGTACATGCCCTAATATGAACATAGAGTTCAGGTGATATTGAAATACCTATTAGGCCAAGGGCTTTGTCATTCAACCATTTGTCTTGCTCATCCTGGCTTGCCCTAGCACCAGGCTCCGATTTTGGATTAGTAGCTACATCCAAGAGATATTTAAATCGAAAAATAAAGCTAATATGTGTTTTCCATGAATGATAGTTAGATGAATTCAATTTGATTTCAAGAATCAAAGTAGACATATTTGTCAAATATTTTGAAAAATACCTAATTAGATAAACAAAATGCAAAAAAAAAAAATTAAAAAAATTGCCTAATTAGGTAAACAAAAGGCAATTTTCTTTTAAAAAAACTTAAAAGGAAAGCATTAATACTTAAGAAGCTAATTGAAATATAAAAACCCTTTAAAAAAAAAAATTAAAAAAATAAATTAATCCTTATTAAAAATTTATTAAATCTTATTAGAAAAATTAATATAATTTAAAATTTATTTAAAAAAAAATGATTTAGATTTTAAACAATTAAATTTTTTTAAATAATTAAAAAAATATATTAAAATTTATTAAAAAAGATTTTAATTAAAAATTAAATTAAAATCTAAAAAAATTAAAAAGTTAATTAAAATATGAGTGGGGTTCGAATGGCCTCCCATGCTTCTTTAAAAAGAGGGCGGGCCCTTTGGTCCGTAGCCAAAGAGTTGTGGCCAGCAAAGGGGGGCCGCCTCCCTTTAGGGGGGCGTTGCCTCCTTTGGGATGCCGCTCCTTGGGGGGGTGCAACCAAAAGGCCCGGGGCTATGGGGCGTCGACCCAAAGAAAAAAAGATTTTTTTTAATAAATTTTTTTTAAAACTTTTATTTAATATCTTTTTTGTTGTTGTTTGTATTGTTTAATTAACATGAAAGAATCTACAACAACAACAACAACAACAGGGCACAAGCCCAAAAACAAATTTGATCTGAAAGAGAAATATTTCTTTTAAATAGCAACAGAAGTTTTTTTGTGAAACCTTAGATTTGATTTGTTAAAAAAAGATTTGTTTTTTGCATGCAAGGTTAAATTATTTAATGGAGATTACAACAACCAGGGCTAGGCGCCCTAAAAAAATTGATTTTTTTAATTTACAGCAACTAGAACTGAAAAAATTATTTTTCTTTGTAAACCCTTGCTGCAAAAAATGTTAATCAAAACACTTGCATGCAAAGGGGTTAGAATAAAAATAAAATGAAATAAGATACAGGGTTTAAAACCCTTGTTTTTGTGCCGATGATGGCATGGTTCGGTGGTTAAGTCGCTCGGTTGTAGTGGCGGCCACCAGAGTTCAAACCCTCACTGGGCCAACGAGCTCGCAAGGCGTTACGCCTTCGCTGGGCCAAAGAGCTCGCGGGTTTGAAGTGTTCTTCCTAGGGGATGAGGTCCCCCAGTTGTGGCCTCACCAGTTCATTACTCCAGGCAAAAGCATTCACGTGGACCCGGAGGGCGTGTCGCACCAGCGTCGCTGGTCACATTAAAAAGTTTACCAGTGCATTTAAAAAAAAAAAAAAAAAACCCTTGTTTTTGCACAAAAAAATATGTAACTCTTCTCTCAAAATGAACCTTGTCTCCTCCTCTAAATGTTGCTCACAAAACAATGGTAAACCTTCAACAATCCAAATCAATGCAAGATTAGTATAACCTGCTCTGATACCGTGAAAGGAATAAATAAATAAATAAATAAAGGAAAGTACTAATCAAATGAGCATTGTTTGAAGGAATGATATTACCATTGAAATGAACCAAAACAAGAGCAAGCACCAGCAAATTTAAGAATGGAGACAAGAGATTTGAAGGGGGGAAAGCAAAGAAAAACCCCCAATGTATAAAGATGGCAAGAAGCCTAAAAAATTACAAAGAGAGAGCTTCAAGAATGTATTCACGTGAATGAGAGAAAAATGAGAATTGAGGAAATGAGAATGAAGCACCTCATTAATAGAGGTGAGAGAGGAGTTATATGTAACTCTCATATGCCACCTTTCATGTAAGTGTGTGCAAAGTGTCAACCTCATAAGGAGGTGACTAACACCTAAATATTCCTCCAAGAGGAATGTGTACATGAGTCATCCTCACACATATGTGAAGATATTAAATAAGACAAAATACTTGTATTATAAATAGAAGTATTTATGAGATACAAAAATAAATAATAATCTTTACCTTTACCAAGTAAAGATTAATATTCTAACAAACGTCTAATCCTAAAAATTTGAATAGTATCTAAATTATCTCATCATGCAAACCCTAGGTGGAATTTTCCAATGCCAAAGGTGATTGTTCCCTTCAACTGAAACCTTCTACCAATATATCTAATGATAAAACCACTTAAAATATACAAACTTATAGCTATCCATGACTGATAACAATAATTCTAGGCTTGATATTTTTGAGACTAGCAACATGACAATGGTACAATAGTTACAAAACTAAAACTTCCTTGCAAAAATTTAAAAAAAAATAGAACAATGTAGAGGTTGTGAACAACCATACAAGGATTGAAAATACTCTATTAGCAGTCACAAATTGAAAAGTACTCTTTCCCATGATTGAAAACACCTGTAAATGCACTTTTATAAGTGCAAATGAAGTAGTGTGGTGGCTGATAATGGTGATGACAACAACATCAAAGCTAAAAATCAAACCCATAGTTGTCCCAAGTGTGTTCTCTATAAAATTTGATGGTAGGATACTATCACTACTTGCTTCCTTCATATCTTGTTGAAGATCCTTTACACAAATATCTAAATTTGGAGTTACCTTACCATGCTTATGTTCTAGTTTGATATTCATGTGAACCTCTCCTTGAGATATTCTTGTGGAGCCCATAACTCCTTCAACAAGAAGGATATATCCAACATAATTCCTCATTAATTCTGGGTGGTGCTCTTTACTTAATGGTAATATTGGAAGTGCAAAGTCAAACACCATGCAATTTTGACCCAAAGTAGACCAAATACCATCATAAGAAGATATCTCATCTATGAATGAAGTTGTGGTTTTCACCAATTATTGTTCCATCCCTGTGACCACGATTACTCTTGAAGCTCCATCCTCGATGCTGCAAAGCACTACATCTTCCTCTTCTAATTTGAATTTAAGCTCCATAGTATAATAGTTTAGATTAAATTCCCCAAGGGAATAGAGCCATTGCACACTCAAAACCATGTTGGTCTCTCCCAATCCAGCAACATAGAAAACATCACACATTTTATGCTCTCTAAATGTGATGTCAAGTTATTATATCATCTTAGTGTAAGGAATGGTGAAGCCATCTACAACTATGACATTGATTCCTTTAAAGTCTTCTATGTCTAATCCTATCCTAGATATCGAGTCCTCATATATGAAGTTAGGTGTGGCTCCACTATCAATCGATACTATGATCCTTTTCCCATGCAAAACCCCACAAACTACAAATGGATGATTGTAAAAAACACCTATCCATTATCTAAAAACAAAACTTAACTCAGTTCAATACATAACCACATCATAATTTTTTTAAATATCAATAAGGTTCCAATGAAGTCATTTCATAAAATTAAGATTGAGAAAGAATTATTACAAATCCATAATTCATTACAATGAATGATCAATCTAACATTCATAAAGTACTTATTACATCTACATCATTATCTTGATGCTTAAATTACATTTACTCAAATAAATAATATTACAATAATCTCAATGAAGTACAATATACACGAATCCAAATTCAAGTCTTTCTATGTAAATAACCAAGTCTTTAGCATAATCAGCTGGAAGAGGGAGGGCATCACTCGAGTGCTTTATGTCCAACCACAGACTGGTGATCCCCCACACACCTTCCACCTGGAAGTGGCCCTACCCTTAACGAGGGATGTGAATTAGGAAATCAACAAGATCCAACATGCCATTTGAAAACTAGTGTTGTGTCTATTACAAACAATCTGTTATACAACTCTAGATCCTTCTAGCTAAATATAACATGATACTGATTGTTATGTAATACTAATGAGATACTTTGAACTGACAATGCAAGAAGTGATTTTGTATTACTTTGGCCAAAGATTCTAATAATCATGTACATTCCTAAATGGATATGTGTGTCGTACATTCACACACCTCTATCTCAAACTGGTTAACACATAACTTTATTTCTCATGTCATAAATCAAAAGTGTAACTTAGTCACAATTATATCAATTCAATTCATTCATCGATCCTATTCTAGGCTTGGCTAGGTGAATTGGATAGTTTCCTTCATCTATAATTTCATCTAGTTAAGTATAGAACAACATAAGGTACATATAAGTTTAATATTATTAACAATATTGTTGTGCAACCTTGCATTCATATCTATATAATTTAAAAACTGACTCTCAACAATTGTCTAGAGTGGAAAACCATCTCACACAAAGATTAATGATAATGTAGAGATACTTACTCTCTGTTATCCATGATTTTAGGATGAAATAACTCAAGTATTCCATAAACATGATTTATCATCAATGATTAAGATTAATCAAAAAAAGTCCTTACAACTATCACTTTTCATAATATGTGAAACTCATAACTCTTATCTACTCTATCTGAGCTTGTTCAACATATATATAAATCAATGGAATAATTTTTCCATACTTGAAAATAAATGTATATTTATAAATGCCTATATGTACACTACATATAGTCATTTAAAAATATATGCAAATATAAAACATATTGTTTGCTTATTACTTATAATGGTTTATGAATAAGAGTCATATATTAACTCTATTTTAGGATGCCTTATTTATTCAAAAATAAACCAGTTTATAGAACAAAAAGATTTCTACATCATATCTTAATACTTCTTTATCATATTTGATTCTTATCATTATATAATATAAATTGTGATATTCATTGTATAAGATATTGATACAAGTTCAAGTTTAGCAATAGTTAATTCACAAAAGTTCCACATTCAAACCATAAGGTTTTCAACAACAATTTGATAAAATATTTGTCTTCAAAAAGCACAAAGCTCATTTCACTGAATTCTAAACTTAACTTTGTTGTTTCATAAAGGTGCTTGAAATCTTTACAATGAAATGTATTACCATCATCATTATGGGTAAAATCAACATAGTCAACATGTACAAAGACATGAACATTCTCCTACAATATTAACATTGGAACTATATACACATTAACACAATCAACTCAAAAGATAAGAGTCATCTTATTCAATATCATAGAATAGCTTATGAGTATGTTTAACACAGTGATCTCAAAAGAGACATGAGCAATCTCATATAATATCATAGTATAGCTATGATTATAATTAACATAGTCGGCTCAAAACACCATAATGTCATAATGACAAGCTTTAGGTTATAAATAATTTTCAAATAAAATTTGATAAAAAACTAAGAGGGTACTTACACAGTCTACTCACTGCATTACGAATGGGAACCAAGTAATTTCCACAGTTGAAACATATAGCACAGTCCAGCTACAACTTAGCATAATAATGACTATGTAATATTTAAACATAGTAGAGCCATAAATTATTACCACAGTGGCTATAAAATGATGATATAAACAAGTCATTCATTAACATAAATAATTATATATGAGGCTTTACAGCTGAGCTACAAGGTATTATTTTATTGGCCATACAAAGAATATGCAGTCGAGCCATTTTATTTTTCATTTGGCTTTATATAAACTATGCATTCAAACAAAGTATTATAAAAATAGAGTCTATGGAAATTAACACAGTCAAATCATAAAACTCTAATGATTGAGACAAGTTTGCTCCAGTGATAGGTTTATCAAACACATTGTCCTCATAGAGAATCCCTTTTAAATAAAACAATATTGTAATAAACCCTCAAAATATTTTACTGAGAATCAATCACAATGAAATCTCTTTAAATAAACAATAAAAAAAAATGACATCTCAGTTTAGACATTTAAACTTAACTCTTATATCTTTGAAGAAACATTGTGAAAACATATTGTTCACTGCTAGTTTCCCTTTAGATTTGCAAAATCCCCTACTTTACTATTACCTCCTCTTTTCCAAAAGTCCTCAAAGTTTTTTTTCCTCTTTTTCTTTTTCTATATCTCCTTATGGATTTGAATTTCATGATCAACTAAATATCCCTAACAAAAACTAGATTCCTATCTACAATTTCTCTATCCACTCTCCATTCTTCTCACCACAATCACTGAAGTAAAATGGGCATTGAAGTGGGTACGATGGGGTGTCCTTCCACTCCCATCCATAGTCCTCTTCACATTCAATGCCTTAAATGTAGATTAAAGGCTCTTAACTCCACTTCGTGGAGTGAGCTCATTAAAATTTCAAATTCAAATCTTTCAAAATAATACAACTTAACACTATTGTGTTAACAAGCACTATATATTTTGGAGCAGATGGGTTTCCAAGGAAAAATGTTGCAGCTTATAAAAATGTGTGTCACTTCTGTCAGATATTATGTCCTTGTAAATGGGGTCCCTAGGGGCTTCTTTAATGCTGGTAGGGGCTTAAGACAAGGTGACCCGTTATCCCCTTACCTTTTCATCCTTATGGCCGAAGTCCTAAGTAGAAGTTTCCTCAACTTTCTGAACTCTAGGGAGATAAAGGGTATTAAACCCACTTCAACAGTTGACTCAACAACTATTCAGTAGTTTGTGGATGACACTATCCTATTTGGGGTTGTCTCAGTGGTTGAGGCAAGGAAATGGAAATAAGTGTTACAGGATTATGTTGTTTCAGTCGGTCAATGTATCAACTATGACAAAATCCAAGTGTATTTCTTCAACACTCCCTTGGAGTTCCAACAGAAGATTATGGGGATTCTCAGTTGCTCTAGTGGTGTGCTTCCTAGAACTTACTTGGGCCTCCCCTTAGATGTTAAGGATGTTACTCCTAATTATTGGAACTCCATCTTGGAAAGGATTCGGAAGAAACTGGCAGGGTGGAAAGGCAAGCTATTAAGCCAAGTTGGCAAATATCAACTCCTAAAGGCTTCCCTTCAAGGTATTCCTGTGTACTTCCTGTCCCTCTTTAAAATTCCCAAGTACATTGCTGAGAAGTTTGAAAGAATCCAAAGGAACTTCCTATGGACAGGGTTGGAAAATAAAAAATGGATGGCTGTGGTCAGCTAGGATAAAGTGTCTAGGCCAAACTTCAGGGGGGTCTGGGAATCAAGAAGATTAACCTGATTAATAACACTCTTATTGCTAAGTTTGGATGGAACCTTTTAAGTGGAAATAAGGAATGGGGCAATATCATGAGAGACAAGTATTTGGGTAATCTAAATCCTAAGGATTTTCTGCATTCTATTAGCCTACCCAAAGGTTTTGTCATCTGGAACAATGTGCTAAAGAGCATATCAGTACTTCTATAGGGCATTAAGTGGAGATTGCGAGATGGAAGAACTATAAGATTCTGGGAAGACAGTTGGCGTAAAGGTGCATCATTAAGCAGGCTGCAAAATGTCCAAGGTTTGGCCAATAAGTTTGTTTCTTTCTTTGGATGGTTGGCTTGTGATTACCTTCTTCCTAGCAGAAGTGGGTCGAAACATCTGTCAAACTATTGTCAGGACCAAGCTGACCTCATACAAATGGCGGATGACATTCAACTTTCCCTTAGAGATTGCAGAATTCCCATTTTCCCTCAAAAGGACAAAATGTTGTGGGCTAGGGATAAGCCAATGATTTTTACAGTTAAATCTGCCTATAACCTCTTTATATGTCAGAAAGGGGATAACCTATGGCATAAAGTTTGGAACCACAATCTAATCCCCAAAATCAACCATTTCTGGTGGTTGGCTGTGCAAAACAAAATGTTAACTATGGACAACCTTCAGTTAAAAGGATTCCAAATCCCCAACATGTGTGCTCTCTGCTTGAAGGATGAAGAAACAATCTCTCATCTCCTTATGTACTGTGATTTTTCTTGGGAAGTCTAGAGTCTGGCCATGCAAAATTGGGAACCTCATGGAGTATGGATGGTGACCTCCCTGCTTTCTTAAGGTCCTGGAAATTCCCATTCATGCACCCCATAAGCAAAGAAATCTGGGCTCAGGTCCCTCCCATCCTGACATGGGGCCTTTGGAAAGAAAGGAATAATAGGCTATTCAAGGAAAAATACAAAGGTACCAAGGAGGTTTTTTGTATGATTTCCAAGCTCCTACAAGAAAACCTCTCTAACAGCACTTTGAAAGATGTTGAACTTCCTCCCATCAACCTTGAAGCTAATATTATAAATTAGTGGAGTATTTTGGCCAGTATCTGTAAGGTGGATGATTCCAAGCGTAGAGATAGAGCCAATAATAAGTGGTCCCCCCCTACTAGATGGTCCAAGCTCAACTTTGATGGAGCTACTAAAGGTAACCCTAGGGTGGCCAGTGGGGGAGGAGTTCTCAAATCGGACAAAGGTGTCCTCATGGTGGCTTTTGTTAGGGGCTTGGTGAGAACACGAATAATGTTGCTGAAGCCATGGCCCTCCTTTGGGGCCTCAAGATTTCCCTTGCCATTGGTATCAAAAACATAGTGGTTGAAGGTGATTCCAAGTTAATCATTGATGCTATCAAAGACAAAGCCAGTGTTGGTTGGCAGGTTGAGGACATTATCCAGGATATTAAAACTTTTCTTTTAAGCTTTGAAGGTGTTGAAGTTGTCAATATTTATAGGGAAGGTAATTAGATTGTGGACTTCATGGCTAACTTAGGGATCAATATTTACCCTATCAGATGTTGGAGTATTTCTAATCTTCCTCTAAACATAAGAAATTACATCTAGAAGGAGGCTTCTTCTTAATTCCCCATGGCCAATATCTTCCACCTCATCACTATTGTTTGTGCTCTTATGTCATACCCTCATTACACGGGGTGGCATGAGAAGGATGACATCACCCTGAGGATGATACATTATGCCTAATTGGGCTGGATCAAAGAGTCCTACATGGACAATTGCCAACTTAGTGATTTCCTGGAGCTGCCACCTAGCTTGCACTTCGAATCTTTTCATACTCTGCTAGTTGCTCTAGCTTTTGTGAGATCGCACAAGTCTCATAATGAAGGAAATAATGTCCCAGACGCATTTAGGGATATGAAGGACATTTTTGGGAGTTTGAGTACCATTGTTTGCAAAAACTTTTATGAGTGTCAAGCCATTTCTAGATTGTTCAAGGGCATTCTGCAATTCCCTAAGTCTTGTAACTACATCTTGTGTTGCTGGTTTGGTAAGTTTAGAGCTATGGGAGGTGACAAAGTTAGAACGGAGCCGATGTCATGTGTGGAGTTTAAAGATGACTCTTAGGTTTGGAGTATCTATTATGAAGCGGGATAACACCTTTCCTGGAGTGCTTGAATGGATTCGATGAGAGTCTTTACATGCAATTCGCTATGTCATGGGATGAAGATCAGAAGGTGCATGTTGGTGGGGTGCAGTTTGAAGTCTCTGAAGTGTCCATAGCTAAATCCATGAGCCTGAATCATGAGGGCAAAAGATTGAATAAGCAGACAGAGGTTCAGGATCTGGAGGGTCTAAAAAATTCTTCTGTGAAGGTGAGAAGGCGGTCAAAATGCAAGGTGGCTTTGAACGTGAGAGCCTGGTAAATCCTTGAGACCGTGTTTGTTATCTTATTATGAAATTTGTTAGTCTTGAGGGTTTTTATAGATGTTTCTACCATTACCACTTCGCCTTGTTGAATCACTTTAGACATAAATTACTGGTAAACTTTCCCTTCTATCTGCTCTCTTCCCTTGAGTCTTCTGTCAAGTTAACTAGAAAAACTTGGGAGGGCAACCCAATGGTAGTGGTTGTTCCCCTGCACTAGGGTTTGATTTTCAACCTGTATCACTTTCATCTGGCCCTCTGCCCTGCTAAGCCTCTTAAAGCTAGCTTGATTGAAGAAAACATAGAGGATGATTCGGATGACAATATCCCACTAAGTGTTGAATATGGCAGCCCTAACAAAAGTAAAGTCTCTTATCAAGTTGATGTCAACCCTCTAAATCCTTTTGGGCCCCCCTAACCCTCCTACTATCCCTAATTCTCGACCCCACAAGAAGAAGGAAACCCCTACCCCTCAGGCCCATCAAACTGGTCAGGCTCCTGCGGTTTTGGATTCGGGGGTGTTGATGGGTCCCAAGGCCAAGCTCGCAAATATGTTGCTGAAGGTCTTTATGGGCTGAAGAATTGCCCTTCACCTTCTGGAGGTAAGAAATGCAAAGATCTGCAAGTTCACCCTAGTTCTAGTAAGGGGGGAAAAAGAAAAACAAAAAAGGTGATGAGGGTATGAAGAATGTGGAACCGGAGGTTGAGAAAGGACAAGACAAACCCCAGGAGCAGAGAGAGGATGACATAACTGAAGTCAAGGAGACAGCTGAGGGAAAGGAGACTACTGTGAGGAGATCTAGCATTTGTAGGTCGATTAGGCTGGCTAGGGGGAAGCCCCTTGTGTTAAAAATTGTTGATTACTCCTCCACATCTAACCCCGATGACCTAGAGAATAAAATTGAGATTAAGGAACTGAAGACAACCCCTGTGCAGGATCAGGAAGGAGCTCACCATTTCGACTCAATGAACAATTCGTATTATGATACTGAACAGGATGATGTTGAGATTTTGGAGACCACAGAGAAGGAGGTGGAAAGTGCCAGGGATGGTGACTCCAACAAGCATCTCATGCATGATCTTGGGGAAGTTAAGACTCGACTCTCAGCTATGGAAGCTAAGGTCAAGGTGTTGGTGACTATTTATTTGATAGTCATTCATCAAGCGGCTACTACTTTTACCACTCTGTAGGAAGAACACCATGCTGATAAGGATGCGAAGACTGGGAGCAAGGAGGAGCTGCTGAAGTTTCTGAATGATGATTGGAAAGATCTTACTCCATTAGTTTTTTCTTCTGTTCTATTTTCTGGTCCTTATTTTATTTTAATACTGTTATAAACTCTTGTTGTTAATCAATTATTTTTGTGTTGTTCATGGCCTTTGGCTTGGTTCGCTGCCCCTTGGGTTTTTGTTATCGGGATCTGCACCCGTGTTTGCAGCTTATTAATATAAAAAATAAGCAATATATATTAACCATACTTATGTATGAATATGTGTACATATATTTATAAATATATATGTATATGTGTATATATACATATATATATCTATATATTTATATATGAGTATATTCACACACACACACACATATACATATATATATATATAGATATTTATGTTTACAAAAATAAATTCACACATTCTAAGGAAACGATAAATATTAACATATGTGTCTTGACTTATCAAACATATGACAATATAAAGTACAAATGATCTTTCTAAATTTGAGAAAACCAAACAAAATAATAGGTATACTCTAAACCTGATCACAATACCAACTACATTAACAAATCAAGACAATATTACTAAGCAGGTTACTGACAAACTCATGACACTTGAAAGGTATCCAAACACAAAGAACAACATGTTACTTGTATGTGTGAGAGTTCTCAAGACATGTTTTCCTATCTATTTGCTTTATCCAATTCCCTCTCTCTAATGATACTCCTTCCTCGTCCGAGAGGGGGAAATAAAACTATTTTCTTGCATCCACCTCATGAACATTTGCAGTAGTTAGTCCATTAACCACATTGTATATAACAAGAATAAATAATTAATCAATCAAATCATGAAATAATTCCTTTTATTTTCATTATAAATGTATCCATTTTTACATAATCACAAATCAAAGATAATCTATCTCTTCAAATTTATCATTTAACACATCATAATAAACATAGTTTAGAACACTTAATCAAAGCATCTCACTAATCATTAGTTTAATATGACATAATTAAGTAGACCAAAAATGGGATGTGACATGATACTTAGGTGCCATGAGTGTGAAGCAAGGGTGTACCCTCCTAAATCTCCCCTCTTCAACCTCTAGTTTTGGCTCCTTGTTTTCTATCTCTTTATCCTCAAGTACCTCTATGTAATGTACATGTCCATGGCCAAGGCATCGATGACCCAGTCCCCATGTCTCCTTGCAAGTAAAACAAAATTATTCCTCGTAAGCTCATGCTTTGTGGCATCTTCTTTGTTGATAACCTTTGGCATTTTTTGTGAAGGAACAACTTCCTTCTGAAGTGGTTTCTTTTGCGGTGCTAGTAATGGTGCCTTGCTCTTAGGAATTGAATTCTCCAAAGTTAGGGCTCTCCTGATCATATTTGATAGTGATGGTGGATCAAATGCCTTAACTAAACCCTTGAGAGGTTTAGTTAGACTTGTTGTAGCAGCTAAGATCGGCAAGAAAAAACCAAACAACTTCCATAAGAGATAAAATTGCACATAATAAGCCTAATTGATATTGCCAAAAGATAATTAGAATTTACATAGATACCTTGTATAAATAGACATGAGAGAGATGGTCAAACACAACAACTGACTAACCTTCCTAAGATGTGAAACTTGTGAGCTCAAGTGACAAGTACTCATGCAAGTGGCAAGTAGACATACCATAGGTGTCTCATAAGGATGAGGACACATGTCTCAACCATGTGAGGTGAGATAAACTCTAAAATAGCATAAGTAAACTTAAGCTAAGTGTGAATATCCTACCTAGATATAATATGACCTTATTTACACTAACACCCCCACTTAAGTGTAACTTAGGGAGAAGTGATACAAAGATCATGGTTCCCTACTACTAGGCCATGTTAGGTACCCATGTATAAATGAATTTCTCAAAATTGAAGAAAAGGAGAAAACCTAGTGGAAAAAATGCCTCTCTAAAAGATAAATGATACATGATAAAATTGTACAAGTGACAAAGAAGAAAAGGAGGACTCAACATGACCTCCCAAGGACTATTTCTAACACTAGTGTACAATATATGTTTCCCCATAGGAGAGGAAAAAGAGAAGGACAGTGTGACTTCCCCAAAAAATGTGAAGGAATGAACTCCATGTGAAGAGATGGATCCTCCCAAAACTGATATGAGAAGACTAACCATGTAGCCTCCCCTAAAAATACCTCCTATAGTGCTAGTAGAAGCTTGACATTGGATGCTAAAGATGATCCATGAACGTTGAACCACATTTCTCCCCTTAGGAAGAAAAAGAACCATAGAAGTGTACAAATAATCTTCCCATTCCAGATCAGAACATGCAGGAAGAAGAATGAATGTCTCTAAATTCTACACATAATTCAAAGATGTAGATGCCCATGATGTATTTGAATAATTCTCAAGTATATCCAAGGCAATGTTGACGTCTGACAATTGTTGATAACACAAATTATGTACCATGAAAGATTCAATAACAAGAACCATATGACAAGGGTTGATGTACCTTGGCATTTAATCATGTTTTCATGTGTCAAATCCAGGGCTGTGTCCTAAGCTATTTGCAATAAGGAACTTCATAATCAACAGTCCTCAAACTAATCCTACTGATTTTACTGTTTTAGGAACTAATGCTACTGATTTATCTGCTATGAAATGAAATTCTAAAAACATAAATGGTAAAGCAGTATATTGCTCGAAAATAACCTGTTCTAATATAAAGATGGAAACATACATTTACCGAAATCAAACTATTAGCAGAAATGAATCTATCTATTGAAAGCAATGAAACTTTACTTCTAATGAAATCTGTAAACAAACTAAAGCAATAAATACTAGCCTCCTGTCTTGATGGCGAGAGTGGGCCCTTGCTCCACGCCTTCAGGACTGAAGACTAAAGCAAGAACTCGGTACATAAATGAAATAGCACAATCTTTCCTTCAGTCCAATTTCATCAAGGTATGCTTGTATTCAAAAAGTATGTCTGTCTGAAAAATGGAAATTACAACAATCTAATAGCAATAAACTGTATATATTTTGCTGCTCCTATCTGAACATATATTAGTCTAAACAATGAGATATCTTTGGAACTAATTGTTCTATCCATTAGTCTATCTATGAGATACAACTAATCCCTTATTCTAACTGAAACATATAACTATTTAATTGAAGAGTATGATCATGAAAACTGAAAAAGGCTTTAGTGGAACAGAAGTCTCACTAAATCTAGAGTCTTAACTTAAATAACAATGGGCACGCGACCCTAAAATATAGGTCCTAACAAGTCTTTTTAGAACTCATGCAAAATCAAATAAAAAGGGAATCAAATCCCTGGCAGTCAACTAGAGTCTTCGCCAGATCCTTTGGTGTTGGTTGAGTGGACTCCGGAGCACTGCAGTTGGCTCCTGAGATGTAGATAGACATCAACGCCAGAGACTCTGCACTGTCGCCAAGAGTTTCGAAGACTGTGTACTGTTTCTAGTAGCTCCAGAGATGCATCCCTGTTTTCTGTATAGCTCTGGAGATGATTCACCCCTTGCTTTCCTGCTCCCTCTTCTCCTAAATACCTCCAACACTTTGGAAAAATGTTGGAGTCTGGTATAGTATCCTCCATATCGGCTCCAGAGATTATTAGGAACAACTCTAGAGATCTTCAAAATTGCCTTTGCCCATACAACTGTACCTATGGACGCAAAAAGAGAGACTTTCTACACATTTTCATTAGTTTGTTGCACATTAGTCCTTCAATCAAAAATCATGACCTTCAACAATTCATCTCTCATTGATGTAATTAAAACGAGTCTTTTCATGTTCTATGGTGTAATTACCAGGACAACAGAATGGAATAATGGGGAAAAAGGGAAGTAAAAAGGTGTGTTAATCTGGGTGCTACCTGTCACTCATCATCCCCCCCAAACTTAAAGGTTGGCATGTCCTCCTGCAGTTCACAGCCTGGACTTGTTGAGTTGGTGTATTTTATCATTAAGGTTGTACTCCTTATCATGAGTTGACCAGGTAGTGAAGTTTGTATTACCATTTCCTTTGAACTGTTCCACCTATCTCATCCATTCCTAAAATTTGGCATCCTCCGTCTGTTCAGCCCATATGGGCAGTGGCTCAATAATGAGAGGAGGTCTGAAGTGGCTACCTACCCAATCCTATTTGTATTTGTCCATCTTGGACACTGCTCTTGCTTTCCTCATAAATAACCGGAGGTTGGCTGGGGACACTACTTCTTTCATCTTTTGCTCTAGAGTTAGGATGTTCTACCTCTTCTTTCCAATTGTGATCATTTGATTAGCTGAACTGTGCATGAAGAGACCAAACTTGATAGCACACTCTTGCAAGTGTTTTTGATACAAGGGCAAGATTTTTGTTCTTCCTTCTGAGGAATAAATTTTTACGTTGAATTAAATTTCAAATCCCATAGGGTTTGGACATTCTCTCCTAAGGACTAGGCCTGTATCTACATCCTTTTTGGTGTAAGCCTCCATCCGTTCATTCCAGATTTGATGATTTCTCATCAGTGACATAAATGCTCTGAGTTGGCATTCTCCCACAAAGTAGTTGATGAAGAAAGTGTGGTCTTTAATGAAGAAATCATGCAAATATAGTTCACACAAAAAATTCTTGTCTTCTTCATAACTCTTCATGTATACCTCCATGAAATCATTCTCAGTTTGTATATTTTCAATTAAATCAGAGAGAACCAGTGATATTTTTCTTTGAAGGATCCATTCCTATAAAAATAGAGCATAACTACCATTGGGAGGTCTACAAGATATGATCTCAATAGAGAGAGTGGCCACCTTGATGACCTTCTCCTCTAGGGCCTGTACTTTTTTTGACATGGCAGTTACTACCCTTTGTAGTTGTAGCATTGGCTTGGATTCCTCTAAGTCTTGACATCTCCTTCCCCAGTGAAACAGGGCCTTAGGGATGTCTATTGGGAGCACCCCTAGGTATGCATCTATTTGAATCCCCTGTTCAACTATAGCAGTTGGATTGGTCAGCTCATGAAGCAACTCTTCCTGATCATCCATCTTGTTGTTGGCCCATGTCATCTGCTTAACCTGACTCTGTACTTTCTCTATCAGTGTTGAAATCAATGTGATGCCATTGTCTCTGGCCTTGATGATGCCAGAGGCATTCTGTGCTGTTTCTTCCTCCTTTTCCTTGATTTCAGCCTCTTTCCTTTGAATGATCCCCTGTTTCTCTTTGAGCTCATTTTTCAGCTCCTTTATTTCCTGTTTCTATTCTATTTCTTTTTCTTTCATGACCTTCTTGAGGTCAGTGATAATTAGGTTCTTTCCCCACACTAGCCTCTTTAGATTATCAATCTCCTCCATCAGGTGTTGTTCTCTTGGAACCTCTACATATTCTTGATTAGAGGGGTGCAAGTAACTCCATGTTTCTCCTCCTTCTATCCTTTCTTCATCAGGGGCTTCTATTTGTGCCACATTGTCACCTTGCTCCCCTTGTTTATCTTCCTTCATTTGTTGATCCTCATCTCCTTTCTAGGTTTCTTTTTCCTTAACCTCTTTCTCCTCAGCCTCTTCATGTCTCTCTTCTGTTATTGCCTCTTCTTGCCTCACTTCTATAAATGTTAGGGCTGATGAGGGTCCATCTTCCTCCATGGAAAATCTGAAGCCCATGAGGACCTCAGCTAAGAGAGCAGTGTCATGTTCAACTTGAGTAGGTTGTCTCTTCCTCTTACTTCTCCAGAGCACTGGTGAAGCCTGTGTCTCTGGAGCTTGTTCATTACCATCAAAATCTGAAGAGATAGTCAGGTTTTCTCCCTCTACTGTCTCCAGAGCTTGAGTGTATTATGGCTCTAGAGTCTAAGACCTTGGATGGGCAAGAGATTCCAGAGTAGTTCCCTCAACTGCTCTTATTTTTATTTTTCTTCTAATAAGAGGAATTTCATCTGACTCATCAGACTCTTCCTCTGCCTTTTGATGCCTGCTGGACTTAGGTGTTCTTGGAGGCCTTTTTGTTTCCTCTTTTTGCCCTATTTCTTTCCTTATGCTTTTTGTGGCCAGAAGTTTGGGCAGATGCCAATGTTATTTCCTCTTCCATGATGACATCTCCCCTCATTTGCTTGGTTGGAGTAGACCCCTCAGCTAAGGTTATCTTTCATTTTGCTGAGTGAGTCATATGGAAGTGTAGCTATGTACTTAGTTCTTTCAGCTATTCTGTTGTAACTGAGGCTTCCCCATAGCTTCTTTCCCTTTCTTTTTCTTCTCAATAATGGGGGCAAAAGTTGGTGTTCCCTCCATTGTTCCTTTCTTGCCCTTACCCTTTCTAATGGTTGGGGAGGAAGTAGAAGGTGTTGCTTCCTCATCTTGCTGAGTAGAGGAAGTCTCTTCTGCACCCTGTGCCCTACTTGATGTCCTGGCTTGTGATTTTTCATCTAAAAATGACTGCCACAAGGCCTCTCCATTAGTTTGAGATAGGAAATGGTGTTTTACAATCAAGAAAATGAGGTCGTGGTGTTTCATGGGACCCTTCCCCTATTGATACTTATTTGTCGAGGCTAGAATAGCAGAATATAGAAAGTTTGGGAGGTTGATGCTAAATTTCAGATGGCCATGCCCATGCCTTAAGAAAATTAGCATCTTCATTATGGGTCCTAAAACCAGAGAGAATTGACCATCACATGTAAAATATTTCATTAGCCACATGGCTAAAGATTTCCATGGTTGTGTGAGTGAGGTCCTAACAATTCCCTTGACTTCATTTTAACTCAAATATAACTAGATTTTAGGCTCACCTTCTACTGAATTTTTTTTAATTAAATCAAAGTACAGGGTTTTGATATGATAGAACCTCTCACCTTTTTTCTGGTAGCCCCGAAATATGGCTGATAATGGTGGATGGGGCATTGATTGGGACTCCTCGTACTGTGGTTTGGTTATTCTTTAGGTGGCGCAGGAAATCATCTACTATGTCCTCTTGAAATCCTTCAAATTTCTCTAGAAATTCCAACCACCCAGCATTTCTTAAGATATCTGCTACAACTTGGTCTTGCAGCAGTCCTGTTGCATTTTCAGGCTCTGACTTCTTTTTCACTCCCATCTACCTGTATTATTTCACCCCTTTATGAATGAACCTTCCCTTGGCCTTCTCTATAGTTCTTTTCTCTACTTTTTTCTCTATTATGATAGGCCTCTTTCTCTGTTCCCTTGGAAGACTTCTGTTGTAATGGCTTGAAGATTACCTTTGGGGTTTGGAAAGCTCTATAATTTCTGAAATTGGGGACTTGATATTCGTTAATGGTAATTGATTGGATTACGTGAGGGTTAATTCACTTTAATTAATTTGAATTGATGGCTCAGTCATAATCACAGGGAATGATATGACACTCTGGAGTGAGGTCGGTAGTGTGGCAATTAAGGCGGCATGCATAGGTTGAAAAAGGAAATAATGGTAGGGGTACGTGTCAAAGTAACTGCACCTAAAAATAGAAATAACAAGATAAGTAATAATTAACAAACTTGAGTGAATTACCTAGATCACTTTTTGTGATGATGGCCCGATGTACTTAACTGCTACGTCATGGCTTTGATGAGGTGTGGTGGTAACTTTACATGTGTACAGCCCCCGCATCGCTTAGAATGGTGTCAGCATCGTCAGTGTCACATGGTTTGGAATCTTTCCTCATGAATAGATTTGAAAATGATGCATTATCAGATGACATCATGAGGAGTAGCCAGGATAAAGTGTGTAGGCAACTGCAACTTCCTTTTTGATGGTGGACGATGAGGCATGTTGACCTCATCGCTTTCTCTTTTCAGAAGTGGAGGATGAGTCATGTTGACCTCATCATTTGGTGTCCCCCACTTTGATGCCTAGAGAGCTGGGTCCCCCATTCTTTGAAATGGTTCCATTATTAGTGAACCACTGGAGGTGCTCCTAGACTACTCTGGAGATGTGTTTTAGTGGCTCCTGGGTGCCTGGTTAGCTCTGGAGACCATCTATTGAAATCCTGCAAGAAGAAGGGAATTGCCATTTGCTAGTTTTCAGTCCCCCAGACAGGAAAGACCACCATTTTTTATGGTTTTCAATCTTTTCCTTTTTTGAGAGAGAGAGAGAGATTGTCATTTACTGGTTTTCAATCTCCCTCTTTTTTTGAGAGAGAGACTACCATTTATTGGTTTTCAATCTCCCTCTTTTTTTGAGAGGGAGAGAGACCGCTATTTTCTGGTTTTCAATCTCCCTTTTTTTATATGTCCTTTGGATCACTTTTCCCTAGGGTAGGGGATGTGACCTCTGCTATCAAACACAAGTCCTTGGTGAATTTTTCTTTGGTTGTTGGCCTTTGATAAAGACGAATCCTATGGCCATTTACTAAGAATGTGGTCTCTTATGCATCTATTGGTGTCAACAAGATTGTCCCATTTTCATAGACTTCCTTGATTTGGTAAGGTCCCATTCAATGGGTTTGTAACCTCCCTTTAAATTCCTTGAATTTTGAGTCATAAAAGAGAACCCAATCTCCTTGTCAACATGGTGTAGTGACATTTCTTGGGTAAAAGTTGGTTGACCCATCCTTTGGTATTGATCACACTACTGCACATACCTCTTGGTGTCTTTATGGAGAGAGGTCTAGTAGTAACTAGCTCACAGAATTTTGTGAATGGTTCTTTGTGAGGAATAATGTCCACTAGAGGGTTCATCATGACATGCTCTTAAGACATCCAACATTTCATTAGCTCTCAAGCACCTGCGTAAAATAAAGTTAGGACCACACTTAGACAATAAACCATTTAACCATTTGTAAGATAAACTTTCTTTTATCAACCGCTTCTTTTGTTTTGAGGTGAAATGAGATGGAAACAAGTATGTAGCTAAGAAATTAACTATGTCAGCAAACCAAGGTGTAGTAGAAGAAATAACAAAGAGATGTTCATCTGGGAATTTGTCTTCCACTGGTTGGTTTTCTCCACATGTATGCAACCTTGACAGAAAGTCAGCAACCAAATTGAATTTCCCTGGGTTGTCAACTATGGTGATGTCAAATTCTTGCAATAGTAATAGCCATCTAATTATCCTTGCACCCACTACAGGTTTGTTCATTAAGTACTTAATGGCTAGATGATCAGTGTACACAAATATTTTGTATCATGTGAGATAATGCTTGAATTTGTTAGTAGCATATATGACTGCCAAGAATTCATTTTCGATTGTTGTATAGTTTTTTTCTGATGGGGTGAGGTTCTTACTAATGTAGTAGATGGCATGCATACCTCCCCCTTCCTCTTTTTGTCCTAGGACTACCCCAATTGACTCATTTGAAGCATTAGTTTGTATATGAAAGGGTAAAGTCCAACTGGGTCCCCTCAAAACAAGTGTGACAATAAGTTTCTGTTTAATGGTTTCAAATGTTGATTGGTAATCTTCTATACATAAGAATTTAGTATCCTTGGTGAGCAAGGAGAACATAGGGGCAACTATTCAACTAAAATTTTCTATAATTCTCCTAAAGTACCCTACATGACCTAGGAAGTTTCTAACATCTGTTTGGTTCTTAGGTGAAGGTAATTGCTTTATCACTTCTATTTGCTTATGGTCTACTTTGATCCCTTTGGCTGATATGTGGTGTCCAAGGACTATGCCTTCTTCTACCATCATAAAACATTTTTCATGACTCAAGGATAGTTGATTTTTTCACAACATTGCAGCACCTTATCTAGGTTTGTGAGGGCCTCTTCAAAGGTGTCTCCATACACAATAAAGTCATCCATGTAGACTTCCATGCACTCATTAGATAATTCAGCAAAAATGGCTAAAACAACCCTCTGAAAGGTAGTTGGAGCATTGCACAAGCCAAATGGAAGCACTCTATATGCAAAAGTTTCCCATGAATAAGTAAAGGTGGTTTTATCATGGTCCTCAGGTGCTACTTGAATCTGATTATACCCACTAAATCCATCTAGGAATGAGTACTTTTTCCCTATAATGTTGTCTAGCACTTGGTTGATGAATGGTACGGGAAAATAATCCTTCTTTGTGGCTTTGTTTAGTTCTCTATAGTCAATACATACCCTCCATTTCCCATTTTTCTTAGGCACTATGACTAAGGGTGAAACCCACTGGCTGTCTGAAATAGGATAGATGAACCCTGCTTGTAGTCTCTATTTCAGTTTTAACAATATCTTTCAAGGCAGGGTTTAATCTCCTCTAGGGCTGTCTGAAAGGTTTGACATCTTCAGTGTATATGTGATGAGTACATATCTCAAGAGGAATGTCTTTCATATCCTGATATTCCAAAGCAAAAGCTGTTGAGTGGGACACCAGGACGTTAAGAAGTGTTTCTTCCTATTTTGCTGCTAACTGAGTGTTGATGTTCAAGGTTTTCCCAGGTAAGATCATAACCTACTTTGTGATTTGATCCATGTATGTTCTAACCCCACATTCTGGAGTCATAGTGTTGAGAGGACAGGAATGTGGATATGGAATGTGGCTAAGTCTCTATAAAAGGTTTGTCCACAAGGAATAATATTGGCAAGGGTACAATGGGTAGCAGTGAGGAATTATCTTCTTAAGTCTTGGGTTAATTCCATGATATCTTTGTCAATCAGAATGCGAGTTATGAATTTAGGTGTGTCATTGTTCATTTCTTCTTCTAACTCATCGAAATGTTCTTTGATGGTAACCATAGCTACTGAAGCATTATTCCCCATGTTATTAGGCTCATCTACCCATACTTTTCCTGTGTAGTGTATTGATGGTTTAGCTGGAGGATATAAAGATATTTTCTTCAAGTTTATTCCATTGGAGATGACCATGTCTCCTATTCTGTAATCAATAGATGCTATTGTTGTAGCTAGCCATGGTCTTCCTAGAATCAAGGGGTAAGCATTTCATTGATTTCTAGGTTCTAATATCAGAAAGTCTACTCAAAATTCCCATGACTCCACCACGAGTGGGACATCGGTTGGTACCCCTTTTGGAATAGCCATTGACTGGTCAACCAGTTGGAGAATTGTGGATGTGTCCTAGACACTAGTCAATGCTAATTTGTCTAGGGTGTGCACTGTCATTACTTTTATTGCTACCCCCAAATCAACCAAAGCATTAGATATTTTTACCCTTTGAAATATAGATAGTTATGACAGGGTTCCCAGGGTCTACATACTTTGGGAGGAACATTTTCCCCACAAGAAGGTCTACAACTTTCCCTTCTACCTAAATGGTGGTAGGGAAGTTTTTCTTCCTGCCCTGGGTCTTAACACAATGTTGTTTGATGAATTGGTTTAGTTCAGGCACATCCGTGATCGCTTGTAGGAGTGGAATTTCAATAATTAGCTGTCTAATTTCTTACAGAAGTTTTGACTCCATGGTAGGTTGGACTTGTTTTTGTAGGACAGTTTTCTGAGGGACATGTTGTTTGAGTCATTATGGGTAAGGTGTCAGCTTTCCCATCTTCGGAGCAACTCTGGAGTTCTTCTCAGAAGTAGCTCCAGAGGTGACCTCTGGAGCTATTTTTTTAGGAGGAACTTCGAAGTTACCTAAGGGTTGTTCTTCTAGTAGAGTTTCGATAGTAATCTCCTCCTGAGGTTGAGTGGATGGATTTTCAAGTGCCACATCATTAGTTACTTCAACTATAAGTGGGGGAGATGGTCTTGAATGTGCTTTTTGAGAACGTAGCTGGAGGTTGTCGAGATAAATAGCATTGACACCAGCCATATTTTCTTGCTCTGTCATGTAAACAGTTGCTCCCTATTTATTTCGTGGGTTTGCTATAGGTTGAGCTGGTAAGGGTGTTTGACTAACTGGCTCATTTAGTGATTGTCCCTGTGTGGTTGGGGGTTCAGTTAGTAGTGCTTGTTGTTGAGATTGGAAACATCTAGGTTGTCCCTGGTATTGTTGATTGTAACGCTGTTGAGGACCCCATTGAAGTTGCATGTTCTGTGATCCAAATTATTGTGGCATTGTTGGTTTCCCCAAGGTTGGTTTTGCCACTATCAGTTTTGCCATTATTGGTTTGACCAATCTTGTCGTCCCCAAGGGGGAATGTTCTAAGGCCTTTGCCACATTGGATTCCATTGATTGTTTCCCCAGCTTGAAGGACCTCTATAGGAAGAGTAATTTGGGTATTGATTATATGGGAAATTGCCAGTTTGTTTTTGTCCCACATAATTCAACTCCTCTTCTATTATGGCATTCTTAGTCAGCCTTTTTAAGGCTGGGAGCTGATCACAATGACTAGTAGGGTGCTCCCTGTCACAGATCTAATAAATTTCTGATTTGTCTAAAGGGCATTCTCTCAACAAGTGTTTGTTCCTACATCTAGGACAATATATGGAGAGAGGTTCAGTTGTTATGCTTTGTTCAGTTGTTCTAGTCTTTGCTTGAATCCCATCTAATGTGGTATTCAGTTGGACCAAAATATTTATCTTAAGATTTGCAATCTCCTCCATCAACTATCCTATTTCATTCTTCCCTTTAAAAGATCTAGGTGTTCTCACTCCATCTTGGGTTTTAGAGTAGTTTCTGCAGAGTTCTTCTATAGTAGGCATATCCATTTTGTTAATGTTCCCTCTCCCCATTAGATCCAGTGCTTGTTTTGATTCTCTGTCTAATCCTTTTACAAACAGTGTTCTGGCCAAGGGGTGAGCCACAAGATTGCCATATCTCCTCAAGGCAAAGTTGAACCTATCTAGATAGTCCTCTAAACTTTCATCCTCTCTTTGTTTAATTTTGAACAGTTCCTCCTTTTTATCACTGACCCTATAGTAATCCTAGTAATTTCCCAAGAATTTAGTTTCCAGTTGATCCCATGAGTGAATGGAGTATGGAGTTAAGCCCATGAACTACCTCATAGCAGAATCTTTTAGGGTTGATGGGAAAAGTTTGAGTTTTTGATTATCGGATCCATAGTCATAGGTCTGGCATACAATTTTAAACTCAAACAGAAACTAATCTTGATCCTTAGAAGCAAGACCCCTAAATTTTGGTAGATTTGAAGGTGAAATGTTCTTCATAGGGGCATTATCTCCACGAGCAAGGACAATAGGGTATGAGAAGGTCCTGGGAGCTTGATTATCTTCCTCATCATGATTATCATCCATGTCTGGTGTTTCTTCTCTCTGGGATTCAGTGTGGGTTTCTAAGGAAGTGGATTCTTGGGATAGATCTACCTAGTGCAGCTATGGAATGTACTCAGAGAGGGCAAGATTTTGAGGATCTGTAGGAATGTCAAGTTGAGGTGTAATTTCTTAGGTGGATCCTAAATGCTCTTCTTCAACAACAACAAGATCTTGTATAACCCTACTGCTTTCACTTGTAGTTTGTTGTTGGGGTGTTCACTTAATGTATCTACCTTTTGAATCCCTAGGCCTAACCATACATATTCAATTTTAACCTAAAAGGACTGCTAACTAGGTTTTTCTTATTAACACAAATCCCCGGCAATGGCGCAAAAAATGACAAGGGTCATTGTACCTTGGCATTTAATCATGTGTCAAACCCAAGGCTGTGTCCTAGGCTATTTGCAATAAGGAACTTCATAATCAACAGTCCTCAAACTAATCCTACTAATTTTACTGTTATTTAGGAAATAATGCTATTGATTTATCTACTATGAAATGAAATTTTGAAAACATAAATGCTAAAGCAGTAGATTGTTGGAAAATAACCTGTTCTAATATAAAGCTGGAAACATGCATTTACTGAAAGCAAACTATTAGCAGAAATGAATCTATCTATTGAAAGAAATGAAACTTTACTTCTAATGAAATCTATAAACAAACTAAAGCAATAAATACTAGCCTCATGTCTTGATGGTGAGAGTGTGCCCTTGCTCCATGCCTTCAGGACTGAAGGCTAAAGCAAGAACTCAGTACAAAAATGAAATAACACAATCTTTCCTTTAGTCTAATTTCATCAAGGTACACTTGTATTCAAAAAGTATGACTGTCTGAAAAATGGAAAGTACAACAATCTAATAGCAATAATCTGTATCTATTATGTTGCTCCTATCTAAACATATATTAGTCCAAACGATGAGATATCTTTGGAAATATTGTTCTATCCATTAGTCTATCTATGAGATACAACTAATATCTTATTCTAACTGAAACATATAATTGTTTAACTGAAGAGTATGATCATGCAAACTAAAAAAGGCTTTAGTGGAATAGAAGTCTCACTAAATCCAAAGTCTTAACTTAAATAACAATGGGCACATGGCCCTGAAATATAGGTCTTATAAAGTCTTTTTAGAACTCATGCAAAATCAAATAAAAAGGGAATTAGATCCCTGGCAGTGAACTGGAGTCTTTTCTAGATCCTTTGGTGTTGGCTGAGTGGACTCCGTAGCACTGTAGTTGGCTCCTAAGATGCAGATAGACAGCGGCACCGGAGACTCTGCACTGTCACCAGGAGCTCCGGAGTGGCCATCAGCTCCAGAGATGCATCCCTATTTCTTCTACAGCTCCGGAGATTATTCACCCCTTGCTTTCCTGCTCCCTCTTATCTAGAATACCTCCAACACTTTGGAAAAACATTGGAGTCTGGTATAGTATCCTCCATATCAGCTCTGAAGATTATTAGGAACAACTCCGAAGATCTTCAAAATTGCCTTTGCCCGTACAATTGCACCTATGGATGCAAAAAGAGAGACTTTCTACACATTTTCATTAGTTTGTTGCACATTAGTCCTTCAATCAAAAATCATGACCTTCAGCAATTCATCTCTCATTAATGTAATTAAAACGAGTCTTTTTATGTTCTATGGTGCAATTACCAGGACAACAGAATGGAAAAATGGGGGAAAAGGGAAGTAAAAAGGTGTGTTAATCTGGGTGCTACCTGTCACTCATCACCATAGATGTATGGTGATAACTGGACCGATGAGAATTTGATACTTTTGTAGAGGATGTCAAAATACATGATGACTAAGTTGAATATGTGGACTCATAAATATCTGTAGAATTTGTCACTATAGAATTTGATGTAGGCAAGGCAAGAGCGATCATATCCGAAGAAGAAAATGGTGATGTAACTTCATCAAAGATGTCATCAAATAGAAGACAAATGTCCTCAATGGTGTCTCCCAAATGTGTAATGTGGGACTCTACAAAAAGACACGAATTGTTGGGTAGATATGTATCCTAATGTGGTGGATCTAGAAAGATGATATTAATATCCTGATGCATAGAATCACTGGAAGCCATACATGAGACAACACTAGATTTGAATGTAGCATCAAGTTATGGTGGAGATGAGATCTTAATGCAAGTCAACTAACTAAATTGTTCATCCCCTAAAGACAGTTTATCACAAGTTGGCTAAGTGAGACTAGATGATTTTGTTGCAAGTGCTTTATAATGAGCTATAGCAATATCATAATCATGTATAATTTTTTTCATTTTGTTGCTTTGACAATGAAAACATTCTTCTATTGTATGACTTTTCATCCCACAACATCCACATTTGATTTTCTATTTATTACAAGATTTATTAAGAATACTCGAATGGAAGGGATTATGTGTGACATCCACAACAATATACATGATCAAATATTAAGCAATACTCAAAGTAGAAAGACTAGTTTGCCCTCCCCAAAATGATTATGACTATTTTAGAAGCCCCACAGAAAGATGTGGAAGAGAAATTACATTGTGTTAAGATTGGATGCCAAATCAACTATTTATAATGCATGGTTATTTTTATAAAAAAATGGCTATCCAAATCTTAAAATTGATTACAAATTTGAAACCCTTGCAAAATTCTAAGCACTTTAAAAAAAATCATGATTTTTTTATATTGTGGGCAAAAGTTATGCCCTGTCAAAAATTTTCATAAAATATAGCAAAACTTGACTTCAGAGGCCCGAACAATAGTTGAGATAGCACAAATTGCAAATCATCTTGATGTTAAGTCGAAGAGGAACTGGGGAGCAAAAAAATTGTGAAAAATTTATAGTGTTCTAAATTGATTTTTGGACAGTCAATCCTTACTGATTTGGGCCTTCTTGACTCAATGGTGAAGTATTTTTGGCCCTACAATGAACTCTTAATGTGGCTTGGTGCAAAAATCTCTCAATATGGGAAGGGTTCTGCTAGCATGGCTCTAATACCGTGTTGGAGCAACCAAGATCAACAAGCAAAGACCAAACAACTTCCACAAAACTATAAGAACAAAATAAGCCTAAATATATATTCAAAAGCTAAGTAGAATGCACATAGATGCCTTGTATAAATAGGCATGAGAGAGAAGGTAGGATGGTCGAACAAAACAACTAAATAACTTTCCTAAGATGTGACACTTGTGAGCTCAAGTGACAAGTGCTCATGCAAGTGGCAAGTACACATGCAATAGGTGTCTCAAAAGCATGAGGCCACATGTCTCCACCACATGAGATGAGACAAAGTCTAAAAAACCCTAAGCAAATTTAAGCTAAGTGTGAATCTAGGTCAAACATAGAAAAGATGGTATCCTAACTAGATACAATATGACCTTATTTACACTAACATCCACAAATAGCACAATTAGTCTCGTCTTTGTCACATCTAGAACCATCATTGATAACCTCTAAAATTTCCACATACTACTCATTATTCCCTCTTGCCTCAATTGTGCTAGCTCCTTGAAATTAGCCTTCAAATCCTTCCTGTCAAACCTCTCTATCAACCTTTGATTGAATTCTTCTAAGGTAGTGATAGAGTCATGCCCTTGTGTAACCATGCCATGATACCACCACTATTGGGACACACCCTCCAAATGTAAGGTTGGTAACTTAATTACTTCATCTACATGCATATGATTTAATGAAAAGTACGTATCCAACCTCTGGAGCGATGTCCTAGCTGAGCAATTGCTTGATCCATCATATGTAGGTATGGTAATCTTACCCAATTGATGTTGTATGTCTTTCTAGGGTTGATCATGATGATATCTCCTTCCTCTTCTATGCCCATTCTTTGTATTCAATTCATAGTTCTCAACAAAGGATAAGTCATTACAGATTGCTTAGATTAGATCATTATACTCTTCATGATACCTCATCATATCACCCTCCATGCATGACTAAAATTGTTGCTCCTCCTGTAATGGATCTTCTTCCTCTCTTTGTTGGAACTTGGCTAATAATTTCTTAGTGGGAGGGTTGATTGAGACCCCCTCATTGGTTAAATTTCTCCCTTCATCTATTTCATCTTAGATTATTCAACTCCCTCAAAGTTCTAGCCATCTCTAACATGGACGCTCTCATAGAATTTTGGATCTCTCTAGCCAACTCCTTGTTACTTCTTTTAATGATATCCTAGATGTTTTTTTCATCTCTCGTCACCCATGGTTTCCTCCTCTCTCTCTCCTTCCTTCTCTCCCTCTGATAATACATCAATTATCTATCACTTTCATGCATGAAATTAGATCTACATCACACAATTAGTCCTTCCAAAAGGTTGGCAAGATCTATTCTTTGATACCACTGTAATGTCCCTAGTTTTTTTATTTTCTATATATATTTTTGATAGATTTTAAACTAAAATAAATATAAATACACTACTAACACTATTCTAATTAAATAATCGATACAATTCCCTGATCACAACCCACTCAGACCTCTTACAATTCAATTCAACAATAATTGTATAAAGGTTTTTAAATTGAATTATGGTCGCAAATATAATTTGAAAATAGGATCCACATTAATAGTTGCAATATGAATCTCCTCAATTCATATATTGGTCAATAAGCTTAGTACAAGTTATGATAGTCCTTGATATATTATATATTTTCAAACTTACAACTCATAGAAGACTGTAATGATATCTAACAGTGCAGTTGGCTAGTGACTGGGAAAATCTTCCTAGATATGTTTGTTGTGACCTTGTATGTCTGCCAATTGTTTTCCCTTAGTGTTGGTTGTATGTCAATGGTTGTGGTGGAATATTCAAGTATCATAATTACTCCCTAGAATGTTATCCATTGATAATTCAAATTTGCCTCATCCTTTGATTGATGCACATGGTATATAAATTGGTATCCACCTATGAAAACCTAGTAAAAAATATTAGATCACCTTAGTATTGAATCACACATTCTATTATATGTAGTGTATTATGGACAAAGATAGATAATGTAATCGATGTTGACTACTACAGAGTTTGCAAGGGATTAACTCTAACAGATGGTGGTGATGCAACATGGTATCCTCCTTATAATTTTAATCCAAAATAATGATGTGGCTTGTGGTGCGATATAGATTTGCATTAAAAAAATATGAATGTTGTTTCTACCTTGATGTAATTGCAACAACCAAATTGTATGATTTGAAATACTTGAATGACTCCCAATAGAGAACCAAGGATTTCTTTCTTCATTGTGGTTATGTTTAGGAATGTTGCAGATGTCTTATATGGCACAATAGATGGAAATTAGACTCTACAATTGATGTGCAATATTATCAAGAACCAATGAATAATGTATTTTTTTTTCCAATAGTGGTGCACAAGAGAAATGATGTAGATGACTCCAAACAACTCTGAAACCCAAAACTATGATTTTCTTGCAAATGCTCCAACACCCAATCCTAAAAGTTTGAACAATATCTAAATTAGGTCAACATGCAAACCCTGGGTGGAATTTTCCAATGCCAAAGATGTGGGCTTTCGTCCTCAATAGAAAGAAGAGAGCCAAGAGGGTTTTCATCTTCTTGGATCACATAATTATAGCTAAGGGTTTTCATCCTTGGTTGCAAAATAAAACATAAGCTCACAATGAAAAATGCCAAATGAAATCTTGATGATCATATGAAGTTAGGCACCTCCTTAATATACCTTTCAAAATTGGTTCCTTGGGTCTTGAATTTCCCTCCAAGTATTTAAAATTACTTTTTATTTTAAGTATTTAAAAATACTTTTTATTTTAAGTATTTAAAAATATATATTTTATTTTAGTACTAGTGTTTAAAAATGCCTTTTATTACAAAAATATTATTAAGTTGCCCCTAAAATTAGAAATTATCAGGCCCAACTTAAAAATAATATTATCATTTTAGTCTAGAAAAGGGGACATGACAATTAACACCTTCAAACCAAGTCACAAAAACTCATCCAGGCAAAAAAATTTATGACTGGGAGCACTAAAATCAAACATATCTTAACTATATTGTGCAACAACTTGGAATGTGTCTTGAATAACTTTAGCTGGTAGGTAAAAGTAGTAAACACTTTATTTTGAAACAACAAAGTTGCCACCTCTTTGAAAGAGGAAATCCTTGATGCACAAGAAACCACCAAGGCTAAAAAAATCATTTGGGTCTTCTTCCACCAATAGAATCTTCAAGTATAAACTACCCAAAATAAGATCACTCTGAATTTGTCCATAGCAGAGTTTCCATTTGTTGGTGCAAGTTTATGGGAGGCCAACATTACACACAAGAAAAATGACCATAGTTGCACAAACTTCTTAACTGAGTTACAAGAGTCTTCAATGAAACTTATATATTAAGACATACCAAACAATAATGCAATTTTATATCTCTCAAACATTTATCTCCACAAATTTGAAAGACTAACACTAAAACCTAAGGCTGGTGATTGCCAACAAGAGGTAATGGGTAGGACCAATAATTAGACTATAGCATGAACAAGCCAATGTTTGAGAGTTGGTAACATCCTCTTCACTTTGGTTTCACCTAAACCTATGAGGGTGTTCCTAGAGGTTTCATGTCAATTCAAAAGAAATGAACAATAAACACAAGATTTTGACAACCATATCTAGTGTGCTATGAATCCCTAAAATTATCACTAAAAGCATGTCAAGACTGGCTACAAATAGACCTAAAGGACCTCTTATAAGTAGATAAGAACATCCTCTTGATATGCATCATAAGATTACAACAGTATACATATCCCCAAGAGTGGAAGCAAGTGACTTTTCATAGACATAAGCCAGAGGGAACATACATTAGCATGATCCTCTAATAGTATATCAATTTTAGCTTGCTTGAGATAGGACATAAGTTGCAATACCATATCATAGAAGCATGGAGAAACCTATGATATTATAGATCTACAAAAGAGACTTAATCATAATGAAATATGTTTGGTCTTTCACCAATCAGATAGGTGCCCACTCAAATGGGCAACAAAGTCACAACCTATAAGGAAGAGGAGATCACATCTGGAAACTAAGAGCATAACAAGACTTGCATGCATACACAAATCAAAGATAGACATTTACAACTAGATATGCTTAATAGTCAATTTCAAAGCTACAATAACCCATGCAAAACAATAAAAGACCATTACAAAAAGGTTTGTAATGCTTTGGAATGTCTACCACACATTAATCTAATCATGTCAGCAAGTGTGGCAAGAGGGAACCCACAATTAGGTTCAAAGATTTGTTGTTCAAACAAGGTAATCTACTACAAATGTTATCCCTTCAAAAAGTATGCAAATATGATTTTTATTAATGTAACATTGGATTACACACTAAGAGATTATGTGGAAGTTAAAATCAACAAATAGAAATAAAAAATCGTCATAAATAAACACTTGACACCAAATGTATGTGGAGAAACCCTTGTCAGAAAAACTCCACCATCAAAGAGTGGCACAAGCATGTACTAATCTTCAACACAAGAGTACATATGCAACACACTTTCTCCCTCCAATCTGATAGCTTTCTGGCAGCCCCTATGTACCTATGAAATCTTTATAAAACTCACTACACAAACCCCTCATGTAAGTACAACTATCAATAGGCATATAAAAAGGTAGTTTTACAATACCATGGGCACCAAAACCATGGGCCATTAAAAAAACACAAAAAGCACCCAAAAATGACAAATTTGTTTTTTTAGGGGTGTTCCCCCCAAACACCCTAGTATAGTCTTCAATTACATTTGGCAGAGCCTTTAGCTCCAATCGAGCCGAAGGGGGACTTTAGGCCCACTTCTCACATAGGATTACAATTAAATATCACACAACCCTAACATTCTCCCACTTGATATTATGCATTGCAATGGCATCCAGAGGAACCATAAAATAAATCAACTACGAGGATCCAAGGCCCATGCCCTTCTTGCACCAAGAGAATTTCTCTATGTTGATTGGCTTTGTGATGGAATTTGCAACATTAGCTTGAGTGTCAACCTTTTACAATGTCACCTTATCATTCTCTACCATCTCCCTATCAAAATGATACCAAAGATCAACATTCTTGGTATGAGCATGGTACATGGGGTTCTTAGCCAAATAAATATTACTCTATCACAACTAATTCTAACCACCTTGTAATCAAAACCAAATCTAAACATAGTCTTCGTAACGATAACTCCTTCTTAGAGGCATGTGTAGTATCCATATACTCTACTTTAGTGGTGGAAAAACCAATCATGGGTTGCCTCTTACTCATCCAACTAACTACACTGTCAAACAAAGAGAACACATAGCCACTAGTGGACCTTTGACTATCAAAGTCACATGCCCAATCTACATCAACAAATCCCTATATGTCCATTGTCTTAAACACATCATTAGTTCCATAACAACATAAATAGTTATTATAATTCCTTTGTGAATATTTAAACACCCTCCTACAATAAGTCGAATGCTCCTTAGTAGGGTTAGACATAAACCTACTCAAAACTCCCACTACTTGGGCAATATAGAATCTAGTGCAAACCATTGTATACATCAAGCTACCAATAACACTAACATAAGACATGTTAGATATTCTTAAAATCATCTTCTAATTTGGAACACATATCTAATGAAATCTTAGTGTCAATGGGAAAATGAAGACTCATAGGTTTGCAATCATGCATACTAAATATGAGTTAACTAAATCTTTCTATGGACTCAATCCGATCTCCATATAAAGAATGTATTTTTCAACCCTCAAATCCTTCATATCAAATGTGCTAGAAAGTTGAGTTTATAGGTCCCTAATCACCACCTTACTGTTACCAATAAACATGTCATCCACATATAAGATAATGATTAGAACCTGATCATCAATAACTTTAACACAAATACAGTGATCCTCTTCAATCCTAAGAAAACCCAAACTCAATTAAAACACATAAAACTTTTGGTACCATGTCTTGGGTGACTATTTTAGACCATAAAATGACCCTTTCAACTTTTAAACCAAATGTTCCTTCCCCTTCACAATAAAATTGGTAGGTTGTCACATATAAATCTCCCTCTCAAAAAACCCATGCAACAAAATAGTCTTAACATCCATTTGCTCAATATTAAAATCACAAGCTACAACAATAGATTATATGATTCTAATAGAAGATAACTTAGCAACATGAGAGAAAATTTCACCAAAATCAACTCTCTCTCTCAAGGAGTAGCCTTGGCCACCATCCTAGCCTTGTACCACTCTAATTATCCATCAAATTCAATCTTCTTTTTATACACCGACTTGCAACCAATGGTCTTTTTCCCTCAAGCAAACTAATAATATCTTAGGTGTCACATCTATCTAAGGCCATCATCTACTCCTATAAGGCTTGCATCCAAGACTCAATATCCTTTAGAGAGAGAGCCTCCTTGAAAGATCTTGGTTCATCATCAATACATAACAAAGAAAATACATAAAAGAAATTTGGTGGGCTATACCTATTAATTTGGTTCAATTGTCTTGTGGATCATCTCAAGGTAGAAGGGTCTCTACCTATTCTTCTGAATGCTCAACCCTCATCCTACTCAAAGCTCTCATATAAACCCTCTTCTTCATCTCCATTCTCTAATCCATCATCTTGTTCTTCAACATCCTCATCTTCCTTCTTTTCGACCTTGGTCTCAAAATGCACTATTTTCTATCATTTTTTTCCTTTGGATGTATAGGACCTGGAAATGCTCTAAACCCCAAAAAATCACATCTCTAGAATAAATCATTTTTTGGTTAGTGGATTCTAAATTTTATAACCTTTTACATTCTCATTGTAACCAAAAAATATGCATTTTTGTGCTTTTGGATATAGTTTCGATTGCTTTTCCTTAGGTACATGAACATAAATCTCACAACCAAATACCCTTAAGTGTGAAATAGAAGGTTTCTTACCTGTTCAAACTTCATAAGGAGTCTAATTATTTACCAAGTAACAAGCAATATTTACAACCTTTGTCTAAAAGCACTGATCCAATTGTGTACCACTCAACATACTTATGGCTCTTTCCATCAAGGTTTGGTTCATCTTCTCTATAATCACATTTTGTTGTGGTGTGTAAGGGTTAGTTTTTTTCTCAACAATACATGCATGCTTACAAAAATTATTAAATTCCCTGGAACAATATTTACCACTATTTTCAAATCTCAACATCTTTATTTTATCATCTAATTGTTTCTCAATTAAAGCCTTAAATTCCTTAACATAGATAAAACTTTAGAATTAGAGTGCATAAAACAAATCAAGGTGTATCTTGAGGCACAATCAATGAATGTAACATAATAAGGAGATTTTCCCATAGAACCCACATCCATTGCACCAAACACATCCAAATTAATGATTTTGAAAACTCTCTTTGCCTTATAACTTCCAAAAGGAATAGATGTTTTATTCTATTTGCCAAACACACAATGTTCACAAAAATTAAAATGCTCATCAAAGTAAAAAAAAAACATCAACCATTTTTATTAATTAGGGTCCTAAAACCTTTTTCACCAATAGGGCCCAACTGCTGGTGCCACAACACACATGTATTTTTAGAGATTTGCTAGGTACATTGAAAGAATTACAAAATATGGAGGCATTTAGCCCAAAAAGTCCTAACATGAGATCCTTTAGCAACCAACAAATTTCCTCTTACCAACTTGCACCTAGACTTGTCAAATGTCATATGTAATCCTAAATCATTCAACTTGGATACATAAATCAAGTTCCTTACAAGTCTAGGAATATATAAAACACCAACAAGGGTTCTCACCCTCCCATCATTAAAATCTATTTATACCTTCCCATGGCCAATAATTTGATACAAATTGTTGTCACCCAGTTACAATTCTCCTTCGTCATAAGCATGAGAACCACTTCTTGTGAGGATTCATATGATATGAACAACTTGAATCAATCAAACATGATTCATCAGAAATATCATTAATAAAAATAAATAAGGCTTCATCATCTTCATTAGAGGATTGTTCAATGGAGTCATAAGTATTCTTATTTCTACACTCCTTAACATGCCCCCATTTTTCCATAGTTATAACACTTCACTCTACTCTTTCCTAGGGTCTTAGAATAACCTTGACACTTAGATCTCTTAGTAGACATTTTTTATCCACTTTTGACCCTTCTTTATCTTTGGGCCTTTCCCAAATATGTAATGCCTCCTTTGAGCTCTCTTCCATGGATTTTCTCCTTATTTTATTTGCAAGAAAATTTTTAATAAGGGAATCTAGCTTTGGATGTATCATTTGACCACTCAAAGCAAGGATTAGACTTTACCACAATTCAGGCAAAGAGCAAACTAGTTCAATATACATTTATTGTCCTCATCTATCTTAACATCAATGGATCCTAACTGACTTAGAGTCAAATTAAAGGCATTCAAATGGTTTTACACAGAGTCCTCATCTTTCATTTTTAATAAATATAATTTTATTTTCAAATACAATTTATTTATCAAACTCTTTTCTTTGTAGATCTCACCAATTATTTTCCAAATAAGATATGTGGTTCTCTCCTCAAAAACATTTAGAAGGATAGAATCTGTAAGAAACAATTGAATGGTTCTTTGTGCCTTTTTATCCCACTTCTTCCAATCATCATCAAACATAGCATCTGGTTTTTTTTCATTTGAAATATCTCTCCATTGATCTCTCTCTTTAAGGAGATCCTCCATCTTTAGCTTCCACAACTCGTACCCAGTGATATTGAACTTGTTAATCTTTGAAGTAGAGCTAGAGATCACGGTTTCCAATCACAAATTTGAAAAACCACTCAAACAAAGAACTCCCACTATGGCCAAAACACCTTCAACACTTCAAGAAATGCATCCTCTTCTCAAAAAAACTAAGGATCTAATACCAAATTTTGTTAAAACAAGGTAAACTACAACAAATGTTACTCCTTCAAACATCATGTAAATCTATTTTCTTATTAATGCAACATTGGATTACCTATTAAGAGATTATGTGAAAGCTAAAATTCGTAAATATAAATTAGGAAACCATGATAGATAAACACATGACCCCAAATATACATGGAGAAACCCTTGAGGGAATAACTCCACCATTAAAGAGAGGCATAAGTATGTATTAATCTTTAACACAAGAGTACATATGCAACACACTTTCTCCCTTCAATCTAATAACTTTTTGGCAGCTCTTGTGTACCTATGAAATCTCTATAAAATCACTACACAAACCTCTCATGCACATGTGAAAATATTAATAGGCACATAAAAATGGTAGTTTTACAATTCCATGGGCACCAAAACCATGGGCCAATAAAATAATGTGAAAAGCACCCAAAAAAAGGGCCCTTTTTTTGGGGGTGTTGCCCTTGAACTCTCATTTGGAGGAGGGGGACTTCAAAGGGAGGCATTCCCCCTCCCACAAATCCTCCAATGTGACCTTTAACTACACTTGTCAGAGCCTTTGGCTCCAACCAAGGTGAGGGGGGGGCTTTGGGCCCACTTGCCACATAGGATAGCAATTAAATATCACACAACCCTAACAAGATTCCTTTGAATTACTATAATTTTCTATGGATACATGTAGTTATAGTTGCACCTTGTATTAATAACCTTACTTCAACTAACACCATATACTCTCAACTATGAAAAAGTTGGACTTGCCTTCTTTAATTCCCTATGCTAACCTAAGACATATACAACTAGAAAATTGGCTCTAGACCAACCTAAAATACATCTTACAATCATGCATTTATAGTACTTTGATTAGTCTCATAGATTATGAAAAAAATCATATTAGAATTCAAGTCCACACACTCACCATCTATAGTCACCTATTTTAACTAACCACACAATGACATGGATGACTATGCTTAGAAGAAAGATAAGATCTGGATGTTGGATCATAAATTAGGTATGCCTAGGCAAGGGAAGAAGATCTCCAACAATTTCTTAATTTAAGAATAATTAGATTTGTGGATCTGTAGGATATAAATTAGTGTCTTGTACATTAAACTTAAACCATACAACTCTTGTAAAAGTAAGAGACGTCTCTCAAGGCTAAAAAATGAGCATAATTTGATGAGAAGTAGTAAAAGTCATCAAGGTAAGCTAACCACCATTGTCATATCAACAAGAGGCTCATAATAGGGTAGGGATGGTAGGAAATGGCTTGTAGTTGAGAAGGAAATACATACACATCTAGGTACAACACATTAAATGTGTTGAAGTAGTGAGAAGGGCCCGCATGCATGTGTAGTAGTAGATTTGAAAGTCATTCCTACTAAGATGAAGGGTTCTCTATAGTACATATGACCCCTTGGAATGATAATACCCCTACCAATATCAACAACATTTTCCTAGCAAGAAAACCATGGCTAGAAGCAATAAGCTAGCATGAGACATTGTTATAGAGCCACAAGGCCACTTGTATAGAAATAGACAAAGGCTATTGCATAGGTAAAAATGAAATGAAACCCCAAAGTGAGGTTAGGGCATGCCCTTTGAAGATTGGACATGCATAAGAATGGCCAGATACAATATCCATAACGCAACGACAACATCCATGATCAATTGTGGGTACCCAATAGTCACCAACATGTCTTAAAGTCCTCCTCGATCCCATTGCTATATGAATAGATAAAAAACCAATCGTATTTGAATTTAGATGGCTTGAATTTTGCATAGGTGTAAGCACTTGCAAAAATAACTAAATTCTATTTGAAAATAAATGACCACATTGATGGTAGAGAATAACCAATATGATTCATGAATTACATGAAGCCACATGGGTAGGAGAAGCATGAAAAGTAAGTTCCAAGAAGTTAATCCATGTTATGAAGGAGATTGATCTCCATAAAACAAGACACATGGAACCTAGTGATTCAACCAAGTGAGTAGAGGACCCACCTCTCCAAGCCTATCACAAGCAAATGAGATATATACACATCCACCTCTATTGTAGGTAATGCATGGTAGGCCATCATTTCCCTTAGATCCATGTAGGTTACCATGAAGAATAAGGCACTCATGTGCAAGATAAGTGGTCCCCACTACTTATGCTAACTAAGAAAATGAGGCAATAAGCTAGTAGTCCACACATGAGATAAATGGCACCATGAAGAGATCTAGGCCCACCATAAAGCATCACTCAGAAAATATGTGGCACCAAGAACTTGATTCATGTCCACCAAAAGAAACACAAAAGAAAAATCCCTACAAACAATATATATGGTATCAGACTTTAATATTAGCTTAATCAGAATATATAAGGGTACTAGTCAGGTCCAAAAAGTCCCCAGACTTAAAACATTAAAATGAGTAGATGCGAGAGGCATCATACAACATAACGTACTAGTGAGCTACAATTTGGAGTAAAACATAAGGAGGTCAGAGCCCATGTGGAAGTGATACTTGGAGCATGCCAAAGAGGTCACATGGTGGCACTAGGGTGAACTCTAAACAAATACATAGAGACATAGGCTTGAAATTGTTGCTTGGTTGGAAAATATAGGGAATCTACAAAACTTGAAAAATAAAAATCTTGTAGAGGGGCTTATTGATTATTCTCAATATGGCCCATGAGTTGGCTTGAAACTTTTTGGAGTTGAAACATTGGTGGGAATGGGTACAAGAATCCAAGCACATGGTGGTTTAATGTGGGCTCAGGTTTAGACTTAAAGTGGAGAGTGTAGTCGTAGTGGTAAGACAAGATTGGAGGCAATGACTTAGGGCAAGAGTGAAAGGGGCCAATAAATAAATAGCATGTAGACAATGGTGGTTATTGACTAAGGCAATGCCAATAGTGGTAGACATTTCAAATGTGTATGTTAAGTCGCTTAGTGATTGATTGAGCAATATAATAGAAAAATATACATAAAGTACCAAGGAAAATGAGTAGGCCAATAATATGAATCGAGGTGCATAAATGGATATGAATTTAGGTTGAGGCAAATGGACTAAGGAGAGGGTTTAGTGTTTAAGACCAAAGTGTAGGTTGCCATGGATGTGCCACATGAAGATCAAACTAGAGAAGTATCAGGGTACCACTAGGCACAAAGAGAGAGACCACAATAACACATGTAAATCTAGTACAACATACCTTTGACTAGTTATTTACATAGGGATATAAGGAAAAGGAAGAAAAATATTTACAAAACTAGAGGGCACCAACACATAGCATACATAAGGCTCCCAAATGCACTAGCATGTGACATTAAAATAATCTCTTCCATCTCTATAGGATTTATAAGACAAGTTACTCAATTTAAAGCTTTCTTCTAAAGAAATAGGAATAATCACTAGTTTATTGTTGGCCGTACTCAAATATTACATAATAGGCTCAACATACTTTCTCTAAACAATCTAGAGTTTTCTATTAGCCCTATCCCATATTATTTTAATCCCAAGGATGTAAATAGTATCTCGTAAGTCCTTCATTTCAAAATATAATGAAAGTTAAGATTCCAAATCTCTAATAATTTGTGTACCATTACCAAACAATATCATATCATTGAGATACAAAGTGATAATGATAAAATGATCACCATTATGTTTATAGTAAACAAAATGATCACCATTATGTTTATAGTGATCTAGTTTAGACTTAATAAACCCCAACCGCAAAATATAAAAATCAAACTTTTTACACATTCTAGGAGACTACTTTAAACCATAGAGGAATTTCTTCGATTGAAAAACCAAGTTTTCCTTGTCCTTCTCAATGTAGTACTCTAGTTATGTCATGTAGATCTCTTCAGATAGATCACTGTGTAATAAAGCTATCTTCACACACACTTTCTCAAACTCAAGATCAAAGGCAACAACATGAGCTAATAGCATTCTAATAGATGTCAACTTTGCAATAGGGGACAAAATCTCACTGAAGTCTATTCGCTCAACCTTGGAATAACCCTTTGCAACAAACCTTTGTATTTCTCAATGTTACCATTAGAGCCCAACTTATTTTTAACAACTTATTTTTAAAAACCTATTTGCAACTAATGGGTTTCCATCTATCAACCAATTGGACCAAGTCCCATGTATCATTCTTCCTTAGTGCAACTATCTCCTCATCCATGGCGTATTTCCAAGGTTCACAATCGACCATTTCCATTGCCTCTTTAATTGTTCGGGGCTCATCATTGTTAGTCAAAAAAGTAAATATACATCTAAAATTAGGTGTTTATAACTTTCTAGCTACCTCCTTTGTTGAGTAGACCTTAAAATTTGATGTGGAGGTTCTACGTCTTTTGAACTCTTTAAGCCCTCCATATTACCCTCCTCATCTAGTCTAACTTGAACCTCTAGTTCAACATTTGGTGCAACCTTCTTAATCTTTGGTTGTAATTACACAACTAACTTTCCATACTCATTTGGCTTCTCAACTATAATGGAAGGTTTGAGCTCCCTTAAAACCATATTTTAAAACTTTTCCAGCTATAAGATCCTGAAGATTGTACCTTTCACACACACTAACACCATACCTAATGAAGATACATTTCACAACCTTATTATCCAACTATGAATACTTCTCCTTAGGCATGTGAGCATATGGCTTGCAACCAAATACATGAAGATGTTGAAGTGAGAGATTTTTCCCATCCATGCCTTTATGGGGGTTTTCTCCACAAGTGTTGATGTAGGAGACCTATTGATCAGGTAACATGAAGTAGCAACTGCTTCTACCTAGAACATATATTTTAATCTAGATCCACTAGCATACTCCTATCCCTCCCCATCAACATTATATTTATATTGAGAGGTTTATGGAGTTGCCTTATGTCTTTCAATGTTGATCTTCTTATAGAATTTGTTAAACTTTATAGAACAATACTCACCATCATTATCAGTCCTCAAAACTTTAATCTTTCTACTAGTCTAGTTTTCCAAGAGAGCCTTAAACTCCCTAAGCTAACTAAAGACCTTAGATTTGTTTTTGAGAAAATATACCTATGTCCTTCTAGAATAATCATTAATAAATGATACATAATACAAAGATTTTGACCAAGAACATCTACAAGGCCAAATACATCATAATGAATAAGATCCAACAAACCAAAAGAATTATGAGAATTGGAACAAAACTAAACATGGTTCTACTTTCCATAAATGCAATGTTCACAAAAATCAAACTCGAGAATAATCAATAAGCCCCTCTACGAGATTTTTATTTTTCAAGTTTTGTAGATTTTTATTTGCATGTAATATTGTTTCTAACAAATATTGATTTGCTAACTTAGGATGCTCATATCAAACGACTCCTCATAAGGAGTAGTTTTCCACATATGAAGAATATGATGGAGGTGATGTCTACCTTGGGAAAAATGGTTCATATTTGATAGTTGGACAGGGTAAGGTATAGTTGTGTTTTAGTGATGGGAGAATAAAAACCCTCCTTTGTGTTTTACATATTCTTAGATTGGCTAGATATTTAATTTTTGTATCTTAGTTGAATGATTCATGAATGTATGTAACATTTGATAAGCATGGTTACAGATTGGCGAGAGGAAGCTTGGTGGTAGCAAGAAGGGCAAGATTGGGAATTTTGTTTAACATAAATGCCACTACTTTATGTAAATCCACCTATGTGACTAAAAATCTAAAAATACATGTATGTTGTAGTACATAGATTGGGCCACATAAATGAAAAAGTTTTAAAAACTATTAAGAATGAAAATTTGCTTGATGGTTTATCTTGTTCCAATGAGTATTTTAATTTTTGTGAGCATTGTGTATTTGTGGAACAAAACAAAGCATCATTTCCTTTAGGAAGTAATAAAGCAAAGAGTAAATTAGAAATTATTCATACAAATATTTTTGGACCTATGGATAAATGATTCTTTTGGAAAATTTTAATATTTTGTGACCTTCATTGATGATGTTTCAATGTATGCATGTATTTATTTTACAAAACATAAGTATGAGGTTTTCACTAAGTTTAAAGAATTTAAAGTCTTAATAGAGAATCAATCAAAACATAAGATAAAATTTTTGAGGTCTGACAACGGAGGGGAATATTATTCTAAGGAATTTGATGAGTTTTATAAGCATGCAGGTGTCATAAGGCAAAAAACTACTCCTTACACACCTCAACAAAATGGGGCTGCAGAAAGGATGAAATAAACTTTAATAGAAAGAGCTTAGAAGTATGTTAAGTGATGCAAAATTAGATAAATGTTTTTAGGCAGAAGATATATGTACCGATTGTTACTTGATCAACATATCTCCTTGTAAGGCTCTTGATTCGACACCTTATGAAGTGTGGATAGGTAAGAAACCTTTTGTTTCACATTAAGGGTTTTTGGATATGAGACTTTTGTTCATGTGACCAAAGAAAAGCATTCTAAATGGGATCCAAAAGTATGAAATCTCTCTTCATTGGATATGGTGAGAATGTTAAAGGTTACAAGCTTTGGAGTCCTCTAACCAAGAAAGTTGTCTACTCTAGAGATGTGATTTTCAGGGAACTTAGAGCTATTTCTGATCCTAAACAACCAAAAGATAAACAAGGGAAAAAGATAATGCATTTTGAATTGAAGCAAGAAGATGCACATAAGGAAGAACAAAATGATGGATTTGAAGATGGAGAGGAAGAAGAGGGTTCAAGTGGGAAATTTGAGTAGGATGACTCTGTGATTATAGAAGAGGTTGAACATGTAGAACAAGAGGAAGGATCCCTTACTCCACCCTCAAGAAGATCCACAAGACAACAAAATACAATTGACAGGTATAACCCACTAGCTTTTTGTTATCTATTTACTTTATTAAGTATTGACGATGAACCTAGATCCTATAGGGAAGCTATTCTTTGTAGATGATAGTAAATCTTGGCAACTATCCATGCAGGAGGAGATGATGGATTTAGACTTTTATGATACCTACGATCTTGTTTGTTTGTCCAAATGAAAGAAGGACATTGGATGTAAGTGGGTCTACAAGAAGAAATTTGGAGTAGACAGTTCATTGGAAAAATATAAGGCTAGATTGGTAGCCAAGGGCTACTCTCAGAGAGAGGGAGTTGATTTTAGTGAAATATTCTCTCCTATTTTCTATTAGAGGCAAAAATAGGTTTTGAAGGGGTCTTGAAACCTTTTACAATAGGCTAAGGAACAATAAAAGATCAGCCAATGTACAACAAAATGTTCGCATCAACGAACCCCACCACAAAACCCAAGAAGCAATAAAATAATAGCAAATAAAAGCACAAGAGAGAAAGTCCAGACCTCCAATTACATATGATTTAGATTATCTACCACCTCTAGCCCCTGTTGGTTGAAATTCATGTGCAGATTGACAGACTCCAGTAGATCTTTCTTCTCCTTTTCAAAGGTTTTCTTTCCACTTGCCATGGTTCTAGTACTTGGACCATCATTTCCCCTTTTTTCACCTGGAGCAACATCATCAATAACCTAAATAATTTGACTCTCATGAAGATCCTTAAGTTTATCTATTAGAATTTTAATCCTAACAACACTATTTTGGATTGTACACTTACTGACCTGGGCAACATGATTAAGGTTATCTTTTATGGCCCTAAGCTCTTTCTCCATAGTGATGATTCTCTTATTATGATCTTGTTTCTACTTTTCCTAGGATACCAGTTTAACCTTCATTTTATTGTTTAGATTTGATAAGACTTTTTCAATCTTATCCATCTTAGGAATGGCTTCCTGTCCCTACATAATATTCGTATCATCCTCGCCTATATGTTGGGTTTGTCCTCCCAGTCTCTTTTGCAATGCAACTAGTTTGATGTTAATTCTATTAATTTCCACAAAGAACCATTTGGTCATGGTATTCTCTCCTATTTCTAAATTATCTTTTATTAAATTTATTTTATCCATAATTGTTGCTTATGATTTTGAAATTGAGCAAATGGATGTTAAGACTACATTTTTGCATGGAGATTTGGAAGAGAAAATTTATATGCAACAAAGTATAGGTTATGAGGTACAAAAGGAAAACAACACTTGGTTTGTAGATTAAAACAGTCTCTCTATGGTTTGAAACAATCAACCTAGATGTGGTATCAAAAAATTGATTCTTTTATGTTGAAATTAGGTTTTGTGAGAAGCTAAGAGGATCACAATGTTTAAATTAAATGTATTGATGATCATATACTAAATTTTTCCTTGTATGTGGATGACATGTTATATTTTAGTAACACTTAAGGGTATGATTACTGAGTTGAAAGCTCAATTTTTAGGTGCATTTGAGATGAAGGATTTGGGGGTAGCAAGGTACATATTGGGAATGAAAATTAGAAGAGATCACATGATAACATAAATCTTTGGTTGTCACAAAGTAAGTACATGTGAATACTATTTTGCACATATTTAATATGTTGGATTGTAATCCAATTAGAATTCCTTTACCAGATGGCACTAAGATTACATTAGATATGTGTCCCAAGTGAAGATGATTTTGAGGATATGTCTAACATGCCCTATGCTAGTGCAATAAGAAGTTTGGTGTATGCAATGATTTGCACTAGGCTAGATATTGCCCAAGCAGTGGGAGTATCAAGCAGGCTTATGTCTAACCCTAGTAGAGAGCATTAGAATTATGTGAAGAGGGCATTAAGATATTTGTGTGGTACTTCTAATTATTGTTTGGTTTATTTTGGTACTAACATTGAGGATAAGACATTGGACATATAGAGTTTTGTTGATGCAGATTGGGCAAGTGACTTGGATAGTCGAAGGTCCATTAGTAGGTATGTATGTAACCTATTTGGAGGAGTTATGAGTTGGATGAGTAAGAGGAAACCCAAGGTTTTTTATCCACCATCGAAGCAAAGTATGTGGTTGCTATCCATGTCTCTAAGGAGGCAGTTTGGTTACAAAGGTTGTTACAAGTATTGGTTTTGATTGCAGGATAATTCATATTGGTTATGATAGCTAGAGTGCAATATATTTAGCTAAGAATCTTATGTATCATGCCCAGACTAAGCATGTGAATGTTCAATATCACTTTATTCAAGAAATGGTTGCAAATGGATAGATTGAATTGAAGAAGGTTGACACTTAGGAAAATGTTGTAGATTATCTTACCAAACCTGTGAGCATAGAAAAGTTCACTTGATGCAAGGAGGCCATGGGCCTTGTTTCTTGTACTTAGTTGATTTATGTTTTCCAATGGATGTATTTACAATGTATGATCTCAAGTAGGAGAATTTTATGTTTAAAGTGCCATTAACCTTGTAAATCTGACATATTTAATTACTCCAAACATTATTTTATAAATGCATTCCATAAGGGATGAAAAAACTCCAATGGCTATAGTAATTATTTAATTACGATGACAGTAATTTATGTTATTTTACCTCGGGATAATAAACAGGTAAATGTGGGGTGTCCAAGTTTATTAATAGTTTATGATAAGTGTAAGAGTGTCTCCTAATATTATTGCCTTACATGTAAGGAATCAACTATAATTAGACCATTATCATAGAGCATCTTATGACAACTTGTAAGAAGGTTTAAGAGGCTATTTTTAGCCTATTGTTGACTTTCCCAAAGGTGGGCATGGGATTTTGTCTATCTTGAGTGCAATATTCTGTAAGGTGGTTTTATGACATCTATAAGAGGCTAATATTAGCCTGATTGTGGGATTCCTAAGATAGGGCATTGAATATTCCTAAGTTTGGGTACCATGTTCAAGAAACTTCTTCTGTAAGCTTGCATTTTCTATTTAATAGAAGCTAGAGAAGTGTAGAATTTATGAGTTGAATGTTTTACAGGTACATTGGTGAAGTCAGATTAGATGCAAGATTAAAGGAAGTGATTGTATTGTAATCTCTTTTGAAGATAATATAGACTTGTCTTGTTTTCTAGTGGAGTTTTTTCTTGAAAGGGTTTCTCCATGTAAAGCTCTATGTCATGTGTTATTCTCTTGAGTTTCTTAATTTCCTTGTTGTCGATTTATATTAGTTTAAATCTCTATATTGGCATTCTACTATTTAAGTTTAGATTCACAGCATAATTTTGTTAGAAATGAAGGTGAACAACTATAGAATGGAAATCTAATTACAACTGTAATTACTAATCTAGCGCAAAACTAAAATGGAGACATTATGAAATCAACAAAAATAAATAATGGAATAGGAGATCAAACACATTACACAATGTTTACATGGAGAAACCCTTTCGGGAAAAAACTCCACACAAGAAGAGATGCATCAATCTATATTAACTTCAATAGAGTTTACAATACAACACTATCAATCTCCTCTTAGGTATTTAATCCAATAGTGCGTGTAATACTCATACATAACCGTAATATAATGCCCTCTTTTAAAAGAGTGTTGTCTTCTAGGGAAAAAAACCCTAACATAACCTCTACTATCAAATCTGTGACCTAATGATGAAAGGTCCATATTGACTACGAAATTACAATATTTTCCAAGGCAATTTTCTAAAAAATTCTCTTCGGGGACAGCCGCCCCCTGGACCCCCGATGACAGTATTGGGGGGTCAAGTCCCCCCACACCCCCCTGTTGGGTTCAAGGATCCAAAGTGCAGCTGAAATAAGATCGCTACTTGGTGAATACTTCATCCCTTATGAATGATTTTTTTTGGATTAAAGATAGTTCAATTGTATTACCAAAAATGAAGAAGTTTGAGTACAATCATTGTGGCCAAGGGAGCCACCATTACAAAATCTCCATAATTATACTATTCCATAAAATAGATATCTATTTTGCAAAAAGGTATAAGGATTGTATATATAGCTAAACCAGCTTTGTCAAAAGATATCGATCTGTAGACTAATCAAAACTCTGCATTTCATAGGAAGCCTCTGAAATAGCATCCACCAACATTGGATCTGATTTGTAGCTTTCAATGTCTGTGCTTCCACAATCAACCCTGTCATTCAAGATATTAGACTCACTAGAAGAGGCTACATGTGAACTTTCCAACTGCCTGTTAGGAGATTTGATAATTCTTTGAGAGATGCTTTCTGATCCTTGATGCATACCAGCAGTCCCAGACCCATTGATAAGAAGAGCTCTGTAACCATTCTATAAATCATCCAGCTTTATACTAAAAGTCTGATAAGCCTTACCTAGACTCTATGATCTCTCATCTGACTGTTTGAAATCCTCTTTGTGAATCCCAGTAGATCCTTGCTCAGAAATCTTTAGAAAGCTCTCAAACTGGATGTCCAATGAAAGCACTACTTGTATAAACAAATCAACAAGTGTGAGTCTTAAATTAGACTCAGTAAGACTTCTTCTCCTACCTTGAAAATGGTCCTCATTTCTTTTCCTCCACAAAATCCATAAAAATTTAGTTGTTAGAGAAAGACAAAAAGCATTAGTTTTAGCATTAAACCCTGAAATAGGGCCAAATAAAACTTCCAACTTGCATTTAACATCACTCAATGACCAATTTGACACATTACCCATGGATAGGTTCCAAACTTGGCAAGCAAAAGGACATTCAAAGAAGATATGTTCACAAGTTTCAAAACATTACAGATAGTATAGACATGGCTATTATGACCAACAGGCAACTTTTTCAAAATTAATAACCATATGAAACACACCTTTTTGGGTTCCAAGGGTTTAGACCAAAAAGTCCTAAAGACAGCAACTAGATCCTAGACATTAACATTCAAATTCCATGCTTTGACACAATGCTCGTATATCTCAACTGTATTTGTAAGCAACTTATAAATCCTTTTGGATTCACAAACTCTCACCTTAGTTCCATCTTTCCAACATAGCTTTTCCAACCAATCCTCCTCACTTAGCATTTTGGGCTGAACAGGATTACTTGAAAAAGCTGTAAGGACAACTAAGTAGGTCCTCTTTTGACTATCTCTCAACCCAAATTCTACTTTTAGACTTCCCAACTTTTAATGCCATTAACAAAGAACACATCTCAAAGGGCTGATATGCCCATTTTATGCCATTTCAGGCCTGAACAACCTTGTATCAGCGCCAAGGGTTTATTTTATACTTCAAATTCCACCAAACAAAACAGTGCCCTCCCCGTTGCTTCAAAGGGCTATTCACCTCAAAATAAGAGATTAGGTTTCTAACAACCTCCCAAGCCTTCCAGATGGATCCAAAGACCATCAACCCAAAAGGTTTCACCTTGAAATCCCCAAATAGACAATCATAAGGATGCAACTTATACTAGCTCTGAGCCCTCCTAGGGCAAGACAACCTGATATTGTTCCTAACAAGGAATTTCCATGTCTCATCGCTCTCTAGTGATATAATGATCCATTTTGCCACCAAATCCATGCCTTGAAGCCTTAGGTCCTTCAGGCCCAAACCCCCAAAATCTCTACTGACACAACACCATTTCTAGTTCAAAAAATATTTCTTATTCTTACCATTACCATTTGACCAGAGAAAACATCTAATCACTTTTTGGATACTTTCAATTTGCACATTTGAGAATAACCACATGGAAGCATAAAAAATAGTATATGCAGATAAAATCTTTTGACAAACTTGAAATCTCCCCACTAGAGACAACACTTGCCTGTTCCAATTTTTAAGCTTGACTTCAATTTTGGCAAACATCCAATCCCACATGCTTTAGAGAGGGATCAATGGCAAAAGGAATCCGTAGAAATCTGACCAAATTTTTAGGGCCTCCCCATTGCCATTCCCCCCACCAACCCATTCAGAGGGGAGAGTCAGACCAACCAAGGAGAATAGATTTATTGAAAGAAACCTTAGCACCAAAGGCACTACAAAATCTGTTCAGTCTGATCTTTAAGTTCTCTAAATTTTCTTTTTCCAAGACAGGATATAAGGCAGTATCTTCTGCAAACTGCATGTTTAAGAGTGATTTTCCATCAGGAAGTTTAATTCCTTTAATGCTACTAGGAATTTTGTCTGTTCTCAACATGTAAAACAAAGCTTCTGAAGCAGTGACAAAAAGGGCAGGGGCCAAAGGACAGCCTTGCCTAATGGATCTCCCCATTGAGAAGGAGGAGGTATAAGATCCATTAATTTCAATTTGAGCAGAAGCATCTCTAAACAACATCTCAACCATTCTCCTAAATTCCTATGGAAAACCAAAATCCTTAAGACCAGTTAAAATGAAGGACCACTCCACTCTATCATATGCCTTCTCAAAGTCTAGCAAAAGAATACTGGCATTCTGACCTAATTCCTTAGCCCAGTGAAGTGCTGCCCAACTAGTGAGCAAGTTTTCTAGAATGTATCTTCCCTTGATGAACCCAGTCTGAGTCACATTAATTATGGAAGGTAAGATATCTACCAATCTTCTTGCTAAAACTTTAGCTATAATTTTGTAGGAGACATTAAGAAGGGAAATAGGTCTCCAATTCCACAAATTAAACTTATCACCCCCTTTGGGAAGCATTTTAATAAGGCCTCTATTGATCTCATTTCCCAAAGTGCCAACCCTTATAGCCTCATGATAAACTTCAAAAAGATCATCCACCACCCAGTCAATATTAGCTTTATAAAATTCAACAGAAAGCCCATCTATCCCAGTAGACTTACAATTACTCATTGAAAGAATGGCATTTTTAATTTCATCCTTAGAAATATCTTATTTCAATTTCTCAGTCATCGACTCATCCACTTTCCTGGGACATATAAGGGAACTTAATTTTTGAACTTCAGCACACCCAACCTTCCCATCTTCTGCCTTGAAAAGATTCTCATAGAACTCTCTAAAGAGTTCCTTAATATCATTCAAATCAGAGTAAGTGGTACCATTTTCAGTGATAGATTCTATATGTTCTTGCCTGAACTTGCATCTCAACAGATCAAAGAAGTACTTAGAGCGCCTGTTCCCATCTTTGATCCAGTTCAACCGGGCTCTAGTTTTAGCTCCTTGTGCCCTGTGGGTTTCAAAACTTCTAATCCTATTCTTAGTTATCCCCAGTTGAGCAATCAAGTCATTATCAAAGGGAGAAACATGCCCTTCTCTCAATGTCCAAAAACTCAACCTGAAGCTCCTTTTCCTCCCTTCTTCTGTCCATAGCAAACTTCTTTCGACATATTTTGAACAAATCTTGTCAAGCTTTAACAAGTTCTTCCCAATACCTGATGGCATTGGAGTTTTCATATGTGACTTTTAAAATATTCCTTAAGCTGATAATGCCCATCTTACAATCCTCATTTTCTAGAAGTTGAATGTTAAGCTTAAAAGAGTTTTTAGACTTTGGCTTAGGGGCAGAATCATGATTAATAAAGAGAATATCTGTAGATATGGGATGGTGATTTGATAATGAACTCGGGGTAACTTTAAATGCATTATCACCCTGAGGAGAATTAAAATGAAAAAACTCTTTATTAACATACATTCTGTCTAATCTACTATATATCCTTTTGTTGCTTGCTTGGGCATTGCACCATGTGTACCAAATCCCATTACTTCTACACTTGCTTCCTTCCAAAGGGTCCATTAACCTGAGAGACTTTTTGAATCTTATCCAAAAAAAAATTCATTTCCTTTCCATTCCGTGATCTTCCCACCAATTTTATCCTCATTAAATTCAACCATACTGAAATCCCCAGCGAATATCTAGGGGATCTTGGGAAGGTGATTAGTTAACCAATCCCAAAGGACACCTCTCTCTCTGTGATCATTAGAAGCATACAAGGAACAAAGACCAAATTTCATACCTTGTCTATCAAAAGTTACCCATGCACATCTATTACACGGGGAGAACCTAGATTGAGTAATGAATTATCCCCATTCCTTCTTGATGAGCAATGCATCACCTCCTTTACCCTTCTCATGCTTAGTATATAATTTTACCAAATCTTTCCAAATGAATATTAGAGCATTATTGATGTAGAGGGATCATACAATGACTAATGCAATCTCTAATCACTCACAAGAACCCCTTGACTTACAATCTCTTAGGTCTTTCTTCACAAACTGCCCTGAAGCCTAGTAGCCTTTCAAAAAGGCCTTTTTGACCATAACTCTCATTACAGACCTGCTACCCAAAATACAAAATCCATTTGGGATACCCTTTTGGACAAAACAAAACATATTCAAAAATGGGGTAGGGTTCCTTTGTAAGGATTGAGGCAAATCTTGACTGTCCTCTTTTCTATTAGGCCTAATAGGGCTCTTAGGCTTGACATTCATCTAATTCTTGAATTCAAATGGGATTTTCTTGAGAACAACACTTATTTAGACCTGTCTCAACATATTCTATGGGTTTCCATACATACTTGACCCAAACCAAGTGCAAGAACATAATAGGGTTTGAAAAGCAACTTTCCACACTTGACAATTTGTAAGAACCTACCCTTTTGAGGGTTAAAGACACATTCAATATGAGTTCAAATACAAAACCATTATAGACCAATCTATAAGACCATTCCAACATCCTACAACATCACACACTTCAATGTGCATACAACACTTAAGTTTATTTGATCAAACCTTATTCTTGTTGCCTTGTCAAACTGACAAACACAGTCCCTTTGGGACTGTTATTGAATAACTTGTTCATACAATCAAATCAGGGAAAATACTTTAAAGGGTTTGTAGAAAATGCTAAAAAAGTCCTCCACACCAATTTTCATGGATTTCCAATGGTGGGAAGTCAATTTATGAATTTATTTCTACCGCTAGAAACCCTAGATAGGGTTTTGAACTGTTATCACCAAAAACACCATAACTTTTACAAATCTTAATGAAAATTGCTCAAACCAAAAACATATGAAACTCGAAACATGTATCTAACATTTCCCATTGGTTTCAGTTCACTATTTGTCCGTACAAATCTGTACCAAGCAAAAGAACAAAATTGTTAGAGAAAAAATGCAAAGAAATTGCTCCAAAATTATTCACAATCTTCATTCAAATGTTCACTTCCCCTTCAAACGAGTTTGGGATCAAAATATATACAATTCCAACCATTCCCACCATTGTAACTAACCACTAATCTTTTAATTAGCCATTACATCAACATGACAACTTTTACAAAGTTGCTTAACAACTTTTAAGGCAATTTTGACAATTTTTAACAACTTGACCTTAATCTTTCCCAAATGGATCAAAATGATCAAAAATAGTCTACAATGACCTTATTAGACCCATAAACAACCTAAAAACCAAAAGGTGACAACATTTATGCTATGATGCTCTTGATACCCCTGCATCAATTATCCAGTAGAAATCATGTAGCCTTAACTTCTTAGAGCATTAGAAAGTCCATGTTTCTATGCTTATTAACAAAATCCCTGACAATGTACTTCCTACCTGGGGATTCTAAAACCCGCACATTCCAACTGAAGTATTTCATGGAATAGAAGATGGAATTCTCAATGAGTCTCTTCTTTAGCAACTCCCAAATTATCAAAACATTTGGGGAGTTTCCCTCCCTTCACCCTTTTCTCTGCACTCAAGTTCCTCCTAACATACTTCCATTTTTTTCTTCCCTCTTCATTTTTAAAAACCTCTTCTCTATTTTCCACATCATCCTTCTCATCCTCAGTGCCTTCAATGGGGGCTTCATTGTTAACCTTTGAAGGGTTTGGTGGTCTAAATTGAATAAGGGAGCCGCAGTCTTCCAAAATCTTTTCCATTCTCTTTGACAACATATTCTCTCTAATTTTCATCAAAGCTAATTGTTGCATTTTTTTTTGTGGGTGCCACAAGAGAAGGGTCCCCCTCATTATTTGAACATGAAATAGGACCAGATTTTTGAATGGAATTAGCCACATCAAGACTTTTGGAGACCAGGTCATGAGAGTCATTCAAGAGCTTGCAAGTCCTCGATCACTCTATCCTTCTCAGAGAGAGGAGAAACAATTTTAGGAGAATTCAGTATAGCCTCCAACCTTGGAGAGACTGAAGACTCAGAAACAAGAGTCACAGGATTATCACTTCCCATACCACCAAAGACCAGCTTAGGTCTATCAATAGAGGGAAAAGAGCTAGGAGCCATCTCCGCCACTGGGGAGGAGCCCGAAGCAACATTGTAAGAAGGGAAATAATCAAGAACCAGCTTCTCAAAACTATTACGCACCTCTTTAAGAGCACCATCCAAAGGCCCAACAATAGACTGAACAGGTAGGGAACCGAGACTTGACTTAGAGACTGGAGGAATAACAACTCCTCTCCAAGGCTTTGGGGCACTTCTTTGTCCCCCCCATTGAGCCTAAAGCAATTTTAGCAGAGACCTCTGGCTCAACCCGATTGCCAGCAAATCTTAATTTTATCACCGGACAATCTTTTTTTAATGATTATCTGATTTGCAGAGAAAACATGAGTTAAGCCCCCCAAACCCACATCAACACATTCAACCAAATTTTCCCCGAGATTAATTTGCAAAACTTCTAGGATAACAACCCCAGGCTTTAAAGAGACCAATACCCTTGCATTCAGATGCGGCAAGGAGATCATTGGATCCTCCACTTTTAAAGTCTTGCCCAAGGAATCTAATAGATTAGGCAAAAAAGCCCATAGTTGGACAGGAAGATCTTTGATTAATAACCATCTTGGGATTGAACAAAACTTAATATCTTGAGGCAAGGCCTCAAGGCTCCATGGGAAGACCTTGAACAATGATCTCCTTGTTGGAGTATGAAAGACATTGAGAGGGGGGTGAATCAGTGTCTTATAAAACAGACTTGTTTTTGCAACCATTAATGAACTTTTACCAACTATGAACTTCAACCTTTTTTTGATGAAAACAAGACATTCATTTATGAACTATAATGGACTGTCAGATCAACTTGTGAACATGAAAGAACAGGACAACTGTTGATGAACTATGATGAACCATCAAAACAATTTATGAACATCATATTAATATTTGTTGAATCATGACTATAAGACTAACAAACAATATAGGCGGTTTTATAACTTTCATTGGATTGTGATAAGTGTCAAAAATATTATGCATTTGTACTGACCCAAAATGAGCATCATGTCAACAATAATATGCAACAGTTAAATCATGAAATAATGAACATAAATTCATGAATAGAGTATTATGAGCAACATAATCACAAGCGACCATAACATAAAGATTTGACGAGTGGAAAACCCTCTAGGGATGAAAAACCACTCCAAAAAATACCTCACTGGATTAATCATCAAAAACACCAATTACAGAGCCTCACTGGCCTTTATGTCTCACTGACTACAAAATGCCTCATTGGCAACACAAGCCTCACTGGCAACATAAGCCTCTCTGGCAACATAAGCCTCACTAGCAACGCAAGCCTCACTGGAAACACAAGCCTCACTGGCAGCATAAGCCTCATTGGCAATGATCATATTGTCTCACTGACATGATCACTTACAACTTCTCAAAGATCAGATGTAAATATACAATACAGAGGGTTTCTTTGTTTATCTATAATCTAGATCTTGACAGTCTCATTTATTTGAGACTCAAGAATACATAACCAAAACTGTGCACATCAACTCAGAAATGTTTTTTTATTACAACACACTACTATTGTCTCAATGATAGTCTAAGATACAATATCATCAACACCATATCAGGTGTTTACATCTTATGCCTTTTTATACTCTCTCAATGCCTTCCTTCTTTCATGAAACAGTTTGAATATGTAACTGAAACAGTTGAATTGTGCAAATAACTTTCCTTTTGAACAAGTAACCGACAGACCCATATGGTCGAATGATTCCATTTGCAAAGATGTTTTAAGATCAATACACATCTTAACCCAAGGTTTAAACCAATTGCTCAAGATAACCACAAAAACTTCCTTCTTAACAATGATAAGCAAAGTAGTTATACAACAGTTTAAAGCCTTTGAGAAATAAATATAGAGTTAATCAAAAACCTGCCCCCATAGATCGTTAAGTCACATGGGTGTATCTTTTCAAACCCTAACCAAGAAAACCACTTTGTTATCGACCCACTGTTGTTTATAATTGACTTTCAATCAACAAGTAAATAAAATGCAAACCCATGAACTATGTGCCATAGTCTTTCGTTTCTCTATTTTTTTTTCTTAACTTCCTTATAACTGAATGTCAACCACCAAGCTCAAACATGGATAAACTTAAATATATGTGACAGAGAGACCTCTCAGGTCAAAGAAACTCCAAGTCATGAAAGCAAACTACCAAAGAAAAAAAATATGCTTTAAGACTGTCATAATCTTGACCAAGAAACCATAGTGAATAAACTCCAAAAGACACAACTGAATATCTTCAAGCAAAAAAATAGAATAAGCTTCTTGCTGTCTCTTTTCAGACTAAATAACAGCTTCATTTCCCATATAATAGCTTAGAAAATAAACCACAAAATGAACCTTCAAAAAATGCAAATACCAGTGTAATAATATCACCTGGAGAAAGCCGACCAAGAAACATTTTGCTATGACTTTGAAGTCCAAAGTAGAAACCATAACCAACAAGCTCACTTCACTATAACTCAACTTTGTCAAATCCCAAAGATCTTTCAACCATCATGACAGAATCTTGAAAGACTTTGCATAAAACTGTAACCCTAGGTCGAGAGCATGTATATTACAAAGTTAAACTTTACAAAATGAGCTCACAAAACATTCTTTTTCACTGTATACTTTTCTTGACTATATGTCTTGGTGTGCCCTAAAGGGCCCGGTGACCAAAAGATTTAAAACATCAATTTTTACCTTCTTTTCAAGCTCGAAAACTGCCAAGCAGGTTAATAACTTAAATGGCCCGATAGAATGCTTTTCCTTAGTGAATTCTTTTATTTGCACAAAATAACTTTTGCGAACAAATGGTGCCTTTTGAAACATTATCACCTTAATATCATTTAGCAATATGAAACAAAACCTTTCAAATGAATGATGTCATAAGTGTTACCTCACCATTTGTATCCTTTTGAAACTAATCATGACACAACAAATGCCAATTTAACAAGATTGTAACACAACTATATTACCAAGATCATTGAAGAACTGATGCAAGACCACAGCGAACCACAATACCACTGCAATGCATACCAAGTCAACCAAAAGTTGTCACAAAGCAAATACCTCTACCAACTATCATAGTACCATGAGAGTATGTGAATTTGACATCATGCAGTCCAAATAATGTCACTGACTAAAAAAACCACATCCACTGTAATGCACATCATGAATGTCAACCAAATGCCTGTCACCTGGAATAATAACCACTGCAATGAGAGAAACAATGCATAGTACACCAACATGTTCCTCAACTGTCATTGTGCCACAAAAATGAGAGTTTGTGTATTTGTCATCAAGGACAACAACTGAGAGGGCAACAAACTCCCCCTTTGTCCTTGAGGGCAAAACACAACTCTCTCTCCCCCTTTTGCATCAAAGACAAAGAGAGAAATAAGTGTGTCATTGCCTCAAAGATAGACCAGGAACTATAATCCAGCATACTGCAGAAAGAAATGATAAACATAAAATATAAAGCATAGCATCACTGGCCATTGTAGCACAAAGTATCTAGAATGTCCTGAAACAACACTGCACTATCAATACCAAAGAATGAACACATAAAGAACATGTATCACAACACGAGAGATAAAGTACTATCAAGGGCAACAACTAAATACATCATTGAAGTCTGAAAAGCAACATTATATCAAGCACAGTACCACTGAAAGTATCACAAACCAAATACCAAAGGAATGTATAGCAACCAATAACTGAAACCGTACCAAAACCTGTCATCCTAGAATTACCAAATCAAAGTAGTATGAACCAAATTACTACCAAGAAAGTCAATAGTTCATTGTTCAAGAAAGAGAATAGTCTTCAAACAAGGTCAAGACTATGTGTTTACACCTTTTTCAACCCTGTACTGTCAACATCATCTCTTGGAATTATGATGTCAGTATCTAATGCCATTCAAACACCAAAACCACCTACCATCCTGTCACACCTCTATCATATGAGATAAGTCATGATATCACTACTACTAACTGTCATAAAAAGCACCTCAATCAAAGTCTGAAACAAGGTAAGGCTTGCTAATACAATGTCGGTAATCAGACTATAAGATCTGCTATCTAGTCAACCAAATAGTCTGCTGTCAACTTGTCATCAACAACAACATAAAGTCTGATCTGCCATGATACTGTTATGCAGTCATATCTACCAGGGAACATGAAAGTACAATCATTGGCTAAGAAATTATTGTTACTGCACATCAAATGACAAACATGAAGCAACTGTCCTGCATAAGAACTGATGATCACATTAGACTACAGTAAAGCACACGAGGTCTTATGAAGATCAAGAATGATATAACCTTCAACATCCATATCCCTTCAACACTATGAGCTTCACACAACAAAACTATTATTATAAAAATCACCACACAATCATATGTGAAAGGCAAAATTATGCATGAAAACCATTGCATTATTACAAGAACTGATTAATCAATATTTATAATGAATATCATACCACCATGTAGTATCATCCTAGATTGCTGTCACCTATTAAATAACAAGGCCATCTGCACCTTCCAAAACAAAAATCACTGATCTCTTGAATCATCACACATGAAAATTCAATGAAATTTTTTTTGTCCTAATCACCAAGAACCTCAAAAATGTTGTCTTTTGCCATCAATAGCTGCAACCATAAAAAAACTTTGATCTATCAACAAAGACAAACAAGATTAGACTTAACAAGGACTGCATCAACTTGTTGGAATACAACTTAGTCTGCTAAAGGATATAATCTACCATCATCAAGATACTGCAGCAACAACTGTCCTGCTCTACCTAAAATTGTCTCTGTCCTGTCCTTAAATAATGCAAAAAGGATCATAACAAATTAATGAATGATTGTCTGCCCTCAATAATCCTGCAACCATACTACAATGAGGATCTGCAACATCATATCAATATCAAGAGGATCATTGTAGCATCAAATAAGGCACCAAGAAACACTTGTAACAGTCACTGTATAACTACATTTTCCAAGGTCTGTTCATGGCATAAAGACTTGTCACTAAATTCAAACCTGTAACCTTGTATAAGGCATATGAAGTACATGAAGACTTTATCAAACCAAATGAAGATTCCAAATCATGCATAACACATGATCACACCTTTGACACCTTGCACACCAAGATATCCTGAAGAAGCATGAACAACTACAAGCAGAGGCAATACAAACCTTCCTTCAACGACTAAACTCAGAACATCCTAGTTTCAGATAAGACACTTCAAATCATTGAGGCTCACTATGACCTTCCAACATCCTTTAGTCATCAACAAACTCAACTTCATACCGATGAATGCACTTAAAACAAACAAATGTCCAAGAGACCTTTCAAACACTTACAACTACTGAACATGAAGATTTGATTCCAATTCCATCAAGGTGGACAATAACCTCAAGCACATCCTGTCATTAGGCAAACTGAAACCTATCATGAAGATGTGACATTAGATGATATTTATTGCTTGTTATTATGACAAAGGAGTATCTTTTGAACACCTTGTTAGCATCTTTGAAGGCTTTGAAACATGATGAAACACAAGAACATACATGATGAAACACAAGAACATAAATCACAAAGGCATGCATTTAAGCTATTATCAGACAGATCAAACCAGACTTTCTACATCATCAAACTTCTTGAAACTTCTTGGGGCATGATATAGACAATTAGACAACTTCCCCTCACTCTAAGCTGTGTCTTAAGCGATTTGTAATGTCTCTTGTGTAGCATGCACAAGATTAGGACTTCCTTCTTGTTGACTTTGTTTTCTTCTCCAAACTAGTATAGGATATTTGTTTTCCTTTTCCAAGACATTCACTTGCTTTTGCTTGAACATATAGCCTCTAGTTGGTTTTATCCTTCCTCTACACCATTGTACTTTGTGCCCAAACATATTGCATCTATAACACAAAATATTGTAGTTTTGATCAAGAGAAAAATAGTTTCTTCTAGGTGATTTGACATACCTTGCATGCATCCAACAATTTCTTGCTCGATGGCCAACTTTATTACAATTATCACAAGCAATATTATAGTTTTGATTTGACTAGCTATAAAAAAAATTCTCTTTATTCCACCCAAAACCATTTCCTTTACAATCTCTGGCCCTATGACCATAAGCATGGCATCCATAACAATAACCATGGAATTGAGAATAATTATACCTGATAGATGGAGGTCTTAAAGACTCATTAGCAACATTAACTTTAGCTTTCTACTTGGCTTCAACCTCAGGTGCAGTAGAGTGAAATGTCAGGTCTATCTTCTTCCTAGGAGCATCTCTTGTCTTGGAACATTCTCCTTTCTCATAACCCAAGCCAGTAGTGTCCCTATAATACCTTTGCTTGCTCAACATGTCATTCAGGCAGTCAGTACTCTTTTCAAATTGAATATTCTTATGCAATTTAGAAGATGCTTCTTCCAATTCCTTTCTCAAAGAAACTATGTCTAATTCTAATCTTAGACATTCATTAGTTTTGAGTTCAAGATCTAATTTTGCAAAATTAGCTACTCTTTTAGCTTCTACAACTTCTATTTTTAGACTAATAATCAGTTTATTAGACTCTTCAACTTGACTCTTTAAGTCTACAATCAGATTTCTTGTTTCTTCAAGTTCTAAAGAAACTTTTGCAAGATTAGAGAGAACCTTAGTCTTGGAGTCCTTCTCTTGTTGAATTGAACCTTTAATTCTTGGTTCTCTTTTTGGAGTTGCTTGGTCTTATCTAGAGCACATACCAGTTCTCCTACAACATCAACTTCACAGTCATCTTCATCAAACTCCTGTCCATCTTCAGCTACAAAGAGATATCCTTTTGCATCATAAATCTCAACAACAAAGTCATCTTCTTTATCACACTTTGTGTCAACTTTCAAAGATGACTTAGGCAACAACTCATCACTGGGCTTGACTAGAGTTTGTTGTACAACTTTTTGCTTAACAACTTTCCTTCCCTTATTTCTTCTACACTTTCCCATAGTACTCCATTATCAAGACCTACCCAAGCTAGTTAGACTTCTATAGGGAACCTATGCTCTGATACCACTTGTTGGAGTACGAAAGACACTGAGAGGGGGGGAAGTGAATCAATGTCTTATAAAATAGACTTGTTTTTGGCAACCATTAATGAACTTTTACCAACTATGAACTTCAACCTTTTTTTTGATGAAAACAAGACATTCATTTATGAACTATAATGGACTATTAGATCAACTTGTGAACATGAAAGAACATGACAACTGTTGATGAACTGTGATGAACCATCAAAACAATTTATGAACATCATATTAATATTTGCTGAATCATGACTATAATACTGACAAACAATAGAGGCAATTTTATAACTTTCATTGGACTGTGATAAGTGTCAAAAATATTATGCATTTGTACTGATCCAAAATGAGCATCATGTCAACAACAATATGCAATAGTTAAATCATGAAACAATGAACATAAATTCATGAATAGAGTATTATGAGCAACATAATCACAAGTGACCATAACATAAAGATTTAACGAGTGGAAAACCCTCTAGGAATGAAAAACCACTCCAGAAAATGCCTCATTGTCTTAATCATCAAAAACACCAATTACAGAGCCTCACTGGCCTTTATGTCTCACTGACTACAAAATGCTTCACTGGCAACACAAGCCTCATTGGCAACATAAGCCTCATTGGCAATGATCATATTGTCTCACTGACATGATCACTTACAACTTCTCAAAGATCATATAAAAATGTACAATACATAGGGTTTCTCTATTTCTCTACAATCCAGATCTTGACAGTATCATTTATTTGAGACTCAAGAATACATAACCAAAACTATGCACATCAACTCAGAAATGTTTTTGCATTACAACACACTGCTATTGTCTCAATGATAGTGTAAGATACAATATCATCAACACCATATTAGGTGTTTACATCTTATGCCTTTTTATACTCTCTCAATGCCTTTCTTCTTTCATGAAATAGTTTGAATATGTAACTGAAACAGTTGAACTGTACAAATAACTTTCCTTTTGAACAAGTAACTGACATACCCATATGGTCGAATGATTCCATTTGCAAAGATGTTTTAAGATCAATACACATCTTAACCCAAGGTTTAAACCAACTACTCAAGATAACCACAAAAACTTCCTTCTCAACAGTGATAAGCAAAGTAGTTATACAACAGTTTAAAGCCTTTAAGAAATTAATACAGATTTAATCAAAAAATTGCCCCCATAGATAGTTAAGTCAAATGGGTGTATCTTTTCAAACCCTAACCAAGAAAACCACTTTGTGCTCGACCCACTGTTGTTTATAACTAACTTTCAATCAACAAGTAAACTAAATGCAAAACCTCGAACTCTATGCCACAATCTTTTGTTTCTCTGTTTTGTTTTTTGTTTGTTATCTGCCTTATAACCGAATGTCAACCACCAAGCTCAAACAAGGATAAACTTAAATATATGTGACAGAGAGACCTCTCGGGTCAAAGAAACTCCAAGTCATGAAATCAAACTACCAAAGACAAAAAATATGCTCTAAGACTGTCATAATCCTAACCAAGAAACCATAGTGAATAAACTCCAAAAGACACAACTGAAGATCTTCAAGAAACAAAACAAAATAAGCTTCTTGCTATCTCTTTTCAGACTAAATAACAGCTTCATTTCCCATATGATAGCTCAGAAAATAAACCACAAAATGAACCTTCAAAAAATGCAAATACCAGTGAAATAATATCACCTAGAGAAAGCCGACCAAGAAACCTTTTTCTATGACTTTGAAGTCCAAAGTAGAAACCATAACCAACAAGCTCACATCACTGTAGCTCAGCTTTGTCAAATCCTGAAGATCTTTCAACCATCATGACAAAATCTTGAAAGACTTTGCATAAAACTGTAACCCTAGGTTGAGAGCATGTATATCACAAAGTTAAACTTTACAAAATGAACTCTCAAAACATTCTTTTTCACCGTATACTTTTATTGACTGTTTGTCTCGGTGTGCCCTAAAGGGCCCGGTGACCAAAAGATTTAAAACATCAAATTTTACCTTCTTTTCAAGCTCAAAAACTGCCAGGCAGGTTAATAACTTAAATGGCCCGATAGAATGCTTTTCCTTAGTGAATTCTTTTATTTGCACAAAATAACTTTTGTGAACAAATGGTGCCTTTTGAAACATTATCACCTTAATATCATTTAGCAATATGAAACAAAACCTTTCAAATGGATGATGTCATAAGTGTTACCTCACCATTTGTATCCTTTTGAAACTAATCATGACACAGCAAATGCCAATTTAACAAGATTGTAACACAACTATATTACCAAGATCATTGAAGAAACTGATGCAAGACCACAGTGAACCACAATACCATTGCAATTGCATACCAAGTCAACCAAAAGCTGTCACAAAGCAAATACCTCTGCCAACTGTCATAGTACCATGAGAGTACATGTGAATTTGACATCATGCAATCCAAATAATGTCACTAACTGAAAAAACCACATCCATTGTAATGCACATCATGAATGTCAACCAAATGCCTGTCACCTAGAATAATAACCACTGCAATGAAAGAAACAATGCATAGCACACCAACATGTTCCTCAACTGTCATTGTGCCACAAACCTGAGAGTTTGTGTATTTGTCATCAAGGGCAACAACTGAGAGTGCAACACTCCCAACATTCCAAATGTCTCTTTCTAAAACTCTTATCTGCATCGAATGATTTTTCAAGAAAATAACAAAAATGCCTTTTGAAACCATCCTACAAAATGAAACATGAACACCCATCCTTTTTCCCCACACAGTATTGAGCCAATTGTCAAAAAATCTCCTTGCAGGCAACTTTTCTATATTCAAACAAACAAAAAATAGAGCAACATCTTTCAATTTGTTTTCCTCATATTTAATAGCCTTTTGCATACCCAAATTAGGATGCAACACTAATTTCCTCGACAGAAAAAGAAGAAGTCTTACCTTTTCCGACTCCTCCGCTCTTCCCTTCGACCCTAAAATTGCTAGCACCGCTACTTGCATAGTCTTCTTCTCCCTCCTCTCGCGCCTAGAAGCACGTATCTTCGGGCAGAGAGGTGGCATTTTGGACACCCAGAGCCTCCCTAAACATTTTTCCCGATGCCTCCACATTACCATTACTATCCCCTGTGCCCCCATTAACTCCTTCCAATGCCTCCATTAATGTGCCTGGTCGAGGAGGAAAAGCCTCGGCCGGAGGCATACAACACAAACTCCAACGAGCATAAGTCCCAAAGCACAGAGACTCTCAACCAAAACAAGCGGGATTCCAACTAATTTTAAATTCAAAAAATATAAACTTAGATAGGGAACTATAGCAAACAAAAAAGAAAATCTAGACCATTATTAAGCAAAGTAAAACCAATGTATCAACAGGAAAACAAAGAAATCTACGAATCTTGCATAAAATAAAGAAACAGGAAGACCAATTTTCAATCCAAGAGGAAAGCCCTACAACTTGCCCAATGAGGGATACCAAACCCTCGAACAACTTGCAGAGCTCCCCCAATCAATTCTCCTTATGAATGTTTTACAAATAATATTAGGAGTAATTAAATACATAGGATTTACAAGGTTGATGGCACCTTAATCCTAACAAATTTTAGATTTCTATATTATAGTGGTTTGCTTCATTTCTAACACTAAGTTGTCCCATGAGTCTAACAAAGAGCACAAAAGAGACATGCATTAATTTTCCATCTTCACACCCATATATTCTAACTAGTTTATAATCGTGTTGAATGCATTTAGGTGCTCAATAACATAATCACCACCACCCATCCTCAAATTGTACACCTTCTTCTATAGATACTTCTATAGATAAATCTTATTAACTAAAGATTTAGCTTGGTACAAGTTCCCCAACTTTTTCTAGAGGGTTTTTATGGTGGATTCTTCATAGAATTTCAATAACATAAAATATTGCAAGTAGAGCTTGATAAGGCTTCTCTCCTTCATGTCCAAAACTTCCCAATCGTCTAATGACAATGTTATAACTATTTTGATTTGGATACCACAACCCACCGATCTTGATTTATAAGGAAATCCTCCATCTTGAGCTTCTAGAACTCAAAGTTAGTAACACTAAATTTTTTCTTTCCAATCTATTTGTGCTTTCCATCTTACTTGAAACAAAAATCTTTTCTGTGCATGCTCCCACTCAAACCAAGATTAGTATAAGGAAACCTTGTTCCTACCACCTAGGAATCAAGTTGATCAGGCTTTAATACCAAATAAAAGGAAGATAAGGTGTATAAACACTTCCTACACAAATCTAAGAGGAGAGATGAACAAAAATATAATCTAAAATAATTTACAAGAAATAAACAACACAATAAAATCATTCACCATAACACAATGATATATTCTAGGAAAACCCTTTCGAGAAAAAAATCAGCTTCCAAACTTTGAACGAATGTATTAATCAACAATAATAGATTAGTTACAATACAATTCAGGAAAGGAGCCTTCATAGGAGACAACAACACTCGAATCTTGAGTAATACCAATAATATAACAATATCTATAAAATACACTATGCAAACTCCATCCCAAGCACCAAATTAATAGAGAAACCAATACATGAAACCACCAAGAGGGAATCACAAAACCATGAGCTAATACCACCCAAAAGTAGCACCCGAACCCCTAGTCACATTCCAACATCGAAATCCCAAGAGAAGTCCTCTAAGAATGTCATAAAATGTCATAGTTATTCTCCCAACTTGGTGCTCCAATTTGTCTTGATGAAACCCTCCAAAGATGCTTTATGATAGTCATAATTGCATGTCATAGGTTGGTGAATGTTCTTGGTCAACATGTGTAACTCTCTCTTACAACTCTTTTATGTGTCATGGATGCTCTTACATTCCTGAAGTGGGAGTCTAACTTTTGAAGGTCATAAATTTTGATCTAAGTACTTGATTGAGCTTATTTTTTAAAATTGATGATTTTGGTGAGCTCCACATCACTATAAGTCATTTAATTGATTATAACCCATCTCAATAAATTTCAGGGCAAAAAACAACCTTTACAGATAAAAATCACATTTAAACATTCAGATGCAAGGTTGAGACACCCTTTTTAACATTTCTATGACACAAATGCTCAAAAGAATGTATGCTTGTAGTCTTTAATGGAAATGGTATATGAACATATTAAGGGTGGAGGATTCCCAACTAAATATTGTTGTGCAACAACTGAAGACTTAGATGCACAAGAACTTCAATTGTTGTGAAACTATCTCTTATTACATTGCACAAGTCTAAAGTTGCTACCCAACTAAAAACTATTGCACAACAACTAAAAACTTAGGTTTAGAAGACTTATTCACGAGTCTTTGAGTGCACCTTTAAACCTAAAACATTCTTAGGGTTACACACCATGTCCATAGATAGTTGTGCATCAAGTGAAAATTAGTTGCACAACAAGTGAAGGTCATGTAAATATGTCTTTGATGGTCATGCAAGTCTTTAGTTGACAAAAACTAAAGATTTATGCAGTAAAGAAAGACTAATCTCATCCCATTTTTTGTAGAGAAAAGGTGAAGTCTTGGGAAGGAATACTGGGCATTGAGTCGGTTGTTCATTTGTTAACACAACTCTAAGTTTGCATGTATATAAATTAGTTCATCATTATTGCCTATTGTCACCTCAACTATTTGGCATGTATGGTGTACAACATAACAATACAAAATTGGAAGCAAAACAAGCAATGTATGGTGTAGAACAAATTCAAGATGTGAACTCGAAGCCCATTAAAAGGCTTGCCACAAATAAGCAAATCATCATATGTCTTTAGGGAGGTGTATGATTGCCTTCTAATGGAAGGTTTGCATTAATTAAAAGGCATTGGAGCCTAGCATGAGACATGAGATAAGATGATGTGGAGATTTATTCTCCATCACATCCTATCTCATGTTTCATGCTTTGCTTTAGGACATCATCAACTTCACTCCTCCATCATCAATGAATCAATTCTACACGTCATCGACTTTATTCCTCCATTATTGGTTGTAGAGATAAGTACCTTAATCTGCCACTTTTTTTTTGAATATTCATTTGTATTTATCAATCCAACTCTAAAGTAATATAGGTCAATTGTGGTTTAAAGATCACATTAGATTAATTAGCTTAGATTAGACTATGTAACATTCTTTTTATCATTTGAAGAGGCAAGAAAATGATCTTCTACATGCAATGCCACTTGCAAATTTCAAGACCATTCCCTTCATACTATATTGGCACTCCTCACTATTAAGATATGATTTAAAATAAATTCTTCTTCTACATTTAAAACAACTACCTTTCTTACAAAACTTATTAGCTACGTTCTTTTACCTATTTCAAACTAACTGAAAATTGCCTTTACTTATTAACCTCTATCAATGTGCCCATTACACACTAAATGCAATTGCTAGTTATATCAAGAGACATCATATAATGGTAGCAAGGTATAAACATATGAGTGATTGTGAAAAAAACTTTTATCTTTTACCTTAAATTTGATAACAATTTACATGTCAAACTATTAATATTTAATAATAAACATTATATTAGTGATGTCATTTAATAATAAAATAGTTTTCAAGTAAAATATAAAGTAAATATTTTTTTTCATTAAAAAATAATAAAATACAAATAAAATTTATGACCTATTTTTATTAGATTTGTGATATAAATAAAACTAGCACTTGCACCCATAGGAGGTTCAAGGAATATAAAACTAGCACTTGCACTATAATGCTCACATATAAAAGCCTATCCCCTAATAATACATAATAATGATATATAATAAAGTCTACATAGATTTATCTAAGATAGATATACTAACATAATAAACCAATGAGAAAAGTGATCCAAAAAAAAATAGAGAAGTCAAAGGGGGATATAAAATTTATAAATAAGTAAAACGGAAAATAATAATGATATTGGACAGGTAAAAGGAGGTCCTTTGATTCTAACAGAAATATGTACCCTTTTTAAACACGGAAAACGATATGGGGCCATGTCAAACTCAGGTGTTAGCTTGTGTAGGTTGAGCATATTGCATGATGACTTCCAAATATATATTTTCAAAGTCAAAATGTTGATATCAAATTCGTCAAATATTTTCCCCGCAGTTGAAATTTAAGGTCCAAAAGCTCCATGAGAAATATTAGCTTCGGATCGTGATATGAAATTGACTAAACCGTGTCATTAGCGACACTAATTGTTAGCCAAGATATAGGACACCATTGCTAGAATTTACAGACCTTCAACAGTCGAACGGAGATGGTAATGTAATGCATCGCTAAAAGATGAGCAGTATTCTTCCTAATCTACGAATTCGCCCGTATAATTTGTCACGTAATAGGAATTAAGAAGCTGAAGTAATGGAAATGAGGCGGAATTTCTATAGGAAGGATGCCCCTACATCTTTCAATTACTAGTAATTTAAGCACAGAATTTATTTGAGGTTGTTTGCATTTTAGAAGAAAATTCAGACAAGGAATTTATTTGAGGTTGTTTGCATTTTAGAAGAAAATTCAGACAAGCTTTACAATGAATGAAATAGTTTTGGAATAAAATTATGTAAGTTTATTTTGTTTATCATTTATTAATATTATTTTTCTTATTTTGATGATAGATCTTGAAATATTGTCAAATTGACGGCATAATCTCATACCAGTGATGAGCATTGATCCTGTGATTCCTGGCAACTGAAAATAGCCGACAGTTTAGCGGACATCAATTTGCCGTCATTAGAGACAGCGTTAGCTATAGTTTATTACCGACTCCGGGCCGTTTGCTTTTTTATTTTGGAGAAAATTAAGTCCATAAATAAAATCTGTCGCAAAACAAATAATATTAATTTATTTTGACCTCCGTGAAAAAAGCTGAAAGCTATATAGAGCCTTTTTTCTATTACTTGACGGGTTATGCCATGTGAAGCTTAAACGTTTCTGTATTTTCATGGCCGCTTTCTTCTGTTGTGCTCTGAGGTCCTAGGTTTTATTTATCTAAAAGCATTGTTTCCTTATTTTGGAAGATTGTAGGGTGCAGTGCCGTCCCCAAATCGCTTTAAAGGTGAAATTAAGCTTGGAATTGCGCCTCTATTTTTGGCGCAAGGACTCAAATCGAAGGCGCTTGCAAAATTGTTGCATACAGACCACCAATTCAGGTAGATTCTGAGATAAAATTTAGGATTCTTCAGCCGTTTGCGTTTTCTGTGTTTGCTTTGTTTGATTGCTGTACATTTTTTTTCAATTTAAAAAAAAAGGCGTACGCATAGTAAATCAGGTTTGGGAAGAGATTATGTTATTTGTGTTTCTGGTTAAATTTGCATCTTAATTTTGAAAAACTTTGGTAGATTCGTAAGAAAATGGAGTTTCTTCTGTTTTTATCGGTGTTAAGCGTGTTGAGGCGCGCTTGTTTAGCGTAGTTTTCAATTTTCTGACGAAAAAACCCCAATTATGTGCAAATCAATCGGTTGTAGGTTTTCTTCTGTGGACCGCTTCCTTCTTTGTTTCTGCGATGTCCTCACATTGTGATCTCCCCTCATAAAATTCGAAGACTTTTAATTTCGGGGAATTACAGTTGAAAACCATTAGCATCCGCCAGATTTAACAATATGTACCTAAAATATCATCTGTTCAATTACTATAAGTAAAATCCAGTATAGCTTTTATGAAATTAATCTTCAAGTAATTTGTGCTAGCAGTTAGCTTTGTTATGGTGCCTTGTCCGTCTGGTTTCCCGTGCAGTTGCATTCGAGAGTTTTGTTTCGAATTGCAAAACAGCGAATAATGTAATTCTAGGGATATGATATTAGGTAGCTGGTTGCGCAATCCGTCAATTGTTAGGTTAATAACAGGGCTATTTTTATTGTAGTATTATTTTTAATGGCATAAAGATTATGCAATATTTGTATATGTATTTTTTTTTTTTTAAAGATGTAGATATGATTTGTTTTAAAAAATTGTAGAATTAATTTTAAATATATATTTTTAGATCTATTTATTTGAAGGGAGATATTTTTTAGAAATTTATAAGAGTGAATTTAAAAAAATTATTAGAGAAAGGAGCTAAGATTAAACAAATAAATATATTCATCTACAACTAATCAACCGTTATATTATTAGGGTTAATCTTAAACCACACTCAATTCAATGATCAAATGTAAATTTTGGTTAATAAAATAGGACAACTATTATATTAGTAGGAAAACTAAAAGAGAAAGTGATAACTCAAATTTACTTTTCCTTGTTACCTTGATCCTTGTAGAGCCCTTTTAGAACACAAAACAAAAAAGACTTCCATTGCCAAATTTATAAAAAAGTACATTTTTAAAACATATGCTTTTGTTTTTGTGATCAAATAAATATTTGAAGTGTTGGGTTCTTACTATAGAGACCCGAGTTCAAATTCCCAAAGTAACATTAAAAATTGATTTCTAAATGGTGTCTTTTAATCTTTTACTTACTTAATTTTGATGGTCTACCTTGCCCATCAAGGAGTTAATTTTTTTAATGCAAGTCAAATTTTATATAATAAATACATAAAAAAATTATAAATGATTTTAGTGTATTCATTTCATATTATTACAAATAAATTTACACCTTACAATACACAAACCTAAATGAACTATAAAAACATTAGACATAAAAAAGCGAAACAAAAATACCAATGATTTCTGTTCTAATATTACCATAATATTACCATGGGAGTGAAAATTTTGGAATGTCTAGACCATTTAATGTATGTTGGTTTTGACCACACAAATATAGACAATAGTAAATTTCTTACTTCTTTCTCATGCTATAGGTGTCCAAAATACAAGGTAAACCTAGGAGAAGGGAACATTTACATGTTAAATTGATATTTTTGTCCTTTGTATAGAGGTTAACAACAACCTGTTCTCAAGAAACACCATGGATTACAATGCCTTATGAATTATGGACTTCACTCCCTCTACTTAATATTATCTAGTTTGATATAAATTAAATGTTTCAATTTTTTTTTCCTAAATCTCAAAAGTTAAAAGGATCAATTAAATTTTTCTTAAAACATTATATATAACAAATAAAATATGAAGAGCTTAGGAAGACCATTGTTTTATATATAAAATTATTATAAGCAAAAACTCAAGAATGTTTGGATTTTAAAAAAAATTAAAGATTTAGAAAAAAAAAGTTTAAAATAATAGAAGTTTTTAAACAATTTAAAAATAAAAGGGAAAAATATATGTATTTATAATTTTATATTATTTTTAATTATAAGAGACTACACCTATTTTTCATATAAAAATATATATAAATAATATAAAATTATAAAAATATATATATAGAGGTCAAATTTTATTATTATTTATTTTTACAATTTCTAAATTGAATGTATTAAGTCAAATATTTATTAACTATATTTTATAGAAAAAAATCTTCAAATATAGGTATGCAACTACCAAATTTAGGCCTTCTTCCACTATTTGACCTCTAATAAGAATTTCTAAATCTTATCTAAATATTAAAATATTAATATCAAACAATTCTAAATTGTTTTCTTCTATAAGTGAATTTGGCCAGAGGGGGCCATACTTGTAAATGTAAAATCCCCCAAAAAATTATAATTTAACTAGATGCTCCAATGGAGCGCCCCTATCAAAAACATTGCATGGTATACAATCTTTTATTATGGAATTATAAACAAAACCCCAACATCCATGCATTTGAATCCTATTGCATTTTTTGTTTACAAATATTACATTTATATCGGCTACTATGTATTTAGCATACCAATATCTATTTTATTATAACCTGGACATTAATTTTAGGTTTGTGGTTTTGACTCTGAATCCTCCTCGCCGCTCAACAGAGTTTCATCACCATCAAATGTGAATGTCTAGTCTACCTCTTGTGATGGTGCAACACCACATGTGGACTTCAAGAACTCAATTCCCCATTTTGCTTATTGCCTTTGTTGTGAATCATTTTGCCCAACGATCATGATGATGAATGACACATAGGGCCCAGAGTATGTTGGGTTGATCACTGACCAAGTCCTTGCCCCAGGGTGGAAGCCTAGCCCAAGCATTGCATCATCCAAAATCTTCCTTAGCTCGCACCTCCACCTTGGTTTGATCAAAGATTCCACTACCACCCAAATGAGCTCCTTGGATTCTCCCACCTCTAAAGATACTCCAATGAACATCGACAAAATATTAGTGTTTACCTTGTAGCGGTGGGCCGAGTCCAAGAAAGTCTCCCCCAACAACATGCGAATTGCGTGGATCATAATCATAGCCCAAGTGTTGAAGGTTTTCTTCAACTACAGATCTGAAATCTTGCCTAGAAAGGCGATTTGCCTCTTCTTGGTCAACAGTTGTACAATGGTGTCCATTTTCCAATTCTGCTCTAATGTTGCTTTGAAGAATGTCGGCATGCTTGCTAAAATCTCACACGAAACTGTTATAATTGTTCATTGAACGACAAGAACAGTAGATTGGGCACTATCTTCTGCTATGTGTGGGAGGAGCTGTCAATTATGCACTCGAAGCCCATGTTAATTGCCATGTTCGCCAGCCAATCAACCTCCTTATTCACTTCTTTATATACTAGCCAATGGTAAACATGTTCATCTTGTCAAGTATGGGCCAACATTAGTTGCAAAATATTGCCTAATTTCCAGTTTGGTGAGGATCGCTTCCGAAGGGCATTGATTATAATTTGAGAGTCTCCTTCGATTTGTTTTTTTTAATGCCATAAAGTTTGCAAGTTTGAAGCCATAAAACAACTGCTTGTGCCTTTGCCTCATTGTTAGTGCCTATCAGAAGTTTTTTTGTTGCCATATCCACAAGTTTCCCCAAATCATCTCTAATTATGCATCGAACTTCGAAGTTTCCAAGATTTCACTTGGAACCCTGGTGTGTGTTGAGCTTTAGCCACCCCTTTGGAGGAGGGATCCATCTAACATTCACTTGCGGGTTCAAAGCCGAAGAAACCCGAGCTACCCCATAAACAAGGGGGCAAACGATTCTAAATTGTTATCTAAATATTAAAATCAGAAAATTTGAAATTATCATCTAAATATTATTCTTAAGAAATTGAATATCAATTGAATTTTATTTATAAACTATCAGAAATATTTTAAAAAAAAATGTTTTATTAATTTATAAAAGTCCAGCGAATACATTGTCTTTTAATTTATTAATATTATGTTATATTAATTTTATTTATAAACTATCAGAAATATTTTAAAAAGAAAAAAAGTTTTATTAATTTATAAAAGTCCGGCGGATACATTGTCTTTTAATTTATTAATATTATGTTATATTGAAGTCACTGTCATACCAAAATCTTTGATTTCATTACTATAGTCTTTTAATTTATTAAAAACAAATTAAACGGGCATTCGACTTCGGGTCGCGACGACAAGGTTCTTATAAATCCCCCTTTTGACGCGGTTTACTCTCTCGAAATGAGGCCTTATGTACAATGTCATAGAGTAAGCATCCAAGTTTTCTGTATAACCGTAGGCCTAACATGCAATTTTTTGAGTATATGTCTTCACACCATTCGCCTGTAATTCATTTCTGTTTAGCATTTTTCATAAATGATTTAGCCGGAATTGGCTTTATGTTGGAAGTCAAAAAAGCTCAGAAGCTTTCTAGCTGATTTAATTGAGATGCACATTCCTATGGCTATGAGTAAGGGACCATTTCGTGGGATTGTTGCGGACGCTTCTAAAATCGTCACCGTCCTCAGGGATTTATGTGGGTATTCGTTCAGCTCACACATTTAAGTTTTCGTCTGTGAATTTAGGTGCTACCCTCCGCAACTTTTGGATGAGAATAGGACTAACTTGATCTCCAGATGTGAGTCTTGTTAAGCTAAGATTTTTTTTAATCAATCCCAATGAACTTCACTCAAGCACCTTATCTCGTTTTAATTGTTGGGATTTATTCAACTGTTTTTACTAAATTTTTCATCGCCATCAACATTTGTAGGATGGATTGTGCGCTTACCATAGTTTTTATATGCTAATCTGATGTATATTGAGTAGTAAGAATAATGTGTTTTTCTAGTACCAAAAGGCAAGCAAAACGATAGATTAGAGTAGTATGCATCTGGCTTGCTGTTCTTTTGTGTATTCTTGTTGGTGATTGTTCTACTCTGAGATTTTTAGTTCCTAGATTCTCAAGGTCTGAATTGTTCTGATAGCTGAAATGTATTTCTCTACTGTGACTGAATCTGACACGGCATATGTACAGGGATAGAGTTTTAAAAAGAGGAATAATGCACCTTTTTAAATATGGAGAGTTCTACATATGACAGGAAGAAGGATGGTAACATCCATGACAGAGTTGATTGAGGTTGCATTTGGGGATGGACTGGAGCCACTTAACAGACAACATGAAAATTGTGCAGGTGATCAAGTTGTTCACATGAAAAGTAGGAAAACAAACTATCCGACTCTAGATTTACTTGCAGATGCTGTAGAGGCATCATCGAGGACTGATAATTACAATCCTGAGATGAGAACTGGATGTAGAAATGATAATCAAATAAGGTTTGTCAATGTATTCAAGAGAAAAACTGTTGGTAATGGATCTTCACACCCCAAACATGTCAGGCGTAGCGAGGAGAGCCTTGCAGACAACATGCATGTCAGCTCAGGCACCTCTTTTACTGCATGGAAATCTCCATGTCAAAATAAAGACATGGATAACGAGAAAGGAGATCCAAAAGCAGATGGTGAGAGCCAGGAAAAGCAATTTGCAGACTCTGCACATGTGAGTTTATCTACTCCTGTTGTGAAGAGTTTCCGTGGGCGCACTCAGATGCTTCCATCACGCTTTCGTGACTCTTTCATTGAACCATTGAAGAAAATCCAAACTAAACGCTTGAAACATGGCTCTAATGAACTAGATTGTTACTCAAGCTTTCCTCTATCAGATACTAATTACAGTCCTGCTAAACGATCAAGAATTACGTGTAAGGATGCAATTAATTCAGAGCTTGGAAGGGTTAAAAATGGTCTGAAACATAAGTTACAGTTGACAGCACCAGAATCGGAAACTATGATTCTACAACATGTTCGTAGGGCTTCCAAGCCATTTGAACCAGAGAATCTGATGGCTTCACCCAGTTTAGACTGTGTGCCGAGATTTGTTGCAAGCAATAAAACAGCTGGGATTTCAGCCGGGGGTTTGAATACCTTAGAAGAATTTTCTGTGGGTGATATAGTTTGGGTCAAGTCTGACAATAAAAATGGCCCAAGTTGGCCAGCAAAAGTTATTGACCCTGCACAAGATGCTCCAGATTCTGTTCTGAGTGTGTATGTTCCTGGGCGCCTCTGTGTAATGTTTTTTGGCTCTTTATCGGCAAAGACAAAAGAGAGGGTATGCTACATAATTTGATGCACGAAATATAATAACTAAATTGTTGTGCAATCAATACTGCACGACCCATGAATTTTAATTTGAAAATTTGGTTCTCTCTCTCTCTCTCTCTCATTATTTGACCCTGGGTTTTTCTCTTGTTATGACAACAGGACTATGCATGGGTAAGACAAGGAACGATCTTTCCTTTTTTCGAGTACTTGGAAGTGTAAGTTTATAGCTATGTTAGCAAAGAGTCGGCTACTCTTTGTCTTGTTCTTACTCAGATTATTTCACGATCACATACAGAATTAGCTCTTTTAAACTTATGTAGCCTGTTATTTTTAGTGATGATTATTCAAATCAAGAAGCGTCTTTGGTTCTTATAGAATTTTTTTAATTTATTCTGTTAGATATCAGGGTCAGACACAACATAACAGTAGTACTCCCAGTGAATTGCGGCTGGCAATTCAAGAAGCCACATTGGCATGGTATGACTTTGGGAATCAGGAATACGGTTCCAGAAACCAAGAAAGAGTTGAAGTTCCTCTGTCTAGTTATGGATATTCTTCTAAAGTTGCTGACGTGTATCAAGGCCTTCAAAATGATGCTGGAAACAAGGTAAGCACCAATAGAGAATCCTGAATTTTTTAATATTTGTTGGTGTGCTTTGCTAATAAGAACAAAATCAGGCTAGAGCTTAGGAGGGGTGCTATATTTTTTGTTTCTGTTACAAACTTGCAGAAGAGCTACCTGTTGATAGCAAGAATCACAGCATGATATGGATCTTTAATTACAAATTTACCACCCATTCTCTAAAAAAGAAGGGGGATGTGATACAATATATCCATTCATTTTATCTGTTTATAGATATTCCATAGGAATCCAACTCTGTTAGCATTTTAATTTGTCTTTTGCAAGACAACACAAAATGGAACAGTGTATGAGGTGCAACCAACACAAAACAGAACAGCGTATGAGATACAACCTCTCTTCAAATTTGGAGTGGAAGCTACCTAAGATCTAAACTAAACCTAGAACTAAGCTAAACTGACTCTAAACTAAAACAATAGACAAGATATATAGATATGCACACTATACATGATTCATTGAGGGGGTTTTGCATAAATGAAAATGCTTATGTGCATATGTGTTTGCCTCGTGCATGCATGGCCTGTTAATAGCTGTGCCTTGCAAATGAGATTTTCAAATATTGAAGGAAAGAAACTACTAATCTAAACACATAAACACCACCTTCAGCCTGACTGAAATAGAGATCAGCTATTCAACGCAAACAAGGATTGAAGGAATACAACACACGATTATATATAACTTGAATTTCTGATTTCATTGTTCAAACTTCAAAGTTTTCGGTAGACAACAACATAAAAAAATATAGTACGACTACTAAGTACAATTATGCCTTGTTTAGGCTATCAATATCAAAAGAGCTATCTGTGTCACTTTGTGATTGAAGCTGTGGCTCATCCAATGGAAACCTGATCAATCCTGGTTGCACCTCCTCCTCATGGATTTGCCTAACATCTTCAAGATAGGCAAACACATAGGCACGTAGGCAGAGAAGCTCATCTAGATGTAAGCTCGTTCCTCTTAATTGAGTGGATGATGCTATAAGTGGATCAATTCCTCTCTGCAGTAGAGGAACTAGCAATCTATGAGAGTAGATGAATGGCAAGTTGCTTCAGCTTTGGTATGTCCTCCTTGTGAAATTTCTACCATCTAATAGGTTTTTTTTTGCAATAGTGGCCCTATCCCTTCTAATCTTTGGTTGATAAATGTAGGACCATGAAGATCAAAAAATTGAAGTCACTGCTCTTGAAGTATGGTTGCATCCTTAGCGTTATATATCTTACGAACGGCCTTCATAAACCCCTCCATTACTTCATCATCCTCAAAAGGAAGAACTTGACCAGGGCTAGGTGCGTAGCACTTGGGATTAAGAGTATAGGCAACCATATGAAGAGGGGTGTTCATTGTGTTCCACCTCTTTGTGATAATAGGCTTGGTACACTTCTCATAGAATTGTAATCCAGGATACTTGTCACGAATTGCTTGCCTCATTTGATCAAGCATGCATTCAAGAGTTTCATAAATCTCTCCAAATTTAGGAGAGTTTGTATCTATATACTTGATTACCCCCACAACAGGTGATATTACATATTATTCGAAGCATGTACACATCATGGAGTCCAAAAAATATGTTTTTAAGCACTCTCAACCACTAAACCAACTCACTCTCAACCATCAAACCAGCTCACTTACAAACACAAGCTAAATTTGTCACAACTTGCACAACATTAGAAGGTCCAACCTTCTCTATGGTCTTCTTCAAAAGGCCAAACTGGTAATCAACATCCTTGCATTTCCTAGAGCAATCAACAACTATGCTCCCCCAAGTTTTTAGGACGGGGATGGTAGGGGACAAGGGGACGCGTTTTTGGAACGTTGTTTCTTTGGGCCATTTTTTAGGGGACGACAAAGGACGACTATTAAAAAATAAGGAAATGTTAAAAATATAAAGAAATTTCAAATATTTATATGATAACACTGATAAGGCATTCATCATAGACATTATAGGACCTTAGAAATAAATACATAACAATAACATTAGACTTGAACCTTACAAACCTTACTACTGTGAGTATGTAATTCTTATCTTGATTCTCTAAAATTCTCCAATATAACCTAGTGTATGACTATGTTTCTTATAATTGGGAGGTCTGCACTTGTATAGAGAACCGTTACCTGGTCAAATAATGTTTTTGCTTGTACAAATGAACTGTCACCACTGAGTTCTAAATGTGTTAAACAAGGACTGTTAATTGACTATCACCTTGACACATGAGATGAACTATTACCATGACTAATTAGTAATTAGGCTTGTACTTGCAATATGATGTTTGCACCATGTCATATGATGTCTATTTTAACATTGAAGTATGATTTTTTATATCTGAGGTTTGTACATGATATTCAAGGTCAGTTACCTTGCAGAAAAGGCCTACATTAACACTAAGAATATTGTCACTTTTTCCATAGGAAGTTTGTACTGATTACATGAGGTCAAATACCTTGACATATGAAGTTCATTAACCAACATATAAGGTTTGTTACCTTGGCTTTTGAGATGTCACTTGTTGCTTGAAGTCTGTACATGACATATGGGGTTTGTGCTTGTCATTTGAGATCAATTACCCTATCAACAAGGTCTGCTTTTTTAATATAAGGTTTGTTCACTTATATTTGACATATGAACAGGTTATTCGAGGTCATTTACCTTATGAACAAGGACTACTGTTATAAGAGATTGATAACCTAATGTATGAGGACTATTGCATGCATTGTGAAATCTATACTTGATCTTGGTGGTTTGAACTTGATATGTAAGGTCTATCGCCCCCTCATCCCCCTTTTTTAAAAAAAAATTGTTTAAAGGAAATCTTGCTGGATTGTAGGGGACAACTAGTTGTCCCCGGTACAGTTAGGGGATGTCTAGACGTCCCCTAGCCGTCTTGGGGATGTCTAGCCGTCCCTTGTTGTCCCCTAAAAGTTTTCACCTGTCCCTGGGATGTTTCCCAAAATTAAAAAAAAGGGGGATGGGAAGGGGATGTTTCCTACCTGTCCCCCAAATGTCCCCTATAGGGGATGGCGTCTATTTGGGCAGGGGACATGTCCTTGTGGAACATAGATCAACAACTCTAAGTATAAACTAGTAGGACATGTAACAATAATATTTATGAATGGCCGATGTCGAATATTAGTCCACTCATCCATGACAATGGAACAACCACTCCTAATCTGTTTCTCTCATCTTCTCCATCAATATGTTCACTTTTGAATATTGTTTTTCCAGACGGAATTTGCAAAAGGTTGAGTTTTCTCTATTGGGTCAATTCTGCTTTTTCAGAAGGCGAAACACGAACTCCGAGGCCGTTAATGGAAGAAGTTCATCTGCCAGGGGTCAAATTCAAGTTTTCAGTGCTGTTCAGAGGACGTAGAACTGTTGAATGATGCAAAGGAACGGCAAAGAACAACGAGAAAACATCTAGTGACTCAAAATTCAATTTTGAAAAATTGAAAATTTTGGAAAAATTTTCTAAGGCTTTTGGAGCGTTTTTCCCAAGGCGTGTGCGCCAAGGAGAAAAGGCTCCAAATTTCAAGGCTTCTCTTCGTCATTCGCAGTGAACTTGTTTGAAAATGTGCTTCAAAAAGGTTAAGTCAAAAAGAGCACTTTTCTTGTGGAGCGCGCTCCAACTCCAAAGTGCTCCAAGGCGACGCGCGCTCCAAAGTCGAAAAACGTCTAAGGCATGAAGAAAAGAACACTTTCAAGGTGAAGCGCGCTCCAAGGTCAAAGCGCTCCAAATGGATGAGATCAAAATTTGAAGGTTTTTCAAAAAATTTCTAAGGCAAATATTGGAGCGTTGGTCAAAGTGAAAAGGGTCAAAGCAATTTTGAAAATTTTTTCTAAGGCATGGAAAAAGCGCGCTTCAAGTTCCAAGGTTTCAAAGGCTGAGAAAGTTAACAATTCAAGAGATTTTCTTCAAAATTCCTAAGGCAAAGAATCCAAGTTTTCAAAGAGCTTCGAGGCATGAGATAGACATCAAAAATGACATAGTGCAAAGATTTTTCAAAGGCAAAGGCAAAATTTCAAATTTTTTGTAAAGGCCAAGTTTGCCTTGGGAAGGCGCACCTTTCCCAAGGCACGTGTGCCACCTTGCCACACGCGCCAAGGGAAAAATGCGCCTCCCAAATGCGCTTCTTCCCTTTGCAATGCCACCTCCCCAAAAAGCAACGCCATCTCCCATTTTTGGTGCCTAAACACAAGGAGAAAAATGATTTGGCAAAGGCAATAAGAAGTTATAAATAGAAGATATTTTTAGTTCAATTTCACTTATCTTTTATGTATGAAGAGGAATAAAAAAACACTCTATTTTTAGAGGAAAAGCACATTGAAACCTTAGAAGGTGGTGTTTGGCTATAAAGAGCCATTTCTTCATTGTTATTGCCATTTCCAAAAGCAAGGGGAAGGATATAAAGGCAGCGCTCAGCTAGGAGGAGGTATTTTCCATCAAATAAAGCAATTCTTCCATGATTTTCATGCTTCCATGGCAGATTGAAAGCTTCTACAGCCAGCGTTCCACTTGAAGGAGGTAGTTTCAACATCAAAGCTCCATTTTTCATCCATCCAAGGCAGGTTTGAAGGTGGATTTGCAACTAGAAGGCCAGTGCTTCACATTGGCAGCCATTTTTGGGGGTTTTTGAAGCTTTTTATTTTGCTGGTTATGACTGTTCCAGGCCAAAATCACCACCTACAGCCATAGAAAAGGGAGTTTTCAAGGTTTTTCTGTCCATTTTCTCTCATTTCTATCACATACCCACCTCAGGAAAAGGCATTCTCCATCAATCTTGATCATCTAGAGCTCAGATCCGGCACATTTTTGAAGGTACAACTCCATATTTTCACTTTCCAAAGGCAAAAATACACTTTTTTCATGAAAAATCAGAGTTGGACAGCAAAAAGAAAAGCCTGATTTTTGAGGACAGCGAGCTCAAAAAGGTCTGATTTTGCCTTTTTCAATGCGGGACAGCGAAGGAGAAAGCTTCTCCCAACCTAAAGTCAACATGTAATATTCTTCTATCACCATGGAGGAGCATATGGATCTATTGAAGATAATTGAAGATGCAAGTATCATCCTGCAGAAGAAGACCGTTCACCTTGACTCCATTATTATTCCAAGTGAGGCTAAAGTTGATGAATTGGAGAAAAATCTCAATTCTTAGACTTAGCCATTTTTTAATATCTGCAGGAGAATCTATTTTGGGCAGTTGGAGGGATTTCCAAAGTAGTTTCTATTTTGAAAACTGACTTTGCTTTTCAAAGTTAAATCTATTTTTGGATTTGTTTTGGAAATCATGCAAAATATCTTTAAGTGGAACTCAATGTGTAATAACATGCAAGTTCAGTTAATTGAATTGCATGAGCGATATTTTATTATTTTAAGTGCTAATAAGCTTGCATGTTTGCCAAGCAGCATTAGGGTTAGAGTGGAGAGTGTTAGTTAACTCTTCCTTTTATTTCCTTGCACCTTTGGTTTTTAGGGTATAACTAAGTGTATTCTACACACTTAAACTCAATAATGGAAAATGTTGAAGCTTTTATTGCTCTCATTTTATTGTTCAACTGTGTTGCATAGTTTATTACTTTGAGAATAAATGAGAATAAATGTATGCTTTATCTTTGTGCAAGTTTTGTATTGTCGAGGTTGAAAGCGAATGTTTATGATTTTATGTCTAATCATTTGTCTTTTATCTTCCTTTGTTCCTAAGTGTTTCCATGTAAAATCAGCTCACCTATGTTCATTTGTTTCCTTCGATCTCTGGATTTAATCGAAGAAATGAAAAGTATTCAATGTTCAGTATCCAGTGTTGTATTCAATCAATGAATAAAAAGCAAGGACAATTCTCACGCCTCATTTGCTTAGATTGTCATTCTCATATATTCACCTGATTGTGTTCTTGTTTTGTTCATTAATGGATTCTAGTATGCCTATTTTGCTTCCAAGTATCCATTAAAATGTGTTATTTGTGTTAAAGGTTAGGTTGATTCAACAAATTTGCAAACTTTGCGTTGCAGGTGAAATTGAAAGAAAAGTCGTATCTGTGCATCGCCTTATAGTTGATCTGGTCTTGGCATTCATAATATTGTTATGTTAATTTGTCCAAACAATCCAAAATTGTGTACTTGCTTTATTCAACCTCTGTATTTAGCTTAATAGTGTAAGCGTTTAGCCTAGGTTTTGTTTTCAGTCAAAAAGCATAAAAATCTTTGCTGCGTTGTCGGATGTGCGTCTCTGCCTTTCCACGCGTCTTTAAACCCCAAAAAGATTGTAAAGTTTTTAGTTAAGTTTTATTTTACAGGGAGCTTCCCCTACAAATTTGAAGAGCGGTTCTACTGCACATCTGTCCGTTTTTCTTTCCCACCAAAAGGTACGAAATTAAATGCTAACACCTTGAAATAAGGAGACCTTGCCAAATGAAATGTGATGGCATGGGCATAAAAAAATTTGGCCATTGAATCGTCGACCTACACACCTTTTTGCAAATTCAACAACCCTACCACTATATTTTTCTCACTTGCAATAGAAGTGGCCTTCATCTTCCCTTTATCATAACCCTCTTCAACTGATATATTGGAATACGCATCAATAGATGGCAATGGTGTGGATGGATGTTTCTTACTAGTACTAGTAGTTTCTCTCTCTCTCCCGAATCAACTTTACCATTTCAACTTGCTGTACCAACGATATATCGCCACAAACTCTAACCCCATGTCCACTCTACCCAATAAATGGGGTCAAACCCTACTATAGCTCCCATAAAAATCAGTTTTGCAAACATGACATCCAATTGTTGCTTCCCCCTATATTTTTACCCTTATTATTGCTTAAAATAGTGACAAATTGCAGCAAGGGCTTTTTGGAGTTGAAAGGGCCTTTGGCAAACTGCTGAAGAGAGGATGGAGGGCATGCAAAATGGTCTTGTGGTGTTGCAACAGAACTTGTGTTTGGATTTTTTAGAAGAATGAGAACCTCCAACACTCCCCTCAACTTCCCTTCGGTCTACTTCTTCACTACTCATCTCATTGTGATCACTATTGCTAGTGCTCTTTTTTAATGTCCAAGATGAAAGATGAAGGATATGTTTTAGAGGCTGCTAGTGCTATAGAACAGTGTTTTGAACTTTTTGGGTGAGGGCAAACTGACAAAAATTGTGCCTAGCGGAAAAGTAAGGTGGCTAAGCCACAACTAGTGTGCATCATCTCCACATAAACTTGTTTTATGTTTTCGGTAGAAATTTATAATAGTTGAATCACACAAGAATTGTGCCTAGGCAGAGTTTCATAATGATGTTTCCACTTTTCTATTGCTGGGAAGAATTTTCCATCAGTTAAGCCACTTTTTTGAAAGTAGGCGGAAAAGTTTCATGGTCTAGCCATTGAGAAATTGCACCTCTTTAGTGACTAATGGCAGAACTTTATATATCTTAAGCCATCTTGCCAAGTTGGGTGGAGTTTCCACTTGGTTGAGCCACCATAAAAGTATGCTTAGGTGTTGACTTAAACCTTTAGGTAGAATTTTCCATTTTTGAGCCATGATGTCAAGCTGGTGGAGTTTTTTAGTGGATCAACCATAAGAAAACTGCACTGGTTTTATACTTAAACCAATTTTATATGTTGCTGGTGGAAATTTTGTCCACTAGTATGAGTTTGCTCATGGTGGTTCCTTTTTTCATTGATTTCCATTTGATTTTATACAATTGAATTTATTAAAGTACCTGGACTAACCACTTCTTTTTTGCAACTGATATATAATTGTCCATGACACACCTAACTATGGGAAATTGGCAACTTAATTAAATCTATTTCTTTGGAATTTTGATGGCTGCAAACTCAAATTATCGCAACCAATTGGACAACATTGTCAGTTTGTATAGGGGGCTAGTAACTTGCTTGAGATGGCCTTAGATATTTTGGTCAAAGCTCTATTTTATGCCACAGGTCCCTTTAGGTGATAAGGTTTTGATGCTTAGATGCAAGTTTATGATGTTAACCTTTTGTGAACCAAACTCCATTAAAAAAGCTTCTCTTGCTAGGGAGTTTTGATTCAGATGTTCCGGTGCTTCTCTTGCACTCTCGGCCACGTGAGAATCATCCACTCTTCTTGTAGTCAACGTTCCGTGCACTAGTTTTGCCTTCAGATTTTCTTTTATGCAGTTTTGGCTTGGATTCTTTTCCTTTGATTGACAACCCTTTGATGCATCGAAGGTTACTATCACATGCTTCTGTAAAAGAATGTGACTTCGTCTCCCAACTTCCCTCATTTAGAGAAGGTTGTCTTAACTTTTCAGCTTGATCTGAAAGATCAATCTACACTTCTTCTGGCAGTGGGAGGTGCCTTGCCTCCCAGTCTGCCTTCGTGTGCTTACTTGTAGTGGAAATGTGTTGTCTCTCCCAACTACGACTCCTACTCACGCTTTGACTCCGTCTTCTACTTTGGGATGGACTTCGACTTTGGCGATCTCTCTTAGTCTTCTTTTGCGTTCTCTTTGTTTTACCAACCTTAGAGATCGTTTGATCTCTTGATCTTGACCATGTGGTCTCTTCCTGCCTTTATTGGGGTCTAAGGGCATGAATATCTTATATTGGACCCGATTTCTTTTAAGGCAATGGTGCCAATGTTTACTCTCCTATCTGATAAAGTGACTACTTGAAATAATGAACATAATAATGCATACTAGATAGAGGAATAAAAGTATTTTTTTATTCCCACATGAAATTATTACAGAAGTAGACCAAAGATGGTCGGCCAAGGATTAGAGTCATTCGGACTAGATCATACTTCTTTCCTTGATGATACAAAATCTATTTAAAGGACCCGACGGTTGCCAAGAGGTCGACTAATTGACTCTTATAACTACCCGAAGTTGACAAACAATTAATACATAGTTGGATAAATCATATTATCGAAACATAATAATTGACATTGTATAGTGACTACACAATCAATCACCGGACTAGTCACAAACTCTTTCAAGTTTTTAGTGTCAGGCAATGTAGACCAAGCTAAGTGGCACATTGATTTTGAGGGGCTGTAATTTGAGCACAGACAAGGATGTTGCCACACACTTGGAAAAAGTACTTAGCCATGCTCATCCTTCCCTACAACAATATTAAAAATGTCTAGTGCTCATGGAGACCATCTTATGCACTGTGCTCCAAATAGTTGAAATGTCAAATGCATGTTGGAATACCAAGTAAGACCAATTGTCACCCACGATAATTACAAGGGATGGCTTGCTTTGAGCTAAATTGTTCTTGTAACTTATCTTGTATATCATAGTACAAAAGCTCTTAACATTCATCTCTATAGATTCCTAGAGGTTAGTTTAAATATCAAACATTTTGTCTACTATTCTGGGAGCTTTGGTATTCAAGAATAAATAATGGAAGATACTTTTTATGCTATCTTTGTGAATGTATATACTCATCTTTTTGTTTCACTAGATTAGTTGCATTTTAAGTTCCGCATCATAATTTTGAATTCCCTCAAGTTTGAGTTTCCTCCACACCAACACATTATGGGCTCAATGTTATGGATCGCGTAAGGCTTTTCAATACATAAACACCTTGATTAACGGGCACAATCTTTGCAGCAACCTATCAATAGGACCTTTGAATAATTCAAAGTCTTCAAAATTAAATGATATACAAGTTTCAACAACAAACTTGTGGATGCATACATCCAATGTCATGCATGCCCAAAATTAACTAACTAGGTCAAATCATAGCCAAAGTGTTGCAACTACTTCATCTTTATTTTTGCCTAGTGTACTAAGTCAAGTGGTCAAGAATCCCAACTTTAGTGATCAACCCGACTATTCTACTTGTATAAATTTTTCATATAATTGGTGTGATGACTTATTGGGATTCAACTGCATCATTTTTCATCAATCTTCATTGACCCATATTTCATGAGTAGTGATTCACAAGATCCCATCTCTCATGAGCATGAATGGTTCACTTAGCACTCATTGCATCTAGGTGATGCTCACAAGGGTGAAACACCAAGACTTCTTGAGAGGTCAACTATCCCAATACTACTCTAGTTAAAGCACACCTAACCATGGAGTTTCCCCCACAATTAAGCCCACTTAGCTTGTTACTTCATTTAAAAACCTTTTGCTTGTGTCGTGTCTTATGAACCATTCATTATAGATATCACTTGCTCATTCATTTTCATATAGATAGTGTTTTTGTGGTGTTGTACAATCGTATTAGAAACTCCACAAAGAATGGCCCATAGATCTCCTCAAACAAGTATTGATCATTGTGTTTATGGGTGCTCCTCCTTTCACAAATTTCTATCTATTTCAATTTTAATACTTGCAAACCTTGCTATAAAAAAATTCTAATACTTTTGTCAACATGGACACTAAGGTCCTTGCAAGGTCAAACCAATGATAAGTGATGAGAGCAATGGAGGGTTTTATGTTTGTTTCCACATAGATTCAAAATTCGTTGGAAACTCTCAAAATTGCAGGTACATGAGAGTTTCTGTGTATGTTGAGTAACACACCCTCTCACTCATGAGCGAGTTTTGATGAGTCAAGACCTGCAACTCATGGCAAGTAACTATGAATACTTGTTCAGTCCATGCTTGCAACTCAGCCTACGGTTTGCATGCAGAAATGAGAGGAAAAACATGAGATTTGTTTTTTTTCCTTTGTAAGTCCTCAACATCCTCCCTTCTCACTCGCATAGTGATCATTTGCCTTTGACCTCTTCATGTGGTGACTTTAGGCAATTGTGGAAGCAAGATTTTTGAAGATCTTTTAGGTATGTTTTGTTTTTCCTAATTTTTTTTCAAGTTTTTTCAAGATTGTTTTATAATTCTAAGTTCTTCCAAGAATTTAGATTCTATTGCCTTTTACATGTACATTTGTGATTTACATGCATTTGAATTAATCTACACTAGCTAGGGTTCTGTAGCAATCAATTTTTAATTTTTTTTTCAAAGCCAGGGTTATGCATTTTTTATTTTTTTCAAAGCTAGGGTTTGCAACAATTAAATTTGTTTTTTCAATGCTTAGGTTTACATTTTTTATCCAATGGCATTAGGAAGTGGAAGTGTAAGTCGAGGTGTTGGCAACATGGATGCCATTTGGAAGCATGGTATACTAGAACTAACCTTGGGATTAGTCATTTGCAACTATTGTGGATTGAAGATGAACGGAGGCATCAATTGTCATGTCCCCATATTAAGGCATTGTTTAAATCAAAGATTTAAACATCATGATAAAGACGTAGAAGTCACTTCCTTCGAATATAGTGTTTGTCTGTAATATTCCCATCTTAATATGAATATTGGATTATAAAGAAATGACACATTTGCTCCTAACCAAATCAGTTTCAAACACAAAGAGATCTCAAATCACTTGGCCGACTCCATATCAATGCACCAGTGATAATGATAAGTTCTAAGGCACCGATCTGCAATGAGGACCAAGAGTATAAGGATACATTTCTCACATATGCCGATTCCCATATATGTCGAGGTAAGCACAAGATGATTAGAATGAAGACAGCCGAACATAAGCATCCCTTGTGGATCGGGAGTGCAAGAAATATAAGACCGATTCCTCATACCCACCGTCGACTAAGAGAAGAGGAAGCAATAAGGAATTAAGTTTAATATCATTTGAAAAGGATCGACTAAGGGTCATAAGTAGTAACCCAAGATAAGACAAACATGAATAAAGACAAGCACCACAAAAGACAAATTAGATAAAAGACAAACAAAGGCGATTATATTAATGATTATTGGCTGCCGATTCAAACACAAGAAGCGCCGATCATATTCTTGAAAGTGGCATCTCAAAGGAAGGGTCATGACCGATCAAGAGGTGAGATGGTATATAGGAGGGATCATGGACCTCCATTCAATGAGTGGATCACACACATCTACAAACAGTTCTGCAATCATCAAACGTTCTATCATCTAACACAACAAGCCAGCAATCAATACCTTAAGTCTATATTCAATCCAGCATCGAACATCAGAATTTATTCTATATACATCTGCATTGTAAAGCCTGAATTCAACAGCAACTCAGCGATTCATCATCCAACGCAGCAGTCTATAAATTATCTTCACATCTCTGAGCAAGGACAGCAATCTAATATCAAAGCTATAGGGTATAATTCATGCCTTTTGTGTGTTATCTCAGCAATATGTATTTAATTGTGTATGAATAGTAATGGCCATCAAGTGCCATCAGATTATCTATAAGGAATGATGGACAAAGTCCAATTCCTATGAGAAAGAATATATGCATGAGAAGCATTAATACTATGATCCATGAGATCACTACAAACGAGAAGGCAAAGCCCTTAATGGTATGATTCCTAACCCTACTCATGATATACTAGGGATGAGTGTCATGATGCCGCGTCGTTAATCTTATCTCTCGTCCTATAGGAACGTGTGAATTGTTAGGGAACGGCGATATTAATCAGCGCCTTAACAAGTGATTGTTAAGGAACGGCGATATTATTCAGCGCCTTAACAAGTGATCGTTAAGGAACGGCGATATTATTCAGTGCCTTAACAAGTGATTGTTAAGGAACGGTGATATTATTCAGCACCTTAACAAGTGATCGTTAAGGCGCCTTAACGAGTGATCGTTAAGGAATGGCGATTCATAGTCTCACACGATAGCTGAGCCAAGTGGTAAAGAATTGCCGGGTGTAGCAATGAAACCCTTGGGCCTATGGTAGTGGAGCTTTGTTATTCAACGCCCTAACAAATACATTTCTCGTCTCCACTAGGATAAACGACTAGGTTAACTTAGCGACCAGGCACAACAGTCATCATGCTCGAAGTATATCATGAGGCCTCAATAGGGTAAGAATGAGGAAAATATACATTGGATATATGTAATTGTTCATTGTTATTGATTATGTTCATGATGTTTCTAACCCTAATTAATGATATTGGTTTTATTATTGATCCATTAATTACTAATGTTCTCTTTAAGAAGCTATACATGTGTGCAAGATGAAGAAATCTAGAACTTCCTAAGAGGGGACATTACATTAATTGCCTCAAATGCTACCTTGTATAGATTATTGGCCACAACATCAAATTGTGTTTGAACGTTGATCTATAGGTTGTATGAGAGATGAATGCGATCCCTCGCTTTGGGAGAGCAAAAATGTGGAGAAGATGAGGACAACCACAACCATTGAAGTAGTGATGAATCCTAACATGGTGCGAGAAACAGAGGCAAAATTTGTGAGCTCCACTCATGGTCCACTAATTTGCAACATGTCCACTTCATCGAGCTCCAACCGAATGCAATCCGAGGGATTTTTTGTTCCACAAAACACACTAGTTTTGCAACCTTCGCTTGAACATATAGGTTGGAACAAGGAGAAGCATTATGAATCAAGCACAATTTGTGTAGATTTTTGGTTGCAACTTTTTGGTATTACAACAAACTTTCATTCAACATAACAAGAAGCACATATTGGGAGAATTTGGTCATAGCCTTGATTGTTGCAGCTTGCAAGGAAAGGGTTCAAGGCACCTAATCCACATGACTTAAGTTGGGTGTTGTTCTAGAAATCAGTTGCAAATACAAAAGCAATTGTGGAAGAGGAAAACAAATCTTAGCACAAGAATAGATGCACTATGTTATCAAATGGGTAGGTAGATCAAAGGAATCACAAACTCATCAACTTTCTAGTGGCTTCAAATGGTTAGATGGCGTTCTTGAGGTCCATCAATGCCTCTATTAAAGTAAAGAAGGCTAAAAATCTGAGTCAAATGTTGGAGGAGGTTGTCTTATGTTGGTATAGAAAATGTGATCCAAGTTGTGATGAATAATGTAATAGTGTTTGTGGTGGTAGGGAGACTACTTGAGGGGAGGCACTCAACACATTTTTAGAACCCTTGTGCTACCCATTGCCTTGATCTTTTGCTGGAGGACACAGGCAAAGTTTATTGGGTGAAATTTGTGGTGGAAGATGTCAAGAATATCACCAAGTACATCTACAATTAGCTTGATGAGAGAGCACACCAAGGAGAAGGAGCTTTTATGAGTAGGTACCACATGGTTTGCGACTAACTTCATCACCGTGTAGAGCATTTATGTTTTGCTAACACTTGTAAAGTAGATGTTTGTTAGCCAATAGTGTAGATTCTTATTACTCGAAGAAGACGGATGGAGAGAGAGTCACAAAAGACAATTTTTGATGATGTCTTTGCAAAGAGCACTAATGAGATCATCTAGATAACTTCAAACTTCTATTTAAATTTTAAATTGTATCGTTTAAGTGCACTTTTTTAAAATTCTAATTAGTAGATTTTGTTCAATTTTTAAAAAAGATTTATTTGTAATTGCAACTTTAATTTGTTTGTAGGTGTTGAAGCCTTTAGTTAGGGTTTTGCGCTTGGTGAGTGGGGATCAATACCCAATGGGGTATTTGTATGAGGCCATGGACAAGGCCAATGAGGCCATCCAAAAGTATTATTATAGGAGAGATAGATGAAAATTCAAACCCACTTGAAGCATTATTGATTGGTGTTCCACAACCCATTCATGCATTGGCATGTTATGCCAACCCCAAACTTTTCTATAGGGTTGATGGAGAGGTTATGGAGGGCCTCACAACATATAGTGAGAGGATGACACTCTTGGAAGAGGGTAAGGACTTGACTATCAGAGAGCTGCATAGATACAATCATGTGAGGGGAGGCTCTTCTCTTCACCACTAGCAATCCAAGGGAGAACCACCAAGGCACTAACTAGGTAACAAAAAATCTTAATCTTCACTTCATTTCAAATCTTTAACGTGTGCAATTATTGCTTATTGACAAATTTGTAAATGTCTCCTTAGCAGCTGCTTGGTGGAAAGATTGGGGTGCAAAAACCTCAAATGTTTAAAAGCTGCCCCTGCTTTTAAATGTGAGTGCAATTGGAATTCATTTGATGCCATTCACACGTATAAGCGCAACATGTTGACACAATAGTGCCTCAATTACCTTGCCTTTGCAATACAACCTTTGCCTTCACTAAAAAATGTGGACGGCTCAAATAGTAATGAGAGGATTGACTTGGATTACATTGATCCATATAGCAACTGGATTGTCTAGGATGAGAACCCCATGTTTACAAAATACAAGATTGCTGATTTTGAGAGGCAAGCGGAGGAGGGTGTAGAAAAAGCAGAAGTAGGAGGCATTGGATTGTATGACATCATGGTTGAGGATGATGGTGATCTTGAGGAGTCATTACCTTCTAGTTTGAGGGTGGAGCCACAACATACTGCAAGGAGTAGGACCCCAACTGTCATTAGGATGTATACATGGAAGATAGAATTATTAATTGTTGTAACTTGCATGGAATTGTAATTTTTGATGATAATTTTCAATCATCATGAGATTCATATCATGTTTTCAATTGTTGTATTCACATGTTGGTGCAATAATGTACTCCTTTTTTATTCAACTCTAATAAAAAATACTTCTCCAATGTTCTATTGACTCATCTCATATGTTTTGTAACTGTATTTTGCATGAAATTTATATTTTTTTAATGAATTCAAGTATTTTTTAATTTGCCGAGTTTTTATTGAGTCACCGAGTCCAAGTCAAAATTAAATCTATTGAATTTTACCGAGCCGTGAGTTTTAGAATTATGGTTTTCCATCATCATCATCATTATGTTAGAAATTATTATTAAGGAACAACCAAAATAGAGCATACCTTCACAACAAGATATAAATCATAATTGTAGAGGAAGAAAGGCCATATGATTCTATACATTGATTTTATTTATAAAGAGCACTTCATTGAGAGAAAGGCTCTATAATCATATTTCCATGATGTAGACATATGGAGATGACTCCTAACAACCCAATAAATTACAAGACTCAAAATAATAATCTCTTGTGCATGGTCTATAAATGGGTGTCAAAAATCTGTGTCTTTGTTTTGCACTCTAAATCTATTTGGGAAAATTAAAAATAGTTGTTGAGAAGTTTGGGTGTTACCGGCTCCACTTTTAGTGTGGATTCTAGTGCAAGCTCCTTAGCGCAGGCTTTCTTGATCTATTTGTGCCATTTTTTAGGGTTTACAACACTCGAGAGATGCTTCTGTTCTGGGATGTCTAGTTCAAACACTTTCTGTTGCAGGGAACTACCTACAAAATTGTGCATAAGTATTTTGCGACAAAATTTCTTCATCAACAGTGTTTCATCTTAAACCCAACTAAAATCAGAAGGCAAAGCCAGAACCATTTCCTATTTAAAATATGTCTGAAAAGACCATTGAAACAATTAGTGTGTGAACCCCTTTGCAAGCATTGAACCCCAACCAAACTGCTGAAAGAGATTAACATCAAGCATTGGTGAAACCGTCTGAAAAATTGAGGTGGAACATAAACAAACTAGCTGAAAAGTGGGACTGAAATTTCATCCTATTAATCCATTGTAAGGGAACTTCAAAATTTATAGCTCACTGCCTTCATCTTGGATATTACTTCAAGATTGTATTTATTCCTAGTAAACTATTGTGAGCTGGGTGGCAGACTATGACAATGACCTTGAACTGTTTTTAATCTCAGTTCTCTGATTTTTTTTTCACATTATGTCTATATAGTTTATGTTCCTCCTCTGTTAAGACAAATCATTGTGATAGCTTCTAAATAAAACTCATTGAAGGTACTAATAGTCTCAACATGAATATATGCTACTTAATTATCATGAATACTCGAACTGCCATAATACTTCTCTAGAGAAGGTTTGTCTTGTAAAATTCTTTTGAATGTGTTGTTATTCCTAATTTTGGGAACACTATTTGCAGGTCATGCAGCATAGAGATGCACATAAAATAGGTTGCAGTAGCTGTGGTGAAACACTTCTTTTAAAATTATGTATGAAACTAAAAAATGATTCCTCTGAGATTGGCTGCATTTGTACATAGTGCTCAAAGATTTGTTAGAATTCAATGCATTTTTCTTTTCTTAAAAATATAGGATATTGCTAGTACAATATCATGTCACACTCTGTATTTGTGCTGGTTTTGGTATTTATCTCTCACAGAATATGTTTTGTGTTCTGCATTGTACTGATTGATCTATTGCTAGTGCAGGCGTACAAGTTCAAACAATACTGTGGCATGTGCAAGAGGGCTTGGTATCCCACAGATAAAAGCAGCTGGGTAAGCAGTTTACTCTTGTAGCTTTTTTGTGTGCGTTTAAATGTGATGCATTTTGCAGTTTGCCTTTGATGTTTCTTTCTTATAGAACATATTACAAATCACATTTCAGGAAGATGGGAAGATCATACACTTACCTTTAGGAATTGGAATGAGTGAGGTATATGTGGAAGAAATGCATATTGGTGAGGATGATGAAGAGAGTGATGATAGGAGAATCAGAGGAATATATATAGTGGGTAGAATCCCTAGGAGTGATGTTGATGGAGAACCTAACTCGGAGGGAGAGAGAGTTGCATAAAATGGAGAATCAAGCATGGACTCAAAAGAGGCTGCAGAAACCTGGGTGTTGGAAGAATTGGAGAGGAGAATGAGAAAAATACTATGCTTAGAGAAGATTCAAAAGAAAAAAGTAGCAATATCGTGGAGGAGGCAAAACCGCAGGACGAGAATAGGAGAGGATATTGGATAAAAAGGGGAACATCATATATAAAATTACCCAGATATATAGGAGTTGGAGATCTACTAGGATACCTAGAACAAATGGAAAGAGCAATTGAAAGAGAAGATTTGAGGTTAAAGGCTCTTGATGACACCCTAGTGGTAAATGTGGCAAGGTGGTCGTATACACACAAGCCTAATGTACCTACGTGGAAGGTGCAAACCATTCTTATCAAGACGAGGGTTATTGAGGAAGAAGGATACTTAGACATCATCATAGAGTATGAGGGAACCTCTAATCTGAAGAGATGCTTGGAAGAACTTGAGCAAATATGTAGACGGGCCATAGAGATTGATGAGCACCTATGGATTCAATTCTTCTATTGGACCCTTGCGCCCATCGCAAAATCTTGGTACATTCATCAAGAACAAAGGGTAGAAACAAGGACGTAGGCTGCAATAATGTAGGACTTTTGTTGAATGTTCAATTTCTAGGATTCAGATAGGATGCTAAACAATGTGTTGTAGAAGATGAAAGAAGTCATCATTCTTCTTGCATATGAGGTAAGAAGAAAATATTTTGAAAATGAAGTATTGGTGGGTACTGCAAAAAGAAGAAGGTATATGAAAAATGGCGGAGTATATGGACAAAGCAAGCATAGTACCGCAAAAAGATTGCTACTAGATAAGGAAGGAATGGAAAGGCTAGGAGCAAGAAGAAGCAAGCCTTAGGAACTTGGATGTGCAAGTAGAGAAGAGTTACTCATTGAAGAAAGTAAGGAGGAGGCCAATCATAAGAAATTTCACAAGGTTATCTCGAGAATGAGACAATGCTTTAGGCTTAGGGAGAATGTTGGCAAAAAAATACGAGCAAATCTAACCCCCACATGTGCTGTAAAAGTCTTAACGGTATCGCTTAGATGGTTAAGGGTACAACATACAACATATAGGAGGTTGTGTGGTACCGCACATCATAGTTTGAAAATGCGAACTTAGTAGCCTAAAAATTTGCCTTGGACTCATAACTCGGCAAAAATTCCAACAAAAAAAAAATTACACAAAACAAAACATGAATTAATGCATTTAGAGAACACAAAAGTCTACTATGATAATCAATTTGTCATAATTCAAACATTACATATGTCATATGACCTCAAACACACAAAATTTGAAATTTCATTTCAAATACAACAAAATTATAAATAATAATCATATAACAACACTATAACTGTTTATATATGTCAAAAAACAGCCCAATACAACCTACATCCTCCTCTTCCCCCTCGTAGTGTAACTTAATTTTTCAAACCTCAAACTAGAAGGTAAGTTGGTATCAACATGAGGACTAATTATTTCCTCAAAAATGTCTTCGTTTTCCTCAAATGCATCCACCTCTGTTGCTTTTGCTTATGCTCTCTTCAATTCAACAATATCTCCCTTAGTTAACAAGATATCATTATGTTCTTCGATAGCCCATTTAGTAAAAAGATCAATGTCATTCAAGTTTGGCATCACGAGAGTACCCTCCACCTTTTTGGTTTGAAGGTGAAGGTTGTATAGAATGAAGACAAGGTCATTGAGGTGCTCATGGGTCAACCTATTTCTCTTCTTTGTGTGAATTCTCTCAAATAGGCTCCAATTGCTTCACACCCAAAAGCACTACAGGGCTGGGACAAAACACAGATAGCTAGCCTTTGAAGATTTGGTGTGCCAACACCGTAATTCTCCCACCACAAATCTAAAAAAAACATTTAAAAAAATATAAGAATAAAAAAATTAGAACTTCAAACTTTCAAGTTTCTAGCTTCTACTTTCTATTATTAAGCTAAAAATTAAACGATTATTAATCTGGTTGTTTTTTCCTCCTTTGTATTGCTTGAATTGAAGAAAAAAGCCTCCCCTCCACACCCTTGTAGACCTCCAATTCATCAAGAACTATGTTTCTAATCTCATTATTTGGTACCATCTTATCAATGCTTGAACCAATGCCTAACATGACCTACTTATCAGCCCTACATTTATCATAGAAGTAGAACTTTGGGTTTAGGTATTAGGCCAAGACATGCATTGGTTGGTGGGGTTGGTTTGTCCATCTGCAATCAGTGATGCGCCAAATAATCTCATATTTTCTTCTTTTTCCACCATAGTAATTCAAAATGGCTTCGTTGGCCCTATCCATAGCCTCACAGAGGTAACTCATCAGCTTGCAATCCCTATCCACCAAAAGCAAAACCTTGACCAAAGGTTTTATCACCTAAAAAATTGAAAATAAATTTTAAATTATTCTGAAATTAACTAAAAACAAAAAAAAAATAGCAAATAGATATATCCCTATAAAATTTACGTTTGGAATTGTTACTTACCCTAAGTAACTCCGCATTTTTGATTAACAACTCATCAAAAACTGCTCTTGCGGAGTTCTCCCATTAGGTTTATTTGGCATATGGAGACTCCATCCAAGCATTGCTCACAAACATCTGCTTGAGAGAAAAAATTGCATCTACAATACTCTACAAAGTGAGGAAGTGGGTGACAAGTCATGTCACTCCCGATCGCACAAGCTTCTTCCCATCTGTGTGATCTCTCATCAAAGAAAGGACCCAAGTATGTTTGAAAATAAATTTGGTAACTTGTTTAGCATCTTCAACCACACTTTTGACCATCCAATCTTCCCAATGTCTTCTAGCATCAAATCCAAGCAATATGCAACACAAGGAGTCCAAGAAATATTGGGATGCTTCTCCTTAATAAGTCTCCTTGTGGATAGATATGTTGTTGCATTGTCCGTGACAATTTGGACAACATTCTCAACCCCAACCTCTTGAATCACCCCATCCAATAGATTGCACAAAGTCTAATCTATTTTGACTTCGTGCGAGGCATCTATAAACTTCAACAACACCAATGTGCCACTTGAAGCCACTAAAAGTTCAGAAGAGCCTTATTTCAACCATCTGTCCATCCATCTGATAAGATGTTGCAGCCCTTTGTTCGCCATAGTTTCTTTTGATCATCAACCAAAAGTTGTGTATTTTTGATGGCTTTCTCTAGCAATAGTCCACTCAAATCCTTAGCCATTGGATTCTTAAACCCCTTATTGGCCACTATCAATGCATTTACTAACCCTTCCTAATATGGGTTGTTTCCCATATTGAAGGGTAAATTATTATAGTACCAAAAATTTGCCACTGCCATCGTAGCCTCATGGTGTTTCTCTTTATTCCAAGTGGTACCTTCAAGAAAAGGTTATGCTCTTGGAACATTGAAGAAGGAATATTGATAGAACTCTTAGGAGTCCCACTAGTAGAGGAAAGTGGATGACGATTGCATGGGGCAACAAATGAATCTATAGATAAATTAGGATTGGCATTCATCACTGCTTCCATTGCTTCCTTTGTCATCTTCTTTTCCATTCTTTTCATATCAAAACTGGTGAGTAGGGTATCCATTTCTCTCACAACCTCTTTAGGTGCATCATCACATGCCCTCACATCATGTCCAAGTATTCGAGCAAGATGGTATTTTAATCTATTGATTCCAAGAAAAGTGGATGACGATTGCATGGGTCAACAAATGAATCTATAGATAAATCAAGATTGGCATTCATCACTGCTTCCTTTGTCCTCTTCTCTTCCATTCTTTTCATATCAAAACTGGTGAGTAGGGTATCCATTTCTCTCACAACCTCTTTAGGTGCATCATCACATACCCTCACATCATGTCCAAGTATTCAAGCAAGATGGTATTTTAATATATTGATTCCAAGAAACTTGTAAAAATTACAACGGACCTTGCCCTTGGCATCACCCCTCATCCCATGCTTTTGTGCTGGGTCTTTCCCACCATTTTTTTGCCTTGAACTTGCCATTGCTGATTTTAACATAGAAAAAAAATCAGCAAGGTATCAATTTTTTTTTAATGGCAAAAATTTATAAGATAAAATAGAATGAAACATGTGGTAGGTTTAGGAAATGGAGGGGAAAACCAAAAAAATGGACAGCATCACCCCTAGGTTTTCAACATTTGTCATTTCAAATTAGAAAAAAAAGGAAAAATAATAGATACATACCTTTGTGAAAGTACTCTGTTTGAATCTTCAAACACATTAAAAAACTGTTACAAACCCTTCTCTGCTGCCTGCAACCTTGCTTGGTTGAAAAGAGAGACAAAACACTGAAAACACAATTCAAAACAAAATGGAAAAATAAATTGGGAGCATGAGATTTTTGTTTTTATGCTAGGCAAGTTAGTTTTGACGCTAGAATGCACGAGTCACCTCTAGAAATGTGGGGTATTTTTTTTAGAGACTCGGGCGACTTATGGAGAGTACTTGGTTAAGACACAACTCGTGAGTCACATCAACTTGGTGCATTTTTGCAAATGACTCGCAAGTCGCGGCAAGTCATAGTGAGTTTTCCGTCAGAGCCACACATATCATTAAGGTCCTTTCTAGACCCATAAGGGACACATAAAGCAGCCAAATAACCCTAACTCACCTCTTATATGCCTAAATAAGCCATAAAAGGTATAAATATCAGAAAGTAAGAGATAAAGTTGTGAGAAGATGATAATTAAGAGTTATCATGGAAGGAAATGAGGAAAAGGCAGTATGAAGAGTCATTAAGAGGCTATATAAGAAGGAGATTAATGAAAGATAAGAACATAGATGAAATACATGCATGAAGTAGATGAAAGAATGAGTAGAAGATGTAATGAGAAGAATGTATATGAGTAGAAGCATATGAAGATGTGGAAGTGTAATGTGAATGTCTATACCTGCGATAAGAGAGAAGAGATATATGAATGTAATAGAATGATGATTGTATAAGGGACATCGTATGTGACATTGAAAGAAATGTGTATATATATATATGATCTTATTATATGATATCTATTGGTGTATGGGTGTATATTTTCTTTTGATTTATCTGTCAATTATCTACATATATAAGTTCTTTTTCCTTATTGTATCACACCCAAGTACAACATAAACATATTAGAAATCCAGTCTGCAGTCTGGGTTTAAGTCAACAGGGAGTATTCTTAAAGCAGATCAATGTTTTATTTTCACAAGTTCAGTGTGATAGATGCAAGATTTGGATTCATGCTGAGTGTGACAAAATCAGCTGCAACCATCTAGAGGTGCAATATGCGTCTACATTAGCGGCTTTTTCTTCTACCACTCTTTCCTTTTCCTTTGATGTTTCTTCTCTCGTTTTTTGTTATATGCATTGATATGGTGAAAACTGATTTGTGCTCGTTCTTGTGCACAGGATTGTAATAATGCTGAATATTTCTGTCCCAAATGCAAGAAGCAGTCAGTGATGGGATCCACTCAAAAACAATCTATAGAAAATAAGTATGTGCTTTCTTAGGATTTAATTGCTTCAAAGTAATTCTAGTTAGGGAATTTTACTGGGCACTGATCAAATCTAAACATTTTAAAACATGCTAGTTTCAAGGTATTTTAAGTCTACTCTAGGTTTTCATTCCTTACTCTGAAGGATTGCATATATTTCCACTGTTTCAAAGGTTCTTTAATGTTATTCCAAATATCATTTCATTCCATTTAATTTTCTTGTCTAATTTTTCATATGGTGCACTGTTTTCTTGACAGGAAAAGTGACATTAAGGCTTACAGCGTTCCAGATCGCCTGACTGTTGTCTGTGACAGCAAGGAGGCATATTACTTGACTAAGCACCACTTGTAATGGCTCAGTACCATTTATATTATCTGTCCTGACATTATTCATTGAAAAGAAGCTAGAGAAATGTTAGATATATAAAACAGAAATCTGACCGTTTTGTTTCATACAAAGAATAAGTATTTGCCATTCACCTAGAAAATTGAACATTTGCTTTGCTTCTCCAGTTGCATCTATGGCATCTGAATTCCTTCTCTCTATTTTCCAAAGTGATAATTGCTTTGTTAATTCTGATGTATGTCACTTTAAATGATCTTATGCTATGGCTGTGGATTGTCCTAGATACAGAGGAGAAATTATATTCGAAAAGTCTGTCTCTGATCTCAGGCATACTGTTTTGTTATCAGTTTAATTTGTTTCTGAAATTGCTGTATATATTTCCCAGTATAAATGGTTTATGATCTTCTATGCATGTATTTTTGGCTTTAGCAAGCATTTACTATGAAAAATTATTACCTAAAAAAAAGCAACATTTGCATTTATTTTCTTAAATGAAGTTCAGCAGTTTTTCTGTTAATCTGTGTGGTATACTTGCATGTTTGACTTTTTTTTTGGTAATGGCAGAATCCTTTGTGAGTGTATTGAATGTGGAAAAGGTGCAAGGATGAGTATTTCAAAATGGGAGAAACATACAGGCTGTAGAAAGAAGAAATGGAAGCAAAGTGTTAAAGTGAAGAGCTTGAACTTACATCTCATAGATTGGGTTTGTACCATCTCTTTCATGGGTTGATATCCAGCATTCTTAGAACATGTGTTTACATTTCCTTATCAAATGCATCCCGTCTCTGGCAGTTCTTATCTCATTTTCTAATTTCTAACCATGTTAACTATTAAGAGAAGAAAATGGTTAAATGTTAGCCACCTTTGAGATATTCTTTTGTTCATTTTTTTGACCATGTGTGATGCTACACATTTTCCTCTTAATGCTGCTTGGATCAATGCACCCTATAAACAAATCTGATCTTTATACGTGCTACCGTGACTAATAATTAATCTGTTGATTGTGTTTGCTATTATGATTTTGTTGTATTATTTTGGGTTTTTTAAAATTTCATGTTATATTTTTTGGAAAGCATAACATCATAGCCTATATTTTGATTGGCATTTGCATTGTTTGGAAATAAGAATTTGGCCATTGTATGAAGACTTGCCTTAAGGTTTAAATGAATTACTTGTTGGATATTGTGGTACGGTATGTCTAGATCATAGAAGCAGATATCTCTAAAATATCATGACATATCGGAGCTCAGCAGGGCTTGTGATATTTTAATGAAAATGTCGCAAATTTTTGAATTTATTGTTGGCTGAGATTTTGAATGAAAAACTCAATGATATTATTGCGATATTTTCACTTTTTTGCTATAAAGCACTCTGACCTACAATTTTTTCACCATTCTACTCTGTTTTTTCTGTCAAAAATCTGTCTGTTTTTGAGGTTTTTTGGGTGTGGTTTTAGGCTAGAAGAATAATTTCTGTCAGATCTTGGTGCTTCATGCAGAGGATTGCTCACCAAATCAGATATACTTGGCCATAATCTGACTGAAGCTCCACTACTTCCTATCAAACTCTCTTATATTCTCCAACACCCTTGTTGGTTCCCAAAATAACTATAACCCAAAACCCTAAACCATTCCACAATCACCTAGGCTAGGGGTGTCATCAAGGTGATTGGAAAGAGGTTTGTCAACAAGTTTAGGGCAATTTTGGCCAGCTTACAAGAGTGGGTAGGCTCCTCTATCTAATGACCCTTACCTGGTTTGCCCTAGAATTCGCTTGTGGATTAGGTTTAGGGTTTCTTCTCTTTTTATATTCTCTTTTTATAGTACCTGTAACACCATTTATATACAAGTCCATATTGCTATATGTCAGTTTTAATATCTATTGTCCAGCAATCTAACATAATCATACTTACAGATGGAAACACATAAGTAAGAAGAGTCACTCAGCATGCCAAGGGAGGGGAATCTTAAAAGCTTAAGTAGCCTAAGGTCTGCCACTGTCCTATTGCCCAAACCCTTGCCTTGGGCCTATGGGGCATAATCCTATGTGGAAACCCTAACCCCTCCTTCACCCAACCCTTGCCTTGGGCCTGTGGGGCAGAATGCCCAACCCTTGGTTTGGGCCTGTGGGGTAGAAACCTGGGTGGGGTTATCAGACAATCTACTTAAGTTATGATCCACCCCTCCTGACAGGATCACAGTCAGAATGCAAGTAGTCCTAAACAATTTCCAAATATGCAGTCATTATTTATCTATTTATATTTTGCTTCCATTATTCTATAAAAGAGTCAAACAGGAATATATAACAGTGCAGAAACAAATATCATAGAATCTATGTTTGTAGTCAGTCATCATATCTTACAGATTTCTGCAGTCTATGATTCAGTTTTAACACTTACTTATATACAGTTCCAGATGAGGGTTTAGCAGACATCAATTACACATACATGCAGATTGGTATTAGTTCAAAGATAAGCCATAACAGTCGTTGCTACATCTAATCTCCAATGAACATGTCAAAATTCCATTTATTCCAGATCTGATTCTATCACAGCGGAATGGCTTCAAAGACGTGAGGGATAATTTATGCATTTCAATGAGTAAAGACAAGGTATATGCAACAACATTATGTTTGATTGAGGAAAACTAAATATTAGAACTCAGTGAGGGATCTCACCCGTGCCTTGAATCTCCCAGTCTATTCCCTCGTCCTGCCTACTGCTGTTTCCTTTTATTGAGTATTCTATTTTTATTATTCTTAATTCTGAAATCTATGTATATTGATCTCAGAAATATCCATTGCATTGCTTATTCTCAGAAATTTATCTTATTCCCTTACTCTCAGCAGATGTGTATATTTTGATTGCTTGATTTTTACTTTTTTGTCTTATATCTTCTACCTTTGTTATTGTTATTGCTTGATTTCTCTTTTATCAGAAATATCTCCTTTTTTTCTCCCTCTCATCAATTCCTCATGACCCCTTTATATCCTTCAAAATGCCTTACCGTTGGTAAGGGATATAGCCCTTCCAACGGTCACGGCTTTTCTGAATTGATTCGCTGTTTCTTAAGAATCGGTTCTCTCTTTTTTTTTAATTAATTATTCCTTTGATATCTCCTCAGCGATCCTTAATTCTGATCGCTAGTTATGATAATCATTTGCCTAGTAATAATTATTACTTAAGACATGACCGCTGCCTTAGTCAAAATTTATAGTCATGAGACATCACTTAGTAAATGATTTTTTCAAATAAGACAAAGTTGTCTTATGTCATATAAAAGATTCGCTGCTGCTTCCTCTTTTAAAAATGTTTATCATTCTATATATAATACATGTATGTAAATATATATTTATTTATATATATACTTATAGCATTAATATATTATATTATAATAATATTTAAATTACTGATATTTATATTTATTTTTATATAATATAATAATTTATATTATATATTATATTTTAATTATATTAGATTATAATATTGTTTAATAAATATTATATATTAATAATATTATTTATATGTATTAAATATCAATTCATACGTAATTATCTCTATTTAAATTGACTAGACATTGAATTTCATGAAAGTGACTTTACCGTCTTTTATCACGATGTTTAAATCTTTAATTTAAACAATGCCTTAATATCGGGACATGACACTCTACACTTCGAGCTTAGCTAGGCTCTGGAGGGATATTCCAAGGGTATACCTTAACATGTATTGAGCTCAAACAAGATGAACAACTAAAAACCAATGAACAACCAAACCCATCCCATTATCTTGATCCCAAAACTGTCACCGAACCAAGAACAAATGGCTGTCATAAAACCCCTATATAGCTGATATAATTGTGCATGCATAACCCACATGAAATAGATTCATTTTATATTCACTTGATATATTCCTTTGTTTATACTGACAGTTAAGGATGCACAAAAATAACAAAAATAATGGTTCTTCCCTTAAACCATTGGTTAATGTTTTTGTTTGTTTAAAATGATGTGAGGCTGATAGGAATAGCTCCAGACCGGTGCCTAATCTATGGGCAACAGAGTCATAGTTCATTAAGAAAACAACAAACTGAAACCAAAAGGACAATGAGCTATATAATTGCATACACCACAGAATATGAGATCTTGAAATGAAACATACTTAGTAATCCAAAACATAACTGCATATAACCATATATAACATGAGAGATTATTACAAAGCTTGCAATATTTTCAGAATGTTGTCACATTTATCTGACCCAATATTACATTCGTGCCATCAAACATTTCAAAGGAAAATACCCAACTACAATTGAGAAATCTTCCTGGGTACATACCTAATGACCTGGAGACATTCTACAACAAAAACCATATACAATATCAACTCCTTTGACTTCCTGGTTCTACACTCCTTAATGAGCTGAACTGGCATTTCAATGGCTGCCCTGCAACTTTCTGCACTTGTAGCTATCTTCTAGAGACCACACACAAAAAACCAACCTCTTTTGAAATGAGTTTCAATCTTCTATTTATATCCTTTGCAGCTTGGATTTGATGGAAAAATGGGAGGGAAAAACCCCAAAAACTCCACCTACTACCATAAAAACTTCAAATTTAACTACCCATTTTGCATTAGTGGCGATCCAGAGAGTTCGTGGAGTGTTTTTTTGCATTTCTGGGCGTTTCTTGGCCTTTGGCAGGTGGCGGGATGGTGGGAGAACTTGGCACCCAAGAACGTTTGGAAAAAGTTCCAAAGTTTTGGCAGGTCTTGAAGTCTCGCCGAAACCAAAAGTGGCGAAGGTCCAAAATGAATGCTTGACCCGAAACTGCATAAAATACTTAGCCATTTTATCAAAAATTACTTGAAAATTTGATTTTTTGCACCATCAAATTCGACTTGAAAATTTAGGGGGTTCGGAAGGATTTCAGACTTCGAAGATCTTCAGCGGGTGGGTCGTGGAGGAACCCAAAACTTTTGGAAAAAGTTCAAAAGTTCTGGTAGATCCTGAAATCCTACAGGAACCTGGTGCAAAATTTCTTGTGGGTCTCGAAAACCCGCAGGAACAAAAGGGCATAACATGAAAAAAAGACTGACAGTATATACATAAAATAAACATTTAAGTATTACTGTCAAGATGTTTGAGAGTGGTTTCAGATCCATAGGAGTTATAATGCAGATTCTAGAATTTGGAGGATCCATCAGATTTTAGACTTAGCCAAATTTTTAGAGTTTCAGGGTTTCAAACAACCAAATTCAGGGGATGAACAACATGCATCAGGGTAAAGGCACAAGGACCCCTTAGGAAAATTTTGAGGAATTTGACAAGACCTTGCAACTATGAGGCTTGGAAAATCTGGGTGCCAACAATCCTCACAACATCTTTCATGATCGGCCTTTATTCTGCCTAATCTTTTGAGAAAGCCAAACTGATACCAAATAAAGATGTGTAACATCACTCGTACAACTCTTCTACTTCTTCCATGCCCTCCTCCATGTCTACAATATCTCACAATAAGCTTCTATCAAGTATATCTACCAGATTGTTAGGAAAGGTTGAGTTTACCCACTTGTGTAAGTAAGAGAGCCCATAAATTGTGTATTTGAATTAGCCTGACAATTCCAAAATCTATTACATGGCCTATTAGGTCTTTGTTCAAAAGGACATTCACAGGCTTTAAATCAAAGTGGACTACTTGGATAGAAGAGTTGTAATGCAGATATTCCACATGGCATTTGCTATGTTAATGGCAATGTCCAGTCATTTTTCAATCCCAATTCACAATCATCTTTTTCAGGAAACAAATGCTTCTCTAAGTTTCTATTTGACCTAAATTTAAAAACTAAAGCTTTGAACCTAGGGATGTAATAAGAAGTTATGATCCTACTAAGATTGCAGTGTTGAACCTTTCTTAACACCTGCATTCATCATTGAAATTCTTGTGAGCTTGTTCATTGTGAAATTAAAAACCTTCACAACAATTACTCTACCATCTCTCAGATCTCTTTTGTAGACCAATCCTAAGTTGCCCACCCCAACCAACTTGCTCTCATAAAATCCATCAGTTGCATTAAAAAAATCTTCATAAGAATTTTTCAGGTGCTCCAACTTCTGTAGAAAAACTCTTGGGAGATCATCTATTGGTGAAGTGCATCTTCACAAGAAACCCAAAGGCCAAAACTAAGAAACATACCACAAAAGCACTAGCACTAGAAACTGCCACTATCACTGTTTTGTGCGCACTGTAATCAAGCTATTTCAAATTTAATGAGAAAAATCCATATTTCAAAATTCATGGTACTCCTCTCTCTCTCTCTCTCTCTCTCTCTCTCTCTCCACTTAGGATGACTTTAAATATAAAAAACATCAATTATTAACTTATTTTTCTTTTTTTCTTTTAATTTTTCTGTATTTTTTTGGTTCTCAATATTATCTCAAGAAATTGAAAATATCTTTATCTTTTGGTTTGTCAAGATGTTCTCGCGAAAGATATTTGCTTCTATGGTCTAGATATTGTGGTTTGTTGCACCAAACCTACTCATGGGTAAATGAGGACTAGTAGTTGTGGACACCAAACTTACTGTGTACTGGGGTCTTGTGTTATGAATTGATTATGCTTAAAGTTACAAATTGTTGGAAAACTTTTGTTTATGCTTCCTTGTAGTAACCTTGTTTTTATTTTGATTTCTCATGCTTACTAATTTGTTAAATTGATTCATTAGATGCTTGTTTGATTGTAGTTGTGCTTGAAATGTAATGAGTTGTTCCAATGGCCATTGAATTTTTATGATGGAATTTTTTTGGGTTATTAGGTTCCACTCATCTAAGAATGATGAGTTGCCCCTTCAGCGGAGTTGCTCCCACTTGATGATGAGGGCAAATTGATTTTGGTATTTGAAGCAATTATGGATATGAGGGAGAGGAAGTTGAGAAATAGGAGCATCACCGAATACTTGGTTCTTTGGAAGAATCTCCTTGTGGAAAATGCTACATAGGAAGGACTGCATATTCTGGAGCATGCAAACTTGCAATTGCTTGTGGGCAAGCAATTCCGAGCAGGGCAAATTGTCATATCCCTCTTTTCAGCCCTAAGCATTCGACATACTTCCTTAGCCTATTATTTGATTTTCCATAGGTTAATGGGTTGGATTAGGGAATTATTTTAATAAATAATAATTAAAGTTAGTCTTGATATTATTGTCTTCAGGCACACTTTTTTGTCTTAATAATAATTAAGGTTAGTGATTGTCTTCAGATGCGCTTTTCTATCTTCAGGCATGCCCTTCTTACTTTAGATGCGCTTTTTTGACATTAGGCACACCAATTCCATCAGGCACAAGATGATAGAAAGGATAATGCTGGCAAAAGATCAAAAATTCAAAGCACACCTCCTGATTGTCTCACGTACCAGAATGAAGGAAAAGACTAAGTCATTTTCAATGTATTGGCGCATTTGATGATATCTTACATGCCACATTGAAGGATTTCAAGCAAAATTTTCACAATTCAAAGGCACGTGCTTCTATACGATGGACGCGCCTCCTCATTAAAAGTAAAGGAAAAGAAGACAATTTTTACAGAGGAATTAAGGCGCACTTGGGTAAAGTTTCATGCGCTAGAGATAAGAAGGAATTGCAAGTGCACCTATGACAAGACAAGCACGCCACTAGAGAGGTGCACACACCTAGGTTCCCACGTGCCCTTCCAGCTTCCCACATGCCACAAGATTGAAGGAGGATGTGCCAACTAGAAGGATTTGAAAATGTTTGTCGAAGATTAGTGCCATGCCCATTTGTCATTGAACGTGCCATCCTGAAAGGTTTAAAATTTGAGTTTAATGCAAAGGTGCACCTTCTTGACATTAGGTGTGCCACATCAAAGAGACTCAATGCTAGGAGTGCACCCACCTTCTCAACACTAGACGTGCCTATGCATTAGCAAAATCAAAATCCAGTGTTCAAGTGCACCTTCATGCCTCCACACGTGCCTCACCAAAGGAACAGAAAAGGCGTTGACTTGTATTGGCGTGTGCACCTAGTAGATGACGTGCCAATACAAAGGAGGGCAATTTTTGAGAAAATGTCGAGCTAGTGTATTTGCGTGCCTAACGATCATCTCGCACGCCAATGCAAAGGAAGACAATTTTAACTAAACAACATAAGCGTCTAGTTGAAGGATTCAAAAAGTACAAAACCTTGTCTCATGTTGAAAGTGCATTTCAGCCTTTTACACGTCGCAAAACCAAAAAGATTACATATTTATGTTTTTTAGCATAAATGTGAAAACACCCAAAATCACTATAAAATTTGTAGATTGCAAAGTGCCTTTTGCACGTCGCAAAACCAAAAAGATTACATATTTATGTTTTTTAGCATAAATGTGAAAACACCCAAAATCACTATAAAATTTGTAGATTGCAAAGTATATATTGTGAAGTTTTAGGTTAAGTTTTAGTTTACAGGGAGCTTCCCCTTCTAATTTGAAGAGCGTTTTTACTGCACATCTATTTCGTTTTGTGTTGCATTGAAAGGTGCAAACTAAAATGCTAACACTACCTCAACGTTCTAAAACCCCACGCCATTGACAAGGCTACTGTGGATGCTAATGTGCTAGGTGCTGCATTTAATGGTGGCTGTACTGATTACAGACCTGGTTGCACCCTCTAAGAGATGAGTTGTTGGCCTTTTTGGGATATACTGGAGTTGTTACATCTGTTGGTGTTTATGAAGGTCCATATTTGCAATATTAAACAAGGATTCAACTGATTACTTGGCCGTACAAGGTACAAAAGCAGCCGTACCATCCTGGTACCATTTTGCAGTTCTCCACAAGTTTATATAGTTTTGCATTTTGATAAATCACCTCCAGCAAAGCCATCATTCTCAGATTAGCAAAATAGTGCTAAAGGGTATGAATATCTTTCCATATTAATCTCTCAACTTATCATATAGAATGGTTATGTAGATTTACATTGGATAGCAGTAGTAATATATTGATCACTGTTAGTGAATGCTTAGAATATCATAACTGTTGATATGGTATGAAGTTTCAGTTCATGTGCTCACTATTCATTGGTGCATTGCTGGACAGTTCACCGCGAGGTTGTAGTTGCTTGATATTGTAAGAGGATTTTGAAGGTCTACCACCAAATCCCATTTTGTATTACTAGCACTTACATTGTAACGATACTTGGATGGCTTAGCCGCCAGAGTTTGTCATTTTGGCATTGATCACTATGGAAGGCTTGCGGTGGAGATTGCATACTTATCTACCAATTTGGCATTGAATGTAAATTGTGTAGCTTGCTGCCAGTGATTTTCATTAATTTGCTTATTGTTCACATCCCAACTTCCATATGCTCTCACCTTGCCCACATCAGGATCTTGGTGATCAGAAAGAGCTTGGGTTTGTGTTGATTTTGAAAATTTGGTGAAATCAAGCTAATATTCTAGTTAGGGACATTACAAAAATGGGGAACTTTTTCTTGAATTTTGGGGACGGTGGGAGAATGACTGCTAAAATAACTTAAACAAATTAAAAGCAGTTGAAATTTCAAATAGTAAATACACTGTGCTGAATTTGCAATAACGGTCTTCCCCTTTTAGCTATTTAGGGTTTTTTTTTAGCATTTTTTCCCCTAAATAGTGATTGTTTAAAATTTTTATGAACCAAATGGAGTAGACTGTCTACTCCTAAAAATGGGGATGTCCACTCGAAGACCCCAAGTACTTGGGATGTTCAGGATGTCGAGAATTCACTTGGATGCCTAGGGATGCGTCTTTGTGGAACACTACACTATATAGTGAGAGATCTAAGATCTAGCTGAAAACATTGAAACAAGGATATATTTGGGTTTTGGGAGGGTTTAGGTCCAACCAAGCACCAATAAATATGCATAACCTATGCTGATTGCATTGATAAATGTTCAGTATGCAATACAACAAGATATCAATAGCCTAAATTCAACTACATGATCTAATATTTTTTCCTTTTCCAAATTTCAAATATGTAAGGATCAAGGTAGCAGGGGGACGCACACCTTGCTACTTGGTACGGGCCTCCGAGACGGGGACGCGACTCCCATCTCCAAGACGCGGGAGAGACGTCCTGTCATCTCAGGAGAGGGTGAGTTGCACACCCCGCCAAGTCTCCAGAGTACCCCGCGCCTTTTTTAGGGGTCGTTAAAGTTTTAAAGGTAAAAAAACATGTTATTTCGTCGTTTTTTAATTTTCTAGGGCTTCGACTATTATTTTTTTGATTATATATTAATATTAAGTATTAAGTATTAGTATTTACAAATTATTAAACTGGCACTTGCACCCATAGGAGGTTCAAGGAATACACCGATAGGAACAACTGAGGAGTTTAGAAATTTTTTTGGCGTGCGTGAGACAATTCCGAGCACTATAATGCTCACATATAAAAGCCTATCGGCTAATAATTAATAATTAAAATTTATTATTTATTATTTATAATTAATATTATATATATAATATTTCACATTTTAAATTTTAACATATATATATTTTATAAATAATAAATAATAAATATTAATTATTCATTTGTTATACATATGTTAAAATTTAAAATTAACATCATATATATGTGTGTAATATTAATATATTTATTTATTAATACATATATATATATATATAATGTATATATATAAATATATATACATTTATTATTATGTATGTGTATATATTTATTATTTATTAATATTATATATATTAACACACACACACACACAAACACACACACACACACACACGCACACACACACACACATATATATAATTGGCATCTCCAAGTACCTCCGTCTCCTTTTTTTCAAAAAATGACATACCGGTATCAGTACCAGTATTGGTACTAGTTTCCTGGCAACTATGGTAAGGATTAAGGTTAGATAGTGCAATATTCACGATGTCCCAATTTCCATATAAGAAGCAAAATGTAGATGCAATAAAGAAATGCAAATCCCTAATGTAGCTCTAACATGAAAATGACAATCACTAATCTAAAACTCTTAATACACAAAGATAGTAGTGATGCATTATGAAGAAATTTACCCTTATAATTAAGGGTCTCATTGATTTGTTCCAAAAGGCATCTACAAAGACCACTCACCAATTTTTACAGATTTTGGGCCCAAGTGATGGTGTGATGGAAGGAAGTTGCTAGTGATCAAAAGCATATGACTAGTGATTCCTTGACCAAAACTTACCTATAAGCCAAGAAGAATGCATGTTAAAATATGATGTGGCAATGTAGTATGTGAATGGTGAGAGATGCTTAGGTCGACTGATAATGAGAGTAAGATTTTGTAAGATAATGTCATACTATAAGGTCAATCTAAAAAATAGGGTAGAATGTGGTACTACAGGATAGGATAGATTGATCCATAAGGATCTGTAAAGATGTCTAGAACAATAATTGAAGATTTTCCGAGAGATTGAAATTGTCTAAGTACTTGCTATTTTGTCCGAGATTGAAACCATTGGTTATGCATAGGTAGCAATTACAAAATTGCTAGATTGGTAAACCAAATATTTTGTAACTATCATGATGAATGTGTAACTACTGTGGCAATTTCATAACTGCCCCAACAATTATGTAACCACCGACAGAAGGGAAATGGTGATTTCGTCACAATGTAGAGAACAAGTATGTGAAATGAACAGTCATAACTTTTTGTCTCGTTAAGCTTTTTGTGAGACCAAAATCATCTCTATGAAGGGAGGTATCATCCATAAGGATCTAGGAAGATGGATAGAATAGTAATTGAAGGTTTTCCAAAAGATTGAAAGTGTCTAAGTACTCGATGTTTTGTCCTAGACTAAAACCTCTAGTTATGCATAGGTGGCAATTACGAAACCACCAGTTTGGCAAATCCGCGATTCCATAACTGCCACAGCAAATGTGTAAATGTGGTTTTGTAATCACCATAAGAATTATGTAACTGCCCTAGTGATTATGTAATCACCGGCTCAAGGGAAGTGGTGGTTTTGTCATGGTGCAGGGAACAAGTATGTGAAACAAATAGTCATAATTTTTGACATTCTAGATATTACATGGAGGCTCCTAGTGCACGGGGAAAGCTTCCAAAATATTTTTTATGGGGATGTGAAACACTTGGTAGTGTTCAGAGGTCTGAGATTTTGATTGTAAGCAATTAGACAAAGGAGGACTCAGTTGTTGTAAAAGAATCTTGGACGTGAGCATAGAGCAACAGGGTTGTTGTAATCACTCTCTGTAACTGGTTTTCTATCTAATACATTCAATTAGATGTGCTATTTGGCTGCTACGAGCTGGTTTTTCCTCCATTTGGAGGTTACCATGGTAAAAATCTGAATACTGTATGTGTGTTTGTTCATTTGAGTGCTTCTTTATTTCTATCTGGCACAATGGATCTACTTCTAGCATAGTATGCAATCATTCTAATAAGAGCAGCTATCAAAAAATCAGTGATTCTTAGTTTCTACAACTTGTTTGATGAAATCACGGATCATAGGCCTACAATCTAGGATCACTTTAGGCAAAGATCATAGAAGAGGTTGCTAAACTGGCATGAGGACCCAAAAGATAACTCCAAGTGGTAGTGGTGCAGTTTTTTGAAAAAAACAGCATTGCACACAAAGCATCACTGGCTATTTTGCAAAAACCCGCAAAGATGACTCTGGAAAAATTCTATCAAGGTGAGTTAAGGACTGGGGAAGGGAATCCCAGAATAGTGGTTGTAGTATCTCAGCACAAAGCAGAATCATTGTTGGGTATATATGGTAATATAATTTTATTAGTCATTACAATCACTTTGGCTAAAGATGTATGTATTTGACAACTTTATCATGTTGGTAATTTTTATTCTTTGCAGATAAATCAGGTATATGAAACTGGATTTCGTGGCCTTGGATATTTTAGCCCTGAAGGGCAAATGCCTGTGAGATTTCGAGAGCAAGAATTAACCAGATGCTTGCTAGGTAGGATTTTTGACAGATGGTCTACCTTGTCCAGGTCAGCCTTACAGGCTGAGTAAGAGATCCTAAACATTCTTGCAAGGATATTTGTCTCAAGAGCTTAAAATATTGAAGATCTTGCCAATGAAAACTAATGTTATATTATTATTCATATCATTGCAGAGCCATACAAGCCAATAAAAGTGAACTGGACAACTGAAAGGTGTGCAATATGCCGGTGGGTTGATGATTGGGATTACAACAAAATCATTATTTGCAATAGGTACTGTGCAATGACCATTTCCTTCAGTTTGGCGATCATGTTGAATTGTACTAGTTGAATGCTCTAATTATAGGATAAAATAGAATGTACACTGGAAAAATGCATAAGGTCTAATTTTCAACATCCTAGATAATTATTTGTAATTTATTTTTTCTTAGCACAAGTGCCTACAATGTATCTGTAGGGTTTATATCAGACAAGACTTAAACCAAGGAAGTAATGTCTAACACGTAAATTTGAACAACAGATGTCAAATTGCTGTCCATCAGGAGTGTTATGGTGCCAGAAAAGTGCAAGACCTTGCTTCATGGGTTTGTAGAGCATGCGAGACACCAAATATTATACGAGAATGTTGCCTCTGCCCTCTAATGGGTAAGATTTTCAAATTGTGGTATCTGTTATTCTGAATCTCTATGTGGGTTGAAAGACAAATTATATTCTAACAATTGAGTTGTTTATTTTCAGGTGGTGCTTTGAAACCTTCCACTTTAGGTCAATTCTGGGTGCATGTTACCTGTGCTTGGTTTGCAAGAGAGGTATCATTTTTGAGTGATGAAACTATGGAACCTGCAGATGGCATTTTAAAAATTGATGCAAGATCTTTTCAAAAGGTTTGGTAATATACAGATTGTCCTAATTTGCTTCTGATTCTTTCTGCATAGCACGCCAGGATAGCTATTTATCCTCAAATTCCTAGGTAGAATCAGCAGCAAGAAGTATTGATCATGCTTAAGCTTCCCAGAAAAATGCTTTCCCAAAGGAAAGCTTGTAAAAGAACAAAACTATAACAGCAATTCGTAAGAGTTACATGCAAGAAAAATGTCTTTGCAATTCATTGCTACTAGCAAGGTCTCCAATAATTTTTCTTTTCCATTTGTGAAATGTAGGTGTGCATTATCTGTAAGCAGATGCATGGATCATGTATCCAGTGTTGCAAATGCCATATATCATATCATGCCATGTGTGCATCAAGAGCAGGCTATCGTATGGAGGTATTTTATGTTCTCAAGGCTTTTGACTGAATGAGCAATACACTGTTGATTGAAGTTGATTTAAGATTACTTTTGTTTTAATAATGCTATTTTTTTCAGTCAACTTGAGAAAAAAATTGAGAGCTTCATTGTAAAAATGTTTCTTATGCATTCAAGGGGAGTATTTCTTCTAAAACATGTGCTTCTGAGTGAGATTAAACATTTGATAACTTGTTTTTGCAGTCCCCAATTGTTTATTCAATCACTGGGTAATGGCTGAGAAGGGTATATTTTAGAATTGTTCTTGAAAGGTTATCAAGGTAAATTTAGAACTGCACATTTTTGAAATTTTTTTGGAAGGTGATTAAAATGCTCGAAGGAGGAGCATTAAGAGAGAATTGGGACCCGAAAGAAGCATCCTTTGAGCTTCTGTTGCTGACAAACTTTCCAGATTTGCTTATCTTACTATAGTTTTGTTCTTTGAATAGATCAATGTGAACTCCAGGCTGTGTAGCTTGACTTAAACATTGTAGAACTTATAACTCAAAAGACCACCATGGGAAGGTAATCTTTGAACTTAGAACTTAGAACTTTCTTGTTTCCCTTTTATCCCCTTTTGTTCCTTCTATCATCCACTTCACACCACTTTCTAATTTCCTCACTCTGTCTCTCAATTTTATTGCATTTTTCTTCCACATTATCATATACCTTTCTATAACTATGTTATTATTAAAATAAAATCAATTTCTATGCTTTTATTACATTCATATCTTACTTTTTCTTCTAAACTTTTTTTCTGATCCCCCATCCCTTCGTTTCTCTCCCTCCCCACCCCTTTTAATATTTATTTATTAGTTATTTTAATAACACTCCCATCTCATTTATTTTCTTTAATTAATTCTTTTCCTTTTAAAAGTAAAAAATTTACACACCATTTGACTCAATCCTTTTACCCTCTTCTACGTATCCCAAGGTTTCCCTACTTTCTTGGCATCTCGAGCATTTTATAGTTGTTGAGTATTTGCATTCTTCACAATCTTTTGCCTAAGACATCTTCAAGATGATCTGGAGTGTGATCTGAAATTTTGATATAAAATTATTGCAGTTTTTTTCCAAAGAGCCTAAAAATTCACTAAGATGGATCATGAAAATCTAATGCTCTTTACCATATAGTTGTTTCCATGTAGTAATTGATGCTGGTAGGTGGTGCCAATGTGTATAGTTGTCTTCATGCAATGAGGATTGTGGCACCTTGATCTTGTAGCACTTGATGCAACATATAAGGCATCAAGAGGAAGCTGAGATGTCCTATCCAACAATTGTTACCAAATAGTTGGTTCTAGGTAGTAGTTGTTGATAGTAAGTGGTGACGTGTATAGTTGTCTTCATGCATTGAAGGTTGTGACCCTTTGACCCTATGGCATTTGATGCAACATACAAGGCATCTTGGTTGAGGCCAATGCACATGGACCCTAGATACCTCCTAGGTTAATTTCCTCTCCTGGAGAAGCAATGGCCTCCATACCATCACATATTGAAACTAACTATTGAAACTTCTTCTCTATCTAGTTCGTAGGGAACAGCTTCCCTTGGTGAGTGAGTTGACCTTCTTTGACAACCCCTCAATGGTGATATGGATTGAATTCAAGTGCCCTTCTCCCTCACATCCACAATCTCACATGCCGTGGCAGGTGCAATGCCATTGAGACATAACTCTGTGTATTCCAATTTTCATGGTATTGGATGTATTCAATAGAGGTGAAAAAGATGGGCAGAGAAATTCCACATTGAAGACATTGTATATGTGTAAGCAAGGGTGGAAGATTGAGTTAAAAGTAAAATTTCCCACCTTCACGGTGATTGTATAAGGCCCATATGGAAGTGGTTTGATCTCCTTGTTGGGTAATTTGAATTTTTTTTACCATACCTTGACATTTTATTGGTGTAACAGTCGATGTTGGTCATGATTTTACCTCTATTTGGCATTGTTTCTGTGCAAGATGTCATAATCTTGTTGTAGATGTTGGACTGTTCAACAAACATTGCTGATTTTTCTGGTTCTCTTTGAGTAGAAAAAGAGTCCTCTTTTGGCACTATGGAGAGAGCTACATCAACAAGTGCCAATGGTTGGAACTTGAGGCACACCTAGAATGAACTGTCTGATAGAATTGTGCACAACATTGACCTTCTTGATTGGGACACATTGTGAGAATATATACAGCTCTTCTTTATGAAATCTTATTGTTTCAAATTAGTTATAGTTTCTAGTGTGTTTCTTTTAATACAACTATACACCACTTCCAAAGGCCTATAATTGTTATTGAAGATCTGACTGTTCCACACATTTAACTTGTTCCTGACTGTCAAATGTGATTCAGAATTGAGGATTTATTAACTTTCTTTGGTCGTTGAGTAATTTTCCTAGTATGACTAAGTCAACGAGCTGTCCCTTAGTCAAATGCAATGAAAATTCAATCAAAGGAGGATCAAAATTGTTCAGAAACTCAACGAATCATGCATTGGTGAGGGTATGTGAAGATATGAATGTGGTTTTCCAAGCATTACTTGCTATTGAATTAGTTTCCAAGTTGTCCTATCTAGCAGCATTAACCATATTAGATTAAAATGTAATCCAAGTCAGCCATATCAATATGGGTAAACAATAAATAATTCAAAAATGTTAATTTTGAGATAATTGACTAAATATAGGTATACTGTATAGTGTTGGAAGGTTTTTCACTTTTTCTTGAAATAGGGTTCATTCTTGAATTTAAATGGGGGCTCTGTATATTCATTAAATTTTCATTTAATTTGATCATTTGTGATGCGTTGGTGAGTTATGTTGTACTAACAAAGTTGTTGGTAATGTCATTATAATTTTTCAATGTCTTTGTTTCTTTATGTCTATAAAGGTCCTTGCTTGATTTTGAGTCATAGTTGGTGAGGTAGGCCTGATAAGCTCCAACAATTTCAATCAAGGATATATGATGTATTGGTTATTGCTTTATCTTCTCTTGTGCGTACCAAATGAAAAACAAAAAATATTAAAATGCTGACACTTTCGATTTACTAACCAATATTTAATACTTTCTCATATTTCCTACATTTTGTCCATAATAACTAGGAGTTGTGTGGATTCCTTGTAAATATTATAGCAGACATGATATTTCCACAGTCCATGCTGATAGATTTTAGTGCTTCTGGAATAAACTGTGTTTGCTTTTTTATCTCAAGGTTTCGGATCACACTCCATGATCCATCATTAGGAGGCAAGGAAGAGAATACAAATGAGTTAGAATTGCAGAGAGGGTTTCTTAAAAAGATGAAGGAGAGGTGGGTACGGATAACAAGAATAGCTAGAGGAAACACTAGAGGGGTGGGAAAACAGCTAAGTTGGAAAAGAGCAGTATAAAGAAAATAAACATCATAAAACCAAAAATAAAAGAAAGAGATACTAAAAGGAAAAATAAAATGAAGGTTAGATCAAATATGTCCCAAGAAGTACCAGCTGAGTAAAAACAAGTAGAAGAGGCAAAAAATAAGTAAAGAGAGATTAGGACAAGAAATGAGACATGAAAGCATAAGGATTAAGAGGAGGATAAGAATATTTCCTTTATATAAGGAAATATAGATATTTGTTTTCAATTATTGACCTATTTCGTGGTTTAGATATTTTCTCATTTTCTTTCTTTATATCGTAATTACATTTTACTTTTCTTTTATTATTTATCTCCCTTATTGTTTCTTTGTGCTCTTTTGCTGTTGTATTCCTCCCTTTGTTCCTCCTTTACTGGTCCCTAATCTTTGAATCTACAAACTTTTTATTCAACTTTTCACACTTTCTTGTTTTCTCACCTTAATGCTCTCTACTCGAAGTTCCTTCTGGACTCTTTGTTTTTAATTTCAGCTTTTTTGCACTCTTAATTAGTTGTATATATTCTTATGCTTCTTTTTATTTACTTTTATGATGTAGTTTTGTAATCCTACTATAATTGTATATTTCCTATTAATAGTTGTCCTATTATATTTCTTAGCTTCTAATTTAAAAATATATTCTTATCCTGCTCTTAATCCTTATGCTTTCATGTCTCATTTCTTGTCCTAATCTCTCTTTACTTATTTTTTGCCTCTTTTACTTGTTTTTACTCAGCTGGTACTTCTTGGGACATATTTGACCTAACCTTCATTGTATTTTTCCTTTTAGTATCTCTTTCTTTTATTTTTGGTTTTATGATGTTTATTTTCTTTATACTACTCTTTTCCAACTTAGCTGTTTTCCCACCCCTTTAGTGTTTCCTCTAACTATTCTTGTTATCCATACCCACCTCTCCTTCATCTTTTTAAGAAACCCTCTCTGCAATTCTAACTCATTTGTATTCTCTTCCTTTCCTCCTGATGATGGATCATGGAGTGTGATTTGAACCATTGAGATAAAAAAGCAAACACAGTTTATTCCAGAAGCACTAAAATCTAATATTATAGCATCCAATCTGCATCTCTAAATTTCCTACTTTCTCATATTTGCTTTATGTTGTCTTGTTTGTACCAAATGAAAAACAAAAAATATTAAAATGCTGACACTTTTGATTTAATATCTAATAACAAACACTTTCTCATATTTCCTACATTTTGTCTGTAATAACCAAGAATTACGTGGATTCCTCTTAAACATTATAGCATCCAATCCACATCTCTAAATTTCTAACTTAAATAATTGGATTTTAAACATATTTTGATTCAGTAAAAAGAAGTTATTGGATTTTCAAAGAAAAGCAATTCAATAACAAATGTGATGTACCCTTGTCTCATAAAGGTTAGTATATGAGAAATATTCTCTTGTAAAACCATCCAGATCATCAGCATGATGCCTGCTATTGTTCTTTATACTAATCAATTTGTCTTGTGCTCTGACAACTAGAGGGACTTCCATGCAACAAGATTCTTGTGGCTTTCTTATTTTATATGTTTATCATTGTGATAAGAAATGAATTATATTTCATTGTAATTGCAAATTTTTGATGGCTATTTGCTGCATTAGAATTATTTAACAGATTCTCACAATCATTATTTGAATGGTCAGATACATTGCTACAATGGCAGGAATGGCAACCAAACAACCCAATGGATTTCGTATTGTGCTTCACATAGGTGAGCTATTCCTGGCTTACATGCTTGATCTAGCCACAAGAAGATTATAGATAGCTTATAATATCATTTATTTGGGTTCATGTTCTGAAGCATTATATTTTTCTATTTTCTGCAGAGCTCCAAATCCAGACACAGTTCTGGTTATGAACACTCCAAAAGGCACATTTTCAAATAAAACCAAATTACCTGTGAAGGGAGGCAGGAGTGTTTCAAGTTTAATTGTATTAAACAATCCTGCCGAGGAATCAGAAACTGCGACTGAAAATTTGAAAAGTGAATTTCCATCGGCATCTAGATGCCTGCCATTCAATCCCAAGGATAACAAGGTATTTGAGCAATGGAATGTTCATTGGATCAGCACAACTTACATTTTCATTTCTTGCGTCTCTTGATGCAGTAGTTTATGTAGTAGAAACTAAATGTAGAAATATTACACAAATATATGTAATACTAATAAATAGTATTGAAAAGTTCTGGTTAATAATACACAAATTTATGGAGAGACATGTTATGGAACATGAATCCTTGATGTTTGGGGTCTGAATGTGTGACCAATCATGCAGAGACAATTCTTGGGAAGGGAATACAAGCATGGGCTCCTTGTAGAGATAAGCTGGTAACCTGTCATATGATCATATAAGCCCTAATCCCTATTATGAAAGCTCTCACTTCCCTATTAATCAACCAATAATGCAAAAAACTACAGTCATCAGGAGACAGGTACTGGTACAGGAGACATGAACAGGCATTGGTACGCCATTTTTTTGAAAAATGGGAGACAAGTACTTGGAGACAGTAAAAATAAAAAATATTTCAATACTTAAATTTAGGAAAAAACTAAATATTAAATAAATAATGACTATGCAAGTTTTTTTTTTAAATATTGACATATTAAAATGTTTAAAATCTTTAACATTAACATTTTCGAGTACAGAAATAGATGGCATCGAAAGATATTAATATTTGATGAACATATTGACATGCTAACAATTAGAAATTGGAATACCTATGTTACCCCAAGTTTTTGGGATGGGGACGGTAGGGGATGGGGGGACACGTTTTGGAGATGGCTTTTTTTGGGGCCATTTTTGGGGACAGCAGGGGATGGCTATATAAAAAATAGGGAAAATTTCAAATATTCATATAATAACATTGATAAAGCATTCATCATATACATTATAGATCTTTAATACATAACATTTGAGTTGAATTGAGAGTTCACATGAGAGTCGAACAAATTAGCAAATATCAAAACTTAATTGCTTTCATAATTCATTGTCAATATGCATGTGATATTAAAAAATACATTGTACAACAAAATGTCCAAAGGCTGCAAGTTTCAACTATAATATGAAAATACAAAAACAAAGAAAGTATGCTGCTGCCCCTAATCTACATCTTCCAACACTGCATCAAAATTGGAGTCCTCCTTTGAGTCATTGCACTGTGAGGGACTGCCTCATTGACATATCCCCATTTTTCGAAGTGCTTCCAAATTCAAATGTTTAATTTGAATTACCACCAAGGTGTGTTTGTCGGCCAAAACAGAGGAGGAATAACAAAATATCAAATATCTTTTTGGTCGGCCTCCTTGAGGAAAATAAGCAAAGAGAAACTCAAATTTTGTAGGTCGGCCCAAGTTGGCTCTTAAGGAGGGAATTTAAAGATAAAGACCATTGAATTCTGAGCGCCAACATTTGATGGGTCGGCTCAAATTGAAGGTCGGCCTAGAAGAACGAAAACAAATAAATTTAAATTGTATTTTTTGGCCCGAGACTTTTTAAGCCAGCCTAAGACAAGGAAGGTCGGCCATTTTTTATCCCAAGTCGGCCTTATGAGGAAAAATCAGATAAAATTTAATTTGTGAGCGCCAAATTCAAAAATAAGTCGGCCATGTTGAGATCACCAAATGCGAGTCGGCCCTCTTTGAAGAAACAAACGAATTTAAATTATTTTGAGCGCCAAAATGATAAGATTCAAATGTAAGTCGGCCATCATGAGTTTGTGAAGACATTTGGAGATTATGATTCTAGATTATTTTTTTCTTATTTATCCTTCTGTGGATCTGCCACTTGTTGCACTATTCCAAGGACAAAAACCCTTGTGAATATTAGTTGAGTTGGACAAAAACCTAGCTCAACTTGTGGAGGCTTCATGACGGAAGTCTAATTGCACTTCATTGGATGGTTTGAAGGTTTTCTTGAGCTTTCATGGTATATCTTTCGCAGCAGAATCATTGAAGATATTGGTTGAAGGTTTTGTTGAAGATCTTTGAGAAGACAATTGCATTCTTGAGCGCCACATTGAAGAATTAGCATCATCAAGGGAAGCGCCGATTTTGGGAGATTCCATTGCATGATTGGAGCACCATTGTTGAAGAGCTTATCTCAGATTTCAAAACAGGGTTGAGCGCCATTGTTGTGAAGATTAATTGCAGGTTTCATAGAAGATTTGATCTCTAGGGTGAGCGCCATCATTGAAGATCTGGAGCGCCTTTGTTTGGAGGGGATTCATAGTATATTTGGAATCACTATCATTGAAGGAGCATTCAGATTTGCAGTTCAGAGTTGTTGCAGTCCTAGAACCCTAACTGCCACCTTGCCATTTCATTATTAGAGTTGCATTATCTACCTTTCATCTTCTTGGAGTACCCGATCTGCAAAAGGGCGATTTGGCAACAAATTAGTGTGGCGATGTACATGTTTTGGCACCATACAGCAGGCCGAACAGCATTGTGTCATCTTTGTCATTATTCTAGAAGGATCCTTGAAAGCTTGACAACTATCCATCATCTCAAGGGCAGCAAATAGCATTAGAAGTGAGTGCTTAGCACTAGAGAACATTCAATCAGCTTGGTGGACTTGACATTGCATTCACTATGATTTGGCATCCACATTAGAAGCTGATCTGTTGTGAAGAAGTTTGCCACTATCGTTTGTCCATTTGGCATCATATTTGGTATGTTGTAATGCAACTTTCATCTCTGTTAGTGAACAACAGTGCATGTTTGTATGTTGGCTGTCATATAGCCATGAGAATGATGTAATTGAAGACTTGAAAGGACTGATTTATGTAACAGCAAGATCTGATTTAATCTATCATCCTTTGCTATCATCTTTGTATGTAAATTGTGATGCAATTCATAAGGAAGAAGATTGCAGATATATGATTTGTTTTGCCATCAATTCTTGTACATGTTAGTCTGTGTTTCATGTTGTTGAAGCCAAATTGAAAGGTGCAAAAATAAAAATCAGAATCAGTCCTAGGGTTTCCTGTTTGAAATTTGAAAGTTCAGAAATTTGGGTTATAACCTAGAACAGGACATGTCAGTGGTATCAGAGCTTTGGATCCTACCAGCCTGGAGGGTATTTGGGTATTGAGGAAAGTCAAATCTTATTCCAATAGCATTCTTGAGTATAAGATTTGAAGTTAGATCCACCTACATTGGGTTGAGATTTGACTCGGTCTTATCCGACATGTTATGTGTGAAAAGATTGAGCTAGTCGGGAGTTGTGAATCATGGGTTCCAAGGTTATGTCGTTATTAGCAGATGAGTTGGCTACCATATGTGATGAGTATGATGCACTTCCGAGCAACATCAAAGAACTTATAAACTTCAGTTTGTATATGGAGCATAGAAAGGATACATCAAGGCCTAGAATTAAAGGTGAAGGTTGCCCTTCAAGACAATCTAGGCACTATATTGGTTCATCCACATCTACAAGTGAAGAAGTTTTGAGATAGAAGCTTCATAGAGCAGGTAGTAGACTTGAAAATCTATCCCAGTCAAAAGATGCACTTCTCAGCACTTTGGAGGAAGTAGAGGGATGTCTTCACATGTTGGATCAGTCATCTTCTAAGGAAATGCGAGCAGCCTCGACTCTTGCAATATCTTCTTTGGGTAAGCAAAGGTTGTTAAGACATAATGATAGGGATGTGAGACTTCTTGTCACTTCATGTTTGAGCGAAATCATGCGGAATTTGGCACCTGAAGCTCCTTACAATGATAACACATTAAAAGAGGTATTTCAGTTGATGATGGATAGTTTCTAGGATCTTGATGATATCACATGTACTCACTTCTTTAGAAGGGTTGCTATACTTGAAACTTTTGCAAAAGTACGATTGCATACTATCATGTTGGATTTGGGATTGAATGTTTTGATCAACATGATGTTTCTCCATTTCTTTGCCGTGGTCAGAAAAGAACATGCTGATGATATTGTTGCATCCATGCACACCATCATGACCTTGACTATCGATGAGAGTGATGTTGTGCCACAATTACTCCTATCTATTCTTTTGGCTAACATGAAGAAGGATGACCTTGTCAAAAGGAACTTAACTAAGAGAGTGATTGATCGGTGTGAGAAGAAGCTCAAACCTTTGTTGGTTAATGAGGAGCAGGTGGACGAAGAGGAGTTCATAGCAGATCAATTGGAGGAAGAATCATTTGATCGTGATTTGCATGAGGAGAATAAAAGAAGGTTAACTTGCAACCCAAAAGAAGATGTAGAGCACGACACTACAAGATGACAACAAGTTTGAAGGAGAATCACATATTGAAGTTACGAATAGAAAACACCTGAAGATTGAAGAAGATACCGCCACAGAGTTTGACAAACCAGCCATGTTAGATCAGCTACATGAAGATTTGAGTTCTTGTGATATTCCGTGGATTGAACCTAGCATTGTTTCATCACCTCTACATCAATTTGATTTGGAATCAAGTTATGGTATGGATGCTTTGAGTGGGATGCTGCTCATACCTATGAGAACAATTTAGAAAATTCAGTATGTGGTGAACAAAGTGAAGTGGATAAGATTGATTTGACATGGCAAGACACGGAGAGTCATTTGGTGGTTAAGGAGGATATAGCGGTGCACACTCTTTTTGAATCAACCATTGTAGAAGGTCATGTTGTAGAAGATTCTAACCACTACTTTGGTGGTAACCCTTTGATGGAGTATGATGGTCTAGTCTTTACACATGGGTATCATGAAGAAGAGGCCATGGAGGAAGCTGATTGGGAGGAGTATGTTTTCATGGACAAATCAAAAAATGCATTTCAAGATGATGATTCAGAGGCATGTAGTTTGAAGGATAAGCTGAAAGTCACAGAAGATTGATTGTTGCAGCCCTAGTACATTTTGATGACACTCATAAGATCATTGAAGATATCTACTGGAAGGCTTAGATTGAAAAGAGATAGAAGGGCATGGATGGTGAATTTACTCTTACAGATCTACAGGTAATCAAAGAAGCCGTGGTACCGATGAAATCAAATTTCTTGCAATTGCTTTTAGACAAGGATCATATCTACAAGATTGCTGGAATGTATGCTAATACTTTGAAAGCGAAAGAGGATGAAGTTAATAAGCTCACCTTGGAGCTTAAGGGTACTATGGAAGCCTTGGAGAATACGCAAATGGTTCTTGAAGAAGCAGAAAGCCAGCTTTATGTATGTTGTACCCATACGAATTTTTTTGTCTATGCATACAAACACCCCAAAAAAGTGATATCAAATCCCCTCTCAAGCACCGTGTCGCCTTGTCATTATTTTCTAACCCCGCAAGTACAAGATATATCAAAGGAGATCGAAGGAAGGCTAGAATAAAGAGAAGTTTCAAGAAGCCAAAATGGCTACATGCTATGAAAGATCGTCTAGAAGCGGAGGTTAGAAGCATTGAATTGAAGACCAAAACCCTACAAATGAACGACGAAAGGCACAGAGGAAAGACCAAGCAACTCAAGGATCAAGATTGAAAATTTCAAAAAAAGCAAAAATTCCAAAAAAATTTCGAAGGCATTTTGGCACGCCTAGTCTATGGCGCGCGTGCCTAGGCTCAGGCGCGCCTAAGAGAAGAGGTCGAAAGCGCACTTCTGAAAAGATCAGTGCACCATACTGCAAAGGAATGCACTGAAATTTTCTTCACAAGTACAAGTTGAAAGCTTACTTTCTCCAAGGCGTGCACTCCAACACCAAAACGCTCCAAGGTCAAGGAAAAATGCCTAAGGCAAATCCAAGGCACAAAGTGAAGAGCACTCTCAAGACGGCACATGCTCCAATGACAAAACGCTCCAAAATCAAGGTGAAATTTCTAAGGCATGAAAGATGTCCAAGGCAAATTCAAAAATGCTCCCAAGTGCATTTGAAGCCTTTTCACCTAGGTGCGTGCTCCAAGGTCAAAGTGCTCCAAAAATGAAAAAATCCAAAAATGAAGGTAAAGATCAAAAAGTGTTTGAAATCTAAGTTGAAGCACTTGAGAAGAAAAGGCGTCAAAATTCAAAGGAAAAAGGCACCAAGCAAGATGGCGCACTTTTCCCAAAGCGCGTGTGCCAAGGGAGAAGCGTGCCTCCCAAAGGCGCCATATAAGGAAGTGGCGCCAAAATTAAAGCTAAACCCTTCTATTTCTGGCCGACCCTCTTGGAGTTGAGCGCCCTTCTTCTTGATGACTCATACAAAAGCTATAAAAAGCATTTGAACTCCAAGTCTTCAATTTTGCATGTCTAGGGCAAATAAAAACACTCTTATTTTTAGAATAAAAGCAGATTGGAGAGTTTATAAGAGCAATACTTCATTTGTGAAGGTATTATTGCCATAGAAGCTTATATGAAGATTGGAGCTGGTTTTGCTTTGCTACAGCAGAGAAGAAGACATTTTTGTTCATTCCCAGCCATTAGTGATAACTTTAAGAAACCCCTCCTGAAAAAAGATATAAAATCTTGGCGAATCTTCCATTTTTTTGGAAAAAAAATATTAGTTTCTATTGGCAAATCTTTCCTTTTTTTGAAAAAATATTTAATTTTATTGGCGAATTTTTTAAATAACTAGAAATTTGTAGAAAATCTTGGTGAATCTTAACAAAAAATAGGAAAATGCATTAATTACCATGGCGAATCCTTCCTTAAAAAAAATTAAATTCCTATGGAAAAGTAAAGGCTTGAAGGTGGCAGTGGTTGACTAGTTTAAGGGGTAGTGCTCGTGTCTATAATTCCTTAATTCCTTAATATTTTAAATCAAACATTCAATATTTTAAATTGGATCTAAATTATTTTTCACCACCATTGATTTTATTTATAATCTAATGGTTTTGGTTTTATTCTGCAGACCAAAATGTACCCGTGGAGCTCCAATGCCCATGGGGCCTGAAATTGCATTTGGGACATTGATCTTAATGGAGATCAATGGCCCAAATGCAATTTTGGGCCCCATGGGCATTGGAGCTCCATGGGTATATTTTAGCCATGGAATTTAACCCTAGCCATTACATTATAAATTGAGATCAATGACCCAAATACAATTTCAAGCTCGATGGGCATTGGAGCTCCATGGGTACATTTTAACCCATGGAATACAACAACAGTTGTTAGATTATAAATAAAACCAATGATGGTGATTAAAAATTGGTGATATGGCCCTAAAGTAACCAATAATTATATAATATTATTGGCGAATTAATTTCATTTTCTACTAAAACTTATAAAATTTAGGCGAACCTAATCTAATAAGGTATCGAATATTGTGGCGAATTTTTGAGTTTAAAGTTTTAATAAAATAAATATTTTGGCGAATTAACTAGGACTAAAATAAAATTTTGTAAAAATGTGGCGATTCAGGTCACCTTATAGCTTGTACTATTAGCCAAATTTTGAATCCCCAATTTCAACTATTAGCCACTAAAAAAATCACTACCAGCCATATAAAGGTGGATTTTGAAGATATTTCAAAGGAGAGCTTCCATTTTTGTGCAGGTCCAGCTTGAAAGAAGACGAATTTAATTGTTTTAGCGCATCTAAAGGCCAAAATTCAAGAGAGTTTTTTTGAAGGAAATTTGTCACAAATTGCAAGGGCAGCATTCAAAAGGTCAAAATCAGACTTTTTCACTAACTTTTTCTCCATTTGCTCTGATACCCTAAGGATTTGATAAGCATATGTAACCGGAATGAAGTGATGTTACTCTAACTCAAATAACAGAAATGAAATACTCCAAAAAGGAAAAAAGAACACAAAAAGATACAGTGATACCCTTAGGCCAAAAAGTTCTGTATATATATAACAGATATGAAAAGATTGGAGAGAAAACCCCTAATGCCTCTCAAACATATATTGTCTGGGTCAGCAAGAGTAAAAGCTCTGCCTCATTTTTAAGTACCATGATCATAAAGGCTTGTTTTCAAAGAATGTTGACTTCAGTAATAAAGAGGTTTCAACTGTCACTAGCTTCTTTATGCCAATCAAATCATCATTTTCAATTTTTTACACTGGCCTTCATTTTTCATTAGTTTCTTTCACTTTAAAATTTTGTTTCTGTAACACCAAACTAGGATTCCACATTTGTTCCAATCTGCAACATTGTACTCATTCCTCTAAGCTCTCAATGCTTCAAGTAATCATTACACTTGCAACATGGTGAAGCATTATACATAATCATATAGTATTTTAGTTTGGATAATTTTAGTAGCTGACAATGAATCTTATTGTCAGTATTATACATAGTCAAGTTTGAAAGCTTCCATATACATAGTCAAGTTTGAAAGCTTCCACATGTCAACGTTGGTAATATAGATTTTGGGAACACCTGGGTGTTATTTTTAAAGGAAAGAATAAAACACAGTTATTCCCAAATCTATATTACCATTGTATAGTTATTTTGGCTTTTAGAATAAAACAGTGTGTGTCATAAATAAGTGTACATGACTTAGTAGTTAGCAAGTGGGACCAACATCCCTGGCACACAGACACCCAAGTGAGTGGAGATACCTCAGCCAGTGAATGTAACTTCATTATAGAAGTCAGTGGTGTTATTAATGTGATGTAATGAGTCATTTTATTAGTCAAATGTCTAACTAGAGTGCAGATGGCTGTTCACCTCTACCATTTTTCTTTGATTACAAGGTGTCATGTTCTTCATTTCAGCCCCCAACCCAACTCCTATCCTGTCCCCCTCCACCTTCCTTTACCATTTATGTCCGTATGATCAGAGGGCCATAGGGTAATTATATGAGAATATTGAGGAGACTCATCCAGAGAGGTGGACATCATACCTTATGATTCTTGTGCATTTATTTCTTTCTGCAGAGTAATATAAAGACAATTGATTTTTTTTCCAGTTTTAACTTTTTAATAATTTTTCTGTTCTCAATCTGTTTATCTGCTGACTTGGATCCAGAATTGCTAAATCAAATCCTTTATTTCTTTATTCATATTTGTTGTTAAGTACATCTGTAACCTTTTTAGTGTCCTATTATGTGTTAGATAATTGTTGCTGAAGATGGCCACAGAGATGTTTATGGATTATAAGAGATAGAAAGAAACTAATTGTAATGGTCACAGAAGCTGAAGATTTGTCTAATTATAATTTCTCATTTCTGTGATATTGAGAATTCAAAGGCTAGTTGATTTATTATGTACGTTTGCATGTAGTAGCAACAGTTTACTGTTTGAGAATGTATTTTTGTTAAGGATATAGGCAACAAGAGATGGTAACGGTCATAAGACTGCAGAATAATCAAATTGTAATTTTTCATTGCTACAAGTCAAGAGTTCAGAGGCTAATTTGTTTCCCCCAGACATTTTTCCTGTCAGAGCTGCAGTATCAGTATATTGAACTATCACATTAAAACATTTTACTGCCCGGGAATGGAATTTTGTCAGGTGAGCTTACCAAATCAATAGTTTAGGTCCTAGACTCTTAGAGATTACTTTAAACTTGTAAGATATGGATATGGCCTCATCAGAAGTCCCATATGATTTACCATACAACTTTCCATCTACAATACCAGTTTGGGTACAGGGATTCGAATATGCTGGTATGGCCCCAAAAAATTGGGTATTGGGTACATTTTGGGTACATCTGCACAAAAAACATATCAGAATCATAAATATATACATATTTTAGCCTAAAAACAGGAATTAAGTTCATAAATATATATTTTAGCCTATAAAAATCTGGCCTGCATATACAGAACCCTGTCTGCACCCACAGAGAACTAAACCTGAATCAAAAACTTATAATACCCGAATCCAGGGCTGCAGGGAAGTAAACCAGTAACAGAGATTTCCATTCATCTTCAGCATGGTAAAACACTTGAACATGGATAAAAATATTTATGTTTTGTGTAGTTTGATCTTAAATTGAGTGAAACCTTTCACATTATATTTTTCTTTGATAGTTGGAAATACATCTAGCCTTTAAATCTGTCATTCTTTGCATTTTATCTCATCATTTGTTTCCAAACTACAGCTTCAATCTCTTTGTGCATCTTGTGTGTTTTTTCTGTTTAGAAGAAATATGGGAGAAAGGCTATTGCGCACCGAACCATGGGATATTGTTGGCATCCTACAGAAGTTATGGAAACTGTAAATGCTTTAAATGTAAGTATCAGTTCGAACCTAATTTTGTTTAGTTGGTTTTGTGGACACTGAACTGAAGCTATGCTTTGTGCTTATTTCTGTGTAACACATTCCCTTCATGTCCAACAGCAAGAAGAAGAAACAGAAGTGTTTTTGTCTTTGAAAGAGCGCCTTTCTTACACCCAGGTAACTATAATGGCCAGATGACATTTTGTAACTCCTACCTTAATAGTTAGCATCCAGGATTGTTTGCATGAATATCAAAATAGATGGTTGACATGGGTGTCTGTTATATCAAGATTCTTAACATTCTAGTGATTCTTATTCTTCTGCTTCAGATAACTGAAAAGAAGAGAGTTTGCTTTGGGAAGTCTGGAATACATGGATGGGGGCTCTTTGCTCGCAGGCACATTCGAGAAGGAGAAATGGTATGTATATCTGTAATTTTTTTATTTATTTTGTGTTCATTTTCAGCTTCCTGTTGCAAGGATTTGATTTTAGGAACTTCCTACAGATGATTCTCAATGGGCTTGAGGACAATATATAAAATTAGGAAAAGATAATTATCCCTCAAGAGCTGTTGGCTAATTTTAATTTTTCATTCAGCAATGATAAAAATTGTATGCATTGCTCTTTATCCCATGTACCTCCGGCAAAACCTTTAAATGCTTTTGTAAATGACTTAACCATTATTTAAGCTACATTAACAAGACAAATATGCTAATTTCCATATATTTGTTTCATTTGTGTCTAATCCTTATGTTGATTGAAGAGAAGCACATTATGAATTATAAAAGTTTGTATAGCTTTTATCATGAAAGTTGAAACATTTGAATTGCTCTTCATTCTTTGACCAGGTATTAGAATATCGTGGTGAACAAGTAAGAAGAAGTGTAGCAGATTTAAGAGAGATTCGCTATCGCCTGCAAGGGAAAGATTGCTATGTGAGTACCTTACTAGGTCATTTTATTTCATTTTAATTTTTTTTAATATCAATAGCTATTATATTCCCTTTATATGACCTCTCCTTGAATTTGTCATACGATATATAGCATTTGCAAGATATAATGATAATTGTCTTACGGATACCTTTGGTATAAATTCACCATGAGATTATGATAGTGTGAATTCTAAGTTCTAAAATGTAGACAATCTTAGTAAAAACGAAAGACTTTTGATAAATCTGCTAAGAAGTTGTATAACTTCTAGCTTGGCCTATCCAAATTTGTGAGAAGCTGAGAACATTTACTATGATATTTCAGACAAGCAAAGAAACATGCCAAATATAAATTGCTATAAATTTTATGTGAGCAATGTAGTATTGATTTGTGGAGAACAGTCCTTTTGTTTTCCAAACATTTTATTTTGAATTGTGGGCACAGTAAACCTCCTTATGGAAAGCTCAGAAGGGGATTTCTTTCAGGTGAAGAAGTTTGGAATAATGTGTGATAGTCAAAGCACCATTAAATTGTCAAAGAATCCAATTTTGCATGCACATAATAAGCACACCGAAGTTCAAAACAAAGAACAAGTTGGTTAGTTGCCAGACTGAAAACCAAGCAATGGGCATCTTTACTGCGTTTTAGAAAAATGCTGGGTGTAATTGAGTTCACATTAAAAGGGGGTTTTAGGATGTTGATGTTTATTTGAGGCATGTAATAAAGGTTATTTTCTAATTTAGTAACTTAAAATATATTAAGGTTTGTGTATCAAACTACCTTAACAATGCCCCACAATAGAAAAGCATTTGTATGAGTGCATTTAGATATCTTTCGAAAAAGATTTAATTACTCTTTTGTCCTTTAATCCTCTCCTGCTTCCTGATTACCAACTATTTGCATCTGACACATGCTAGACTTGTGATATTCAGATTTTTCTTATTCACTCTCAAACCAAGAGCCTTAACAATATGAGTTCTTTGCTGCTGTTTCTTGGTGTTGTTTTTCGTCTTTTGTTGTTCTTGCTGTTTTGTTGGGGTGTGTTCCCTTCTTTGTAATCCCAGTTCATAGCTCCGGTCAAAAGCGTTTACCATAATAAAAAACAATATAAGATGAGATGCATATCATTGCATTTATCCGTATTGAATGAAAAGTGCCATGAAGGTGTAGAAGAATCATGCAATGGAATTCACACTATTGGAAAGTAGATTCCAAGATCTTTTCAATAATGAATGATGTATGCCCATATTTGACCAAATCATTGATAGATAACAATGATTGAAAATCCAAGCATGAAGACTAAATCTAAGAGGACAATTGAACATATTAATCTATTACCAAAATCACTTGTACGAGGTATTTTGTCACATTCTTTCATCTGCAACAAATTATTTCAGAAAACAGAGTATTAATTCAGCATTTTTGGTTGCATTTATGTCCAAATATAACATAACATGCAAGTTATCACTTTCTTATCCCTTAACATCATGCTATGCAACCGTTCCTTTTACATAAAATAAACAAAAGGGATAGTTGCATAGCTTAATGCAAGAGGAATGTGTTTCTTGCTATGTTACCCGGGGATGTGTCCCCAGCAAAATCAGGGCCATCCCTGGCAGTGGACATTTTGGGGACATGGGGATGTGTCGGAAACGTCCCCATCCCGTCACCTTTTCTTCAGCTCCGGAAACGTTTCTGGGACAGCTAGCAAAATACAGGAAACGATAGGGGATGGCCAGAAAAAAAACAAATTTAAAAAAAACACAAAAATGTTCAAAAATAAAGGGATGTGGGGGCCATAAGGGCTCCCACACCTTTTTAGAGAAAACCTAAACCTAAACTAAGCATTATAACATCCAAAAACAAAAAAGGAGCTCATTTTTTTCATTTTACAAATTGTGAAGAGGAAAAGGAAAGAGGAGCACAGCTGTGAGAAACCAACTGAAAGAAGGGAATAGAAGTGAGAAAATGGCAAAAGAGGACCAAGTCTACATCATTCAAGGTAAGTTCATTATCTTTTGTTCATTTTGTTTGTTTGTGTTCTATGTTTGCACTTGCAGCTGTCATTTACATTTTCAACCAAAAAACAATGAGCAACAGTGAGGGTAGTGAGGGTCAAGAAATTGAAGTTGAACAAACAATCCATGGTAGTAGAATTAGAAGTGATGTTGGAGGTACTTCAAGGAGTGGGAGTGTTTCAAGGACACCTAGTTCAGACAATCCATTTCAATGCCCTTCTGAACTCTTGAAAACTAATGCAAAGGGCCCATTTAATCCTAAAAAACCTTTTACAATTTGCAATAGCCATAGACACTAAGAAAAAAAGTTCACTGGGGAGTAGAGTAGGGTTGTGTCATATTTGCAAAAAGGACTATAGGGACAGCTACACAAGAGTTTACTTCCATCTTTTGGGTATACCTTGTCAAACGGTAAAAGCATGTTTAAAAATAACAATAACTGAGAAGGCCGAGGTGACTAGGTTGTACATGGAGGGTGAAACAAAAAAAATTGTTGATGGAGTCTTTGCAACCTAGTGGGTCATTGTCTACTGAATCTATAGATGTTGAACCTGAGAGTCAAAGAGGAATGAAAAGGTCCACTAATGTTGCAAACATGTTTAATATGCAATCACGAGATGTGGTTGATAGTTCTGTTGCCAAATTTGTGGCATGCTCTCCATATTTGAAACAAATGTTCAAAGATGCACTTGTTGTTGGTCTTTCATATGACCCCTTGGAGATCATAAGCTATGCACCTCCCTCCTTGATAAGGAGTATTCCAAGGTGAGTATAGTGAGGGAGGAGTTGGGACAAATTTGGATAAGGGATGGCTGCTCTATCATTATGAATGGGTGGTCCAATATTAGACATCGGCCACTCATCAATGTCATTGTCACATGTCCAACGAGCTCTTATTTTCTTAGAGTTGTTGATTGTTCGGGGAAGAGGAAGGATGCAAACTTCCAATTTTAGATTTTGAAGGATGCCATAGAAGAGGTTGGACCCTCTAATGTTGTACAAGTAAAGATTGATTCGGCCCATGTATGCAAGTTAGCTTGCTTGATGGTGGAGGGTGCTTACAAGAACATTTTCTGGACCCTATGTTGTGTTCATGCGTTGAACGCATTGAAAAACATTGGGAAGATAGGTTGGGTGAAGGCAGTGGTGTCAGAAGCTAAATTGATTTAGATGTTCATTTGCAATCATCATACATCACATGATTTGTTTAGCACTTTTTTGAGGAAGGAATTCCTCAAGCCCGTGGATACCAGATATGCTAGCTACTTTATTTTGTTGGAGAGGATGATTGAGGTGCAGGAGCCTCTACAATTAATGGTGGTTAATTCAGAGTGGAGTAGATGGGTAGAGGCAAGCACAACTGAAGGAAAAAGTGTCCCAAAAAAAAAACCTCGACAATGATTGGTGGTCTAGAGAGGTAAGAAATTGTTGTTTTTTAAGGAATTGCTGATTTTAGTATTAAATCTTTGATTTTATTATTAACTAATAAATTGCTGATTTTAGTATTAAATTTATGGTTTTCATTTTCTTATTAATATTAATTTAATAAGTTGCTGATTTTGTTATTAAATTTCTAATTTTATTGTTTCGAAGTTTTTAACTTGTAAATTTACTAAATTATTTTCATTCTTTGCAGATATCTTTGCTTTATCATCTCACATGTTGTGTGGGTCATAAGATATGTTGACATAGACTATCCTAGCCTTGGAGAGATTTAGAAGACATTTGACAGCATGCTTGGGCAGATGAAGCAAGCCATTCATAGCAGAGACCCTAATTTGGGATTTTTATGAGGAGCCTATTAGGCCTATTGTGACGTGGTGGTGGAACACTAAGAACACCTCGCTTCATATGGAGGCCTATGCTCTAAATCTCAAATGGTATGTAGCAAGGCCTGGAAGAGTGCCTCCATCTGATGATGAAGAGGTGAAAGAAGGGTTCATGAAGGCCCTTGCAAAAATGTATAGTGAGGAGGACTCTAGCATACTTAGAGCACAGTGGCTAGCCTCTGTGAATCTTCGTGGCCCAAAATTTAGTAGACCAAAGGCGAGCATGGATAGAGCTACATTAGCTCAAACTGATCCTATTGGATGGTGGACATGGCATGGTAAGGATGCACCAAAGTTGAGGATGCTTGTCATTCATCTCCTTTCATAAGTTGCTAGTTCCTCTGTTGCAGAGAGGAATTGGTCTACATATAGCTTCATCCAGTCTATCAAGAGGAATAAACTGTGCATAGTGCCTTGCGGCTTCAGGATCGACAAACTCTAGTTGCACGTTGGGATGTTGATCCTAAAGGTACTACACAGGTTGATGATGAAGAGGCACAAGATGTATTGCTTGGGGTTCCATTGGATGAGGTAGCCTCTCATAGTGACAGTGACTCAGACTTTGATTTTGATGTAGTGTTACGAGATGCTGATTAGGGATAGTTGCATATTTATATTTTCTATATTTTTGTCATGTTGTAGTTGAAACTTGCAACCTTTGGGCATTTTGTTGTAATTTTTATATAATACATATGCACATTGTCAATGAATGCAAATAAATTTTGTTAATTTGTTTGTCGCTCTCATATGAAATCTCAATTCAAGTCTAATATTATGTGTTAAGGTTCTATGATGTATATGATGATTGACTTATCATTGCTATCATATGAATATTTGAAATTTTCTATATTTTTAAAATTTTCCCTATTTTTTTAATAGTCGTCCCTTGATGTCCCCTAAAAAATGGCCTCCCTACGGTCCCCATCCCTTGTCGTCCCCGTCCCAGAAACTTGGGGTAACATAGGTGTCTTGCACTGGAAAGTAATGCTTATGGGACCTTATAATGTCCCAAATGTTAAGCAAAATAAACATTCCTATACATGTGACTACCATTTTTGTAAATAACTGCATGGTGTTTGCTCCAATTGAAAAAATTTCCTCATCCATAATTTTTGCTCCTAGACTACCTTTAATTTTATGTTGGCATTCCTTTCATGTTGGAGCTACTTACAAGTTTTTAGGTAATGTTCAATCCATAGAGGTGCACACCATATTGCAAGTGCCAGAAAACAAGGAATATTGGACATACTAAACATATGCACATATCAATGAATCTATTTCATGGTCAACATTTGTTGAAGCTTCTGACAACAACAAAGTTTTTAAGAGTAGAAACATGGTAACTGAAGACTAGATAATGGCAATGCCCGATGCTTAATAATAGGAAGCAAGGGAAAAATAACCAAAATGCTCCTATAATAGAGGAAAACTGTGTTGTACCCAATCCGAAACTCAAGAGTCTTCGTCATTGTCGAATTGTTGTCATGTGTTGTTCTTGTTGTCGTGTCGTTATGTCTAAGTCCATAATATTAAACTTGTCATCATATTGTCATTTTTGTGTGTTGAATTGTTAATCATTGTCAATTTTTGGTCTCATCGATGTCGCATCATTGGCTATGTCCAAAAATCAGAAAAGTCGTGTCTCCATCCGCTAGAGTTCATTAGTCATCGTAAAAGCATCCGATTCAAATACTGATTTGTTGAGTCGTTTTTTTTGTCCATAAATTTAATTTTAATATATTAGTATATAATCAATAATTTGTTATTAATTATTTATTAAATATTCGAATTAAAAATCATTAAGTGTTATTGTAAAAAATATATATATATATATATTATTTTTATGGATAATTATTATTAATAATTATTGTTAAAGTAATAATTAAAGATTAAAAATAATAAAAAATAATAATAATTAAAGGCTTGAAACGTCTTTCAAGCGCTTCATAAGCGCCTTTGAAAAGAAAATCAAAATAATAATAAAAAGGGGTAGAAGACCATAAGCGCATTACAAGTGCTTTACACATGCTTTTGCAAAAGAAATCAAAACAAAAAAAAAAAATCAAAAGCGCCCCTATGAAAATATGATGCGCCTGTGAAAAGAGAGCAAAGAAAAAGAAATAAATTGCTCACTCTCATTAGCAAGTTAGCGACCAACACATATGAAATCCAAGGAAGCACCCTCAACCCAATGGTGAAGAGGAAATGCACCATAGAAGGCAGCCCAAAACATCCCACGCACCAAGATTTTAGGCGCCTCACGAGTCAGGGATTTAAAACGAGTTAAAGCGCTTCATCCAAAAACATGTTTCGCCCATGTTAAGGCAAACACACCAGTAAGAGGAGTCAAAAATGCCATTAGAAAAAGAAGGCCGCACCAATCAAGAAGAGGAGCGCTCAAATGATTTCCATGCCGCCTCACTCCAATCAACAATAAAACATGCCGAGCAAGGAAGTTTTCAAGGATGAAAGCGCACTTGGTAGAGATCTCTCATGTTAATTCAAATGATGGTGTCTATAATGCACGCCAAACACGCTATGACAAAAGAGGCATCCTTTCCTTAGGTGCATCAAGTCAAAAACATTCCAACGCCAACATGGAATGGAAGGAGAAGTCACACTTGAAGCATTTCTCTCATGCCTCACACCTTCGAAACACGTCCAACAAGGAGAGGAAAAGTAAAGAACAAGTCATCACTAGCATCAACTAAGTAATAAAGAAATCAGAAGACTCCAAAGTAAAATCAATCGCTTCATCAAAAGGAAGCCAACACACCTATGCAAAACTAAAGTGCCTCTTGAGCGTTTTAGAAGCGCTTGAAATAAAATCCACGTAAGCTAGCAACAAAGCTTGCCATACAAAGGTAATCTTCAAAAAAAAAGATTCCTAGGTGCTTGGTCTTAAAAGAATCACACGCATCAACAACAACAACCAAACACCATCACTAAGCATCATCATCACGCCTATATGAAGTTTGAAAGTCAAAAATAAAAAATTGAGAATCGAAGCCATAGAACTTCATTCCAAGCACTCCACGCCAAACAAAGAGAAGAAATAACAGTAAGGGAAGAATAAAATTGTTAAGATATGACGAGAATGCATATTTCTACTCATGTTCATCAAGAACAAGTTTCTTATGTGAGGAATATTGATTACTCTCCCAATTGGTCGAGAGTTTGTATTGGATCATATGATAGAAAAGTAAGGATATTTTCTTACAATGGGATCATAACAGAGAAATATATCACATAAAATGAATTTTAGAGGGCTCGGAGTTATGAGTTTCAATGAGATAATGTTTAGATTCATAGAATGAGCTATAGGGTAAATACAAATTTCAGTATAAAGATTCATTCATTATTCCAATTGCAGATCAACAAATGATTTGTCAGATTCAAGTCACCAAGATTCATCAAATTTCCAAAATTTCAAAGCTTCGCCCAAAGGTTTGGCAGACTTAGGCAAGACAGAGGAGAACATCAAGCCAAAATTGCCCAACCACTTCCTAGAAAATCTATTTTTAGCCTATGCTAAAAATATATCATTGTCACTTTTGAGGAGACAAAGCACATTCAAATATTTACTATTTTTAGCATTCGCTATTTATAGCATCAACTAGAGTTGACTCATGTTCGCTCGTCATGTGAGAGATGTGAGCACAGAGTCACAATTTGCAACTAGTTCGATCTATGGTGTAACCGAAGGTTGCATGTTTTAATTGTCAATTGAGCTGGCAGTTGCATGTTTGTAATGAAGTTTTAGTGGAGCAGATATTTGTAATAAAGTTTGCATGTCATGCAAACATCAGTCAACTAGAATAGGAGTTCAGTTATTTTATTTTACTTATTTTCATGCAATCTTTGTAAGCACTATAAATAAGTGCTTTTGCACATAGGGATTCATTATTATTCATTATTCAGTATAATTCAGTAGATTGCAAGTAGAGAAATCAATTGTATCAGTGAAAGAACATCAATAAAATGGCAATTCTCATGCCTCCATGATGTTGGAGTTGCTAGTCACCTAGTGTTCGAAGTAATTGTTATTTTGTTATTCATTTGATAAAAATTATTATGCCTGTTTTGCTGATGAATGTTGATTGAAATGTGTCGTCGTCTGTGCTAAAAGTTCAGTCACTTCAACGAATTTGCAAACTTTGTGTCACAAATGAAATTGAAGATATAAATCGTGGCTTTGTACCATCTTATATGTGATTTAATCATGACATTCTTGATTATGTGTTTATGTTTGAATCAATCCAATCCATGTGTACTTGCACTACTTGTTGAATAGTGCAAGCATTTAGCAGTAGATTTTGATTTCAGTCAAAAAACACAAAATCCTTGCCTCATGATTGAAAGTGTGCTACATTGAAAGGTGCGAACTAAAACGCTAATAGTTTTTGGCGACTCTATTGTGGAATGACATAAGACTGTCATCTTATCCATTGCAATATTCAAAAGGTCCAGAGTTCACACATATTTTTCAGTTTCAACAAAAGACTTCCTATGGCTGATCAAGAGGGTAACTGCGTCAACAACAATCGTCCACCTCGGTTGTGGCCATGGGGAAATCATATTGGTCCACTGGCATTGGCAAAAAATCATGAACTTCCTAAAGGCTCAAGGAAGAATTTTTTGAAGTTCTATGGTGATCGCAAGCAACATCTCGATTAGCATATTTCCGCCTTTACCACCACGTGTGGAATTCTCAGTGTTGCACATGAAGATATTGTAGTTTGCATATTTGTGGAAAGCTTGCAAGGCACAACGGTTGACTAGTTTAACCACCTTGCTGCTCGTGCAATCACAAGTTGGGATTCGATGTGAGAAATTTCTTGCTCATTTCAAGCCTGCAGAAGATAGTCATGTCTTGTTTACACAGGTCTCAAATGCCAAGAAAGACAACAATGAACCAATGCAGGAGTTTGTAGCAAGATTCAACCGTCTAGTTGCCAAACTTGCGGACACTTTGAATCCTTCTAAAATTCTTCTCAGTTGTTTTATCAATGCACAATCATCCAAAATTGCTTTCTTTCTCAAGAAAAGAAATGTTGCAGAATTGAGAGAGGCTCAAGAATATCCTATTGTTTTGGAGGATCATATGATCACTTAATGAAAAATTCAAAGAGATTCAATCAGGTTGTTGGTTCCCTTGAATGTCTCACCTCCTCATCAAGTTCCATCTCCTCCAAATAAACAAGATTCTTTCATCAACTATGTTAGTGATCAACCTATTTCACCGACAAGGCAAGTGGTAGAACCATCTTCTCGTGCACACATACTGCTTGTTCCATGCAATGAATGAACACAATGGAGAAAGATGTCCTAAAATGCTCAGATTCATGCAGATATTAATGGCCTCAAATAAAATTCAAGGATTTTTGGATGATCCTAAACGTCTTTTAGATGAATTCGATGGCGGCTCTATAATGGGATTTACCCAGTGTAAATCTGATATAAGAAGGAATGGTTTTCATAATCATGTTTCAAGTAACGTCATGTGTTTGCATAGTCAGGAACTACTAGTGAAACAAGAATATCCATTATAGGCAGAAATCTTGCCTACTTTCTGCAAATTCTTAGGCCGAAGGATTGTTAATGGAAGAGGAATCTGATGTAATGCAAGTGTTGCATACTTTCTTTGAGGAGGAAGAAGTGCAACAAACCTCTCAAGAGCAAAATTGTGAACCAAAAGTCAAATATGCTACAGAGAGCAATGGTGAATCCAATTTGTTCTTTTCATCATTCAGAGGATGGTTTGAAGAACCCGTGTCAGATGCAATCAAAGAAGAGCAAGACAAGGAAGATGTTTTTCTTTCTCAAGAGTTTTCATCTTCGAAGTTAGAAATTTCCACAAGCATAAATGACCAAAAATCTCATTTGATGTTAGGGGAAGAGACAGATTTGGTCATAAGGGTTGGTATCTTTGTTCAAGAGATCAAAGAAGCATTGCAGTTGGAGCAAGAACGGGATTTTTTTCATATTGAATATAATACAGCCTTGGAGGCACTCATCAAATTAGAAGACCATGTGGAAGGCTCATTACCAAATCTTGACAGTTTTGTGTATCACCTAGAGAGTGAATCTTCAATAGAAGATACAGTAAATTTTCTCTCGCAGTTTGACTTATTTTCATCATCATCTTCATTAGATACCATACACATTGGTGAAGAAGATAGTGTCAAGCCTTATGAGGTTATCAATGAATCCATGCAAGAAAAGATAGCTGCAAATTGTAACAATGTTCCATTGACGAACGATTCAGCACAAGATTTCTATGTTGCAACACATGTAGAAAGAGAAAAGCTCATGGAACATTCAATCATGATCACTGAAGACAATCATATAGAGAAAGCATAAAATCTCAATGAGTGTGTCGTAATGTATGCGATATGTGAAATAAATCAAGTATATGAGAAAGACATACAAACCGTAGAAGAATCTGTTCCTATTCTTGCTTGCATGTTAGAAAAGAAGTGGACAATTAGTGAAAATGAAATGTCACCAAACATTTGCATTCACATTCTCAAAGACATTCATTGAAGGCGTTTGCTTTGATGAAACTGACGAGACTCAGTTTATCCAAGGACTGACAATATGGGTTGATGGATGGCAAAGTGAGCTACCAGAAGATGATATTTTTCAGCTGGTATACTTTGATAATGATTAGGTGCGTGAAGGCTCAGATCTTGATGATCTATCAGATTTAGATTATGAAGGTTGGATGGATGAGGACACAATGAATGAGAATAATGAAGAGGTACCCCAATCATAAGGTACACAGCTATTGACATTTATAGATCCAGGAAATCAAGAGCCAGTGATGGAAATTCTCTTTGAACAACTTCATCCTTTTCTAGAGGATGATACATGGATCGAGTTCAAGGTTGCATATGTTGAAGAAATGGACGAAGAAAATCAAGTCCGATATGTGGTGGTTACTATTCCTAGAGATATACTATGGCCAGAGAACCTTGCCAGATATCTTCAAAAGGAAGCTTTGTATCTTCACCTATTGGATAGGTTTCTCCTGATGGAAGACGACCAACCAGAACCGATGCATATCAATCAATTTGTCCTAAATTTCTCGCTACATGATCGTGTCTATCCACTTAAACTGTGGCTCTTCAAGAAAGTGTTGTAGAGGATGAGAGGCTATGTGCTTCCAAGACATAATTCCTAGCTCAAGAGGAGAGGTTCTTACTTTTCCCAACCTGTTAATGGTTTTGTGTAAGTTTTTGTTTTCCTTATCCTCGCTTGAAAAAAGAGTGTTTTTGTGTGTCTCACATTGTTTGTATTGTGTTTCCCAATTCGTAATGTTTTGTGTTTTGCTGTTATTTAGGTGATCTAAGAATGCCGTGTTTTAGGTGATTTAGGCATGTTTTGACTCCATTGCCCAACTAATAAGCCACAGGTTTGCTTGCAAATCCAAATATTGTGAGGTTCTCCTACGTCGTAAGTATATGCCTTGGTCCCCAAATAGAGCCAACCCAATTTGAAACTCAAAGAGTCTGTCATTGTCAAATCGTCATCATGTGTTGTTCTTGTTGTCGTGTCATTATGTCTTAAGTCCGTAATATTAAACTCGTCATCATATTGTCATTTTTGTGTGTGTCGAATTGTTCATCATTCTCAATTTTTAGTCTTGTCGATGTTGCATCACTGGCCATGTCCAAAAGTTGGAAAAGTCGTGTCTCCATCCACTAGTTCATTAGTCATCGTAAAAGCATCCAATCCAAATATTGATTTGTTGACTCCATGTCATTTCGTTTTTGTCCATAAATTTAATTTTGATATATTAGTATATAATTAGTAATTTGTTATTAATTATTTATTAAATATCCGAATTAAAAATCGTTGTGTTATTGTCAAAAATAAATTTAAAAAATTTATTATTTTTATGGATAATAATAATTATTATTAAAATAATAATTGAAGATTAAAAATAAAAAATAATAACAATAAAAAAAGGCTTGCAACGCCTTTCAAGCACTTCATAAGCGCCTTTGAAAAGGAAATCAAAATAAGAATAAAAAGGGGAACAAGACCATAAGCGCTTTACATGCGCTTTTGCAAAAGAAATCAAAACCAAAAAAAATCAAAAGCGCTCCTATGAAAATATGACGTCCCTGTGCAAAGAGAGCAAAAAAAAGAAATAAATCTCACTCATCAACAAGTCAGCGACCAATGCGTATGAAATCCAAGTAAGCGCCCAACGGTGAAGAGGAAACGCGCCACAACAAGCAGCCCAAAGCATCCCATGCGCAAAGATTTCAAGAACCTCACGAGTTAGGGTTTTAAAATGAGTTAAAGCGCTTCATCTGAAAACAAGTCGTGCCCATGTTAAGATAGAAGCACCAGTAAGAGGAGTCAAAAATGCCATCAGAGAAAGAAAGTTGCGCCAATCAAGAAGAGGAGCACTCCGAAGATTTCCACGCCTCCTCACTTCTATCAACAATAAAACATGCCGAGCAAGGAAGTTTTCAAGGATGAAAGCACGCCTAGTAGAGATCTCTCATGCTAATTCAAATGATGGTGTCTATAATGCATGCCAGACACGCTAAGACAAAAGAGGCATCCTTTCCTTAGGTGCATCCAGTCAAAAACATTCCCACACTAGCATGGAATGGAAGGAGAAGGTGCACCTGAAGCATTTCTCTCATGCCTCACGCCTTGCAAACGCGTCCAACAAGGAGAGGAAAAGCAAAGAACAAGTCATCACCAATGTTAAGGATTGATATGCGATCTAAGTAATAAAGAAATTAGAAGACTCCAAAGTAAAATTGATCGCTTCATCAAAAGGAAGCCAACTCACCTATGCAAAGCTAAAGTGCTACCTGAGCATCTCAGAAGCGCTTGAAATAAAATCCACATAAGCCAACAACAAAGCGTGCCATACAAAGGTAATCTTCAGTCAGCAGGATTCCTAAGCGCTTGGTCTTCAAAGAATCACATGCATCAACAACAACAACTAGACGCCATCACTAAGCAGCATCATCACGCTTATTTGAAGTTTGGAAGTCAAATAAAAATCAAGAATGAAAACCATAGAGCTTCATTCCAAGCACTCCGCGCCAAACAAAGAGAAGAAATAGTAGTAAGGGAAGAATGAAATTGTTAAGATTTGAAGAGAATGCATATTTCAACTCATGTTCATCAAGAACAAGTTTCTTCTATGAGAAAAATTGATTACTCTCCTAATTGGTTGAGAGTTTGTATTAGATCATACAATAGAAAAGTAAGGATATTTCCTTTCAATGGGATCATAATAGAGAAATATATCACACAAAATGAATTTCAGAGGGCTCGGAGTTATGAGTTTTAATGGGATAATGTTTAGATTCATAGAATGAGTTATAGAGTGAACAAAAATTTCGGTATAAAGATTCATTCATCATTCTAGTTGGAGATCAACAAATGATTTGTCAGATTTGAGTCACCAAGATTCATCAAATTTCTAGAATTTCAAAGTGTCACCCAAAGGTTTGGCAGACTTAGTCAAAATAGAGGAGAGCATCAAGCTAGAATTGCCCAGCCGCTTCCCAGAAAATCTATTTTTAGCCCGTGCTAAAAATAGATCGTTATCACTTTTGAGGAGAAAAGGCACATTCAAATATTTGCTATTTTTAACATTCGCTATTTATAATGTCAACCAAAGTTGACTCCTGTTCGCTCGTCATGCGAGAGATGTGAGTACAGAGTCACAGTTTGCAACTAGTTTGATCTACAGTGTAATCGAAGGTTGCATGTTTTAATTGTCAGTTGAGTTGGCAGTTGCATGTTTGTAATTCAGTTTCAGTGGAGTAGATATTTGTAATAAAGTTTGCATGTCATGCAAACATTAGTCAACTAGAATAGGATTTTAGTTATTTTATTTTATTTATTTTCATGCAATCTTTGTAAGCATTATAAATAAGTGTTTTTGCACATAGGGATTCATTATTATTCATTATTCAATATTCAGTAGATTTAGAGTATAGAAATCAATTTTATTAGTGAACAGACATCAATAAAATGACAATTCTCATGCCTTCATTATGCTGAAGTTGCTAGTCACCCAGTGTCAGAAGTAATTGTTATTCTGTTATTCATTCGATAACATTTATTATGCCTGTTTCGTTGATGAATGTTTATTGAAATGTGTCATTGTTTGTGCTGAAAGTTAAGTCACTTCAATGAATCTGTGAACTTGTCTCGTAGATGAAATTGAAGATATAAATCGTGGCTTTGTACCGTCTTATGTGTGATTTAATCACGACATTCATGATTATGTGTTTATGTTTTAATCAATCCAATCCGTGTGTACTTAATGTACTCAGCATAAAAATTTAGTTCATAGTGCAAGTGTCTAGCAGTAGGTTCTGATTTCAGTCAGAAAAACACAAAATCCTTGCCTCATGGTTGAAAGCGCGTCTTTGCCTTTTGCACGTTGCAAACCCAAAAATAATGCATATTTATGTTTTATTCAGCATAAGCAAGAAAAACCTCTAAAAACATTGTAAAATCTATTAATTGCAAGTATATTTTGTATAGTTTTAGGTTTGTTTTGTTTTACAGGGAGCTTCCCCTTCTAATTTGAAGAACGGTTTTACCGCACATCTGTTCCGTTGTGCATCACACTGAAAGGTGCAAAATAAAACGCTAACAAACTAGAAATAATTTTTGGTATTAATAATATATATTTTCATTTTGTGCTTCGTGGCAGAAACTTTTCTTAAACTCAACTTTGATGGTGCTTCTTGAGGGAATCCAAGTTTTGTGGGAGCAAGGGTTGTTATCAAAGATTCTTCTGGTCTCTTTGTTAAAGGTGGATCCCTCTTTCCCATTTCTAAAACTAATTATGGAGTATAATAGGAAGCAGTTGTTGCTGGCCTCTTTAGTATCCACCGTCGACTGTAAGAATCGTATTATTGAAGGTGACTGAGTGTGCATTTAAGGCCTAAGGAAAATGGCGTGCTCGAGTTGGAAAAATAGAAGCTTGTTGTAAGAGGCCTTGGTTCTTTGCAAGAGATTTGATAAAAAAAAATTCACCCATTGCTTTCAGGAATGCAATGAAGTGGCTGCTTTATTGGTTAACGCCGGTGTTGATCAGTCCCCTTTCTTGATTCTATTCGGTGAACGTTCAGATTCTTAGATTCACTTCTGTTAAAGGGTCGTCCTCTTTGAGCTTTTCTTTATGTTTTGGGGTCTTGTTGCTCCTGTCCCTTTATTTATTATTTCTCTTTTTATAAAATAATAATATTAATAATTTTTAAAAAATCAATAAATGAGTAATAATAATGAAGTATTTCGGAAGGATGTTTTATTCATGAAGGTGGTGAACTCACTTGTGATCATGATTTCATTTGTTGAGTCGTATTTTTCTAGGCACGAAAGTGATGCCCTTCTGTTTTGCAGCGCATGTGAGCCTTTTCGTCGACCCGGGATTTATGGCACGGCATTGGCTCTCTTTCTTGGCATTTCATTTTCTTCTGTTTGTGTTGCTTTTCTTGATGCAGGGAGCCTGCTTACTATGATCAAATTCTGATTAGTATTCTGCAAACCAATTAAAGATAATTCGACTATATTTTACATCAAGTCTTAATGAAATTGGACATTTTGGCATTTGTTATAGAATAATCAATTAGACGTTGAGGATTATTACTTGTTTGTACTCATTCTAGCATCATAAAATCTAATGAAGTTCCATTGTCGAATTTAATTTAACCTCTTGGGCTCGGTTTATTGTCTCTGCATCTCCAGCCAGGAAATCAAGAATTTTCCATTTTCGATTTCCTAACAGCCAATTTTATTAGACAGGTGGGAAACTCAAAGAAGCCAACCTTAATGACAAAGTTTCTCTCTCTTATTGCGTTGATAAGATCTGGGTAAAAAGTAACATAAATCTTCTGGGAGCTGGATTTAAAATTTTAATGTGACTAAGTATTTTGTAGATAGACGCTGCTGTCAATATGCTATGATGGTACTTTATCTTAGTTTCTTTTCATCTGCATAAGTGATATAGGCAGCTTGCATATTAGTTAACCTTTCACGAGGTTTTCTCTATATCATCTTTTTTTAATGATTAGAGAGTGTTTTTGTATTCAACTGTTACACAAAAATACACAGTTGAATCCAAAAGTACTTTTTACTTGGACTGTGGAAAACTCATGCCTACTATTTCTCATAGTTACCAAATATGGTGGGTATCATGATATCAACCATATTTTTTCATTCCATAGTATAAAAACATGTATAAACCATGAAAAAAATTGTAAAAATATAGAATCTTCAACTGTTACACAAAAATACACAGTTGAATCCAAAAGTACTTTCTACTTGGACTGTGGAAAACTCATGCCTACTATTTCTCCTAGTTACCAAATATGGTGGGTATCATGATATGGACCACATTTTTCAAACTTAGTATAAAAACATGTATAAACCATGAAAAAAATTGTAAAAATATAGAATCTTCTTTCTTTTTAAAAAAATTTAAAGCAGATTTGTAAAAAAATATTAAATTTACTTTCATAAATCATGGTAAATAAATAATTTTGGTTTTATCTTAGAACTACTATATATTTTAATTTAGTTTTTAATTATGATAAATTATTATTTTTAATTATAGCATTTTACCATATGTTTCTGTACTTGTATTAGCAGTGTACCTTTGGGACATCACCCAAGATTTTTCTAACATCTCCCCATCTGGGGATGTTTGGGGCATGGGGGGTTGGGGACAGAACGTCTCCTCCCCGTCCCAAATGTCCCTAAAGTGGGGGACATTTCTTGGGATGTCCCCCTTCTATAGAAACCCTGTGGGGTCAGCCTGCCATTACCAACATCACTGTGACATCCCGGGAATGTTAGGGCGCCCCCCGCAGCTGTCAAACTCAGGCCTTTAAACACTTAAAACAAAACAAAAAAACCTAACCCTTTATGAGGGGCCAACAAGTCCGGCCCCACACCCAACATAAAAAAATGTTAATTCACTAGCAAAAACTAAACATAAAGTTTGTGTTGTGTTGTGTTGGATAGAAAACAACATTTTTGTCTTGATTTTTTCCTGATTAAATCCCAAGTAATTGAAATCCATATATACTTTTGGTTTGCTGAGTCAATCTCAATTTCAAGTAGTGTTACTATGATATAAACCATTTTAATTTATCATTAACATTTATGATTTAACAATTGACATTTAATTACCAATTATCAGCTGTATTCTCAATCTTACATTGCATTATATATATATATAACCATTTTGATTTATCATTAACATTTATGATTTGACAATTGACATTGAATTACCAATTATCAGCTGTGTTCTCAATCTTGCATTTCATTATGTACATTTTATGCATATATATATATATATCCTCCCCCAAAACCCTGTCCTTGCGTCTTTATGTCCCCCCTCTGGCTCCCCATCCCATAACCATGGAGGAATACTGTGTATAAGAAAATCCCTACAAAAGTGGGCTACCTTCCTTTTTTTCATCAAAAATTAGGAAGGCGTGCAACCTTCAATGGGGATTCACATTAGGGCCAAATCAGTCTTCAGCGGGTATTCAGCTTATTTAGCTTTTAAATTAATTTATCTAATAAGCATATTAGAGAATTTTTCATTCAGCTTTGGATGTTAATCATAGTTATCTAGAGATGTAGGGGTACTGGTACCTGTACGAGGACAGGGATGCCATCCAAATTAGGGTATGAGAGTAAATGAATAAGGATATAGCTATATAATATATAAATATAGATACTAGAATTGTGGGTACAGGGACAGGAATGTGATTCATGTTCCTATAATGGAGTTTCCTGGTGACTGTGATCTTAATACTGATAACAACTTCTATGTTAGGTGAATCCTTGTAATGAATGGCATTGTATATTAGATTACATTAGGTGAATCTTACCAACTTTCTATGTCTTGACATTGGCCCTTTGTTCAACTCTGCAGCTTTTCAAGATCAGTGAAGAAATTTTCATTGATGCAACTGAAAAGGGGAACATGGCACGTCTTATCAACCATTCAGTAAGTCTATTTGTATCCTCTCATAGCTTGGAACTTTCTACTGAAAAATTAAGATTACAGTTTACAGCTTACTGTGTAAACATATCCCATGGCAGTGTGCGCCAAATTGTTATGCAAGGATAATGGTCGTCGATGGCATTGAGAGTCAGATTGCACTGATTGCTAGGAAGGATGTTGCAGCTGGTGAAGAGTTGACGTAAGTTTTTACTCTTGCTTTCATTTTGTATTGACCATTTGCCTTTATAACTCTACATTTATCATCACATCTGGTTATGCAGTTATGACTACCAGTTTGATCCAGAGGAACGTAAAGTTCCATGTCATTGTGGAGCAACTACCTGCCGTAAATTTATGAACTAGGATCCCCAGGAGGTTTCCATGACTTTAATACTGCTTCTCTCATTCGTATTTTCTCTATATGCTTATTTATAATTTTATATCATTTGTTGTAATGAACATAAGTAGCCATGCAACAAGCATAGGCACCTCCATTTAGTTGACATGCAAATACAAAAAGGTATTGTAGTTAAAAAAAAATCACCGATTTTCATTGATTTGGAGAGCTTGCCGCATACATTGCTTATCTATATATCTGGGAGTACCTCATTTTGATTGAAAGAGGTCTACAATTTTTACCCAGACAACATACCATGCCATTTGAAATTCTCTTGGCATAATATGCAAGCCTTGTATATCTTGAAACTTTTGCTTGTTTGCTCACTTTCAAAAAAGCTAGTTGGCTACCGGAGAAATTATAATCGAGTTAGCCCAAGAATCTACAGTTTGTTAAATCTTTCTAACAGAAGGCAGTTTGAGACCAAGCTCATCATATGTGGGTGTAATTACTTTTTTCCCAACTGCCTGGACAAGGTATTAGTCCTGCCCACTTTATTACAGGCACATGTTCTGTTTGAGTTCTGGGTTGCCTTATCCAGATGTCAGGATTTGAACTAAGGTTATTTATTTAGAAATATATTATTTTATTTGATTAATATATTATAATTCTTTTTACATGAATTTCAAATTTATTATTTTAGATATAATGTTTGTAATTTAAATTTAATTTAAAAAAAAAATATTATAATTAAAATTTAAAACTAAACAACTTGATTAATTAAAAAATTATTTATCTTAAATTTTAAAGATAATTATTTAATTTTTTTAATTTATAAATTTCACTTTAAATGATACATGTTTCTTCTTTAAAATAACACTAAATTACTGAATCAGAAATCTATAATAATTCATGAAATTTAAGAATTTAAACTTCAAAGCAATAGTCTAAGATTTAGACTTAAAAAAAATGTTTTAATTATTCCAATAGTTCTAGGGCAAGTAAATTAAATTGCAACCAATAATTTGAGATTGATGTTCATAAATAAATATGGTAATAAATGAAGAAAATTTAAATAAATGTAACAAATGTGCTTAGCTTTAATTTCAACGCTAGCATGTTTGTAATAGTTGGTGCAAAATAATTTGTCAAAGTATTAAGATCTTAGAATTTGTCAAATGATGGATTTTCAAACTCTGCTTTGATTAGGGGCAAAATTGTGGCACAAAATCAACATGGTTCAACTTCATTGCAATGAAATTGAACTTTGTGTGCAAAATTAACCCACTCTGTGCGACTGTGTGTGAAATTGATTTGACAAATCTTATGGTCTCAAAATTGGTTCACTTCACCTTTCCTTTGGGTATCTAGAATTATAGGAAGAAATTGATAGTGTTTACAAACACCTTTGAGAAAGTTGTTAAGCAAGGGTCATGTTCTCCCTAATCAAGATGATTCAACAACATGTGGACAAAAGATTGAATGCAATAAGCAACCATGCAATATGCCTATCTACGGGAAAAGACCCAATACCTCAGATAAATGAGATAGTATTTGTGCATTTAAAGCCCAATATTTTTAAAAGTTTAGCACTAGTAGTTGTGACTTTAAGGTTGTTAGTGTTGACTATAAGTACTAACAATTGAATGAAATGTGCCCTTTAGATCTAAAAAGCAACCAATCATGTGATGTCACATCAACGCACCAACAAAACGTGACTTAATGCACACCTATTGGTCCACCCTTTTTGGGGGGGAACTATTTGACACCTCAACAAAAAGCATGCTGATGTGGCCTTGAAACCTTAGTTATAAGCAGGTCCCTTGCCAAGTAAGCTACTGTAAAATTTTTGGAGTGATTCGAAATTGCCACGTATGATTTTGAGAGGTGTGAAGTTAGGGTGCTCTCCTACTGGGTCCTCTCCCCTATTGCTATTGTAGATGTTGATATAATGTTTTTTCTGAATGATCAATCTTGATGTGTGCAAGAGGTGTCCAATACTTTCTAGATCTTAGATATGTAAAAATGAATTAGGGTTTGTCCTTTTATACAACACCCTAGACAACAATTTGAAATATTTTCCAATCAAGTTGGCAAACAATGACTAGTAAGAAGAGGCAAGAACAAGCTTGGTCTAAAATTTTGAATTTTAAAGTGTGGGGGTTGATTTTGTGTTGCAATTTGAAATTGGGGTTGGAAATAAGTAATTTATAATTCATATCCAGATTCTTGGGATAAAGGAAGTTGGGATTAGTCAAGGCTCATGTAATTTGCCAACTTTTGTGTAGAAATTTGCCACTTGTGTCCTAGCCATTATAAAAATGCTAACCAGGTCAAAGCGAATCCAAGCAAAAGGGAAAAAGTGCAAGGTGTGCAATTTTCACCTTTACATTTTGCCCCCAGTTTGACTTGCATGTGAATTATCATGATATGCATGTCAAAGTAGAGCAAGTAGTCAACATGAAATTAAATTATTTTAAGACACTCATAAAAAGGATATGGATAAGGATGCAATACACAATTAACACTTCATATTGAAACTTGCAAAAACAAAAGAAATCCAATAAGTGACATTTGTCAAGAATTTTAAATATAGGCACACTAATAAGATTACTTAAGAATGTAATCAACAAAGGAGGCATAAGATCCCTTAATTGATCACTGTAACCATGTTCCAAATATCAAAATATGGTATAGAACTTTCAACAAGTCACTGTAACCAATAAGCTCGGTGTAGGCATCCCTTGGCCACTCTAACCATGAGTGTGTAGTGTAGAACCCTTGAAGAGTCAAGGTAACCATAACCATGAAAGCTCATCAATAATATAATATGACCCCCTCCAATTTGTTGCATATGAAGGATGCAAGGAATTGGAGGAGAGCAAAATAAGTAAATATAAAATATCATGATGAGAAAACCCAATAGTCATGAACAAGAGTCAACAATAGCATCATGTGACAATCAATTAGTATCATATAGAGGGGTTGATGCACTAAAAAAATGGAGCGAAGGGAGTGACCCTACCCCTAATGTTTCCCCCCACAATGAATAGGACAAAGAAGTAAATAATCATGTAAGCAACAAGATATGTCATGTAGGATATAAGCATGTAAGCATAGACATGTGAAGAAAAACAATAAGAACATAGCCCATAAGATGTAAACATAAATGCATGTGAGAAAGTCACCTAAAAGCCTGGATAGAAGAAAAATAGAACATGAGTAGAAAAACATAAGGGGTAAGGAGAATAGGGCATAAGATGTGTCGAGCAACTGTATCTAAATCTGCCTCGTATATCATTATGATCCACTATCATCGTAAAACCCACTAGAGCTATAATCCATCATAAACTGCAAAATCCATAGAAGCTAAAATTGAAATTTATGATTACTAAAACTATGAATCTCATAAAATTTGTGAATATGTGATACCATATATCCATATGAAATTGCATCCCTCAACATGTGTATTGTGTAACCAACTATATAATCATGTGGGAAAAGAAGTATCCAAGAGGTAATGATGTCATTGTGAAGGGTGCCTCGGGAGTATTTTTGCTAAACAAAATCTGCTAATTTATCATCCAAGTGTCAAATCTCAAGGTGTGTCCAAGGGGTTGACATCAAATGGTTAAAGCATTGGGTTCTCATTGTGGAGACCTAAGTTCAAATTCCCAAAGTGACATCTAAGGTGGAATTTTCAGTGGTGAATCTTGGTCTTCCACTATTTGGCTTCAAGGAGTAATTTCTAAGTTGTTTCACTTAAGGAGCTAAGCATTGTATTGTTAAAAAAGAGTTAAGTATTTGTATTGGTTGGCTTAGATACTTGTTTGAGCTATATTTGTAGACCATCATAACGATTTTTAAAAAATCTCAAGGTTTCATAAATGTCAATATACTATCTTAGAAAAGTACCATTATAATAAATGCTCTTGGGATAAATAATTGCTGTAATAAATGTAATGAAAAATATTGCTAAAAAGGTACCATCATAAAAAATGTTCTTGGGATAAATACAACTATAATAAATGTTGTAACAAAGAATATTGCTAAATAGGGGTAACTATCACATGTCATGGCCAATAAGGTAAAACAACATGAAAAATGACACCTCATGTCATGCCTAATCAAGGGTTTTGAGAAAAGGGGTGCATAGAAGGGTGATATGCCCTAACTATATAAACCATGAGGAGAAGGGTAAAAGGCACTTCATTTTTATCAACACACTTGTGAGAGAGCACAATACAATCACTATAGAATATATGTTGCTCACTCCCTAGACTGGGCATGTGCCTATATAGCTACTGGAGATGTATCAAACCATGTATGCTAATTTTTTTTTTCCTATTTTTCAATTTATTAAAAATGTTCAAATTTTTACAATTTGTAGAATAGATATTTATTTAGGTCATTTTCACTTCTGTGAAAATAATCCAATTTTCAAGAAATAGACCCACATTTTGTGAAAATAATCCAAATTTTGTGAAATCAACCTAAATTTCATGAAATTGACATGTGAAAAAGCCTTATAAACCACAAAAACAACCCAATGACAATTTCAGTTTTAGCAGATATTATGCAATGATATGTTATTCTCTTGTTATCATGTTGACTAATGAATACATTTATGTTCATGGATGTAGGGAAATATAGAGGTGCAAGAGTAGGCAAGCAATTGCCATATGGGCAATCTTAGATTACTTGGAGCCCCAATGGTACAAATCTTGCTCTACCATATCCAAGGGGGTTGAGATATATGACCAAGCTACCAAGGGGGTTGAGATATATGACCAAGCTACCACCATATAAATATGGTATGCACATGCTTATTGTATTATCAAAGTGTTGGGACTCAGATACCAACACTTTCCATCTTCCTATGGGTGATATTATAATTACACTTAAGGATGTATGGAGGATCCTTAGATTGTTGGCATGAGGGTGATAGGTGGCTATCGAGAGGTAGCTAAGCCCTTGATTGGAGAGGATTCTATACTAGTATTGCATAAATTGAGCCTATTAGACAAAGTGGGGTACTGTTTGCTTATATTATTCAATGAAATGTGCCTAAGGGGTGCAAGTGGATGTCGGTGATACAAATTGATCCATACACTTATGGAGATAAAGTAGTGCCAAACCATTCTCATCGGGATGGTGCATGCTTGCACATTTATAGCATGATCTTCATTTATTCACATACAAGGGGGAATCTAGTTTGAGGTTTGTAACACTACAACATTTGGCCTGTTGGGACCCAAAAAAAATTGCAACTCAAAACTCTAAAATGTTCCTAAATCACATAGGCCAGGGATTGTCGTTAGGGTGATAGGAAGAGGTTTATGAACAAGTTTTGGGCAATCTTGGCCAACTAATAGGAGTGGGTAGACTCATCTACACTTCGAGCTTAGCTTAGACTCTGGAGGGATATTACAAGGGGTATACGTGAATAGGTATTAAGTTCAAACTAGATGAACAACTAAAAATAACTAGACAACCAAACCTAATTCATCCTATTGACTCCAAAAGTTGTCACTAAGTCAAGAATGACTGGTTGTCATAATAACCCCTATATAGCTGATTCAATTGTGCGAATGTACATGCACATGAAAGATGGTTTTTCCCCTAAACCACATGTGAATGATTTGTTTGATTTTAAAGAGTGATTGGTCCCTTTCCAATATGGACTAGTGTCTGTTTCATTGGGCAACAAAGTCATAGAACGCGAGGAAGAGAGGAAATACACAACAAAGGATCAACAAAACTAGACATACATTTATATATGACTTTCAAATAGATCTTCATACAATGAACATACTTAATAATCCAAAAGAGAATTGCAATGATTCCTATGTAAGAAAATGATGGCAAATACAAAGCCTTGTGTTAACTTAGATGTTGTCACACATCTCCAAACATCTGTTACAATCATACCAGCAAATGTAGCAAAGAAAAATATATAATTGTGATTATACATTTACCAAAATCACTACAAACTCTCGTGGAGACATTCCATTACATTCATATCTAGTTTACATAACCTTCCTACTCTATACTGAACATATCCCTTCACTTATAGACTAGACAGATTGTGTATTGATGCCAGAGAAAATTATTAGGCCCTCCCAGACCAAACAATTGGCTCAGCGACCAACCTTAAGAATGTCTCTCAAACATGTATCTATAACAATTAGTTCTTGTGCAACTCTTGGGCCTTGAAACTGAGTCAACACGCAACTGTTGTTGCAACGAATGAGGCACATGGCCATTTGTCAGAAGAATTGACGAATATTTTGGGTGCCCATGCCCTACATATTGACTTATGTCCTTGAGGTACTACAGAAGATCTGGTCACTGGCACACTGCATCTTGCATTGAATTTGGGTACATGTGCACATACGACAGACACTATTCTAGCGACCATCCCTTTGAAAAAAGCTTCGATCCATTATTTATAGCATGAGTAAGTCGACTCTGACGAAAAAATGGGAGGGAAAATCCTCACCAACTCCACCAACTGCATTAAAAACCTCTTTCTTGGCCACCCACTTTGCATTTATGGTGATCCGAAGAGTTGTTGGCTTGTTTGAATGAACGGGGAAGGCTGGGAAGTCGAGCTCCGACAAATCAAACTTCGGAGCTCGGGCCTTCCGCCTTGCAATTTATGTTATCTGAAAGAAGAAGGAGATGAAGCCTCGACCCCACCTATGTATAGCTATGAAGGCATCGAGGGTCAGGCTTCGGGCCTTCACCCTTTTGCCTTGTGCTTAGAAGAGGAGAGAACACGGAAGCTTCGGCATTCGCCCTCCCCCTCGAAGAAAGAACACTTTGTCAGGGGTTGGCCGTCAGGCCTTCTTCCTTCTGTCTTCTTCTTATGAAGAAGGTGGAAGGAAGGAGGTCCGAACTCCAAGCTTCGATATACTTAGGAAAACATAACCTTGTCAGACTTCGGCCTTCGAGCCCTCCACTCCGCAACACTAAAGAAGGCAGAATTGCGAAACTCCAAAGTTCGACGCTCCGTAGCACTGCTCCACACTTAGACAAATTCTCAAGCATACCTGTTGGACTTTGGCCCTCGAGGTTTCTCCCCGACGCTTGTCTTATAGAAGAGGGAAGTTCGAAGGCCCAAACTCTGACTCAGTAGATTTTGCAATGAATAACTTAGACAAATTTAGCCTTGGAGGATTTCGGAGCCAAGAGAGAAAGCATGATGGAAGGAAGAAGACCGAAACTCTGACCTCCGACAAAGGGAAAAACACAAGAAAACACTTAGGATATTTTGGACTTAGTCATTTTTTGGCTTTTCCCTTGTACTTTCAAAAGGCAAGCATATGAAAACCTATAAAAAATGTCTCTGATCGATTATAAACTATAGGTTCAGGTGGGATTCAGATGGAATTTGGGGGCAAAATAGAGCAAGTTGGGAACTGGTTCTTTAAGTCCCAACATGGCCTATGAGCATATATGTGTGATTAGATCCCAAAGATTGCCTACAAAGGTGGTCGATGATAGGCCACATCCATTCAGATGGGACTCATATGGTCGAAGGTTGCGGAAAGGGAGGATGTTAGATGACCACTGACAAACATATGACTGTTTGAGGCTAGAGATGATTACTTGGAGGCTATATAGGGTGATGAGAGCATGGCTAGAGGATAGGATGCAATTAGGGAGGATCCACTAATCTATATGGTTTGTACAATGACATTATTGTCATTGTAGAGAGATTTTAATATAAGAGGGTTCTTTTCTAGTTTGGATGACAACAGATTGTGAGTCTAGAGTCACTACCCTATAGACACCACTAGGGATCAATCTTCAAGGGGAGATACCATACCACCATTTTCTATCCAATCCCCTATGAATGATGATGAGGTAGACGAGGCTATGCAAACTATCAAGATTAATGATGCATGGATATTAAACCTATGTACAAATAATTGGTATAAAGCCTACCTAAGAAAATTATATCCACCATATGATGTAGGGGCTACAGATGTAGGGGGAGTGGGAGTAGTAGCTACAAACAAGCCACCACTAGATTTGAGAGAAGAGGATGAGGTGATGGATGCAAGTGAAGAGGAGGAAGCCCCACTAGAGCAAGTGGGTGGAGATAATCGTCAAGATGGTGACCTAGGTATATGATAGATAAGATGTGACTTGTGATAATAGATTGCACATATAATTACAAAATCTAATGTCTATATCCAATGATATGTAGGAATAGTTACAGAGTGGATAGGCACTATTTTAGCTTCTATACAATTTTTGGCTCGAGATGTTCCAATGATACTAGTGGAAAAAATAGACAAGGACAATGAGCATGTTGGTCACTTCACTCCACTATTCAATCATGTGAGCCATGAATGACTTGCTTACTTCATGCCTACTATTATATGCTCTAGATAATAAATTGAGACAAATGCTTAGATTATGATACCATGGCAATAGTGGGAGGAATCACTAGAAAACAAGGAGAGCCTATAGGTAGAGATACACCTTATGTGTAACATGCCTTCTCATATTACTTGGAATTACAACACAAATTACTAGGAAAGTAAAAGAAAATGATATACAAGAGCGAAATATATATATATATCATTTGCTAAACATCAATAAATAAAGGTACATATTTTCTGAATAATTTTCAACCTTGAAATTCAATATATTCAAAGATATCTTATAGTGATAACATTTCACTTTCCATTGCAAACATATTGCTCTTGGCATCAAATGGATTTACATCATAATCATAACATGAAAGTTTACATAAAGAGTATTGTCTCTGAAATCTTGATAATTGTCGTTCAAATCTTGGTGAGTCTTCTGCAACAGAGGGAGAGCATCATCCAAGTGCTTTACCTCCAATCACAGACTAGCGGTCCCCACACACCTTCCTACTGGAAGTGGTCCTACCCTTCACGAAGAGTATAGACATGTGGATCTAACAAGTTGCCATCTAAGTTTCAGTGTTGTGTCCTATGCAACTCAATCAACCATACAAATCTAGACAAACTTCTAGCTAAGTATGATCATACTGACCAGTTACGCTATCTAGACACTGTGAACTGACTAATGCAGGTAGAGATAAATGCATCACTTTGGCCAAAGTTTCAATATAATAGACATTTATAAAAAACATAGTCATATGTTCACACACCTCTAACTCGACTTGAAGACTATCTCATCCTACAATTTGATTTATTTGGCTAGTATCTCTGGACATAATTGTCTGAATTATACTCAATCCCTAGTCCATCTAACTTAGAAATACTCCTTATCTAGGATATTTATATAATATGCAAATATAAATTATTTAATCTTTTCCGAGAGTCCCATATTGTATATCCACAATTTACCAAGGTCTATGACTTCTGTCATTTACTCTCTACTAAAAAATAACCATACTTGGTTTATATAACTAGTATTGACTTTCTAACAACAAAGTGTTTTAGTCTCTTAATGTTGTCTTATCTATGGTTTCTTGACCTTTTAACTATCAACCAAAGTATACAATAGACATAATCACAATCATAAATGACTTAAGAGTTAAACTCTTTAGGTAGAATCTAGGGTTCTTACCTTCCCTATTATAATACTTTGCAATATTAAAATTACTCTTAAAAACTAACAAAATTATATCCATAATATGGCATAAATAAGATAACTTCTCGTCAAATCTTGACTACCTGGTCATTGACTGAATTCACCATTTCTCAAAACAAAAAGCACGAGGTATACTCTCCTCTATGCCAATTCTTAATATTTACTAACCAAAGCATAATAATTCTTGACTAAGTTAGATCTTTAACCTGATAAAGGATATAAGTCTAGATAAAGTATGATGTATTTGACCTAATGGTCACCTTTCGTTCATTGATATAGAAGGATTTAAGAATGATAGGACGTCATCTTAGCATAATGGAAATACATAATCTATTTGAATAAACAAATAAGTTATTATAAATATAATAATATAGCTTCAAGTACTTCTAAAGATATCTAGATTACTTCTGAATACTTTTTAGAATAAGAGAGAACCTTTCTCGAAGTCTTGGATTGAAAACTTATAAAACTAAAAATAATAGAATTATTCTTATCAAAACTTCTAGTCTTAACTTCTAAGACTTGATACGATGATCTTAAGAGACTCAATGATCTAAAAAGCACAATTGACATCTAAACATAGATTCAACAAATTTAAGAGAAATAAACAACACTAGCATCCTTGCTAGCTTAAAAGCAAATAACTAAGGATAATTAGATTTCTCAGATAATCCTGAGTATAACAGTTGTATATTCTCAACATAGACTTTGACTAGCATTCAAGCATGACAGGGCTACTAAATCCTAGCATACTAACATTATGATGCTTGATGCAAATTGTCTCTATAACTACTAAAGTTTACTAACTTTCTTGTAATTACCTTTCGATAATCACCAACCTTTATGGCCTACTATAGGATAATTTCTTATGACCATTCAACCTGCACTTATTTGTTGTCATGGTAAGATAAGGATAAAACACAGAAAGTTCTAGCTCTCTAAAACATAAACTAAAAGAGTATTGTTCTGTTAGTTCTATCCAAAATATAAAGAATGTGAGACTAATCAACCTCTTATTCTTATTATACTAAGATAAAGCTTTTGGTCTTAACACCACATAGGCCTAGTTTTAGTTATACAAACTTGTTTCAACAGAGTTTCACAAATTTAAGACTTCACAAAATGATCACAGTGATATCCTATAGTGTCAGTTCCTCTTAACACAAAGATAACTGTAAGTCCTCAACTACTCAGCACACATACTAAGTTCTTCGATTTCTAAAACATAGATAAATGTAAGCCTTTCGACTACACATAATATAACAATATACATATACTAGAACTATCTTCTACACAGTCCTCAGAGACTTTCGACTACTGCAACATATATATATTGTGAAGGGTGAAATGTCGATTAATCAATAACAATAACAATCCAATACACCAATAGAATATGAATGAAAAGGGGATTTAAAATAACAAAATAAGATACTTACAACCTTTACCTTACGCCTTCCATTGTTCGCGTATCTGTTCTTAATCTTGATAATGATGAAGCCCTCAGAAGCGTATGCTCCCTTGCTTGTTGAAGATGACAAGAATAGAATGGCTATGATACTTTGTGTGATTGAAGATGAGCTTCAACACACTATATGAAAAGGATGATATGAAGTGCTATGGGGATGAAGGGTGCCAAAGGCGCGCTAGATTTCCTGCAACATAAGTTAACTCAAACGATGGATATGAAATGAAGAAGAAGAGGGTTGTATTTATAGAGTTGGGTGAGGGAAGATCAATGGTTGAGAAGAAATGAGAAGATCAACGGAGGAGGATAGTTGAGGAACGTGCAACAAATGGAAGAAAGACATGTGTCATTCAAAAAGAAGCTTTGTTGAGTTAACTACTTTGTTGATGAGGATGAATTTTGATTTTCTTAATTTAAAATTTATTTTTCTAATTTAAGAGCACAATTTGCTTTAAAACTGCTTTAACTCAACTTTTTCTTTTTGTATGACAAGAGGAATGTATTTTTAGAAGATAAGAAGGATTTTTGAAGATAAGAAATCATAATTAAATAAATAGATTTATTTAATTATTTGTAGATAATTTGGAGGAATAAAATAAAATATTAAATATATTTTATTTTGTGGAGATTTAAGATTTTATTTAAATAAAATTGCATTTTATTTAAATTTGGAAGAAAAAAAGATTTTAATTAAATAATTAAAATTATTTAATTATTTAGAAGAATGAAGTTGATGTAGATGAATTTAATTAATTAAATAAATGTAATTTATTTAATAATAAGAGAGGAGATGAATTAAATAAATAAATAAATAAATTTATTTATTGATAGAGGAATGTGAAGATGAAATAAATATTTAAAATATTTATTTAAGTAAAGTCATGTCATTTTTAGGTGTATACATATATCATTATAGAATTAACTTTTATATAGTCCACAAAGCCTTTCGACTACTACAATATATACATATATAAAACTATCTTCTACACAGTCCACAGTAAACTACTAAGCTTCTCAATTTTTCCAAACAATAGAGTTAATACTAAGCTTATCTGCAGAGCTGATAATGTAGGAAAGAATTAACAACTCTAAATAACATTTATTAGGAAAGGATGAACCTGAGAGATCGAAGATGCAATCTTGATCCTTCGGTCATGCGTTTCCTTGACAAGAACTTCAAAAACTCCTCTTCTATCGCCATCCCTTGAACTCTCCTTTCGAACAATCGTTCTGAACCTTTTGTGTCTTTCTCACTATGTGAGCATGAATGTGTCTTCGGATATCCCCCGAGAAAAATACTCCATGGTGATAAATAGAGCCTTGCTCTATAACCACATTCTACCTTTCTCCATAATGCATGTCATAATTTCCACGACAACTTGCTATTAAGTGGAGATGATGGTCATAAAAGACTACATAAGAATTAGTCAAAGGCTCCTCCACTCTCCCTAAATCAGTTGAGAGTAATAGAGGATCAAACGACCACGTTTAAAAAGCAACCAGCACATCATTAAACCTTAACCTCTTTTATAATGAAGTTATCGACCTAACACCAAGTTCTCATATATATATATAACATCACAAATAAAGCATACATAATGTATACTTACGTTGTTTGCATAAATGCTTGACAAGATTATGAGAATGGGATTGAGATGGTCTCCTCCCTCTTCCTCTAGTGTCAAAACAAAATAGTCAAACTATCATAAATATACTCTTGAATATAAATTATATTCACATATTATAAATAGAAATAATGACTATCGACTACATCTAGTTGATGGTTGAACCATCCCTTCTAGGTCTTTCGACAAAACCTATTCTAAAGGATTTTGATGTCAAATCGACTATTGTCGAACCGAAATCCAACATAGACCAAAATAGATAAATTCAACTTACCATAGTCGACAGGTTCACAAAACTGACTAAACACAAGACTTATATGGCAACTAACTATTCTTTCCATACATCTATTCACCTCTCTCCAATGATGCTCTCCCTCTCATCCTTGGAGGGTGGAAAACCTATTTTCATGCTTACACTTACAATCAACCAAATGGGGATTATTGCATCATTAATCACTTCATATATCTTATGAATAAAATAATCATGATATCATATATTCACATGTCTAATTCAAAACATATAAATTCAAACTCATGAGATCATTTGATTTATCCTGACATTTCTCATAAGATCAAATCATTAAATCATGTGAAAATTATCTACCAATTACATACAAGTAAAAAGTAAAGCATAGTCAAAATTAGGGATGTGACATTATGAGTGTTGGGATTAGGTGATATCTACTTTGCAAATCCCTATGTCTAGTGTATTTAATTATATATGTAGATGGATAAATTAATGTATTTGCTCCTTAGTACATAGAGTGGGTGAACTTGGTTTCCCATGTGTGGTGGGGACAACAAAATCAATCATCATTATTCAATTATTTGGGATTATTATTGCAAGAAGGCATGGAAAGAGGAAAAGAGAGATGAAAGGTTACTTTGGAATACAAAGAGCCATGCCTTGTAAATAATTGCTTAATGAGGCACTTGGGAGTTACAGTTTGACTACTTGCATAATGGTGTAGGTTACATACTTGGGAGTTATTTTCTATTCTTGGAAGATGTTCTCCATGAATATAGGGTATTGGTTTTTGCATGTGGAAGTGAGATGCCTAGTTTTGGGCCCATGGTTTTGGCTACTTGTTGAAAATCCATTTATGGTTTCTCATTTCCAAAACTATATATATTAAAGGCATGAGATAAAGGTATTATGTTCTTTTTCAAGTTAAGTAATGTTTTGCTTATTGAAAGTAAGGAATACGAAGAGGTGGGGGGGTGAATCAGTATTCCACAAAACCACTTCTTAACATATTCATTAATCCAATTTCCAAAATTAATAACATGAAAGCAGAGTAAGCATAAGAATAGCAACCATAAAGACATAACACATGGACACCAGGATTTTTACATGGAAAACCCAAAAAGGGGAAAACCACGGTGAGTGTTAGCTCACAATATATTATGATAGCACAATACCGAATTACAAGAAGGCTCACTACCTTAGGGCTCACTGCCCTATGAAGAAGTGCTCACTGCACAAAGGCTCACTACCAAGAGAAAAGAAGATAAAAGAAGGATTGGCTCATTGCCAGAAGATGAACTATTGTAAATGCATCTACCATATGCTGGATCACAGTTCCACTAAAGGTTTAATATACAGATTCAAAGGTCTTCATTTATTCTACCCTGCTTCTCAACTTAACTACATATACTCTATTTTCTGCCCTTGTTCAACTTTTTCGGCTTTGCACTCTGCTCATAATCCTTCACACTTTGAATTCACATACCACACACACTATCATCACATCAATACCTCAATCCATCAAGTATTTATATCCGCAACAAGATTCATCTCATAATCAGGTCGGCAAGCTAGACATGAAGCGTGTATACAATGTATTCTACCTTGTCAACTTGATCATGTGTACAAACAATAATGCAGACCCAAACAATCAATGAATAGTCTTCAAACAAGTCAGCACCAAACATACAACCACTTAGATTTATTATTCAAGCAATATACCTTCTCCGCATAAAAATCTATCTACCTGTCAGCTTGTCTCTTAAGAACATTCTTGACCCAGTTCATCTGTCACATCAAAACTCTCACTGTGGACCACAAAAGATTCAAGGATTCATAACCAGCATACATTCTTGACCTCCTAGCATACCTTCAGAACCGCAAGATAAAATATGCAACTGCGGAGAAATGCGGACCCTTTTTCTCAGGCACTGTGCACTGTTCCTGTCTTAGTTCTATTCACCCAGACTTTAGACATTTCATAGTATGACTTCCGGAGGAAGTCAGGTCTTGACCATTGGAACATAACATCATCAAATAGCTATGAACAACATATCTGAACCGCATATAATGATCTTCTACCACGGAGGCATACTGACCCAATCTCTGTCACTTACTCTGTACTGTCCAAACTTAGTCATTTTAGCCTTCCAGACCAGAATACTTTTGTGCCTTGTTGCCAAATCAAGTTAGTCTTCTAGAGTAATGTCTCTTTGTCATGCCAGTGAAATCCCTTTGCCTTGTTGCCATCAATGACAACATGCAATTCTTCATCAGAGCAGTGTCTCTTGTCAACAATCACCCCCTTTGGCATTGATGGCAACACTTAGTGAAAAATGCTTGTGTCTTCTCCCCCTTACTCTGTATTTCTTCTCTCCTTTAGATGTTTACTCATTTTTCACTAGTCTTCTTCTCCCCCTTTGACATCAATGGCAAAGGTGTATGTTCAAAAGATCAAAATTGTGTCAAAACTGCAAATCTCTCATACTTTGCCACATATGTACACATACAATCTTCAACTTAATTAGTTGTAGATGAAAGAATATCCTTATACACAATCTTTAATTGTGCAATCTCTTTATTCCATCATTTCTTAGCTCTTTCCAAAATTTGGATGTGACCATTTATTAAAAGGATTGATTTTTCCGCCTTTTGCACATCAGAATTTGTGTCAATTTGTGAAGATGCATGTGCTTCTGCTGCAATACTGATCATTGAATCTAACTTGGGACTAATTAGTCCTCTCAATTGACACATTTTATTTTTCATCTGATCCCTCTTATTTACAAGATCACTTAACTAATTATGAATATTAATTACTTGTATTTCTTTGTTGCTCACCGACTCAACTGTTGGATCAAATGATTTAGAAATATTTATCAGTTGCATTTTCAGATCCTTTATCTTTTCTTCTAGCTCTTTTGTGGCTACCGGCCAAGATAAACAAAATTTGTATAGGTCACTTGCTTCTTTGATAGCACTCTGTATGCCTTTCAGTTTATTGTCTAGTAGTGCTTTGACATTCACTATCATAGTCTTTAACTCATTTAGTCTTTTCTCATTAAATTCTTGTCTCACTTTTGTCTCAGCAGATTTCTCAAAAGATTCAAAATGCTCACTTACATAATTTATGAGTCCTTTTAGTTGACTTATTGAAGACAAAGAGGTGTCCTGATATGATGGCATCAGCTTCTTCAAAATGTTGGATGCCTCAACAATCAGTTCACTGCCATGTATGTGAGACTTCAAAATTTCTTCCTATGCCTTTGCTTGCACAATTGATACCAATTTAAATTTCTATACAGAAGACATTGAATCCAGATTTATTGGTCCTTGCAAAAATTCAAGCTCATCCAAGACCTGTTTCTCTTTCTCCAAAAAGTCTTTAATCAATTTTGCAGTGTCTCTTGCTATACCAGAGACTTCTTCTTGGTTTAGCTTTGGAGCATCTAAATCCATAGCTTCATTTGCACCATCTTTTTGTTCCGGTGCAGGGATTTCCCTGTCTTGTTTCTCTTCTTGATCATGGGCTTTATCTATCTTTTTAGTCTTCTCCATTTCTGTCTTGCCACCTATTTGTTGTTCTAGAGGGAGACTAGTCTCAATAACTGTAGTAGGGGCTTCCTTCTCTTTAGCCACTTTGTCATCTAACCCTTGGTCCAAATTCACTTTTGGAACAGATGTGTCATCTCCAACATTTGTTTCATCATTGTCATATATTGTTGGGAGATGATGATCCCTCAACACTTTCAAAGTGATTTCCTCTAAATCCTTGGCTACTTTCTCATTGTCATCTGACATGAGAGTATTCATCCTTTTCTTTGTTCTGAATTCCTTTTGCAACACTTTGGAGATTTTTGCTTTGTCTTCCAGTGAGATCTCCGGACATAATTTTATCAACGTATATTCTTTGAGCTCCACATCCTTGGCCATAATAGCTTCCTTTCTAGCAGTCATTATACCACCCAAGCTGTCTGGGAGATCAGTAATAATCTCAATAAGTGTTTTGTTATAGATGTCCAAGTATCTGACAACATTAGTCTCAATAATTCTTTTATCTAGAATCATTGTACTCATCATATAGTTGGGCTATGGGCTTTAAGTTTCCATCAATAGTTATAGCCTTTAGGACATCCTCAAGATTTATAGTGGCTTCTCTTATCTCATCTTGCCCTGGCCTTCTTTCAGCTTTACCCTTACCAGAAGGTTTCTTCTTGCTGCTTCTGGAGGCTTTGGTGGCCTCAGTTTTCATTTTCTTCACTTCTTCATCTAATTCAGTCTCTTCCTCATCAGCTCCTATACTAACATACATTCTACGACCTTTGGTTTTCTATCTCTCGTGACTTGTTGTACGGGTTTCCACACTTGTAGAGGGTGTAGAACCAAAGGACATAGATGCAGTTCCTACGTAAGTAGAACCTCTAGTTCTTTTGGTTACTGTTGGGTTCTTTGGTTGCCTTTTTGGCTCTTCCAGAGCCTTAACTGGTTCACTTTATTTTCTCTCTTTTGTTTCTTTGTCTTCTTGTGCCTTTTCTCTTGTCTTAATTTTCTTTGTAAATCACTAAGACGCTTGGAATTTTGCTTCAATTTGCCTTAGACACTTGACAGTTTGAATGCAAAGTGATTAATCTTTTACAAATCCAAGCCTTATAACCCCTTGAAGCCTTAACTTAATCGTCATAAATGTGGTCTTTCAAAAAGTTGTCAAACACTTCTCTATCAAGCATAGTCAATCCAAATTGCTCCGCAATTCTCTGCATTGGATCTTTTTTCTACCAGAATTTCTTTCAGAGGATTTTTCATAAAGTACTTCACAACATACCTTAGTGCCAGATTCCAGCAGTAACTTTCTGGCTGGGGGTTTTGGATTTCCAACACAGCTCCCCCTGAGCTAGAACTCCCAATTTACTTCCCGGAGGAAGTATCTGCACCAGAAGTTGGTGTGGATCCATCCTTGATATTGTCAACATCTTTCTTAATCCAGACCTTGCTCATTCCTTCTTGATTTCAACTGGATCAACTTTTTCCTTTCCCTTATCATTCATCTGCTTTGTTTTCCTTTCTTCAGCATAGTGGTTTCTTTTCACATTTTTACTTCTGGAGAATCTTGCAACATGTCCAAACTTGTTGCAATTGTAGCATACCACATTTCTTTGTCCTTGATTCCCTCTATTGATTGGATTTGATCTACATTGATTAGCCATATGTCTAAATCTATTGCATGCAAAACATCTTCCATTGAATGATTGAGTATTCCATGAATTGTGAAAGCCATTTTTTACCAGACTTCTACATTCATTTGATCTATGACCAATTTTCTTGCAATTGAAGCATTGACCAGAGAATGATGGAACATTTTGATTTTGATTTATTCTACTCCTACACCAAGTATCCTTATGACCAAACATTTTGCAATTAAAACAATGGCCATTGAAAGATAGGTACCTTTGTGCATTTGGCTCTCTAACTGGAGGTCTTCTAGGTCTTTTTCTTTGATTCCTGAACTGGTTGCCTTTGTTATGCTTCAACTTAGCGTTTACTTGACTTGATTTTGAACTTTCTCTGTTCTCAAATCCCAAGCCTTACTTGTCATCAGAACTCTTTTGACTAGCAATCATCTCATCAAGTTTTGCAAAACTTATCTTGAACTTTTCTTCATAACTCTTGGCTTTTTCCAAGTTTGATTTCAGGCTCACAATTTCTTTTTCAAGTTTGACACATTCTTCTGACTTGCTTTTTACCATCAGATTTAGATCTTCTGCATTAGCTCTTTCTGTAACTTCCATTTTCAAATCATCCAGGGTTTCATTTGCTGATATCAATTGTTCACTAACCTCTTTGTATTTTTCTTTAAATTTCTTGACTTGTTCTTTAAGATTTAAAATACATTCATTAGCTTCTTGTATGTTATCCTTCAGATCCCTGATTTATGCTTCAATTTTTTCAAAATCAATAAGAGCTGCTTCCAGTTCAACATTGTTTGAGAAGTTTCCAAATCTCTTGGCTGCCATGAGTGAGCTCTCCCAGATCTTCCTCAAGCTATTAGGCTTCTTCCAAGGAACCTTGCTTTGATACTAATTGTTGAAAGTAAGGAATACTAAGAGGGGGGGTGAATCAGTATTCCACAAAACCACTTCTTAACATATTCATTAATCCACTTTCTAAAATTAATAACATGAAAGTAGAGTAAACATAAGAATAGCAACCATAAAGACATAACACATGGACACCAGGATTTTTACGTGGAAAACCCAAAAAGGAAAAAACCATGGTGAGTGTTAGCTCACAATATATTATGATAGCACAATACCAAATTACAAGAAGGCTCACTGCCTTAGGGCTCACTACCCAGGGCTCACTGCCCTATGAAGAACTGCTCATTACACAAAGGCTCACTACCAAGAGAAAAGAAGATAGAAGAAGGATTGGCTCACTGCTAGAAGATGAACTACTGTAAATGCATCTACCATATGTTGGATCACAATTCCATTGAAGGTTCAATACACAGATTCAAAGGTCTTCATTTATTTTGCCCTGCTTCTCAACTTAACTACATATACTCTATTTTCTACCCTTGTTCAACTTTTTCGGCTCTACACTCTGTTCATAATCCTTCACACTTTGAATTCACATACCACACACACTATCATCACATCAATACCTCAATCCATCAAGTATTTATATCCGCAACAAGATTTATCTCATAATCAGGTCGGCAAGCCAGACATGAAGCGTGTATACAATGTATTCTACCTTGTTGGCTTGATCATGTGTACAAACAATAATGCGGACCCAAACAATCATTGAATAGTCTTCAAACAAGTCGGCATCAAACATACAACCACTTAGATTTATTATTCAAGCAATATACCTTCTTTGCATAAAAATCTATCTACGTGTCGGCTTGTCTCTTAAGAACATGCTTGACCCAGTTCATCTGTCAAATCAAAAATCTCACTGCGGAGCATAGGAGATTCAAGGATTCATAACCAACATACATTCTTGACCTCTTAGCATACCTTCAGAACTGCAAGACAAAATATGCAACTGTGGAGAAATGCGGACCCTTTTTCTCAGGCATTGTGCACTGTTCCTGTCTTAGTTCTGTTCACCCAGACTTTAGACATTTCATAGTATGACTTTCAGAGGAAGTTAGGTCTTGATCATTGGAACATAAAATCATCAAATAGCTATGAACAACATACCTGAACCACATACAATGATCTTCTACCATGGAGGCATACTGACCCAATCTTTGTCACTTACTCTGTATTGTCCATACTTAGTCATTTTAGCCTTCTGGACTAGAATACTTTTGTGCCTTGTTGCCAAATCAAGTTGGTCTTCTGGAGTAATGTCTCTTTGTCATGCCAGTGAAATCCTTTTGCCTTGTTGCCATCAATGACAACATGCAATTCTTCATCAGAGCAGTGTCTCTTGCCAACATTGCTTTCAAAATTCTTTCACAAAGAGTTGGAGTAGATTGTATTGATGTAACACTTCCATTGTGATAAATACAAGCTTGGTGTCTCTTTGGTAGTGGAGTTTATTTCTAAAAGGGTTTCTCCATGTATATCTAGTATCATATGTGTTTTCTAATTTTAATTTTCTATTATAATTGTTTATCCATGTTACATTTTAGGTTTGATGTTTAATCACATGTTTATCTTTTTATGATGATCATATTTATACACTTTATGTTATATTCTCACTATAATTGTTCACTAGTTTCTCAACATTTGGTATTAGAGCTATAGTTGTGATTAGAGAGGGACACTTTTCTAGAAGTGTTGTGAGTTTTTTATTTCAGTGGGAGTAATTAATTTAGTGGGTTTTGCAGATCCATCTGATGAGTGTTAGGTAGCACTCATCTAAGCATGTCTTTTTACTTCCTTTCTCTCATCTTTATACACTCCTTGTCCTGGTAATTGCACTATAGCAACTGTGAAGTCTTGTTTTAATTATGCTAATAAGAGATAAAATGATGAAGTTATTGTTATGATGAGAAGACCTATGTTTGAAGTGAAACTGACAGAATTGTGTAGAATTATCTATTTTTGGTTTCACAGGTATCCATTGCTCAGGTGGAAGACAATTTGGGAACTCCAGAGATGATCCTAATTATTTCTGAAGCTGAGCAGGAAGGACACTACATAGCACTCCAACATTTTCCAGCTTTGTTGGAGGATCTCCAATGTTGATGCAGCAGCATAGAGAAGATGGATGATCATGAAGACCTCTAGAGTTGTGTCCTAATAGGCTATGAAAGCATCTCTGGAGCTGCTGGCAATTGCATAGTCTCCGGAGCTGAATAGAGTCTCTAGTGCCACTAACTACCAAAATCTCTGGAGCTCCTGAGGAGCTACAAAGTCCGAATATCTAGGCCTAAGTGTCCTAGAAGATAACTCCATTGGTCCATGGGGACATAATGCACTTTTATTGATTTTTGCATGAGATTAGAGGATTTCTCATAGTTCACTATTTTGGGAAATTAAGTCATTTTTATCAGGGCCTCTGCAGCCTATTATTGTTAAAAGTCAAACTCTAGATTTAGTGACACCTTCAGTGTCACTTAAGTCCTTTATAAGATTTGCATGATTATACTTTTGATAGGCAGTTGCATGTTTTAGTTCTAAGAATAAGAGATCTTTTATATCTCAAGTTGAACTGATAGGAAAGATAGTTAACTCCAAAAATATGATGTCGCCTAGACTGATATATATGGATGGAGACAACAAAATAAAGTAATAGATTTTTAGCAGATGTTTATGCAATTTCATTCTTCAGCAGAAACATATATTTTTGAATACAATATACTTTAGATAGAATGGATTAAAGAAAGCATTATTGTTATACTTTTTCTCTGAGTTCTTTGTTTAGCCTTCAGTTCTAAAGGTGTGGAGCAAGGGCCTACTCCCACCAAAAGATCTAGGAGGCTAGTATTCTCTACTTTATTATATTATTGCAACTTTCTTAAATATAGTTTCCCTGTTTTCATAAGATAGATCAATTACTGTTAAAGCAATTTTGTTTTTGTTTAATGAATGTTTAAGCTTTGTGTGAATCAAATAGATCATTTCAGTAGAATACTGTTTCAAGTTCTTAGATCAGAATTTCCTTTCAAGAAAGTAATTAGAGGCATTAGTTTGATTAATTAGGGAAGTTCAATTCAGTAGATTAGTTAAGGATTGTTGATTATCAGGTTTCTATTGCAAACAACCATGGACACAGCCCTAAATTTGACACATAAAATATGACTAAATGCCAAGGTACAATGACCCTTGTCATTTTTAGCGTTGTTGCCGGGTATGTGTGTTAATAGAAACCCTAGTTAATAGTCCCATTTAGGATTAGATTAATTCTACATGGTTAGACCTAGAGATCCAAAAGGTAGATACATTAAGTAGACACCCCAACAATAGCCTATAGGTGAAAGCAATGGGACCGTAAGACATAACCTTGTTGAAAAGGAAGAACATTTAGGACCTACCTTGGAAATCACACAACAATTAGATATTCCCACAAGCCCTCAAAAGCTTTCACTCTCTGAGTACATCCAAGAAATGTAGGAGAAACACCAGTAGATCTGTTAAGAGGATCCACTTTACCAAAAATTCAAACTGAATCTTGGAAGGAAGAAGCATCACAAGAAGAACCTTTAAATATGAGGGACAATCATGACCAAGCAAACCCTTTGTAGGAGAATGCAAGAACCTTTTCATACCCCATTGTCCTCAACGCTAGGGAAAATGCACCTATGAAAAAAAATCCCCCTCAAATCTTCCAACATTAAGGGGAATTCTTTTTGAGAATCTAGATTAGTTTCTGTTCGATTTTAAAGTCTTATGTCTAACATATGACTATGGATCTGACAACCAAAAGCTCAAACTTTTCCCATCTACACTAAAAGACTCTGCCACGAGGTGGTTCATGGATTAGCCCCTGATTCTATTCACTCATGGGAACAAATGGAAATTGAGTTCCTGGACAAATACCAGGACTATTGCAGAATCAGTGATAGAAAGGAAGAGTTGTTAGAACTAAACAGAAAGAGGAGGAAAGCTTAGAGGACTACCTAGATAGATTCAACTTTCCCTTAGAAGGTATGACAACCCTATAGCATACAACTTGGCCAAAACCTTGTTTATAAGAGGGTTGGATAAAGAGTCAAAGCAAGCACTGGATCTAATGGGAAGAGGGAATATTAACAAAATGGACATGCCTACAATTGAGGAAATCTACAGAAACTACTCTAGAACACAAGATGGAGTAAGAGCACCAAGGTCTCTAAAAGGGAAAAATGATATAGGACACTTAATGGAGGAGTTTGCAAACCTAAAAATAGATATCTTAGATCAGTTGAATACCACTTTAGATGGAATTTAGGCTAAGAACAAAACAACTGAACCACTATCAATTTACTGCCCTAGATGCAAGAATAAACACCTTTTGAGAGAGTGCCCATTGGATAAATTTGAGATCTACCAGATTTGTGACAAAGAACACCCTACTAGTCACTTTGATCAACTCCCAGCCTTAAAAAGACTGACTAAAAAGAATTCCCTAATAGAAGAGGAGTTGAACTATGTAGGATAGAAAGAAATTGGTCTTTTCCCTTACAACCGGTACCCAACTCAGGATTCTTATAGGGGCCCCTCAAATTGGGGAAATAACCAATAGAATTCATCTTGACATGGACCTCAAAACATTCCTCCATGGGCACCACAAGACTGGTCAAGCCAGCAATGGAAAAACCAACAATGGCAGAACCAACCTTGGAGTAATCAATAGTGACCACAATAGTTTCCATCACAATTTGGGCCACAGTGGGGTCCTCAGCAGGGATACAATCAACAGCTCTGTTGGCACTAATTTTGACCTAGAGGCTGAGCTTGTTTGTTGGAGGGTTTCTTCATTTAAACCCTATATTTTCTTGCCCATCGGCATGACCTCGCAGGTGTTTTGGCGATCAGGTTGATGGCAGGGATGGTGTCATAGTTGAGACTTTGCCTATCGGGGGGGAGCTTATTGTTATTCCGACAGTTTTGATCTCACCGATGGGGATTGTGGTGTGTTCTTTGTATGTCGCTGGGACTTTGTGCTATCGGCGGAGATAATTTTTTGTCCCACCGAGGGAGATGGTCAGGCCGATGAGGGTTTTTTTTAGGTGTTCATCGGCAAGAGTTTGTGTATCGGCTAGGCAGATAGGTGATTCACCGATGCATTGGATGTTCTCGATGGAGTTTGGATTGATGTGCCATCGGCACGACATAGACTATCGGGTGAGCGGGCAGGTGTTGGGCCGATGGCATTTGTTTGGCCGATGGATATCTATCGGTGAAAGTATGGTCTATCAGCGAGGGATCTTTTTCTTGCTTCGATAACTTAGGTCTCGCTGAATGCGGGATGCAGGGTTATTCGAAGGCATCGACGTAACATTCTTCATCGGCTGGGAAGTTTTTGGTTTGGCCGATAGCTTTGGTCTGGCCGACGGGAGCATGGAGGGTGGCCATCGGGTGAACCGTGTGTATGGTCTCGCCGATGGTGTCATCGGCGTGGTGATTGTCATCAGCAAGGGTTTTTTAGGGGCCACCGATATATGTAGTCTGGCTAACGAAGTTGTTCATCGGCGGGATGGGGGACATCGGGTGAACTGCAGAATACCTGACCGATGGTCTACCTCTGGCCGATGGGGATGTTGGTGACTTGCGGAGGTGTTATTGGTATGACTTGTGTTGTCGGCGAGGATGGATTGCATTTAGCCGATAGCATGGGTCTGGCCGACGAAGGGGCGGGGCCTAGCTTGTTGATGTATCGGTGTGATTGGCTGTGTCGGCCGAGGGGTTTTTTGTTGGGCCGATGGTAGTCGTCTTGCCGAAGAGGGTGTATTTTGCTTGGCCATCAGAGAGACTTGGTAGATTGGCGAAGGTCTGGAGAGCTGGCCTGATGGTTCATCTCTGACCGATGGAGGGGAATGTGGAGTAGGCGTTGGCGTGACCTTTGAGATCGGTTAGGAAGCTTTTGGGTTGGCCGATAGACTATGTCTGGCCGACAGAGGCTTGCGGTGCGGTCGGTGAGACAATTGAGGTCGGCAGAGGATTTGTGGGCTTGGCCGATGGCCTAGGTCTGGGCGATGGGCTTTGGGCTGAGAGGCGTGTGTCAAGCGTGGCAAAAGCGCTCGACACCTTTTGTCTTTGCGACCATGCTTATAAAGCGCTAAAGGGGTTTCTGCACTATGCATGTGGGATTATTCCCCTGTGTATTTTGAACCTGCGAAGAAGCACATTTTGGCGGGAAATTCTTTTTGAACACTGCGGTGTTTTTCCTGGTGGTTGCGGGTAGTTGAGCCATCAATGGCGACAGTGCAGGGGTATGGGCGACGGGACAAGCGATCAAGTTGCCCCATTGTGGATGAAAAATCTCGGATGGTGGCACAGGGCTCGAGGCCACCCCTATCGACTCTCCTGCCTACTGCGTTGATGACTTATGGGCGCCATTTCTCATGGGCTGTATCTGGCGGTTTTTTGTAATAGTCATGTAATTAATTACTGTGGGGTACACTTTCTGGCCAATATAAGCAGACTGTGTTACCATTGTTTAGGTTGTTGAAAGTTGAACATTTTGGCTCTGTGATACAATACAGTTGGTTTTGGCTGCTCTGTCCATAAAAACTTGTGAGTCTATGTATCTCTTGTTGTATGTTTTTTTGCATGAATCCACTGATTTCATGGTTAATTTTATATGAGAAATGCTATGTTGGCATGTGTTTTGTTAATTCTGTCTCCAGTATTGCATGTATCTTTCTTCTGAGTCTGGATATTTAAGGAACGTTTGAGACTCTAGAACATAGAATTCCTGTGTTGAATGTCTGATCTTTTAACTTCTGCTCAAGTGGTAGATTAAACTGTTTTAAGATTGAACATTGAGAAGGGTATACTGCAGTAGGGATGCCATAAGTATAGATAGCTTAACACTTTGTATTGGGAGATATCTGTAAGGCAGGTATCATATGTATCCCCCTGAAATCCAGTTTTAGTTGTTCATGCATATCATTCACAGGTGTATGTCTACTGACTCCAGGCCCTAAATAGGCACCAATCTTGCTTTGTGTTTGTGTTACAACCATGTCCAGCTTTGCATCCAAACTTAAAATCAAAATCAAACTCTAAAACAACCATTAGGACAATAGAATTAGTTTTAGGATCCAAGTCCTCTGTCTACAACTGCAAATAGGCCCAAAGCTAGCCCCTTTGCTCTTATCTTACAGTTTTGGTCTACTTACAGGAGGACTTATCTGCTTTCTGCCAGCATCCCAGCCTTGTATGTATATCCTCATGGATGTTGAGTAGGGAATACCCCCTAGGTTTTGCAGAGCCTGAAGAAGAAGAGGAGATAAAATATAGAGTCTATCTCCTACATTGTTGGCCCCTGGCCCAGAGATCCTGTTGATCATTGATGGCTACCTTGTAGGGAAATCTGGGAATAAGCATCCAGTCTGGGAAAAAACCAACAGAAATTGGCGACTCTGCTGGGGAGTTTGTGAAAGAACCTTGATTTTCAAAAAAAAATAGTTCCTAGTAATAGGTGGCGACTCCGAAGTAATCTCCCAACCGGTCAAAGTAAAACTTATATGCAAGGGAGAAGATCCCAACAAAATCCTTTATTTGAAGAGTTACCAGTAACAAGAAGAATGATGTACAGAAGAAAGGGAGCTGTCTCAGTCAGTCATGAGGGTTCCCCCAGAAAAAATGATGATATGCAAGATAATCCTAGGCCATCAGGATAGCATGTGCCTTACTTTTCAAATGCAGACGCTGATATTCAGGGTGCATATGAGAGGCAACAGGGTGGTAGCGTGAGAATGAGGTCAGAGGTGTTCCAAGAACGCCCATTTCTAGACCCTAGTGAAAGGTTTGAAGAGGCAGAGTCTCTGAGGGATGATGAAGATGAAGATCAGAATATGGTAAAACCATCCTCCTCTAGGCCTAGCGAGGAAGAACTAGCTGATGAAATTAGGAGCTTAAGGGCCGAGTTCGAATATCAGCAGGCAATAACAATCAGAGATGACCTGAGGAAGAAAGTGCAAGCTTTAAGGGCTGCCCAAAATAATTCAATTCCTACCCTTGAGAATGCAAATGTGTAGAGACATCAACAGAGAAATGAAGTGCAACATCAGCATAATGATGAGAGACAAAATGTGAATGATGCTAGGATACCACTGAACAATGTAAGAAACTAGAATTCAAATAGAAATATTAATATTAATCAGTTTGACAGACAGCCCATGCAGTTAGATAGATTCAGGCAGCTGGTGTTTGATGGTATTCCTGGGTATCCTAATCCCATTGATAAGCATCTAAGGCTGCAAGTGCCTAAATTTTTAGGAAACAACACAGTGTCAGTAGAAGATCATCTAAAGGCCTTTCAAAATGTCATGGATAACTTTGAGGTTGAACATGAGGATGTTTTCATGAAGTCATTCATGCAATCTTTAGTAGATGAGGCAAAGGAATGGTATAAGAATCTGCCTAACCGAAGTATTTCATCATGGGATGATTTTAAAAGGATGTTCAAGGAGCAATATGGTGACAAAACTGACCCTAGCTTTTTTGTAAATGAGTTTACCAGTATCACTAAAGGGTCAAATGAGCAGGTTGCAGATTTTAATGCAAGATTTACTAAAGTGTTAAACAAATTGCCACATCACATGAGGCCAAATGAACCTATGTGCATAATATTGTATATCAACGCCTTTGATGCAAAAACTGCATATGGATTAAGAGATAAAAGTCCTGCTACTATCAGGGATGCTTTCAGAATTGCAGTAAATATTGAGAACAACAGGAAAGCATCAGGCAAGACTAACAGAAGGGATGATGTGAAAATTCTGCAGAATCCAAACAAGCCTCAGAACACTCAAGGTAATACATCTGCCCCTGAAGATAAGATAGACAAATTGGCAAATGTTGTTAAGGACCTAAGTTACAGACTAGCTAGAAGTGAAAAAGGGATAGGTCCTGATAGGCAAGTCTATCAAAGGCAGGAAAAGAGGCCATCATTGCATGATATGCCTTATAATACCAATTGGCATAATGGTAAGCCTATATTCCCACATAACAGCACAAATCAGAGAGCTCAATATGTCAAAGAAACTCCTGATCCTCTAAAGAAAGCTGTAAATATTGTTGATGATACTCCATGGTGTATAATTTGTCAGATGCCACATTCACAGTCATAGTGTATGATTGCTCAGTCCTTGTGTGATAATACTGCATCTTGTAATGAATGCAATGAGCCACATTATGTGCAAGATGATGATGTTAATATGATGTCCACAAACAATGGATACCCTCCTTATGATGCTGATGAGAGTATAGATAATCGAATTCAGGCCTGTCAACAGGACTTTTATGATGAAGGTAATGAAGAGAGCTATGTGTATGCTCAGAGCTCGCATAATTTTCTGAGTAACTTACAACGACCTTCTGATGAGGAAATTAGGGCCTTCACAATTGCAGCAGTTGCCCAAGTCAAGAGTAACTACAATCTCAGAGGTAAAGCTCAGATAAGCAGCTTGCGTCAACCAGAAGATGTTTCTGCAAGTCAGCCAGTGCATGGTCATAAAGGAATTGAACCACAAAAAAGGCAGTGGGGTAATAATAAACAGAATTTTAGACATAGAACAGGTCATGAATCCCAAGGACCAGAAAATAGAATCCCTCCGGCTGAAGATCAAAGTAAAGGTTCCCAAGACAAGAATGATGATCAGGGAACTATGAAAGTAAAAGCTAAATCAGTTCAGGATAAAAACAAGATTGTGGAGCAAGCTACAACTGTTATACAAAATTATGCTCCATTTGATATAGCTCAAGTCCTCTCCCAGGTAAAAGTCTCTGTTCCACTTATGGAACTGATGAAGGTTGAAGAGATCAAGAATAGGACAATATCCCTGATTTCAGGGGTGCCTTTTCAAGCTAAACAAAATGTTCAGATCCAGGGTAAGAGGCATGTCATGTGTAATGAAGAAGATGAGACTCCTGAAGTCTATTTAGGAGTGACTATGACAAAGTGTCCTTCACAAGTGGAACCATTTTATGTATCCCTGGTTATAAATGGAAAAAAAATCAGAAATTGTATGCTTGACTCTGGAGCATCTACAAATGTCATGCCTTTAGCCATCATGCAACAAGCTAGATTGAAAATCGACAAGGCATGTGGAAAATGTTACGCTAGGGATGCCAGAGAGGTACCAGTTATTGGAATCATGAAGGATGTAGATTTCAAACTGGCAGCATTTCCTGAGAAAAGATATAAAATGAATATAACGGTGGTTGACATCAAGCCATAGTATGGTATGTTGCTGTCAAGAAGATGGGCTGCACTAATTGGTGGAAGTATGCAGCTCGACCTGTCATATGCCATGATTCCAATGAATGGCATGGATGTTAAGCTAATCAGAGAATAGAGATCATCAGAGATAGTGGAAGACCAAGAAGCAGAGGAACAGATATGCTTTGTAAACACTGACTGTGATAACTTCAAGGTTGTCTCAGATGATAGAGAAGATAAAAAGAAAAATGTCTGCATTAAAGAGCTGGACCAGCACGGTCTGTGGACCATGTATTTTGATGGAGCTTGTGCAAAAGAAGGCTCTGGAGCTGGAGTTGTTTTCCTGTCTCCAACTGGTAAGCTCCTCAAATTTTCTTTCTTGCTGAGGTTTGTTTGCACAAACAACATTGCAGAATATGAGGCTTTGCTTTTAGGCCTAAATAGTGCTCTCAAACATGGAATCAAAATGCTAAGAGTATTTGGGGATTCTGAGCTGATTGTATCCCAAATTAGAGATAGGTATGCTTCAAAAAATAAAAGATTGAAACAATACAAGCATGTTGTTTGGGATACCATTGAACTATTTGATGCATTTTCAATAGGCTGGGTAGAGAGATCAAAGAATGTTATGGCTGATTTTTTAGCTAATGTTGCAATAAGGCCAGGTGACATCACTCTGTGAGATGTTACAAATGTAGAAGTTAAAATCAGGCCTGCGGTACCAGAAAATATATGCAGTTGGCAAGTGTTTAATGATGATAGGGATTTGTTAAAATTTTTGCACTGCATAGATGAATATGAGAATCAAGAAGTTGATTTCCAAGCTTTTGTAGAGACTATAGATGGAAAAGAAACTCTTGTGGGGAAGGAGATAATTCAGTTGAAGACTAATAAAATCCCTAGAGGGTTAGTAGCTTTGGAAAGAGCTTTTGACAGTAGAGACAAATTGGTCACAAGGACATCTCCCACAAATAAGGAAGATTTAGAAGAGATAAATTTGGGGACATCTCAGGCCCCCAAGAAGGTATACATTGGTAAACAGCTCAAACCACACATCAGAAGTATGCTGATTGCATTACTGAAAAGGTATAAACATGTTTTTGCTTGGTCATATGAGGACCTAAAAGCCTATAGGGAAGATCTATTCCAGCATGAGATCCCATTGAAGCCTGGACCTAAGCCATTCAGATAGAGGCAAAGACCTATTAATCCTACCTTAGCTCCAAAGATGCAAGAAGAACTTAAAAAGCTTAGGGAAGCTGGAATAATTGTGCCAATCAGACATTCAACTTGGGTGTCTAACCTTGTCCCAGTCAGAAAAAAGAACGGTGATATTAGGCTTTGTGTTGATTTCAGGAACTTGAATGTATCCTCTTTAAAGGATAACTATCCACTGCCTAATATGGAAGCTATGTTGCAGAGAGTGACTGGTTGTGAACTCTTATCCATGATGGATGGATTTTCAGGTTATAATCAGGTGAAGGTAAAGGAATCAGAACAGTATAAGGCTGCCTTCACCACTCCATGGGGAACTTATGTATATGTTAGAATGTCATTCGGATTAACAAATGCAGGTGCTACATTTCAAAGAGCAATGGATGTTGCTTTTGCAGGGTTGATTGATTCAATCCTGGCTGTATATCAGGATGACTTGACTGCATATTCAAAGAAGGAAGAGCAGCATTGTTTGCATCTAGAGCAGATTTTCATAAGAGCACTAGAGTATGGCATTTCTTTAAATCCAAAGAAGTGTGCTTTTGGGGTGGTTGAAGGAAAACTCCTAGGGCACATTGTTTCCAAGGATGGAGTCAGGATAGATCCAGAGAGAGTGGCTGCTATTGACAGAATTCAAATGCCAAAAATTGTAAAAGGAGTTCAGTCCTTCTTTGGACAGATAAATTTTGTTAGGAGATTTGTTCCCAACTTTGCAGAAACCACAAGGAACATTTCCAAGATGATGAAGGATGCAACTGTCAACTGGAAAAGTGAAGCAATAGAATCATTTCAGAGTATCAAAGAGGCAATCAAGATGGCCCCTGTTCTTAAATCTCCTAATTTTTCTAGGCCATTCCAAGTATTTTCATTTGCTTCCTTTCACACTGTTGCTGCGTGTTTGCTACAGAAAAATGAAGATGGTTTTGAACAGCCCATAGCTTTCTTCAGTATGTCCTTGCAGGCTGCTGAGTTGAAATATGATATCATGGAAAAACAGGCATATGCACTAGTCCGAGCCATCAAAAGTTTCAGACCATACCTGGTAGGATCACATGTAATTGCATATGTACCCCATGCAGCAGTCAAAGACATATTCACTCAACAGGAGGTGACTGGAAGAAGGTGTAGATGGATAAACAAACTGCAAGAGTTCAACATAGACATACAAATTACCAAGTTGGTAAGAGGATAAGGATTAGCCAAGATGATGGCACAGTCAAACTTGGAAGCATGCCAAGTTAATGCAGTCCAAAATGAGAGTGTAAATGTATCAAGATCTGAATGGTACAAGGATATTATCTACTACTTGCAAAATCTGAATTGTCCTTCCCATTTCAGTGACAGTCAAAAGAGGACTTTAAAGTTACATGCAATCAGGTATGTTATTGTTCAAGGTGAGCTATACTGGAAAAACCTTGATGGTGTGCTGTTGAGATGTGTGGATGAGGATATGGCTAACAATGTTTTGATTGATATGCATAAAGGATTGTGTGGTGGACATTATACTGCTCAAACAACAGCTCATAAGACTCTCAGAGCAGGATATTGGTGGCCCACTCTCTTTTCAGATGCACAAAGGTTAGTGAGGAAGTGTGACCCTTGCCAAAGATTCTCAGGAAAATTGAGATATGATGGTGCTTTACCCCTCAGAACTGTAACTGTGGATGCTCCATTTCAGCAATGGGGAATTGACTTCATAGGTGAAATTGCAGACAAGTCAAGTGGGGGACACAGTTGGATTTTGGTGGCAACTAATTACTTTACCAAATGGATCGAGGCCATTCCAACTAAGAGAGCTACAAGTAAGGTGGTGATGGATTTCATACTGGAAAATGTTATCATCAGGTTACGAGTACCATTCAAGATAGTCACTGATAATGCTATGTGCTTTAGATCAGGTGAATTTTTTGATTTTTGCAACAAATATGGGATCAATCTATCATATGCATCACCATACCACCCACAAGGAAATGGTCAAGCAGAATCAAGCAATAAGAGCATCATGAAAATTATCAAGAGGATACTAGACAAGAACAAGAGAGCTTGGGACTCAAAATTAAAGTTAGCAAACTGACAGAGTGACAGTAAAAAAGGCTATTGTAATGTCACCCTTTGAGCTAGTATATGGTGCATCAGCCAGATTGCCCATAAACAATCTCCTACCAGTTTATAGATTCATCCAGGAAAATGATGAGGAGATTGAAGACTCCATGACAGAAAGAGTGAACCAGCTGGTTGCACTGGATGAAAACAGAAGGAAAGCACACCAGATCAACCTTAAGAGACAACAAGATGTGAAATATCAGTTTGACAGGAGAGCTACAAAAAGGAAGTTTCAAGTCAATGATCTGGTGCTTGTATGGAATGCAAAAGGTCAAGAAAAGGGTAAACATGGTAAATTCGAACCCTTATGGATGGGCCCATATCAGATTTGCAGCACTCATGGGGAGGACTCTTATTTCCTCCAGGCCCTAGATGGTGAAGTTCTGGAATTGCCTGTGCATGGCCAATTCCTTAAGTTCTATTTTGCATAGATGACTTGTCGCTGTGCACGTTTGTAAAAATATGTATATAGTGTAAATGTCTTGTACAGTTCGTGCTTTTTTTTGGCTTTTTGCCTGGTCTGCCCGAAGATCTAGTTCTCGCTGTAGGTTTTTCACCTGCACGTCCCCATTCGGAGCCAGTGTTGGCACTAATTTTGACCTAGAGGCTGAGCTTGTTTATTGGAGGGTTTCTTCATTTAAACCCTATATTTTCTTGCCCATCAACATGACCTCACAGGTGTTTTGGCGATCAGGTTGATGGCAGGGATGGTGTCATCGCTGAGACTTTGCCTATCGGGGGGGAGCTTATTGTTATTCTGACAGTTTTGATCTCACCGATGGGGATTGTGGTGTGTTCTTTGTATGTCGCTGGGACTTTGTGCTATCGGCGGAGATAATTTTTTGTCCCACCGAGGGAGATGGTCGGGCCGATGAGGGTTTTTTTAAGGTGTTCATCGGCAAGAGTTTGCGTATCGGCCAGGCAGATAGGTGATTCACCGATGCATTGGATGTTCCCGATGGAGTTTGGATTGATGTGCCATCGGCACGACATAGACTATCGGGTCAGCGGGCAGGTGTTGGGCCGATGGATATCTATCGGTGAAAGTATGGTCTATCGGCGAGGGATCTTTTTCTTGCTCTGATGACTTAGGTCTCGCCGAATGCGGGATGCAGGGTTATTCGAAGGCATCGGCGTAACATTCTTCATCAGCTGGGAAGTTTTTGGTTTGGCCGATAGCTTTGGTCTGGCCGACGGGAGCATGGAGGGTGGCCATCGGGTGAACCGTGTGTATGGTCTCGCCGATGGTGTCATCGGCGTGGTGATTGTCATCGGCGAGGGTTTTTTAGGGGCCGCCGATATATGTAGTCTGGCCGACGAAGTTGTTCATCGGCGGGATGGGGGACATCGGGTGAACTGCAGAATACCTGACTGATGGTCTACCTCTGGCCGATGGGGATGTTGGTGACTTGCGGAGGTGTTATCGGTATGACTTGTGTTGTCGGTGAGGATGGATTGCATTTAGCCGATAGCGTGGGTTTGGCCGACGAAGGGGCAGGGCCTAGCTTGTTGATGTATCGGCGTGATTGGTTGTGTCAGCCGAGGGGTTTTTTGCTGGTCCGATGGTAGTCATCTTGCCGAAGAGGGTGTATTTTGCTTGGCCATCGGAGAGACTTGGTAGATCGGAGAAGGTCTGGAGAGCTAGCCCGATGGTTCAACTCTGACCGATGGAGGGGAATGTGGAGTAGGCGTCGGCGTGACCTTTGAGATCGGCTAGGAAGCTTTTGGGTTGGCCGATAGACTATGTCTGGCCGACAGAGGCTTGCGGTGCGGTCGGTGAGACAATTGAGGTCGGCGGAGAATTTGTGGGCTTGGCCGATGGCCTAGGTCTGGGCGATGGGCTTTGGGCTGAGAGGCGTGTGTCGAGCGTGGCAAAAGCGCTCGACACCTTTTGTCTTTGCGACCATGCTTATAAAGTGCTAAAGGGGTTTCCGCACTATGCATGTGGGATTATTCCCCTGTGTATTTTGAACCTGCGAAGAAGCACATTTTGGCAGGAAATTCTTTTTGAACGCTGCGGTGTTTTTCCTGGTGGTTGCGGGTAGTTGAGCCATCAATGGCGACAGTGCAGGGGTATGGGCGACGGGACAAGCGATCAAGTTGCCCCATTGTGGATGAAAACTCCCAGATGGTGGCACAGGGCTCGAGGCCACCCCTGTCGACTCTCCTGCCTACTGCGTTGATGACTTATGGGTGCCATTTCTAATGGGCTGTATCTGGCAGTTTTTTGTAATAGTCATGTAATTAATTACTGTGGGGTACACTTTCTGGCCAATATAAGCAGACTGTGTTACCATTGTTTAGGTTGTTGAAAGTTGAACATTTTGGCTCTGTGATACAATACAGTTGGTTTTGGCTGCTCTGTCCATAAAAACTTGTGAGTCTATGTATCTCTTGTTGTATGTTTTTTTGCATGAATCCACTAATTTCATGGTTAATTTTATATGAGAAATGTTATGTTAGATTATGTTTTGTTAATTCTGTCTCCAGTATTGCATCTATCTTTCTTCTGAGTCTGGATATTTAAGGAATGTTTGAGGCTCTAGAACATAGAATTCCTATGTTGAATGTCTGATCTTTTAACTTCTACTCAAGTGGTGGATTAAACTATTTTAAGATTGAACATTGAGAAGGGTATACTGCAGTAGGGATGCCATAAGTATAGATAGATTAACACTTTGTATTGGGAGATATCTGTAAGGCAGGTATCATATGTATCCCCCTGAAATCTAGTTTTAGTTGTTCATGCATATCATTCACAGGTGTATGTCTACTGACTCCAGGCCCTGGATAGGCACCAATCTTGCTTTGTGTTTGTGTTACAACCATGTCCAACTTTGCATCCAAACTTAAAATCAAAATCAAACTCTAAAACAACCATTAGGACAGTAGAATTAGTTTTAGGATCCAAGTCCTCTGTCTACAACTGCAAATAGGCCCAAAGCTAGCCCCTTTGCTCTTATCTTACAGTTTTGGTCTACTTACAGGAGGACTTATCTGCTTTCTGTTAGCATCCCAGCCTTGTATGTATATCCTCATGGATGTTGAGTAGGGAATACCCCCCTAGGTTTTGCAGAGCCTGAAGAAGAAGAGGAGATAAAATATAGAGTCTATCTCCTACACTGTTGGCCCCTGGCCCAGAGATCCTGTTGATCATTGATGGCTACCTTGTAGGGAAATCTGGGAATAAGCATCCAGTCTGGGAAAAAACCAACAAGCTCCAAGGACAACTTAGATGTTTCCAAAACCAACCACAAGCACTTATAACTAGACCAACAAACACATAGGGATAGTCTCAAAATGAGCCAGTTAGTCAACCACCCTTACCAGATCAACCTATAGCAAACCCACACAATAAATAGGGAGAAGTTTACATGACTGAGCAAGAAAACATGGTTGGTGTAAACACTATTTATTTAAATAGCCTCCAGCTACGTCCTGTGAAAGCTCTTCCAAGACCATCTCCTCCACTCATAGTTGAAGTAACAGATGACATGGAACATAAAAATCCATCCACTCAATGCTAGGCGGAGATTACTCTAGAAAAAGTGCCACAAGAACAATCCTCGGTAGCTTCAAAGTTTCTGCTAAAGGAATAGCTCTGAAGACCACCTCTAGAGCTACTTCCAAAACACACTCTAGAGCTACTTTGGAGATTGAAAAATAGGCACCATACCTAGAATAGCTCAAATAGCATGTCCCCTAAAAAATGGTCTTACAAAAACAAGTCCAACCCACCATTGAATTAGAACTGCTACAAGAAATCAGGCAACTAAACATTGAAATTCTACTCCTCCAGGCAATTAGGGATGTTCATGAACTGAATCAATTTATCAAACAACATTGTCTTAAGACTCGGGGTAGGAAGAAAAACTTTCCTACTACCACTCAGGTGGAAGGAAAAGTAGTGGATCTTCTAGTGGGAGAAATGCTCCTTCCAAAATATGGAGATCCTGGGAACTGAAAGGAAGCAAGGTATGCGGAAACGCTTCCTACATCGATCTAATAAGGGGAGATGTATGCAAATTCTTTTTAATACTTACAATTGTAGCAATGTTAAACATATACCAGAGATATTACAATAGCAAACACAAACACAAGAGAACATATGACACAAGATATATCGTGGGGAAAACCTTTCAGGTGAAAAATCCCACACTCTAAAACCCGCAGAATGTATTATCAAAACAAAAATAGTTTACAGTACACTTGCAATTCAAGTTCTTCCAAGAGTCTTCAAATGTCATTTCTGGAGTGATTCCGGCAGCATAATAGTACCTATACATCAACTATGCAAACTACAACTCCAAACTCCACATTATATAGGGATACAAGGCATAAACGAGAAGCTTCTAGAGATGGGCATCCATCTTGGCCACATGGCCATTTTCCAACACCCAAGGACACTTGTCCAACATGAATATACCTTTCTTACATCTGTCATAACATGGCAAATTTGACTTCCCTAGATGGAGTGCTCCAAGGCTAAAAATAAACTATGATAGATGTTCTTACGCATCTTACAACTGCCATAAATCTACCCAACATAACAACCTTAAATGTTGTAAGAGAATCCATCATATAAGACTAAATATAGCATATTCCTCTTACAACATGTCATAGGCCAAATTGGGCACCCAATGATGCCTTTCTCTCATGCAAAGATACTCTCCGACACTTGTGCCCACTTTTCATAGGAATCTCTATACTTGGCTCTTATGCATCATAGATTTTGTCATATGGAATATCCTCTTCCACATATCACAAGATGCTGACACATGACATATTAGTACCACCTCAAATGGGACACCCAAATCCATGTGTGTTTGACTTGACCATCCAAGTCAAATTCCAAGTAGGATGACATGTCACAATGCCATCTCAAATGAGTGACCAAACTAAATGTGTAAGTAAATACAAAATTAGGCAATAAATAAATACATAATTAAATAAATAATGCTAGGAATTTGTAAAGGTTGAGACACCTTAATTCCCAACAGGAACCCTATCATAACAGTCCACATCTTAGGGGTTGAAATATCCAATGTTTTAGTTGACTTAGGAGCAGCGATAAACATCATGACAATTCACACCCTGGACAAATTGGCCCTTACATGCATTCAAGCCACTTCCACAATTTTACAACTGGTTGATCAATCAGTAGCCATTCCAAAAGAGGTGTTGACTGATGTCCTAGTTTGTAAGATTTCTACCCAAGTATGCAAGCGATTGAGAGAAAGCAAAATAGAAATCATAGATGAGCCAACTAAATTGTATTCAACTCAAAAGAATACAAAGAAATACAATAGAATGGGATGCTCATATGAGAGCAAGAAATGGGTATATATGGGATATTTCATCCAAGAGACTCCATACACAACCAATGTGGGATAAAGTGAAAAGTCCCAAAGTAAACTTAACCTAGTGTGAAGAGAGTTAAAGAGGAGAACAAGCTAAGAAAGAGCTAGATAGCAAAGTAACCCTATTCACACTAACACCCCCCCTTAAGTGCAACTTAGGGGAAAGTGTAAACAAAATGCAAAGATGGGTCCCAACAATAAGGCCTGATTAGGTACCCATGTACAAAAGATCCTCTCAAACAGAAATGGAAGGAGAAAACCCAGTGGGAAAAAACTCCCCCATGAGAGGATAAAGTAGGAAGGACTAAGATACCCCCCTAGAAGAGATGTCCCACACCCCCAAGAGAGACCGGAGATGAACATACTTGCTCTCAATGAAGGGTTTGGTGAAGATATCTGCAACCTAGTCTGCGGTAAGACAGTACTACAAATCAATGACCGGCTCCTAAATCAACTCCTTGAGAAAATGCATGTGGATCTTGGTGTGTTTGGTCCGCTGACGATGAACCAGGTTCTTCGAGATCTAGATGGCGATCTGGTTGTCACAGTAAATGACTGATGGCTTCTGAAAAGTGATTCCAAGTTTAGTGAGGAAATTTCGAAGCCAGATAGCCTCAATGGTGGCATTGACAGCCCCTCGATACTCAGCCTCAATCAAAGAAAGAAAAATAGCATGCTACTTCTTGCTCTACCAACAAATGGGACTAGAACCAAGGTGAAAGTTGTAGCCATTTGTAGACTTGTGATAATCAAGATCACTAGCCCAATCAGAATCCGTGTCTCCAACCAAGTCTGAACATGTGTCCACTGCATAGTGAATCTCATACCTCTGAGTGCCTTGTATGTAGTGCAAGATGCATTTGGCAACCTTCCAATGAAGCTCATATGGCTCCATCATGAAGCGTGAAACAATGCCAACTGTAAATGAAATGTCAGGGTGAGTATGAGATAGGTAGATGAGGCTACCAACAAGCTAACAATACAAAGTAGCATCAACAAGTGGTGTGGAACACTTCACTTAAGCTTGACTCCTGACAAAAAGGGAGTCAGTGCAGGCTTACAATCATCCATGTGAAAATGAGCCAAAAGATCAAGAGCATACTTGGGTTGCACAAGAGAGATCCTAGAGAGGTCTGAGTGATCTCAATCCAGAGAAAATAGTGCAAGAGACCCAAGTCGGTCATGGCAAACCTATCATGCAAAGTCGTCTTGACACTTGCAATGATGGATGAAGTACTCCCAGTGACAATCAAGTCATCAACATAGAGAACCAAGAAAAGAAGAACATTCTCCTGTCGCAAGATGTAGACATTCATATCTGAGTGGCATCTAGAGAACCCAACTGAGAGAAGAAAGGAGTCCATCTTGGCATACCAAGTCCATGGGGCCTATTTGAGGCCATAGGGAGACTTCATGAATCTACAAACCAATGAAGAATCTTGAACGAACCCCTGTAGCTGCTCCATGTAAATCTCCTCATGTAGATCCCCATGAAGAAATGCACTCTTCACATCCATATGATGTACAACCCAACCATGAGCTGCAACAAGAGCAAGTATCAGGCGAATGGAATTCATCTTGGCTACGGGGGCAAAGGTCTCAGTATAGTCAATACTAGGAACCTGAGAGGAATCTTCAGCCACAAGTCATGCTTTGAACTTGTCAACTAATCCATCCACTACAAATTTAGTTTGATAGATCCACTTACACCAAACCATTTTTCTTCCCTTAGGAAGTGGAACAAGATCCCAAGTTTTGTTCTAAATCAAAGAGTTGTACTCTTCCTCCATTGTTGAATCCCACTCAGCAATACCTGATGCTTCATGAAATGATTGTGGATCTGAAGTTGTGGCAATGTAGGAATGTAGAATATCTTGATGCTATGACCGAGTCCTCTGAGTATCTGAAGGATCCCCAACAAGAGTGCCTGCCAACTCAAGTGTCTGACGAGCCCAGTGAGGCATGTCAGGAGATGAAGGAGGAGAACCCTCATCCTTAGAATCTAAACTTTTCAAATAGGAGGATGAAACCTCATGATCAAATCTGCAAGTAGAGGTAGCTAGAGGAAAATTATCTGAGTCGCTATCTAAATTTGCAGTGGAGGAAGGAAGATGTTAGGATGAGCTAGGAGAGCTTTCCTTGAATTGCACACTTCGCTCAATGAAGAGCTCTTGTCTTAGGATCCAAGAGTCGATATCCTTTGACACCATCAGGATAACCAACAAAGATATGTAAGGTTGACTCTGAGGTTCCAAAGCCTTATGCTTCTCCTAAGGAATGTGAGCCCATGCTGGAGAGCCAAAAACTTTGAAGTGCCACACAACAGGTTTCCTGCCACACTAGGCTTTGAAAGGAGTCATTCCCTTCAATGCCTTATGCAGAACTCTATTTTGGATGTGAGCAGCACAGTTGGTAGCTTCTATCCAATATTCAGGTGCAAGGGAGCGTGCGTGGATCATGCAACCAACCATCTCTTTCAGGGACCTATTTTTCCTCTCAGCCACACCATTCTATTGAGGCGTATAGGTGACAGTATGCTGAAGATCTATCCGTTCAAGAGTGCAAAATTGTTCAAAGCAGTGGTTCACATATTCTTTGCCATTGTCAATGTAGAGAATCTTGATAACCTTCCCAGACTGTTTCTCGGTGTGAGCCTTAAACTCCTGAAATCTATCAAAAGCTTCTCCCTTCTACTGAAGTAAGTAGACCCAGGTGTATTTGGAATAGTCATCAATGAAGGTGAGCAAGTAGTGAGCCTTACTCAAAGTAAAGGATGGAAATGGACCCATCACATCACTGTGAACCAGCTCAAGGACTTCTGAATCCCTCCAAGCCTTCCCTTTGTCGAATTTGTCCTCCAGATGTTTTCCCAAGGCACAACCTGAACAAACTCATCTGAAAAACTAATCTTAGGAAGACTTGTGACCATATCCTGTTTGTTGAGCTACTAGAGATAGCAGAAGTTGAGATGGCCAAACTGCTCATGCCATAGCTTGTTCATAGAATCTGAATGGGTGAGCAAAGTACTAAAATGTGAATGAGGTACAAAATGTGAGAAAGCATACAATTGAGACTCATGATCAGCCTTACCGACTGCAAGAAGTGCATTATCTTCAAGACTCTTGATGGTGATGGAATCAGAAGTGAATTCAACTTTTCTATCATTCTGGGCAATCCATAGATGGAGAGAAGGTTAGCCGATAGATTAGGCACATAGAGGACATCCTCAAATGTACTAGTGCCAGCATCAATAGAACCTTTCTCGATGACTTTGACAAGAGAGTCATCCCCAATGAGATTGTGGGGCACCAAACAAGGCTCCAACAACGAAAATTGTTCTCTGACAAAACCCATGTGATGTGAGGCACCCGAGTCTTGAGAATCCACCCCTGAGAAGAATCTATAGTAGGAACTAGTGCAGTTGCTTTACCTTTGCTTGATTTGGAAGGAGTAAAGGATTATTGTGAAGAAGGTAAATTAATGTTGTTCTTTTTCAGGAGATGCTTCAGCTCATTGATCTGCTTCTTATGACAAGAGTGTTCCTCATGACCAACTTTCTTACAGTAACAACAAGTTGGTCTTTCCTTCTTCTGAGAGTTCCCCTTTGAAGAAGAGGAAGTGGAGTCTACTTTTGGGGTAGACAAAGATTGTGCCTAATCTTTTTGTGACTTCTTTTATTTCTTGTTAGCTTTCCTTGACTCTTTCTATCCCTTTGACTAACTAGCCAACAAAGCCTAAGACTAAGATGGCTTCAAGAGACCCATGGAAAGAAGTTTACCTTGTTCTTGCATCAACAATTCAGAAAATGAAGAAAAAGAAGGCATTGTATATGTAGAGCATATAGTCAATCTGTGAGTATGAAAATTGGAAACAAAAGTAGTGTATTTAGGTCCAAGTTTGTTAAGAGTACTCAAGACAAGTTGAATGTCCTTTTTCTCTATGCCACATGCTTTACATTTTGCTCTCAAGTCATTAACTTTTGTTACAAAGTCCTGGATGTTGTTAAAAGACTTAGGATCAAGTGCCATTAGTTGATTATCAATTTGATATCCCCTAATTTCATCAGTTGTCCCATAGAGAGTTTTTAGCTTTTCCCATGCCTCATGTGAATTATTACATCCATCAATTTGAAACATTATATCAAGAGAAACTAAACTCCTAAGACAACCTAGAGCTTTTGTTTGTTCAATCATCCAGAGTATTTTTTCCTTAGCATCTAAGGGTTCAGTTATCTTTTGTTCAACATAGGGTGTGTACCCTTGTTGCATTAAGAAGTTCCATGTATTTTATTTCCATGTGTTGTAGTTGTATGGAGTTAGCAGTGGAAACTTAACATTACCCATTGTGAAAGGAAAGGAGAGCACGAGTAGAAAGATATGCACAAGCACAATCACACCAAGAGACCCCCCTAAATTAATCAATCAAGAAACCCCCCAATCAAAATGATTTGTCACTTTATAAGTAGTGCGGTTACAATGGCCACTAGCAAGAGAACGCTCAGTGGACTTGACTTCAATGCATTTTACAAATCCTCACAAAATGAGCATATACTAAAATTACAATATAGGTACTATATCAAGTTAAATTAACATACCACTACAAAGCACGTGAAAAAATATGCACTTTCAAAAAAAGAATCACCTCGATCTGAGGTTGTATGCAAAAGTTATGCACCTTTGAAAGTCCCAAAATGGGAACTGCGCAAAGTCACCTGTGAGAATTTGATATTTATGGAAAATCTCTACACTGAAATCAAAAACCATCTACACCAACATGTAGAGCATGAAAATTAGCCAAAATAAAAAAAAGAAGCTCAGAAATAGGTCGGGAGCACTAGTTATGGCCTTTAGAAGTTGGTCTTCAAAAAACAAAACTCCATCGAAAGGGGGTTGGATGGGGAATTGCTTGTAATCATCGGATAAAAGGTTGAACCTTGCTTATCACACTTTGGACCATTGGTTAAAAGGTCAAACCCTACAGATCATGCTTCAAACCACTGGGTAAAAGGTCGAACCCACGGAACACCCTTCAGACTACTAGATAAAAGGCTAAGCCGTGCGGATCACACTTTGGACCGCTGGACAAAGGGCCAAACCCTGGAGATCATGCTTGGGACTGCTGGACAAAGGGATGAACCCTGCAGATCATGCTTCAGATTGCTGGACAAAGGTCTGAACCTTACAGATCACGCTTCAGACCGTCGGACAAAGGGTCGAACCCTGTAGATCACGCTTCAGACCGCTGGACAAAGGGTTGAACCCTACAGATCACACTTCAGACCTTTGGACAAAGGGTCAAATCATGAAGCACTCTTCAGACTACTGAACAAAGGGTTGAATCGTGGAGCACCCTTCAGACCACTAGACAAAGGGTTGAACTGCGGAGCACCCTTTGGACCATGGGGCAAAAGAACGTATCCTTACAAAAAAAAATTGAGCTCCAATTTCAATGTTTGAACAAGCATTCATTGGGTTTTTGTCCCTTCTGAGTGCAATGGCAGGGTTAGATCTAACCCAAACTGGTTCGAAATGGTGGCTCCCTGCTAGATCTGGCAATGAACCTCCAGCTTCAAACCCTTACAGATCTGGCTTTCGATGTCCAACTGGGACAAAACGAAAGGCAAACTTGATTGTCTCAGCTACTTCAGACTCGATGGTGAGCTCAAAAAGTGTCAAAGAAGATCTAAAAAACCTACAACTGGCAAGTCAAAATAAGAACCCCCCTAGAATTTTGAGTTTTCTCCACACTTTTCTGATTCTCTAGATCATTTGAAGATGCAAGAGAAGAGCATACTCATGTGCTTTGAAAACAATGACCCTACATTCTTAGATTTCAGAAAAAGAATGCCAACCCACAACTCACAACTACTCTGATACCATGTAAGATTTCTACCCAAGAATGCAAGTGATTGAGACAAAGAAAAGCATAAATGAGAGAAGAGACAAATAAATTATATTCAACTCAAGAGAATGTAAAGCAATACAATAGAATGGGATGCTCATATGAGAGCAAGAGGTGGGTATATATAGGATATTCCACCCAAGAGACTCAATACACAACTAATGTGGGATAAAGTGAAAAAGTCCCTGAGTAAACTTAACCTAGTGTGAAGAGAGCTAAAGCAAAGAACAAGCTAAGAAAGAGCTAGATAGCAAAGTAACCCTATTCACACTAACACAATTGTTGTAGAATCATGGGAATTTCTAGTAGATTTTCTGATCTTAGAGCCAAGAAATCAAAGGAAGTTTGGCTACTGCAACAACATCCATTGATTGCAGAACTAGGGATATAGTCATGTCAAATGGCTTGGACATGGAGAAAATCTCCTTGTACCCTCCAGCTAGACTGTCCATACATTATTTAGGAAAAGTGTGGGTAGATAAGCCTAACAACATGGAAAACATTGCCTCCTTAGCCATGGTTACTGTCACAGAACATTTGGGAGAATTGAAAGAAGAAATAAACTATGATACACCTGAAGATATAACTCACATCCTCATCAGAGAAGACACAATGGACTTAGCTCAAGACTTAAGGAATGAACTTTTGATTGCTGCCCATTGTACCCTTGCTAATATCATTCCTTGTGGAGAAACATTCTATAAAGACCTAGCTACTTTTCATTTGATGCTCCTATTACAAAACAAGTGATGGTCTTACCTGGGAAAACAATGAACATCAACACTCAGTTAACAACACAACAAGAAGGAGCACTTCTTGATCTTCTTACCTCCCATTCAGAAGCTTTTGCTTGGGAATATAAAGACATGAAGTGCATCCTGTCATGCCCAAGTTGTTTATAATGCAATGATTCTAATTTGTGCTTCTTATGATACCTTCTGCAACAATCATTCTCCATAGAAACCAAAGTTAACCATTTCTTGTACAACTAAACGAGACTTCATTATGCATCATACGGTAATAAATTTGCAAGGTAGAAAGATAGTGTTACATTTGATCCTTTGTGAATGGGAAATAATACAACACACATATCCAATGGCGAGGACACTAACTTCACCCATAGGTTAGTCACAATGACGTATATATATATATATATATATATATATATATATACCTTTCAGCTACGCTACCCATCTCGGATTATAAATATCACAATACAAAGTCATTCCATATGAAGTGATTAACCATTTATCACAATAAACTTTCCATTCACCCTACGACGTTCATATAGTAATGTCATAACTATAGTGGCCTACATAGGTATCCAACATGAATCCGTGCAACTAGATATAAGTGTTAGTCTCACATGATCATTAAAACATCATCATAAGTATCAATGCACAAAAAGAACCGAATACAGGCCCTAGGGGCCAGACCTAATGCCTCAGGGTCTCATCTGTGATTGCCTTGCCTACGTATGCGGAGCACAGAGATTTCGTAGTTCGGGGTAACTTGTCTTACAACAATAAGGTTGGATTAGATATATAGATTCATGAAACGATAGTACTGGTTTAAAAAAGGAGATTCATGATAAGAATTTGAAGCTCTCTTAAATGAGGCAAGGATGGGTACAACCTTAAATGGACAAAGTTTCCTTAACATAAGTTGATTCATAATTGGATCAACACATAATAAACAAAACACATCTAACCAATGACTTTAACCGTGTGGAAATATCAACCAAAAGATATAATAAGTTCCATATGACGGGTAACATAGTGCGGTTCAAAGAGTAATCACAAAAGAACTCAAGTAGAAGGTCAACCAAATCTTGATCAGGCTTAACAATGACTAAATCATTTTCTTCTTTTTTTCCCAAATTTCATATTCAAAAATAATTTTATAAACAAATACTTAAAAATCATGTTCTTTTGATAATTATATATAAAGATGGAATCTTTTATAAATATAGTTAAATTCATTATTTTCTTAAATTAAGCAAGATAAATTTCATAAAATAAATTAAGAAGATATAATACTAAAAGCTACGATTACTAGGAAATTAAATGATTTAATTCTAAATAATATATGGATCTAAAATATTCAAGATTTAGTTTCTATTTAAATATCTCCACTTATATTTTAGTTTCTAATAAAAAAAATGTTTCTAAAGAGAGAACACTGAGGAAGTTAAAAGCATGATTTTATATGATGTTCCAAAGCCAAAATATGGCTGTTATTAGCATAAGGCTAATTGAGGATTTAAACGCCAATATATGGCAGTTATTCACATCAGTTGTGGTGCCAGGGAATATCTTATTTATTATATCAAATTTGGACGCCGTTATGTAGCAGAAAAGGCTCAAATTTTATTTCAGATCTAGCCCCATTTATAGCAGATATAAACATGAAATCCAATGATGTTGAGATGTCATTATATGGCATAAAATTTAATGAATTCAAACACCAATTTTGGCAGGTCTAAACATAGGGTTAAATGAGAATTAACACCAATATTTGGTTGGAGAAGATATTGATGTTAATGCAGTCCAGACTCCTTAATTTGGCAACACATTTAATGCCATAATAAAGTTAATGTAAACATAGAATTTTACCAAAATATGGCAGTTGAAAAAAACAAAATCTATACATTCCTAATGCCATCATCTGGCGGTTTTAATCTTAGAACATAAAATATTCTAATGCCAAGATATGGCTGATATATACATAAGAATATGAGGTACTCTAATGCCATTATATGGCTGTTTTTAAACATAAAACAATTAATGCAGCTCTTAACACAAAAGAGATTGAAGAAAACAAACCTAACATTCTATTTTCAGCGTCATCAAGTTATAATGATGGTTGATTTCAGAAGACCCACACTATTAAATGGGAAATCATTGAGAAAATGAGAAGATAAAATATGCAAAGAAATTAAGTGAATGTATTTAGAATTACAAAGCATAAACTCATACCAGACTGGTTGCAAACTCCTTTTGCATCTGCCTTCAAACTAACATAACCTATCCCGAAAGCACCATTCTCCCATTACCCTGAGTTGTTTAAAAAACCTACAGGATTTTCCAATTCTCCCTCCTAAAAGATGTTGAAATTATAATCTAATATAGTGCCAAAATAAACCTTCTCAATTATGCTAAACTTAGAACTTTCTTTCCTTTTTTTTCAAAAATCAAAACTAAAACTACTTTATCATAAATGAAATTTCTAATTTGATAGTCCATCCTTCTAAGCTCGTTCTTCCCTTCCTTTTTCCACGTTTGATTTTTCTTTGTTTTAAAGCATAGGTCTAAAAATCTATAAATAAACTTATTTTTCTTTTAAAATATATATTTTTTAAATTATTTAATTATAGATGGATAAATAAAGCATGATTTGTAAGTCTTACCTTTATAAAATTCTATTAGTAATTTTTTTTTTAATAAAAGTATAAATATATTTATTTCTTAATTACAATCATAAACCACTAAATTATCCTATTTATTTTTATTTTATTTATTTTTAACAAACTTCACATAAAGATATTTTATTTATTTCTCATATTTATACATATTTTCAAAGGACATATGCATTTCACTTAAATGAGTCCATCTAAATCCTATTAATTTCTTTATCATTGATAAGATTGATTCAATTACATAATAATTTATGTACTAAGACTAACTCATAGAACTAATGCTCATGTACTTATGAGCCTTACCTCTTGTCTTATCATAATTAAGTTTACTTTTTGAAGCTTATGGTATAAGGACTTGGGTGTCATTACAATTATATTGATAGTATAATTGAACTACAAATCCACTTACTTTACACATATAATAATACCTACAACAATATACATCAATGTGATAGTAAACAATTATAACAATACTCGTTCATGCTTGCATACCTGAACGTTGGTACCTGATCATCCCTTAGCATTATCACACACCCACCTTGACTAGGACCCTGACAACTTCAATTGCACATGTTAATGCATAATATCCTGCGTGTGTCCTCCAAACTATTTTTCTTACACGAACTGAGAGAATTGATAAAATATTTATCAACATGGAATATCTTAATATAAATAAATCAATACTCTAAAGGAGTCATAGGAGTCAGGTGGCCTTACACATCTCCTTTGAGATCTGCACCCATCACATATATACAGAAGATGTCAAGCCTGTTAGACAGGCCCAAAGAAGGTTAAACCCTGCACTCAAAGACATTATTAAAATAGAAATAGAAAACCTTCTACAGGTTGGATTCATTTATCCTATCTCAGACAGCCAGTGGTTTTCAACCTTGGTTATAGTGCCCAAGAAGAATGGGAAATGGAGAGTATGCATTGATTATAGGGAGCTAAAGAAAGCCACAAAAAATGATTATTTTCCCTTGCCATTCATTGACCAAGTACTAGATAATCTAGCAGGGAGCAAGTACTTTTCATTCCTTGGCTACAGGCTTGTTTCCTTCTCATTTCACTTCTACACAGAAAAATAGATTAGTAAAGGAAAGTTTATCTTACAAATGGTTGAATGGTTTATTATTCAAATGTGGTCCTGACTTTGTGTTGCACAGATGTTTGAGAGCTAATAAATTTTTTGATGTGTTGAGGGCATTATCTCAGTTGCCTTTGTCAAATGAAGTACAAAAATCCACAAGTGTTGTCCTATTTTGCTACCCATCCAAATAGCCCAAATCCATGAAATCTCTGAGTCTTTTTCCCTTTAGAAATGCAAGGAAAAACATCCTAATTTGACTAAGTCCAAAAATCCTAAGTTTTCCTTTTGTTTTTTAACCTTTTCACATTTTCAGAGTTTAGAGTTCTCCCCTTCATCATGCCATCCTAATCGGCTCCAAACTCCACTTTGTTCCTTGCAAAAACCCTCTAAGTGCTCAAAGTTCTTTAGGTGTCGGGGGTCGAACCTCCTTTCTTTCTTCCTTCCATTTCTTTTGGAAGGAGAAAGGCAGAATGCCTAAAGTCTGAGCTCGCTCTTTCCCTTTGAAAATTTGGCTAAGTATTTCGGGGGGTCAAACTTCAAACTTTTCTTCTTCCCTCTTCCTTTTCTTTTGGAAGGCAAAAGATGGAAGGCTCGAAGCCCGACATTCGCTGAACCATCTCAAATAAGTTCTAAGTGTTTCGCGGGGTCAAACTTCGTACTTTTCTTCTTCCCTCTTCCTTTTCTTTTGGAAGATGAAAAATAGAAGGCTCGAAGCCTGACTTCCGCTGAACCATCTCAAATAAGTTCTAAGTGTTTTGGGGGGTCAGACTTTGGACTTTTCTTCTTCCCTCTTGATTTTCTTTTGGAAAGGTGGAAGACAAAAGGCCTGAAGCCCGACTTCCGCCGAAACCTTCAAAAAAATGGCTAAGTCTTTAGACTTGCAGGGCTCAAACTTTCTTTATTCTTCCTTCTCTAGTAAGGCAGAAGGCCTGAGGCCCAAAGTCCATCGACTGTTGCTTTCTAAGTAAAGTGGGACTCGGAGGGTAGGGTACTTTTCTCCTTTCTTCTTCCTTCTCTCTTAGAAGATAGAAGGTTGAAGGCCTGAGGCCCAATCTTTGACAGCTTCTATGGTCTTCAAAAGTGAAGGAAAAAGAGGCGAATCAAAAGTCAGCCATGGTTTACAAGGAAGAAATTTTGTCGATAAGGTAGAATATAGGCCAGAATTGAAGGTCAAGAGTTTAGCTCCAGTTGGAGGTGATTATTGAGCATTTATTGTTGCAGGTGGGAAAATTAGATGCAAAATTTTCAACGTAGATATTTGTCTCAGCTACTCTAGGGAAGATATTTTTTCTGCATTTATGTCAAAGAAAAACATATTTATCTAGACATTCCTTTGCAGGAAGATCTTTTGACAGGCCCATGGGGTGAATTTACAGTAGTAGGTGATTGCGCCTAGATGTGAAATGTTATATAAGAATGAAATCAAATGTATTATTGTTGGTTATTGGTCTAAAAAACCACGTCTTGTATCAGTTGTAACCGTGCCTCTTTGACCAAAAACAATAATATTTTTACCTTTTCATGCACTTCTTCTACTTTGTGTAATACTTCTGTTTGAGTATCCATTTGTGAATGCATCTTTCCTTTTGGATTTCAATTAGTTTCTTTTACGTCTGCAGGTAGTTTGTGACTTGTATATGTTGACTTGTTGGTTGTTATTCTGTGCATATATAGTTTATCTAGGGGTTGAACATTCAAACTTGGTGTATCACCTTTTTATTTTGAGTTTCTCCTTCTTCCCCTTTTCCCTAATAGTGATAGATTAGGTTTAGTCTTAGTATACTTTGAATCTCGTATTCAAAAAGAGGAACTAGCCTTCTCTTGAGGTTTGATTTTCTTTGTAGGGTCCCACACCTAGAAATTACTCCCATGTTTCACTAAATTGTTGCAGTACAACACTTCAACATAGGGTGCAAATCCAAGTGACAACAATTTTTGGCACGCCTGGTGGGACCATTTTACTCTGAGTCAAGAGTTAAGCATAGAAGTTGGTGTTGTTATTAGTATTCTACAATTTGGAAGACAAATTTCTTACACTTGGCGACTCTACTACCTCTTGGTTTCTGATTAGTCCAACTTTATATGCTTGTGCAAACGAGAGCTTCTTCAAGAGGTAATAACTACCGATTTGTTGAACTACTTGTTGCTACTTCAAGAAGAAGAACTAGGTTATCTAGGTCTCCTGGGCCTGAAGGAATAATAGTTTTGTTCCATCTCACCCAAGAGCTCAATCTACACCTCCTATTAGGTTTCAATACTCAAGAAAGGGTTTGCACATACCTAGAATACATTTAAATACCCTAAATATGGCTCTGCCAAGAAACCTATCATTTGTGACTTTCAATGGAGGAAACCCTTTAGACTTGGCTACACATAATGATATACCCACCTCAGCCCTAAATAGTATCTCATTCTTTATGGGTTATTGTCCTACTACACCTACTAAACATATCAAAGATATATCAAATGTATGTTCAGTCCACCATATTCAACATGAAGATGTGGCTGTTAGACTCATAGTTTCATCCTTTAAGGGGATAACTCTTCAATGGTTTAGGAGTTTACCCCTTGCTTCAATACATGATTGGGATGAGCTGGGAGAAGTAGTCTACAAGCAGTTTGGAGGAGCAAACAATGTTTATCTGCTGGAACAGTTGATAACCATAAAGAGGGCTCCCAACGAGGTGATGGTTGACTTCAACTTTAGGTTTCAAAGGACATGGGATAGGATCCCAACTTTCCTCAAGCCATCTCCACAAGGTGCCTTTTTATATTTTTTGAGAGCTTTAAATTCTTATTTTGTTGTTATGATGCAATCTATGGGTGTTGTTACCTTATCAGATGCATATGAAATAGCTTTGAGAGCTAAAAGTTGCTTGATACAGGCTGAGAAAATTGTTCCCAAGACCCCTGTACCTATTTTCCCAGAATTGCATTCACAGGTTCAACAACCCACTATTTGTCCCATACCACAACCTAAATCCTCTACATCTACTCTTCCACAAGAAGACAATGACTTTAAAACCCTAATGGCCAACATGGCTAACAACATCAGTACTATATCCATTCAAACTGCTCCTAAACCCCATCAAAATTATAATTAGGGGTAGTCTTCAAATTAGATCTGGAATTAGGGTTATAATTCCAACAGAAATCAAAGTTGGAACCAAGGTTACCAGCCAAATAGGTACCAAAATAATAAGCATGTTCAACCTATGCAAATGGTTAGACCCATCCAACAAATATCGGTTGTAAATTCAGTTAAGGTCTTGGTTCCCACTCAAAACAATCTCGCCCAAGAGGCAGATTGGTGTTATCCTCACAATCAATCTACTTGTGCATTTGGAGCACAAGAACGAGCCCTAATGGTGCCAAATTTTCACACTCAGCAAGCATAATTGGTAGAGGCAGTCAACAATAAACCTAAAGTACCAAATGAGGTTGCTTCTGATTACAATCTAATGATTTGGACTCCTGAGGATTTTTGTGTTGTTAATCAACCCATGGACAATGTGATAATGCCTGTAAGCAGTGTTACATATAACACAAGATCCAAAAAGAGGTAATTAGAGGATAACCCCATGCCTATTATATTACAAAAGGAACCTATATCAAAAGAAAAAGGAGCCAATACTACAAATGCAACTCAAGGCAGCAAACCTGTTACTACAAAAGAGGTTCCATCATCTCCAAAGATGCCTGAACAAGCTACAAAGCAGTCAAAAAGGGGAACATGGATTCCTTCCATGCATAAAACAACATTTTCCCTAAATATTGTGGAACAAATGAAAAAGACAAATCTGAATGTGTCAATGTGGGAGGTATTATTGCTCCCCTCTCAAAGGGATTTGTTGCAAGAAGCCTTAAGGCAATTCTCAGCAGCTGAATCAACACTCTAGAAGGGAAAGGGCCTAGTCAATCTTGTACAACCAAGTGAAGAGCAAGTAGGTCCAACAAAGAAGCCATCCCCATTCTACTTGTCTCTAATCATTGGGAAATTCTTGGTACACAATTGCATGATTGATTCAGAGGCTAGTATTTTAGTTATGTCAAAGAAGATAGTAGATGCATTAGGCATCAAATATACTCCTGTTTCATTAGGTGTGTTGCAGCTGGATGGTACTTCTATCAACACTATTGGAGTGATCAGAGGACTAGATTTAACCTTACATGTCTCTCCAAACTTGACTATTAGTCAAGATATTTCATTCATTGATCTTCCTCCTCTCTTTGCTATTTTCTTATCAAGAGACTTCACATCTAAGGTAGGCGGATACCTTTCTTTTGACTAGTCTCACATGCCACTGAGGACAAGACATGGCACAAGGTTCACCATTAAGGATGAACCAGTTTCAAACTATCATGTAGAAAACTATGATCATAACCTGGTGAACCCTCATTGCATGATCTAGGGTGAGGAAATCAATGATTCAGGATATCTTGGGACGGTATCTTCACCCCTTCCAACCGTAGATCTTTTCCTTGATGAATGGGTGAGGGACCACTTTGATTTTGATCCCTATGACACCACTGAAACAATTAGACTAGGCACCTACATGATTCATGAGGGGAATTCCTCTATCCCTTCTATACTCAAACCAAATGATGATTCTGATAGCCCATGGAAAATATTCTTTGATGGTGCAAAGAGTAGAAATGGAGCTGGTGTAGGGGTATTACTCATCTCTCTGATGGGTAAGAAACTATATTTTGCTCATAGGCTACATTTTTCTTGCACAAATAATGTTGCAACGTATGAGGCATTGGTCCATGGCTTGCTACTAGTAGAAAAGAAGATAATCAGACACCTGGAGATCTTTGGAGATACTGAAATGGTGGTCAACCAAGTCAAGGAAAGAAGTGCAACAAAAAATTATCTTCTTAGAGCTTATAGACACAAAGTTTGGAGCCTATTTGAGAGTTTTTATGTTCTCAACCTACAGGTAATCCCAAGGAGATTGAATGCAGAAGAAGATCAATTGGCAACCATTGGTGCCCAGTTTTCTCATCCCACAGACTTATTTCAAGGCCCTGATTAGCATGTCAAGATAGTGATCAAACCCTCCATCCTTGATAATGATGTGAACTGGCAGATTTTTGACAGTAATGAGAAAATTGTAAACTTCATCCAAAATGAAGTCGAGTTCTCATCAATGGCACAGTCCAGGCTACAAGAAGGGTATGGTGATCAGACTATTCAATTGAAAACAAACAAGTTTCCCAAAGGTTTGGTCACTCTCGAGGCTATTTTCAGCCATGATGATGAATTCAAGGGTGAGAGGAAGAACATCACATTCAAAAGGGATGACTATCAAAAAGTTGCTATCGCCCAGGACAAGGATTTATTACTAGGAAAGGTATGTTGTGATGATGAACAACAAAATTTTATTCACCTTTCTCAAAAATATAGTAATGTTTTTGCATGGAACTATGAGGACTTCAAGGGTTTTGACCCTAATATTTCCCAACACACCATAGACCTTGATCTAAATGCCAAGCTTATCCACCAAAGACAGTGGCATGTGAACCCCAAAATCAAGCCCTTGATGAGGAACGAGCTCGCAAAGCTCATTCAGGCTAGAATTATAAGTCCCCATCAAGTATTCCACCTAGGTAGCTAACCTAGTACCAGTGAGGAAGAAAAATGGTGAGCTAAGGCTATGCATGGATTTTTTGGATCTGAATCGTGCCTCCTTGAAAGACCATTATCCTTTGTTGTCCATGGACCAAATCTTGTAAACTTTTATAGGGGCAGAAAGGTTTTCATTGCTTGATAGATTTTTTTGTTATAACCAGATATTTGTGAAAGTGGAGAACTGATTCAAGACAACATTCACCACTAAGTGGGGAACCATGACATATGCAAAAATGCCATTTGGGCTCTCCAATGATGGTGCCACTTTTCAGAGGGCAATAGACATTGCATTTAGGGGCTTCATCAACAAGTTCATCCTGATTTATTTGGATGATATCACAATCTTCTCCAAGAGAGGAGAAAATCACATGGAGCATCTGGAGAAGGTTTTCAAAATATGCAAGGAGTTTGGGGTGTCTTTGAACCCCAAGAAACATATTTTTTCTATCTCTCAGGGAAAGCTTTTGGTTCATTTAGTGTCCAAAGATGGGATCTCCATAGATCTAGAAAGAACTCCAACTCTTCTTTCTCTTCCTCTGCCTGCTTATAAGAAGGCTCTACAATCATTTCTAGGACAAAGTAATTTTGTTAAAAAATTCATTCCTAACTATGTTGGTTTGGTCAAACCACTGACCCTTATGCTTAAAAAGGATGTTGTTTTTAGGTCGATCAACGAGGGGAAAGATGGCTTTGAGAAGATAAAGGAAGAAATTGTCCAAGATCCTACTCTTATGAATCCTAATTATGAAAAGTACTTTGTCCTTTATGCCCATGGAGGAGAGAACAACATTGCAACTGTCCTGATGTAGGAAAAAACCAAGGTATGGAGCAGCCCCTGACCTTCTTCAGTCAAACATTGAAGGACTATGAGATTAGGTATAGTCCCATGGAAAAATAGATTTTTGCCATTGTAAGAGCATTGAAAAAGTTTAGATATATGCTGGCAAATAACCATATCAAAGTATTAGTTTCTCATCCTAGTGTGAGAGACTATATAATGGGAATTGAAATTGGTGAAAAGAGAGCAAGTTGGGTCACCAAAATCCTAGAATATGATGTTACTATCAAAGCCACTAAGTTGATTAGAGGTCAAGGATTATGTGAATAGTTAGTTCAAACTACAGTAGATGAGGTGAACTCATCCTATCATTTGAATGAGGTAGAACCTACAACTGAACTAGTAGTTATAAGTTCCTGGACAATAGACATGTCCAGATTCTTATCTACTGGCGAGTATCCTTATAGATTGGACAAAACCAACAGAAGAAATTTTAGGTTACAATCCATTCCTTATGCTTTGGCGGATGGGGTTCTCTTTAAAAGAAACCTAGATGGAGTCTTGTTGAGATGCATTGAGGAAGATCAGATGGGCAGATTGCTTAGTGAGTTTCATGTTGGTACAGCTGGAGGCCACTTCTCTACAAGAGCTACAAAAATAAAGATAATGAGGGCAGGTTACTTTTAGCCCACATTATTCAATGAAGCCCATGCATGGGTAATAAAATGCAAAGAGTGTGCTCTCTTTGCTAGAAACAAAAGATTGTCAACTCTCCCACTTCATCCTATTCAAGTAGATCAGTCTTTCTCATAGTGGGACCTAGACTTTATTGGCATGATCAACCCTACATCCAATGTTGGCCACAAATGGGTTCTAACTACAACTGACTACTTCAGTAGGTGGTTTGAAGAAGTCCCACTCAAAGAGGCTATTGAGTCAGTAGTCATGGATTTCTTGGAAGAAATCATGACAAGGTTTGGATCTTGTCACACTATCATCTTTGATAATGCAAAAGCATTTACCAGTTTTAGGATAGCTGATTGGGCTTTGAAATATAATGTGTTCATGAAGACTTCATCTAACTATTACCCCCTGTTGACGCCTGAATTGACTGGTAGTTTTTTGAAAAATCTTCATTCAGGCACTCTCCCTAAGTATCCAAAAAATGCTCTAAGTAACGGGCCTCCTCAGTATTTTTCAGCTGCATCATCATATTTTCTTGAGGAGGAGGTCATCATCATCATGTTTGTTTCGATGAGGGTCAGCATCATCATGTTCTCCGTCGACCGGTTTTCTCATCGTCATCATCATATTTCGCTGTCGGGTGATGTTTGGTTTTTATCATGATGATGCTGACGAGCTACAGTGCGCCCTGATCTGCTTATGAGGGTGATTCTTCAAAGTCTCCGGTGATCTTCCATTTATCACCTTGCGCAGGCATGATGATGATGTTGCTTATTCTTTGAATTGCTCGACCTAACTTGTTTTTTCCTAAGGGTCGTGTTCATCATCATCATATTTCCAGTTATCATCCTGCTGCTTGCGGAGGTCATCATATTTTCTGCCTTCATGATATTTCGCTGGGGTGATATTTTTATCATCGGGTGATCTTGGTTAACATCATCCTGATGATGTTGTTGAAGAGTTGTAATTGCGACCCGATATTCACTAGGGTCATCATATTTTGGAACGTCAGGATGATCTTAGTCAATATCATCCTGATGATGTTGTATCACTTCCTATTCTTTGTTTCTCATCCTGATGATGCTGACGTCATCCGTATATCAGGGTGATATTTTTCTTTCTGCCTATCTGCATCATGATATTCTCGAAGGAGGGGGTGATATTTTCATATCACCCAGATATATGTTTGTTCGAGCATCATGATGATGCTAATATTAAGGAGATATCCGCCTGCTTGCTTCGCACATTATCTACTGGGGGTGATCTTTTCAAGCAGCAGCATCATATTCGGTTTTCGCCCCGATCTTATAGAGGAGCTACAGTGCAACCTGATATTTGAACATCAGGAGGATATTTCCAAATATCCGGTTGTCTTCCGAATATCATGATGATGTTAATATGATGATGACGTCATCAAGGTCCCGCGGGGGTCGTATTTCTAACATTGATCATCTTGAAGAGACCTCCTGATATTTGCAAACATGATGATGACGTCATCCGGACATGAGGAGGTGCACAGTAGGCGGATATGATGATGACGTCAGCAGGATATGATGATGACGTCATCAGGATGTTCATCGGCCAGACTTTTGTTATAAGCTCAGCAGGAGGATGTTCCTCCGAAGGATCAGGTTGTGCCGATTATCATGAAGGTTATATTTCAAATATCATGATGACGTCAGGGTGATATTTCGAACAACAGGATATCATGCTGCTGGAAGATGATGATGATGAAGTCTATACTAGTGTCGTCAAGAGCAAAAGCGCCGACATGATATATGCTCATGACCTAGTATATAAAGTGCAAAGGAGGTTGCTGCGGGGTGCATGTGGGATAATTGTATCCTGCATTTTCGAAATATCATGATGATGAATCTCGGCGGGAAATGCTTGTGATAGTCTGTATGATGTTCTTCCCGAGGCCGCGGGTTGGTGCGCCATTAATGGCGAAGGTTGCAGAGGTATGGGCGATGGCGTGGGTCGATCTGGTACCCGACTGGAGGTGTCAATCAGCGGATGATGGCGCAGGGCTCGAGAAATCTTCCTGTCTCCTCCCCTACCTACTGCATTCAAGTTTGGGCGCCAATCTGGTTGTGTTTGAGCGCCATTTTCATGATACTGTGTATCTGGCGAAATTTTGGTCAACATTGTAATTAATTGCTGAGCACCTACCTGGCTGTTATAAGCAGGTTGTGTTGTTCATTTGTGGTTGTTGAAAGTTGTAGATTTTTGGCTCTGTAATCCAAAACCAGCTGATCTGGTTGCTCTGTACAATTTTTCTTGTGAGTTTATGTATCTCCTGTTGTAGGACTTGGCATGAATCCACTGGTTTCATGGTTGATCTTATATGAGTAATGCTACCTTAGCATGTGTTGTGTTAATTCTGTCTCCAGTATTGCATGTATCCTTCTTCTGGATCTGGATGTTTGCTTATGTTTAGATTCTAGAGCATAGAATTCCTATGTTGAATGTCTGATCTTTTGACCTCTGCTCAAGGGGCAGATTAAACTGTTTTCAGGTTGAACATTGGGAAGGGTATACTGCAGTAGGGATGCCATAAGTAGAGATAGCTCGACACTCTATATTGGGAGATATCTGTAAGGCAGATATCATGTGTATCCCCCTGAAATCCAGTTTTAGCTATTTATGCTGATCATTCACAGGTGTATGTCTACCGACTCCAAGCCCTGGATAGGCACCAGTCATGCTGTGTTCTTGTGTTATACACCATGTCCAACTTTGCATCCAAATTCATATCAAAACACTTCATACTTCCACCTGTTAGTTGTAGGAGTAGGATTAGGAACCCCCTGCATGCTCTCATACCCAACCAGACATCATGTCCAAGAATGTTGCCAGCCTTGTGATCTATCATACAGATCTTGGTCCATACATGAGAGTATTCTGCCTGTTGTTGTCAAGTTAGATCCTTCTATCTTTGAGCTAGTCAAGGTTACATCTTGAGTTATAGGGATACCCCCCTTGGTGCGGCAGAACCAGAAGTGAAGGGGAGGAGCTCACGCAACCTCCTGTATTTAGTTGGCCTGAATCTGCCTGTGCATTAGAAGTGGCAAACCCTAATGCTGATTCAGAAGAAACGTCAACAAAATGGCGACTCCGCTGGGGAGAAAATTGATGAAAAAGTGTTATATCTTGTGGCCCATCCGAGTCACTAACAAAATGATGCTCTGCTGGTGGAATGAACCTGGAAAAGTAGCTTTCAGCTATTGAAAATTTTGTCCTCTCTGGAGAGGTGGCGACTCTGCAAAAAAGATCTAAATGCACATGAAAGATGGATGTATGTGATGTGACAAAAAAGATGTACATATTTCTGCATCTGTATGAGAAAAGGTACCTTGTTCCTTCCCCTTTATTTGCTGTTTTACTGCATAGGTTAGATGCCAGGGGAAGCCTTAGGTCTTAGACAGACAAACAATGTCTAAGAGTAAGATTTTTATGAATCCAAGTATGAGTTATCCCACACTCAGTGGTGAAATGTTGGATAAAGGAATAGAGGAGATAAGAAATAGGTTGATATTCTTAGAGGCTGAGCAGGCCCAGTTAAGAAGCAGTAACCCTGTTGTGTCTGCCAGTCAGAAAGCTAAACCTCCTGTCAGCCCTTTTGATCCTTTGTATGACCAACTGGATTTGTCATGGGTGGACTATAAAGTAGAAACTATGCCTGCTAGGATATATTGTCAGATGCCTAGATTTAGTGGTCACAGTATATGTGATGGGAATGCACATATCCAAAATTTTCAAAGTTTTATGGGAAAATATTCATTCAGAGATGAGGATATGTGGATGAGGTTTCTTGTTAGGTCCTTTGATGCAAAAGCAAAAGACTGGTATTTGAGCTTTCCAAAGAAATTTTTTGCCTGTTGGGATGAGCTTGCTGACTGTTTCAAGGAGGAATTTGCAAAAGAACCGGCTGATCTTGTTGCAGAATTGATGAGAATCAGAAAACAAGATGAAGAGCCATGTGTTGATTTCAGTCATAGGTTTGCAGTAGCCCTTTCACATGTCCCTGAAAGTTTCAGACCTGATATTTCAGCCTGTGTTGGCATATTCTTTGAAGCTTTTGAGGAGGGCTCTAGTGCATTACTGAGGGATTTCAAGGTGACAAGTATGCAGATGGCATACAGGTTCATTGAGAATGTAGAAGAAATGAGAAATATGCACCTGCTGAAACCCCTCTCCCCAGGCCTTGGTGTGAAAAATGGTTATGAAGCTGCAAATGACCAAGTCATGAAGGCATCATGTGAAGATGAAAAGATGAATGTTGAGGATGCCAGTGAAAGGACTAATGAAGATTCCCATTGCAATGATGAGGCATCTGACCATGAAGACAACAATGAGGTTGTGGACAGCAATGAGCAATTTTTAGAATGGACCTGTGGAGAAAATTGTGAGTATTGTACTCAAGACAGAGAAGATATAAGCAAACAGAGAAGCAGTCCTATGTGTGACCCATTGCCTATCTTTCAAACACATGGAGATCATGAAGGGCAGTCAGAAATTGAAATAAGTGCTAGTTCAGAGGATGACTGTTTTTCATTTGATGGCTGTTTTGCTTATGATACACAGGTTGATACTCCTCCACAGAATGAATCCATTGGTGATGAAGAGGTATGCTCTGCTGCCCATGAACAAATGGCATACTATGATGAAACTGATGCACCTGGGTCACCCATTTATGACACATATGGTGATGAGGATCTGTCTGAGTATGGTGGAGATCTAGACACTATTTTTGGCTTGGATTCTGTTTCTCATCATGATGAAAGAGGAAACAACATACATCAGGTAAGTGACTGTGAAGATGTGCCTGATTTGAAAGAGATGCCAGAGCCTGATCTTTTCCAGCCTGGTGTACCAGATGGTTGTGTACATGATGTACACAATTGTGATTTTGAAAGCTTTTCTTTTGATGAGCCAGCATATAATACAATGAGCCTTGATCTTCCTAGTTGTGTGGTGGACTTTGAATGTTTCCTGTTTTCAATCCAGCTAGGAGATCATGTTGCAATGCATGATGATGATAAGTGTTACATACCATTTGAGCATGCATTGCCTGAAACATTCTGCACCCACATGTCACATGATGCTGAGGGTTATCTGCACAAGGATGATGACAAGCCAAATCAGAGGGTTGAATATGCAGATGACAAAATTTGTTTGTGGGTGGATCTCTGTAGTATCTCCAAGCTTGACCCAGTGCATGCAGATGAAAACAAGATATTTGACAAGGGGAGATACATGTTTTTCTTTTCTTGGTGGCCTTAGGCCATCAAGTGTGTTTGGTGATGCAGGTCAGTGCAGTATTTGACTCTGTGCCCAATGGATAAGGGACTGGTCTGCATCCCAGAGATCTGGGGTTCTCGCTGCAGTCTTTCACCTGCACGTCCCCAGACAGAGCCACTGTTGACGCCTGAATTGACTGGTAGTTTTTTGAAAAATCTTCATTCAGGCACTCTCCCTAAGTATCCAAAAAATGCTCTAAGTAACGGGCCTCCTCAGTATTTTTCAGCTGCATCATCATATTTTCTTGAGGAGGAGGTCATCATCATCATGTTTGTTTCGATGAGGGTCAGCATCATCATGTTCTCCGTCGACCGGTTTTCTCATCGTCATCATCATATTTCGCTGTCAGGTGATGTTTGGTTTTTATCATGATGATGCTGACGAGCTACAGTGCGCCCTGATCTGCTTATGAGGGTGATTCTTCAAAGTCTCCGGTGATCTTCCATTTATCACCTTGCGCAGGCATGATGATGATGTTGCTTATTCTTTGAATTGCTCGACCTAACTTGTTTTTTCCTAAGGGTCGTGTTCATCATCATCATATTTCCAGTTATCATCCTGCTGCTTGCGGAGGTCATCATATTTTCTGCCTTCATGATATTTCGCTGGGGTGATATTTTTATCATCGGGTGATCTTGGTTAACATCATCCTGATGATGTTGTTGAAGAGTTGTAATTGCGACCCGATATTCACTAGGGTCATCATATTTTGGAACGTCAGGATGATCTTAGTCAATATCATCCTGATGATGTTGTATCACTTCCTATTCTTTGTTTCTCATCCTGATGATGCTGACGTCATCCGTATATCAGGGTGATATTTTTCTTTCTGCCTATCTGCATCATGATATTCTCGAAGGAGGGAGTGATATTTTCATATCACCCAGATATATGTTTGTTCGAGCATCATGATGATGCTAATATTAAGGAGATATCCGCCTGCTTGCTTCGCGCATTATCTACTGGGGGTGATCTTTTCAAGCAGCATCATCATATTCGGTTTTCGCCCCGATCTTATAGAGGAGCTACAGTGCAACCTGATATTTGAACATCAGGAGGATATTTCCAAATATCCGGTTGTCTTCCGAATATCATGATGATGTTAATATGATGATGACGTCATCAAGGTCCCGTGGGGGTCGTATTTCTAACATTGATCATCTTGAAGAGACCTCCTGATATTTGCAAACATGATGATGACGTCATCCGGACATGAGGAGGTGCACAGTAGGCGGATATGATGATGACGTCAGCAGGATATGATGATGACGTCATCAGGATGTTCATCGGCCAGACTTTTGTTATAAGCTCAGCAGGAGGATGTTCCTCCGAAGGATCAGGTTGTGCCGATTATCATGAAGGTTATATTTCAAATATCATGATGACGTCAGGGTGATATTTCGAACAACAGGATATCATGCTGCTGGAAGATGATGATGATGAAGTCTATACTAGTGTCGTCAGGAGCAAAAGCGCCGACATGATATATGCTCATGACCTAGTATATAAAGTGCAAAGGAGGTTGCTGCGGGGTGCATGTGGGATAATTGTATCCTGCATTTTCGAAATATCATGATGATGAATCTCGGCGGGAAATGCTTGCGATAGTCTGTATGATGTTCTTCCCGAGGCCGCGGGTTGGTGCGCCATTAATGGCGAAGGTTGCAGAGGTATGGGCGATGGCGTGGGTCGATCTGGTACCCGACTGGAGGTGTCAATCAGCGGATGATGGCGCAGGGCTCGAGAAATCTTCCTGTCTCCTCCCCTACCTGCTGCATTCAAGTTTGGGCGCCAATCTGGTTGTGTTTGAGCGCCATTTTCATGATACTGTGTATCTGGCAAAATTTTGGTCAACATTGTAATTAATTGCTGAGCACCTACCTGGCTGTTATAAGCAGGTTGTGTTGTTCATTTGTGGTTGTTGAAAGTTGTAGATTTTTGGCTCTGTAATCCAAAACCAGCTGATCTGGTTGCTCTGTACAGTTTTTCTTGTGAGTTTATGTATCTCCTGTTGTAGGACTTGGCATGAATCCACTGGTTTCATGGTTGATCTTATATGAGTAATGCTACCTTAGCATGTGTTGTGTTAATTCTGTCTCCAGTATTGCATGTATCCTTCTTCTGGATCTGGATGTTTGCTTATGTTTAGATTCTAGAGCATAGAATTCCTATGTTGAATGTCTGATCTTTTGACCTCTGCTCAAGGGGCAGATTAAACTGTTTTCAGGTTGAACATTGGGAAGGGTATACTGCAGTAGGGATGCCATAAGTAGAGATAGCTCGACACTCTATATTGGGAGATATCTGTAAGGCAGATATCATGTGTATCCCCCTGAAATCCAGTTTTAGCTATTTATGCTGATCATTCACAGGTGTATGTCTACCGACTCCAAGCCCTGGATAGGCACCAGTCATGCTGTGTTCTTGTGTTATACACCATGTCCAACTTTGCATCCAAATTCATATCAAAACACTTCATACTTCCACCTGTTAGTTGTAGGAGTAGGATTAGGAACCCCCTGCATGCTCTCATACCCAACCAGACATCATGTCCAAGAATGTTGCCAGCCTTGTGATCTATCATACAGATCTTGGTCCATACATGAGAGTATTCTGCCTGTTGTTGTCAAGTTAGATCCTTCTATCTTTGAGCTAGTCAAGGTTACATCTTGAGTTATAGGGATACCCCCCTTGGTGCGGCAGAACCAGAAGTGAAGGGGAGGAGCTCACGCAACCTCCTGTATTCAGTTGGCCTGAATCTGCCTGTGCATTAGAAGTGGCAAACCCTAATGCTGATTCAGAAGAAACGTCAACACCCCCAAGGTAATGGTTTAGCTGAATCTACTAAAAAGAACCTGATCAGAATCCTGAAGAGGGCTATGGAAACAAACTAGAGGCATTGACATAAGAAAATTAGACTGGCTCTTTAGGCTAATAGGATCGCCTATAAAAGAGCCATTGGTAACTCCCCTTTTGTTCTTGTGTATGGAAGAGAGGCTAGATTGCCCATATATTTGAAGTTTCCTTCACTAGAATTGGATCAGTAGATGGAATTAGAAGGTGAAGATGCTAGGTCTGTGAGGATAGCTAAATTAACTAAATTAGATGAACTAAGGTAGTCAGCCATGGATACCTTGGAAGAACACCAAAAGTAGACCAAGAAGTACTTTGACAGGAGGGCCAAGGATCATTTTTTCAAGGAAGGTGATCTTGTTATGAAATGGGATGCTAATAGAGCCAAACTTGGAGGCCACACTAAGTTTGATGTAATTTGGAGTGGGCCATATGTCATCACCAGCTGCAAGCAAGCCAATGTTTCAATCTTTCAAAGCTAGATGGTGAAGTTCTACCGATCTTAGTCAATGGGATCCATCTCAAACTTTACTTCTAAGGTTGGTATGAGATTCAGTATATACTATTTTGTTTTATTTCTGCTTTAGTTTCCCTTTTCCCTAAGTGTTGTTGCATAGGCTACACTCTCATTAGGAGAATGCAGGCCTCATTTCCCTTTTTGGTGTTGTTTTGAAGGCAGGGTTTCAGTTGTTCCCAACATACTTCAATCCTTTTGACTCTATGCCCAATGAATGCTTAAGGCCACTAGTTCCTTTTTGTTTAGTAGGAAAACACCCCTGAGAAGTCACCAAAATGTTTTCCTATTTTGCTCCCCAACCAAATAGCCCAAATCCATGAAATCTCTAAGTGTTTTCCCGTTTAGAAATACAAGGAAAAACATCCAAATTGACTAAGTCCAAAAATCCTAACTTTTCCTTGCATTTTTAACGTTTTCACCTTTTTGGAGTTCGGAGTTCTCCCCTTCGTCATGCCATCCTAATTAGCTCCAAACTCTGCTTTGTTCCTTGCAAAAAACCTCTTAAGTTCTCAAAGTTCTTCGAGTGTTGGGGATCAAACCTCCTTTCTTTCTTCCTTCCTTTTCTTTTGGAAGGAGAAAGGCAGAGGGCCCAAAGTTTGGGCTCTACTCTTTCCCTTTGAAAATTTGGCTAAGTGTTTAGGGGGGTTAGACTTTGAACTTTTCTTCTTCCCTCTTCCTTTTCTTTTGGAAGGCAGAAGACGGAAGGCTTGAAGCCCGACTTCCACTAGACCATCTCAAAAAAGTCCAAAGTGTTTCTGTTATCACTGGGAATTGCACACGTATGCAAGGCTAAAAAAGCATTGCAATTCTGTATAACATGGGATTAATTTCAAATAGTGGGTGCCCTATAATGAAATTAGACCTCTAGATTATGGGCTGGTTCCCTTCAAATGTTCTATTGAGATGTATGTTTTTACTATTTTGGAAAAGGGAAGAAAGAAACTAAGTGAATGCAAAAGGTAAAATTTGGTGATGCACCTGATTTGGATAAAAATATGCAATCTGATCCATAATGTTTACCAAGAAATCTGACTTTTGCACAATCCAGACTTGGCATAAATATCACAAAAGTGATTCTAAAGAATGTTTGAAAATAGGGTTTTTATGAAGGAAATGATTTTTTCACGACACAAAAAGACTATTTCTAGTTAACACAACCTAAGAAGTGTGATGATTATATCCTTAATGCTGCAAACAAGGAAGTGAGAAAATAATTTTAAAGGTTTAATGATAACACACAACAAAATTTCATACAAATCACTTCACTAATTAGCACTAAATGGAAAGGTAAATTAACTAATCTCAAAGAAACAAAGGAAAGTTCTACAAAGAAGACAAAAATGGAATCCGTAACCTGCCGATCTCTCAATAAAACTGTAAAAATGAGCTACAAGAATTCTCCAATCTATCTAAATCAGAATGAGAATCAAGAACTAGCAAAAATAAACTTTTTCTTTACAATATATAGGTTTGCTCTCTCAAAGAGGCATGCAAAATATGAACTTGCAGATAACTGCCTCTAAAAATAATCACTCCTGAGCAACCTCCAAAATCCTCAAAATTAGGGTCTAAAACTACCACAAATTGAGCAAAAATAGCTCCAATTTGGGCCTCTCCATATGCTTGACCAAAAAGTTGACCAAAAACCCTAAAAATACTCCTAAAATCATGCCAAAAAAACCTCCTAGGTGGCCTAGTTAACTCAACTAATCAATTTGCATGATTTTGCATTTAGCAAAATTGATTGTGAGTAAATAATAAAGTAATAAAATAATCACTTTATTATTGGTTACAATTTGTTTTAATTTTGATTTTACATTTTGTGGAAAATAATAAAGTAATTTGGAAAATATTACTTTATCATTTATGTACAATTAATATCTTTGTAAAATCATCCATGATTAGAAGAAAAAACATCAATCCTTATCACTCCAATTACACTTGCCTAATTTGCATGATATGAGCACAAATAGGACTTAGAAGAAAATGAAAATCCCCTTATATCTCCTGGTGGGAAAAAAATCCCTAGTTTGCATGATGCATATAAATTAAGGCAAAAAATTACCCTTATCACTCCACATGCACTAAGGATAAAAAACTATCCTCTCTCTGCAAGATAAAAACCTTAATTCATCCTATGCATTTAATATCTCCATGCACAAAACAATATGCATTAATATCCTTATGACTCCCTTTGATGCCTTAGTGCATACATTTGTCTTTATATTTTGAAGTCACCTTATATCTCCATATGCAATTTCAATATCAATAAAAACCCTACAACTCCATGACTCCATGCATCAACACTACACCATTATACTTGCTTACCTTGTCTGCCACCTTGTATATTCCATGCTCTGTCCTCATGCATACCATGTCTAAAAGCCATACTCCTTTGACCTTTGTTGACCACCATGCATAATAAGGAAGGATTTTTACCTTTGAATGTTCACAAAAAGACAAGGAATCTTTGAGCATGAGTATCATATACATCATCTTTGACTATGCTATCTTGTTGACCATAAGGGAGTTAAATAATTCATAAGGCAAAAATCCTTGCTTTCTCATCATATCGACCCTTCTTGACTTTAATAAAAATCAATCCTAACAATGTTGATCGGCCACTCCATGTTATGATAGCTAGGAATATTCAAGAGCAAAGTCTTGACCACAAGCATTTTGGATAAGGTCATTATTTTTGTCTTTTTGAAGTCAAAAAAATCACTTGAGAGAAAGAACCTTCAAACAAAAAGCATTGGATAACCCTAAAAGTTACTCATTCTTTATTTGGCATTCTTCTTCAACGCTCTGCAACTGCATTCTGCCGGTCTAGGGTTTGAATGTTTCCATCATATCTCTCTAGCTTTTACTCCCGAGCATGGCTTATCTTGGTCGAATCTCTAGCACTCTGCATGAAATGAAGAAGGCAACACTATTTTGAGTTTCATATGAGGCATTTTTATTGATATCTGTAGGTTCTCTTTCCTTTAATGGTTGCGGCCTCCTTCTTTTTTCATGGCTAACTCTATACATTGTGCATTCTTTAACACACCTTTCTTGTGTTTGCATCTTTTCTTCCTTGCAACTATTACCTATTTTTGAAAGCTTGATGTTATTGTGAGGCTGCGAATAAGTGTCTCCACCTACCAGAAAACAAGGTAAGCACTTGCCTTTCTTCCTCTTCTGTAGATTCATTTTATTTTTTACAACTGAAGAATGACAAAGGCCTGTAGTTGAAATGGGTATTGCATTTTTTAACAAAAAATGACATATGTCTGGTGGCTATGCCTATATATATCTCCTTTTCATTCTTGACTTGACTGTAGGTACAAAAATCTTGAGGGTTTGAAACTTTCTAATGAGGGTTTGTTCTTTTTGCACTTTCAAGGCTTCCATTTTTCCATGGCTGTGCTCCATCTGTATGTAGGCACCAAAAAAGTGAAAAATGCTGAGGGATTAAGTATGAAACAAGGGTTTTATATTTCTTTGCACAAAACCTTCTAGTTGTCACGGCCATCTTCCTGTAGTATTCATTATTGTTCTCCTTTGACTGTAAGTGCAAAAAAGAAACAAGGGTTTTATTTTTATAGATGGGTATTCAATTTTAGCATGAGAAATATCTTCTTCTAGCTTGGCTATGGTAGTATATATACTTTATCACTCTCTTTTGTCTGTAGATGCAAAATGGCACTAGGGTTTGAAATTTTCTCTCAAGGCTCTCCTCTTTTTGCAGATGGGTATACATTTTATCATGAAAATGTGCTTCCTGCTCACGGCTTATGACATCTCCTTCTCTGTCTAGTAGCCTTCTTGATTGTGGGTGCAAAAATTTTGTCTGTAGCCAAAGAGGCACTAGAGTTTGAAAGTATTAATAAGTGAAATTTCTCTTTTCTCCTACACAGAGCTTTCTCCTCCTTTAGAACTTGTGACTGTCGTAGCTATTAATGATACACTTTACCTTATCTATCTTCCACTGTAGCTTCAAGTTATCATATGATAACAAGGTTTTGATATTCAAAAAGTATGACTGTTGTTTCTTTATCTCCATCTTGTAATTTTGAACTTTGATACTCCTGTAGCACATACTCTGTAAAAAGCTCTTGTCAACTGTTCATTCTCACTTGTCCTTCTCTAAGAACTTAAATGGCACATTCTCTTGTATCATTATCTGATATTGCTGAGAAATGAAAGTTCTCTTGTTGTAACATTTTAAATTGTTCATGCTACTTAATCACTTGAAGAACCTGAAGCTTCAAATGGCTCTTTTAGACTATTCATCCTGTATGTCATGTGTCTCCTTTGCCTGCTAATCTATAGGATGATTGATTGTTCGTCATGTGTGATGATGGAATCATCCCTAACTGCCTTTATCTATTTGGATCCTACTGTAGCATAGATATCATGTTCTCTTCTCTCCTTGGCTATCTGTGGCATTCTTTAGATAATCATGTAGTTGTCATTGTGCATACTCACTACTTATCTCATGATTTGGATCTTATAGTATCATATATATAGCATGCTTTTCTCTTTAGTTTTTATCATGGTAACTATTTACTATGACTGTATCATTCAGAACAATGGCATATAAGAAAGAAAACTGCCTACCTTGTGAATTTCATGCTCTTGTCAATCACCATTACTATAGCATTTGGCATATGTCTGCCCTCTACTGATTCTCCCTCATCTTTTGATGTGGTATTCTCCTTCAAGAATGCTCTCCTATTAATGGATAAGGAAAATGTGATCTACTTTGACTATTTTTTCTTGTATAAACCACTTCATTGATCATTGTCATAACTGTTTATGATGAATGCGACTGCACTTTGTCTTTCTTGCATGGTATCTCTCCTTCTGGCATTTGTCGATTGTATCATGATGTCTTCAATTGTTTCAAAGCATATGAGATAAGGCTTGTTTGATCAATACAGTGATGAGATTGGGAATAACTATGACCTCCATGTGTCACTTGAATGTTTGAATGTTGAACATTTAATTATATTTGGACTGTGGTAGTCACCTGATAATATAGGCTCTCTTTGATACTCTGATGATATGGAATTTATATTTGGTTGTTTCATCTTGAAAGCTGAGACCTAGCTGTTCCACTTGAACTGTTCTATTTTCTTGATCATCCTGTTATGGCATATCAGCTAGAGTTATTGATGCCTTGTTGTTTTGATTTTGTCTTTCAAAAGGTATAACTTGTATCTCTCAGTTGGCCGATCACTTTGAATACCTGTATCATGTCATTTTACTTCTTACTCTTTTGTCATAATGAGATGATACCTTCACATGATTTATCCTGTAACTTATTCAAATGATACACAAGTTCCTGCATCTTGGAAGCTTTATTTTGTTTCTTTTCTCTTCATCAAGCACATTAATCTGAACACATGTAACATAACCTTGTACTATGATTGCACTCTATCAGTTGTTCTTATTAGCTGTGATGAAATAGATATATGCATTCACAATGATTCTGAACCTCAGATGGTTCTTGTAGCCTGGATGATTGTAATCTGATTTCTGCATTTTGTTTTTGTCAATCTTGACTCAGTCATGTTAATCTGATTTGCTCCGATCACCTGTAATAATGTCATGATGACATATCTTTTCTGTAAGTTGATTAGATGATGCATGATATGGCTTGGAATGATGCATCCTATCTTTTTTGATACTCTTTTCAAAAATGAAAAGAAACATGCTGGGCTCAAACCCTTGTGGGAGCCACATTTAATCCACATGTTTATTTGTCTTCAAATCAACAACAAAACTTGTCCTATACCTGCACAGTGAACAAACAAGTTAGCATAAAAATATACCTGATAGTATTGATTGATTTTCTTCATGGTTTCTTCTTGATTTGTGTCATTTATCTGATCTCATCTCTTATCTGAATGCATGATGTGATAAGTAGATGTCCCTGTTTGATAAAAGCATGTGATAACTTTAAACATCTGGAGCACTAACAGGGTTGTCCCCAAAATTTTATAGGTTCAAATGATGATGAAGCTTGAAGTGAAGACTAAAAGCTAAAGACTTGAAGGTCGACATCAACAGCAATCTCCATCATCAAGCAATCATGGATGTTTAAATTTATCATGTGTTCATTTCTTTTTCTTTTATCAAACAGATGCATATCTTGCATGTCTACAATTGCTCAGTCTAGTTACTCCCACAGCTTGTGTGGAACACATTTGAACACTTCTTTTAAACATGATCAGTTAAGTTCTCTTATGCATATGATGTATATGTATTTCCTTTTCAATCAATGCATGAGATAAAGTAACAGATACTTGAATGTATGTTTCAAAACATGACATGAAATAACAGTGCAATACAAATATCTATCTTTCTTTTATTCAAAACTGATTAACTAAATAATCAATCTAACTTATAACTCCTGAAAGATCAAACTATATTTCTTGAATCTTTGACTTCTTGATAATTTATTCTCTTGTCATGATAACTCATCAACCTTGATTAGACTGATGGGTTATCTTGACAACTGGATATCATTCTTTGCTCTGTCAAGGCATCAACTGTTCATTGAATGCATAACTTTGAAGTTTTCTTTTATTCCTTCTAAACAATTACACTTAGGTCCAACTAATTTTAAGTGTGAACAAAAAAATAGTAACATTTCTAGCGACCTCTTAGGGGTGTTTGCCTGCTAAACAGTTTAGAACCAGTAGCCTTTGTAACTCCATTGGGCATAGAGTCATTTCTGCCTTGAACTTAGAGAATTTTTTACAACTCATATTAACTGAACAACAATAGTAGCAACTAACTAAAAACTAAAATGAAAACTAATTTGCCTAAAATAAAACTAGTAACATGTGCAAAAGCACTTCTTGGAAACAAAACAACAAAAATTGAAACTAAATGTGCAAAAGCACTTATTTGCAGCATAAGGTTGCCTTACTAGCAACATATCTTGAGGTGAACCCCATTAACTGGGATTGGCAACACCTCACCATCTAACTTAGCAAGCTGAAATGCATTGTGTTGTTTACATTCTGTTATTATATATGGTCCATCCCACATTACATCAAACTTTGTATGTTGTCCTGGTCTGCTCTTCAACTCATTCCATTTGAAAACTAGATCTCCTTTATAAACTCTTGGTACTGCCTTTTATCAAAAGTCCTTTTCATTTGGGCTTGGTGTACTTCCAATGTTTTCAAGGCCTCTTTCCTAATTTCTTCAAGTTCAATCAGATGTGTAACCCTGATTTCCATTGGTTGTTCTTCAAGTAACTCTAGCTCTTTTATGTAGCTAAGTGTTGGCAACTCCATTGTTATTGGTAACTTTGCTTCCTTTCCATATGTAAGCACATAGGGTGAATTACCTGTTGATCTTTTAGGTGTAATCCTATCAGCCCATAATGCTAACTTTAACTTATCATGCCAAGACCTCTGATTCTCATCAACTATTTTCTTTATGATCTTAATCAGATCTTTGTTAGTTGATTCAGCCTGTCCATGACCTTGAGGGTAATAATTTGATGAAGTATTAAAAAAATGTTGTTTTTGATAGACCAATCAGATATTCTTAATCCAATAAATGTTAAAGCATTATCTGAAATAATTGAGTCAAGAGTTCCAAACTTGGACACTAGATCTTGATAAAAATTTAGGACTGATGTTTTGTTAGCATCTTTCAAAGCAACTACTTCAGTCCACTTAGTGAAATAATCAGTAGCAGTCAAAATTCACTTGTGTCCTTGGCTTGAAGGTGGATTAATAGGACCAATGAAGTCTAATCCCCACTTGCCAAATGGTTGTTCCACTTGAATTAGATGCAAGGGCATTGTTGACAGTCTTTGTTTACCTACAAAAACTAAACACTTTAGACATTTCTTTACCCATTCATGAGCATCTTTGAACATGTTAGGCCAATAGTAACCAGCTCTCATAATTTTTAAAGCTGTTGTTCTAGCTACAAAATGACCTCCAGCAAGTCCATCATGAAATTCTTCTAGAATCCTTTGAGTCTGATCTGGTTGTACACATCTTAACAAAATATTGTTAAGGTCTCTTTTGTACAGAATTCCATCAATTATAGCATAAGGAATTGCCTGTAATCTGTACTATCTTCTTTTAGATCTGTCCAAGCCTTGTGGACAATCACCAATGTGCAAATAATGAATCATATCATGCACCCAACTTGTAGGGGGGTCTAGGACAACAGTTGTTTCATTATTTTGAAGCACTGTCTCAGCCTCTCCTTCAAGTTCTTTGTTGTATCCTTCATTTTCTGCAAGCTGTTCACACAGTCCTTTGCCTCGAACCAGCTTGGTGACCTTAATTTGTATGTCATATTCCATGACCTTGGTTATCCACCCTGCTCTCTTATCATTTAAATCCTTACTAAGCAAAAATTCTTTCATTGTTGGGTGAACAACCATTAACTGAATTCTATTATTTGAAAGCATATGTTTGAATTTCTTTAGGCTTCTAATAATGTCTAATACATGCTTTTCAACAAAAGAATATCTTACCTCATAGTCATGTAGAACCTGGCTGAAAAATGCCACAGGTTGTTCCATTCCTTCATTGTTCTGCTAACAAAGCATAACTGATATAGTATCCACACTGCCAAATGCATATAAAATGAAGTCTTTATCAAAGTTCAGATTTATCAGAGTGGGAGCAGCAGCAAGTGCCTCCTTTATCTCTTCAAAGCTCTACTTTCCTTCTTTGGTCCAGCTGAAAGGAATATTCTTCTTCAGCATTGTTGTAAGGGGTTGTAAAAGTGCTGCTATGTTAGGAATAAACCTTCTTACAAAGTTAATTCTTCCTAGAAAGATTTGTAAGCCTTTCTTATGTGCAGGAAGAGACAATGCCAATATTGCAATGATTCTTTCAAGATCAATTGATATTCCATCTTTAGACACAATGTGTCCCAACAGTTTGCCTTCATGAACAGAGAAAATACTCTTCTTTGGGTTTAATGATACCCCAAATTCTCTACATCTTTCAAAGATTAGTCTTAAATGATGAAAATGATCTTCAGTTTTTTTAGAAAAAATAGTCACATCATCTAAGTATACAAGCACAATTTTATTAATCAGACCTTGAAAAGCCATGTCCATTGCTCTCTAAAATATTGCACCTGCATTTGATAAACCAAATGGCATCTTTATGTATGCTAGTGTGCCCCATTTTGTAGTAAAAGTTGTCTTGTACTGATCTTCCTCTTTTACAAGAATTTGGTTATAACTTGAATAACCATCTAATAAAGAAAATCTTTCTAATCTAGAAACAACCTGTAATATCTGTTCCATAGATGGTAAAGGATAATGATCCTTTAAAGATGCTTTGTTTAAATCATAGAAATCAACACATAATCTGATTTCTCCATTCTTTTTTCTGACAGGAACCAAGTTAGAAACCCATGAAGTATGTTTGATAGGAAAAATGATATTACCTTCAATGAGTTTATTGAGTTTTGTCTTCATAAGCACTTCCATCTTCGGATTCAATGGCCTTTGCTTCTGTTTGACAGGTTTAGCTTTGGGTTCTAGCTCTATTGTGTGTTGAGCTAACTCAGGGTTTAAACCTTTTAGATCTCCATATTCCCATGCAAAAATGTCACTAAACTCTTCACAAAGCTGAATGAATGCTTGTTGTTCTTGTTTTGTACATATCTTTCCCAGCTTGAGAAACTTTCCTTTATGGATCTCAATAGGTTTATAATGATCTTGCTTTATTGACAAGCTAGCCTTGTCTTTTCATACTTGATCATCAGTATTAAAGATAGATTCCAAGGTCACTAAGCCCTTGGGTAGTTTGTTTGATCTTAACTAAAGTATTTGATCATCATATTGTTGTACAAATTTATGTTGATTACCTGTAGAAAATTTAGCCTCTTCCATTAAGAAATTTACAATCTATTCATCATTGTCAAACACTTGCCAACTGACATTATTATCTGGAACTAATGGTCTAACAACAACTTTGACATATAAAGGAGAGTGAATATTCTTCATTTCATCAGGAATATCATACTTAGCTCCTATGGCAGCTAATTTGTCAGCTTGCTTGTTATCAGTTCTAGGTACAGATATCAGATTAAATGCATCAAACTCTTCTATCATGTCCCAAACTCTATGTTTATATAACTTCAGCAAGTCATTTTTTGTAGTAGCAAGGTTTTTGACTTGTTTAACCACAAATTCACTGTCTCCAAAAACTTTTGAACACTTGATTTTTCTTTTTCTTACCCATTCTAATCCATGAACTAAAGCCTCATATTCAGCTGAGTTGTTAGAATAGCTAAAAACAAATTTGAAAGACAAATAATATTTCTCACCTATGGGAGAAACTAAAATAGCCCCTCCTCCAGCTCCTACCTTACTTCTAAAACCATCAAAATATAGTTCCCAAACATCATTTTTTAGATTCTACAGTTTGTTTTTTTTCTTCTTTAATTATATTTGGAATAACTACATTATTCTCTTGAATCATGTACACACCAAGGCCTATCTCATCCATTTACTCAAATGGATCTGTTTCATGATTTTCTGCTACCCATTGATCTAAAACTATATCTGGAATTCCCTCTAAAGGTGTATTTGGGTCTTGGACAGGAATCAGATCTTCTTGATCAAAAATGGAAAGATTGGCATTTATGGAACTGGGTGTGTAAGGTTCCAAGTGATCTTTTGCTAGTGGTTCAAACTTGATTGTAACCTTGGTTCCATATCTAGTTTTGAAGAATAAATGTGTCCAATCAAATGATAAATACCCTCCTAACCTTGCTGTAAAATCTCTGGATAAGCCAATGGCAAAGGTAGGTGGCAGATCAATGACATAAATGTCCTGGTATATAACAAAGTTTGGACAGACATGCAAAGTAAGGCCTAAATTTTTAAACATTCCAACTATACTCACTTTAGTTCAATCCATTTGTACAACACCTCTAACAACAATTTCATATTTCAGACCTAACTTATCGGCTAGCTGTTTTGGCATAACTAAGCTATTGGCTCCTGAATCTATTATGCAATTATGTACTAGATAGTCACCTACAATCAAAGTGACATAAAATGGTGGAGGTTTGCCTAATGGTTTAGGTTGTTCTATTCTTTTTTCTACCTCATTTGTAATCATAATCTGATGTTGATGTGATTTTTGTACTTCATTTGACAAAGGCAACTGAGATAATGCATTTTGTAACAAATCCTTTTGTCCTAGAATGTGTAAAGCATCTGAAATAGACATGCTTAATGTTTTCTTTTTCATATGATCCAAAATATTAAATACAGGACCACTAACCTTTTGTTGTACTTTTGGGATAGCAACCTTTGGTTGGTCTTTAGCTGGCTGTTTATTTTCTGCAGTTGGCTACCTTAACAAAATATGCAAATCCTTTGATGTAGAAGCTTGATTCAATTCATTCTGAGTTATAGAAAATAATTGTTTTCCTTTATTAGCTTGTTGTGGTACATTTCCAGTTTGTTGTTTACCAATATCAGCTTGTTGATTTGTAGTTCCGTACTATTGTTGCAAGTCAACAACTCTCTTTTTTTACCTTGTATTTGCTGTAATATTAGTAAAAGATTGCTTTTGACCCGGGAACTGATTTACACCACTAAATTCATTAGCCTGCCAATTCATTAAAGCTACATTAGGATTAACATACTGAGTCTGAATATCCAGCTGGTTGTTTACATCACTTGCTAAATTTTTAGTAGCAACATAGTTATTCTGTACCATCAAAGCTTGATTTACTATCCCATTTGGGCAAGTGGCATGATTATGAGGTTGATTACAGGGGTAACACCATGCATAGTCTTGAACCATGTTGTTCTATATAGGCACTATTTCTTTTGATGTACTAACAACATTTGGATTGTATTGTTGATTTGGCCTATTATTGTAATTTCTCCTTTGACCCTGATAATCTGCCTGATAACCAGGTCTATTTTCTTGGTAAGGGGCTGCTTGATAAGGCCTATTATTCTAGTTTGTTTGGATTTTCAGACTCACTAGGTCATTGCTCACAGTCTATAGTATTTTTGCTATACTTTGTTGGTTTTCTTTCAACTCTCAAAATTTAGAATGAATGGGATATGTACCATTTTGTGTATTTGCTTGATAACCAAATGATGCTATTGATGAAATATGTGGGGCTGAAATTAGAATTAAAGGTTGTATATCTGGAAAAATTGGCATTGGGGGCCTAGGTGCTATTTTACCAGCATGTATTAAACTATTTTCTGCTCTTATTGCAATATCAAAAGCAACTGGTAAAGTTACTCCTCCCATAGATTGTATCATAACAACAATATCATAATTTAATTCTCTCAAATAATATAAAAAAGCATGCTTTGGTGATGGTTTCAATGTTTCTGGGATTCTATTCCATGTTTTCTGAATTCTGAAATTAAAATCTAACATTTGCTCTTGTGGATCCCTCTTAATAGTAGTCATTTGTTCAACTAATGATAAATGATCAGATTTATCCTGAAATTGCCTATTCAAAGCAGCACCTAATTCATCCCAAGATCTAATTGAATTAACTCTTAAGCCTCTAAACCATTAAAGAGCTTTACCTTTTAGTGATGCTGCCAATAATCTGATTGCAATGTTCTCTTCAGTGATGTGGTGAACATAACACAAGGAAGCCACATCTCCGATATGTTCAATGGGTGTAGTCTCATCTTCTCCTGTGAAATTTGGTAAACTTTTCATCGCAGCCATCGGTATGTCATCATGCTGATTCAGATTCAAAGGGCTTCCTCCATTAAATGAAATAAAAGGTTGATTTCAAGGTGGTGGTGGATTTCTTCCTCCTACTCCTCCAAGAGGTGGAATTGGTCCTCCACCTCCTCCTCCTCCGAGTAGAGCCATTGGAGTACATGGAATTTGAGCTAGTGCTTGGACTGGAACTACTTGGAATATTTCTTGTAACACAGGTTCTTCTTCCGTAAACTCAAGAAGAAGAGGTTCCTCTTGGAAAATAGGAATCTACTCTTTTAGGCTTGTTGGTGGAGAACTAAAAAATTATGTTGATGAACTTGCAAACAATGGATTCTAGTGTGAAGCAAACTCAGGATGTGTACTTGGCAAATCTGAAACAACTGATAAATCTGTTGTATTGGATTCTTTATTTGCTTTTATTCTCCTCTTTGGTGGAGATAACTGGTTATGCTTCTTCTCAGAATTTTTACTTGACCTTGTCTGATATTTTTTCATAGGCTGCAAGATCTGATCTGAAAAAACCAAAGTATTAGAGTCGCCAGGTACTTGATAATGAACCTCTAAAATGCTAGAATTCTGCTATTCATACCAAAAACAACAAAAAGAAATAAGTCCTTTTGAACTAAAAATTAGTTCAAAGTCCCATCGAGCATGCCAAAAACTGTTATCACTGGGAATTGCACCTGTATGCAAGGTTGAAAAAGCATTGCAATTCCGTATAACATGGGACTAATTTCAGGTTGTGGGCGCCCTATAATGAAATTAGACCTCTAGATTATGGGTTGATTCCCTTCAAATGCTCTATTGAGATGTATGTTTTTACTATTTTGGAAAAGGGAAGAAAGAAACTAAGTAAATACAAAAGGTAAAATTTGGTGACGCACCTGATTTGGATAAAAATATGCAATCTGAATCATAATGTTTACCCAAAAATCTGACTTTTACATAATCCAGACTTGGCATAAATATCACAAAAGTGATTCTAAGGAAGGTTTGAAAATAGGTTTTTTATGAAGGAAATGATTTTTTCACGACACAAAAAGACTATTTCTAGTTAACACAACCTAAGATGTGTGATGATTATATGCTTAATGCTACAAACAAGGAAGTGAGAAAATAATTTTAAAGGTTTAATGATAAAACACAACAAAATTTCATACAAATCACTTCACTAATTAGCACTAAATGGGAAGGTAAATTAACTGATCTCAAAGAAATAAAGGAAAGTTCTGCAAAGAAGACAAAAATGGAATCTGTAACCTGTTGATCTCTCAATAAAACTGTAAAAATGAGCTACAATAATTCTCCAATCTATCTAAATCAGAATGAGAATCAAGAACTAGAAAAAACAAACTTTTGCTTTACAATATATAGGTTTGCTCTCTCAAAGAGGCATGCAAAATATGAACTTGCAGATAACTGCCTCTAAAAATAATCACTCTCGAGCAACCTCCAAAATCCTCAAAATTAGGATCTAAAACTGCCACAAAATGAGCAAAAATAGCTCTAATTTGGGCCTCGCATTATGCTTGACCAAAAAGTTGACCAAGAACCCTAAAAATACTCCTAAAATCATGCAAAAAAAAACCTCCTAGGTGGCCTAGTTAACTCAACTAATCAATTTGCATGATTTTGCATTTAGCAAAATTGATTGTGAGTAAATAATAAAGTAATAAAATAATCACTTTATTATTGGTTACAATTTGTTCTAATTTTAATTTTACATTTTGTGGAAAATAATAAAGTAATTTAGAAAATATTACTTTATCATTTATTTATAATTAATATCTTTGTAAAATCATGCATGATTAAAAGAAAAAACATCAATCCTTATCACTCCAATTACACTTGCTAATTTGCATGATATGATTACAAATAGGACTTAGAAGAAAATGAAAATCACCTTATATCTCCTTATGGGAAAAAATCCCTAGTTTGCATGATGCATATACATTAAGGCAAAAAATTACCCTTATCACTCCACATGCACTAAGGATAAAAAACTATCCTCTCTCTGCAAGATAAAAACCTTAATTCATCCTATGCATTAAATATCTCCATGCACAAAATAGTATGCATTAATATCCTTATGACTCCCTTTGATGCCTTAGTGCATACATTTGTCTTTATATTTTGAAGTCACCTTATATCTCCATATGCAATTTCAATATCAATAAAAACCCTACAACTCCATGACTCCATGCATCAACACTGCACCATTGTACTTGCTTATCTTGTCTGCCACCTTGTATATTCCATGCTCTATCCTCATGCATTGCATGTCTAAAAACTATACTCCTTTGACCTTTGTTGGCCACCATGCATAATAAGGAAGGATTTTTACCTTTGAATGTTTGCAAAAAGGCAAGGAATCTTCGAGCATCAGTATCATTTACAGCATCTTTGACTATGCTATCTTGTCAACCATAAGGGAGTTAAATAATTCATAAGGCAAAAATCCTTGCTTTCTCATCATATCGACTCTTCTTGACTTTAATAAAAATCAATCCTAACAACGTTGGTCGGCCACTCCATGTTATGATAGCTAGGAATATTCAAGAGCAAAGTCTTGACCACGAGCATTTTGGATAAGGTAATTATTTTTCTCTTTTTGAAGTCAAAAAACTCACTTGAGATAAAGAACCTTCGAACAAAAAGAACTGGATAACCCTAAAAGTTACTCATTCTTTATTTGGCATTCTTCTTCAATGCTCTGCAACTACATTTTGTTGGTCTAGGGTTTGAATGTTTCCATCATATCTCTCTGGCTTTTACTCCCGAGCATGGCTTATCTTGGTCGAATCTCCAGAACTCTGCATGAAAGGAAGAAGGTAACACTATTTTGAGTTTCATATGAGGCATTTTTATTGATATATGTAGCTTCTCTTTCCTTTAATGGTTGTGGCCTCCTTCTTCTTTCATGGCTATCTCCATACATTGTGCATTCTTTAACACACCTTTCTTGTCTCTACATCTTTTCTTCCTTGAAACTATTACCTATTTTTGAAAGCTTGATGCTATTGTGAGGCCGCGAATAAGTGTCTCCTCCTGCCAGAAAACAAGGTAAGCACTTGCCTTTCTTCCTCTTCTGTAGATTCATTTGTTTTTTTTTACAACTGAAGAATGACAAGGGCCTGTAGTTGAAATGGGTATTGCATTTTTTAACAAAAAATGACATATCTCTGTCGGCTATGCCTGTATATGTCTCCTTTTCATTCTTCACTTGACTGTAGGTGCAAAAATCTTGAGGGTTTGAAACTTTCTGATGAGGGTTTGTTCTTTTTGCACTTTCAAGGCTTCCATTTTGCCACGGCTATGCTCCATCTATATGTAGGCACCAAAAAATGTGAAAAATGCTGAGGGATTCTAAGTATGAAACAAGGGTTTTATCTTTCTTTACACAAAACCTTCTAGTTGTCACGGCCATCTTCCTGTAGTATTCACTATTGTTCTCCTTTGACTATAAGTGCAAAAAAGAAACAAGGGTTTTATTTTTATAGATGGGTATTCAATTTTAGCATGAGAAATATCTTCTTCTAGCTTGGCTATGGCAGTATATATACTTTATCACTCTCTTTTGTCTATAGATGCAAAATGGCACTAGGGTTTGAAATTTTCTGTCAAGGCCCTCCTCTTTTGGCAGATGGGTATACATTTTATCATGAAAATGTGCTTCCTGCTCACGGCTTATGACATCTCCTTCTCTATCTAGCAACCTTCTTGACTGTGGGTGTAAAAATTTTGTTTGTAGCCAAAGAGGCACTGGGGTTTGAAAGTATTAATAAGTGAAATTTATCTTTTCTCCTGCATAGAGCTTTCTCCTCCTTTAGAACTTGTGACTGTCATAGCTATTAATGATACACTTTACCTTATCTGTCTTCCACTGTAGCTTTAAGGTATCATATGATAACAAGGTTTTGATATTCAAAAAATACGACTGTTGTTTCTTTATCTCCATCTTGTAACTTTGAACTTTGATACTCCTGTAGCACATACTCTGTAAAAAGCTCTTGTCAACTATTCATTCTCACTTGTCCTTCTCCAAGAACTTAAATGGCACATTCTCTTGTATCATTATTTGATATTGTTGAGCAATCAAAGTTCTCTTGTTGCAACATTTTAAATTGTTCATGCTACTTAATCACTTGATAGGATAAATACATGCATTTAAAAGAGAAGAACCTGAAGCTTCAAATGGCTCTTTTAGATTGTTCATCCTATATGTCATGTGTCTCCTTTGCCTGCTAATCTGTAGGATGATTGACTATTTGTCATGCATGATGATGGAATCATCTCCTAACTACCTTTATCTATTTGGATCCTATTGTAGCATAGATATCACGTTCTCTTCTCTCCTTGGCTACCTGTGGCATTCTTTAGATAATCCTTTAGCTGTCCTTGTGCATACTCATTGCTTATCTCATGATTTGGATCTTATAGTATCATATATATATATCATGCTTTTCTCTTCATTTTTTATCATGGCAACTATTTACTATGACCGTATCATTCAAAACAATGGCATATAAGAAAGAAAACTACCTACCTTGTGAATTTCATGCTCTTGTCAATCACCATTACTATAGCATTTGGCATATGTCTTCCCTCTACTGATTCCCCCTCATCTTTTGATGTGGTTTTCTCCTTCAAGAATGCTCTCCTATTAATGGATAAGGAAAATGTGATCTACTCTGACTGTTTTTCTTCTATAAACCACTTCATTGATCACTGTCATAACTGTTTATGATGAATGTGACTGCACTTTGTCTTTCTTGCATGGTATCTCTCCTTTTGGAATTTGTCAACTGTATCATGATGTCTTCAACTATTTCAAAGCATATGAGATAAGGCTTGTTTGATCAATACAGTGATGAGATTGGGAATAACTATGACCTCCATGTGTCACTTGAATGTTTGAATGTTGAACATTTAATTATATTTGGACTGTGGCAGTCACCTGATAATATAGGCTCTCTTTGATACTCTGATGATATGGAATTTGGACTTGGTTGTTTCATCTTGAAAGCTGAGACCTAGCTATTCCACTTAAACTGTTCTATTTTCTTGATCATCATGTTATGGCATATCAGCTAGAGTTATTGATGCCTTGTTGTTTTGATTATCTTTCAAAAGGCATAACTTGTATCTCTCAGCTAGCTGATCACTTTGAATACCAGTATCATGTCATTTTACTTCTTACTCTTTTGTCATGATGAGATGATACCTTCACATGATTTATCCTATAACTTTTTCAAATGATACACAAGTTCCTGCATCTTGGAAGCTTTATTTTGTTTCTTTTCTCTTCATCAGGCACATTAATCTAAACACATGTAGCATAACCTTGTACTATGACTACACTCTATCAGTTGTTCTTATTAGCTATGATGAAATAGATATATGCATTCACAATGGTTCTGAACCTCAGATGGTTCCTGTAGCTTGGATGACTGTAATTTGATTTCTGCATTTTGTTTTTGTCAATCTTGACTCAGTCATGTTAATCTGATTTGCTCCAATTAACTATAACAATGTCATGATGACATATCTTTTCTGTAAGTTGATTAGATGATGCATGATATGGCTTGGAATGATGCATCCTGTCTTTTTTGATACTCTTTTAAAAAATGAAAAGAAACATGCTAGGCTCAAACCCTTGTGGGAGCCACATTTAATCCACATGTTTATTTGACTTCAAAGTAGCAACAAAACTTGTCTTATACCTGCACAGTGAACAAACAAGTTAGCATAAAAATATACCTGATAGTATTGATTGATTTTCTTCATGGTTTCTTCTTGATTTGTGTCATTTATCTGATCTCATCTCTTATTTGAATGCATGATGTGATAAGTAGATGTCCCTGTTTGATAAAAGCATGTGATAACTTTAAACATTCGGAGCACTAACAAGGCTATTCCTAAAATTTTGCAGGTTCAAATGATGATGAAGCTTGAAGTGAAGACTAAAAGCTGAAGACTTAAAGGTCGGCATCAATAGCAATCTCCATAATCAAGCAATGATGGATGTTTAAATTTATCATGTGTTCATTTCTTTTTCTTTTATCAAACAGATGCATAGCTTGCATGTCTGCAATTGCTCAGTCTAGTTATTCCCAGGGCTTGTGTGGGACATATTTGAACACTTCTTTTAAACATGATCATTTAATTTCTCTTATGCATATGATGTATATGTATTTCCTTTTCAATCAATGCATGAGATAAAGTAACAGATACTTGAATGTATGTTTCAAAACATGACACGAAATAACAGTGCAATACAAATATCTATCTTTCTTTTATTCAAAACTGATTAACTGAATAATCAATCTAACTTATAACTCCTGAAAGATCAAACTATATTTCTTGAATCTTTGACTTCTTGACAATTTATTCTCTTGTCATGATAACTCATCAGCCTTGATTAGACTGATGGGTTATCTTGACAACTGGATATCATTCTTTGCTTTGTCAAGGCATCAACTATTCAATGAATGCATAACTTTGAAGTTTTCTTTTATTCCTTCTAAACAATCACACTTAGGTCAGATTTTAGAATTTTCTTCTTTCCTCTTCCATTTCTTTTGGAAGGTGGAAGACAGAAGGCCCGAAGCTTGACTTCCGTTGAAATCTTCAAAAAATGGCTAAGTCTTTAGACTTGTGAGGCTCAGACCTTCTTTCTTCTTCCTTCTCTTGGAAGGCATAAGGTGGAAGGCCCAAGGCCCGAAGTTCATTGACTGTTTCTTTCTAAGTAAAGCAGGACTCGGAGGGCGAGGTTTTCTCCTTTTTTATTCCTTCTCTCTTGCAAGATGAAAGTTTGAAGGCCCGAGGCCTGATCTTTGACAACTTCTGTGGTCTTCAAAAGCAAAGGAAAAAGAGGTGAATTAAAATTCAGCCATGGTTTACAAGGAAGAAATTTCACCGATAAGGCAGAATACAAGTCAAAATTGAAGGTCAAGCATTTAGCTTCAGCTGGAGGTGATTGTTGAGCATTTATTGTTGTAGGTGGGAGAATCAAATGCAAGATTTTCAACACAAATATTTGTCTCAGCTACTCCAGGGAAGATATTTTTCTTCATTTATGTCAAAGCAAAATAGATGTATCTAGACATTCCTTTGCAAAAATATCTTCTAACAGACCCATGGGGTAAATTTATAGTAGTAGTTGATTGTGCTTCAATGTGAAATGCTATATAAGCATGAAATCAAATGTATTATTATTTATTTTTGGTCTAAAAAACCACATCTTGTATCAGTTGTAACTGTGCCTCTGATAAAAAACAATAAGATTTTTACCTTTTCATGCACTTCTTCTGCTCTGTGAATACTTTTGTTTGAGTATCCATTTGTGAATGCTTGTTTCCTTTTGGATTTCAATTAGTTTCTTTTACCTCTATAGGTAGTTTGCGATTCATGTATGCTAATCTGTTGGTTGTTGTTATTATGTGCATATATAGTTGATCTGAGGGTCGAACATTCAAACCTAGTGTATCACCTTTTCATTTCCATTTTCTCCTTCTTCTCCTTCTCCCCAATAGTGATAGATTAGGTTTAGTCTTAGTATACTCTGAATCTTGTATTCAAAAAGAGGAACCAGCCTTCTCTGGAGGTTTGATTTCCTTTGCAGGGTCCCACACCTGAAAATCACTCCCATGTTTCACTGGATTGTTGCAGCACAATGCTTCAACACAGGGTGCAAATCCAAGTGACAGCAACAAGATCCTTGGAGCTGGTTATTATTGGCCATCTCTCCACAAGGATGTCAAGAGGTATGTGAAGCAATGTGATCAATGCCAAAGGATGGGTCAACTAACTTTCACCCAGGAAATGACACTTCACCTCCAAGTGGTTTTGGAACCATTTGAGCAATGGAGTTTGGATTTTTTGGGGTCTATCTCTCCAACATCTTCAAGAAGGGAATACATCTTGGTATGCATAGATTATGTTACCAAATGGGAAGAAGTTCAAGCATTACAATTTGCAAGAGAAGAAAAAGTTGTTGATTTCCTATATAACAAAATCGTCTTAAGGTTTGGAGCCCCAAGAGCAATAGTTTTAGATAGAGGTCCACAATTTACCTCAAGTAATATAATATTTCATAGATTTGTACCAAACCAAGCATAAAAAGTCTTCACCCTATCATCCCCAAGCAAATTGGTAGGTAGAGGTAGCAAACAGAGAGCTCAAAAATATCTTGACAAGGATAATGGCCATGAATAGGAAAGATTGGGCTAGCAGGTTATATGAAGCAATTTGGGCTTACAACACCACATGGAAGTCAACAACCAAGTTCTCACCTTATGAACTTGTCTATGGGAAGAAACCAATACTATCAATAAAGTTTGAATTGCAGACACTTAGGACATCACTGGACATTAGACTTCCATTATCTATAGCACAACAAGATATGATTCTTCAACTCAATGAGTTGGATGAAATCAGGATGGAGGCCATACAGCAAACATAACTCATTTAGCATCAGAGGAAACAGTGGCATGACCAACACATCAAGAAGAGGACATTTCAGCAAGGAGACTGGGTTCTCTTATATGATTCTAAATTTAAGGAGTTCAAAGGAATATTACAAACTCATTGGATGGGACATTACCAAATCAGGGAATTTTATGAAAATGGGATAGTCCTACTAGCACCCATCGATGGAGGGGAAAACACATTCTTAGTGAATGGTCATAGAATTCACCTCTACCAATGACCAGCTACAAAAGACGAGTTTACCAAGGATTTGTGCTTGGTGACAAAGGTCACATCCTCTGCCACAAATTGAAAAGATTCAATGGACAATAAAAATTAAAAATAAAAGAAAAATAAAAGAGGGGTTGAAAACTAGTAAATGGTGGTCCTTCTCGAGAAAAAAGAAGAAAATAATAATAAAAGAGAATGATTGAAAACCAATCAAATGGTAGTCTTTCTCGTCTAGGGAACTTAAAACCAGCAAATGATAGTTCTCTTTTTCATGCAGGAATCCATCAAGTACATCTTTGAAGCCAACTAGGTGCATCCTCAGAGCCAACTAGGAGCACCTTCGGCGATTCAATAAACAGAGGGAATTCTAACCTCCAGGGCATACCTTTCCAAACATCAAAGAGGGGGCATCAAAAAGGTGATGAAGTCATCATGACTTCACACACCCCACTATCAAAAAGGAGGCCATGTCGAGCACTCATGACATCCATCCGCTAGCTAAGCCTTATCTTTGCATTTATTGATGATGTCATCCATTGATGCAGAGCAATCACATCCATCATCAAAGGGACCTGACATTCCACGCTCTGCGGACATCATGACAAGTGATCAGGAAAGTTGCACACAGAAGCAAGGTCACATCATATCTCATAGAGGCAGCAACGTGAAAACCCAAACATACCATCTAATCATTACAAATGGTAATCCACGTATTTCTCTTAAATTAGTTAATTATGACATGTCTTTTCATTTTCATTTTCTATTTTGTGTAACTTACCTCGATGCCCTTACACTACCATTATTCCCAAGTTCCATCCAATGCATGTCACCTTAACTGCCCACCTGACATGTCTGTTCTAGAGTGTCATAACCCTCCTTTCTACATGATTAACCCTTATTTTCAAAGTTACAAGAAATAACTTCCTCCTAAGAAGTTCAGTAGTCGTTAGCCATAGACAAACGAAAGAAGTCTTCCAACTCTAGAGTTCAGAGATCAAATAGACCTATGGAGGTAAATTCATTTTGCAGAAATAGAGGAGCTCTGGAGGTAGGGATTTTTGTGACAATAGAGAGAGTTCCAGAGAGAAGATCATTTTGGTGAAAACTACTTAGAGGAAGGTAGTTAAAAGTAAGGGTTTGCAAAAAGAGGAACAAAAGAAAAGGAGGGTAAACCATTGTTAAAGTGTAGAATGGGGATCAAAAATAAGTCAAAGTTGAAGACATCATAAGGGTTGCTCCAAGACTAGGCATTAGTTGATGTCTCGAGAGCTGCTAGATGGTTGGAATTCTTAGAGAAATTCGAGGGCTACTAAGAGGACATAGTAGAGGAATTTCTCTCCAATCTACAAAATAACCAGACACAAGTGCGAGGGGTGACTATCTCTATCTCAAACACCATGATCAGTAGAATATCTAGCCTCCCAGAAGAAGGTGATAGGTTCTACCATCTGAAAACCCTGTACTTTGAATTGATAAAAATTTTCTTAGTATATAATGATCCTAAAATTTAGACACATATAAATAAGGGAGAAGTCAAGGGGATAGTTAGGACTACCCTTTCTCAACCATGGCAATCCTTGGCCATGTGGCTAATGAAGTATTTCACCTGTGATAGGCAATTTTCACTAGTGTTAGGCCCATCATGAAAATGTTGATTTTCTTGAGACATGGCCATACACATCCTAAGTACAGTATAAACTTTCCCAACTTCCTATATTCTACAGTCATATAATCAACATACAAATACCAACAAAGAAAGGGTCCCATGAAGCATCATGGTCTCATACAATTAATTGTAAAACATCACTTTATCTCCAAAAGAGGAGGTGAGGCCTTATGGCATGTATTTCTTGATAATACACATAGGCCTAAGAAAAAGGGCAAGAAAACAACAGAAGAGACACCTCCCTCCACTTAGGAGATAAAAGCAGAGAGACCAGCTCCATCTACCTCTTCTCTAGCTACTAAGAAGAGGAAAAAGGGGAAGGAGATTATGGGGGAATCATCTATTGCACCTAAGCAAGAAGAAGCCACACATGAAGAACAACCCCACAAAACACAAAACACAGAAAAAAGAAAGTTAACCTTGGCTGAGGAATCCACCCCATCAAGAAAAATGAGAGGTGTTGTCACTGAAGAGAAAAAAGCATTAGAGGAGTCTGCCAAAACTCCCAAGCCTCTAAAACATAAGAAGAAGGTGAGTGAGAAAGAAGCGGCAGAGGAGCCTCCAAAAACACCTAAATCACACAAACCCAAAAAGGACAACTCTGCCAGTACTGACACTCATCCACTATTGAGAAGAAGCAAAAGGGGGAAGGTAACTGAGGAGAGCACTCCAGAGCTCCCTATTCCTTAAACTACCCCAACTCTGGAGGTGACACACAATGAGCCCCAAACCATATCTTCAGATTCAGAAGAAGCCAGACCAGCGCTGGAGACACAAACAAAACCAGTGCTCCAGAGAAGCAATAGGAAGAGACATCCAACTCAGGTAAAAAGGGACACTGTACTCCTGGTTGAGGTTCATATTGGATTTTGAACCTCCATGACTCCTCCTCAAGAGCAGGTTGGGCCATCACATGACCCAGAGTCTACAACAAACAAAGAAACAGAAGAACAAGAGGAGGCACAAATGGAGGGGGCAAAAGAACAAGAAGATCAGGATAATGTTGAAGGTGTTGGCAATAAGTGTTGTCATTAATGTCAACTCAATATGTGTTATCTTGAGGACATGCCTATATAGAGTTTTATATAGAAGTTTAAGAGGCTGAGAAATGGTTAGAAATAGGCTGATGGACAGTGGAAGATTTGAGAGAGATGGTTTGACACAAGGTCAACATATTTGACATAATAGAAGATTTGAGATAGATGGTTTGACTTAGTTAGAATGTCTAAGGGGAGTCAGTCTAGAAGACCTAGTAGATGGAGAGAAGTTATCTAATTATGAAGAAAAATGGTGATTAGTATGATGTCTAAGTGTGATGCGGAGGTGATTACACTTGTTCTAATATGTTTCCTATATGTCTACATTGATATCTTACTAGTTTGGTGTACCACACTTAGAGATAAGTTACAGAAGTTTTGCTAAGGCATTTACAATGTATACTATAAGGTAGAGTCATAGTGTTTTGGTATAGATTCCTCCGCAAAGCAAGATTTAGTTGTGCCATTCAAAAGATAATTTGATTAGCATATGGAGGAGTTATATGCAAGATTTCAATTCATTATACCTTCAGTAGTGAAAGTTATAAGTGACAGAGTTCCGGTCTATGCTCTAGCAGAATAAAGCAATGATGAAGGATTGTTGGAATGCTTTGCATTCCTTCGCAGTGATAGATATGGTTATGCAGATTTGGGGATAGGTTCTAAGTAGTGTATGAGTGCATCCATATGAGTTTCATATGTGTTAGTGGTCCGCAATGTAATATCCTAAGTTTTGATATGTCACAGTTGGTCAGGGATGCTCTGATTTTAGTAGTGCAATATGTTTCTCTTCTTGCGGCAGAAAATAATGATTAGATACTTTAGGAGAATGGTGTAAGGATTGTGTTGACAAAGTTCATTGTTCACATCTTGGTCTGCATGAGGTTTTGGTCTCTCCCTAGTGGTGTAAAGATGAACAGTTGATAGTTTTAATGATGGTTGAACTAAGAGTCTGGGTTCCTTTATTTGTGGTTGATCCTGATTGATTAGGCTTTGAAGGACGTGTTATGATGTATTTGATCCTATTATACCATGTGAAGTGATCCACAACTCATTTTCTCTTCATAATGTATCTGCTTGAGCCGACCTATACAGTAGCACATGTTTCATCTAAAGGTCTTTTTGGTACCGATCTAAATAAAGTTTTGAGTTGTTGCAGAGGGTATATATAGAAGAACAAAATAATTTTGTAAGTGTAGAGTAGATATTGATAAGTGTGTTAAGCATGAAGTGTGCAAAGTCAGAGTGATGGTGTAATTGTGTGAAATAAGGGACTGCAATATCAACATATGACAGATGCCTTCTTTACTATTGTTCATGTGTATGTTTTCATTGTAATTCTCATGTATCCTACTATCAAATAGTGAGTCTCTTCAGCAGGTCCTTGTATCTTGTCCTAAGGTTGTAGCATTAGTTTCCAAGTCCAATAGGGAGTAGTAGATTCCTTGGGTTGTAGCCCTGAAACAAAGTTGTAATGTTTTATAGTAGTGATCTTATTATATTGTGAGTTAATCCTCACTGTGGTTTTTTTCTTATTGGGTTTTCCATGTAAAAAATCTTGGTGTCTTTGTGTGGTGCATGTTTTACTTTCTATTCTTCTTCTTTTGGTTAAAATGATTTGATGGTTAAGTTGTAAATGGAATTGATTTAAAGTTTAAGAATAAATTGATTCACCCCCCCTAAGTCTCCCATTATGTTCAATAGAAGGACAAGATGATATAGGAGTCATAGATGTGGACATGGAAGAGGGGTTAGATAAGGTAGCTACTCCCATCCCTCTAACTAGGAAGACATTGAAATGTCAAGAGAGCAACAATTAATGGAAGAAATTGAAAATCTAAAAAGATTGCTATGGGGTAAGCAGTTGATTATCACAGACCTTAAAAAGGTCATACATGAGAAGGAATCAGCTAAAGACCAATAGATCAATGACCTGAAGAAGCAAGTGGAGGAAAAAGAAAATGTCATTGAGGCAAAGGAGGCTGAGATTAAGAAGAAGAATGTAGAGATAACACAGAAGGTTGTCCACACTTCTGATGTTATCAAGGCCAGAGATAACAACATCATTTTGATCTCAACCATGATTGAAAAATTGCAAAACCAGGCCTGGGAATTGACAAAGGCCAACAATAAAATTGATGATCAGGTAGAGTTAATTCAGGAATTGGTTGTTCTAGCTTCCACCAATGAATAGGGCACACAAACATATGTGTCTTTGAGGACATTCCACTTAGATATCCCTAGAGCCTTGTTCAATTAGGAAAGAAGGTGCAAGGAATTGGAAGGCATAACTATTATGGTGCAGTTGCAAAGGATAGTCACTGTCATGACTAAAAAAGTGAAGACTCTAGAAGAAAAAGTCATGACAGTAGCCACCCTCTCATCAGAGATCCTTACTTGTAGACCCCCTAGTGGCAATTATGCAATGTTTCTATAAGAATGGGTCCTCCAAAGAAAAATTTCATTGGTTCTCTCTAACTTGACTGAAAACATACAAGATGGAAATGACTTCCTCAAGGTATATATGTAGAGCAAGGATGAAGAAAAGATTTTTTTGTGTGAACTATATTTTCATTACTTCTTTATTGAAGATCATACATTCTTCATCAAACTCTTTGTAGGAGTTTGCCAATTGAGGGCATTTATACCATTGATGAGGAACCATTAGATATGGAATGAGAGAATGGCTCAGGATTACACATAGAAGGTAGCAAGTACAAGCCTATTCCTTAGGAGAGGCTGCCCAAACCCAATGGCCTTTGAAATTCATTTCAGGGCAGCAATCTATTCCCCAAAAGCAAAAATTTAACCACTATATGAGCGGAACCTACAGGAGTGTGCCATTGAATTTGGGTTATTCATGTATTCCTCATCTGAACAAATTATGGGAATTTGTAAGAAGAGGTGGAATACAGTCACCCAAGATCAGAAAATGAGAGACATAGTATTCCCAGCTAGCCTTAACTGGTTTATAAGGAAGGCAAGGGCTATATCTAAATTGATGGACAAATATAAGCAAGATTGGATAGGGGGATGCTTCAGGCCACCCCTAATCATTGAGCCTTGCCCATGTATGATGAATAGATGGAAGATACTAGATTCCAAGAATAGATGAAGTAGGTTCATCAGTTCAAGGGGAATGAAATACAAACATCACATCTTGGACAATCTTTGAAGAGGAGTACAACCTCACAGATAGGTTGTACAAGCTCAACAAATCCATGTTGTGAGCAGTGCGGGAGGACCTACAAAACCTCAATCTTGGGGGGAATGATGAGTGTCAGGTAGCACTCATCTAAGCATGCCTTTTTACTTCCTTTTTCTCATCTTTATACACTACATGTCCTAGTAATTGCACTATAGGAACTGTGAAGTCTTGTTTTAATTATGCTAATAAAAGATGAAATGTTGAAGTTATTGTTATGATGAAAAGACCTATGTTGAAGTGAAACTGACAGAATTGTGCAGAATTATCTCTTATTGGTTTCACAAGTATCCATTGCTCAGGCGGAAGACAATTTTGGGAACTCCAGAGATGATCCTAATTATCTCCAGAGCTTAGCAGGAAGGACACTGCACAACACTCCAACATTTTCCATCTTTGTTGGAGGATCTCCAGAGTTGATGCAACATTACATAGAAGATGGATGATCATGAATACCTCCAAAGTTGTGTCCTAATAGGCTTTGAAAGCATCTTTGGAGTTGTTGGCAACTACACAGTCTCTGGAGCTGAACAGAGTCTTCGGTGCTACTAACTACCAGAATCTTTGGAGCTTCTGAGGAGCTACAGAGACCACATATCTAGACACGAGTATCCCAAAAGATAACTCTAGTGGTCCATAGGGATATAATACACTTTTATTTGTTTTTGCATGAGATTAGAGGATTTCTCATAGTTCGCTATTTTGGGAAATTAAATTCCTTTTTACCAAGGCCTTAGCAACCTGTTATTGTTAAAATTCAAACTCTGGATTTAGTGACACCTTCAGTGTTACTTACATCCTTTTTAAGATTTGCATGATTATACTTTTGATAGACAGTTGCATGTTTTATTTCTAAGAATAAGAGATCTTATATATCTCAAGTTGAACTGATAGGAAAGATAGTTAACTCCAGAAATATGATGTCACCTAGACTGATATATATGGATGGAGACAACAAAATAAAGTAATAGATTTTTAGCATATGTTATGTAATTTCATTCTTCAGTAGAAACATATATTTTTTAATACAATATACTTCAGATAGACTGGATTAAAGAAAGCAGTATTGTTATACTTTTTCTTCGAGTTCTTTGTTTAGCCTTCAGTTATGAAGGTGTGGAGCAAGGGCTCACTCCCACCAACAGATAGGAGGCTAGTATTCTATGCTTTATTATACTATTTCAGCTTTCTTAAATACAGTTTCCTTGTTTTCATAAGATAGATCAATTATTGTTAAAGCAATTTTGTTTCTATTTAATGAATGTTTAAGCTTTGTGTGAATTAGATATATCATTTCAGTAGATTATTGTTTCAAGTTCTTAGATTAGGGTTTCCTTTCAAGAAAGTAATTAGAAGCATTGATTTGATAAATTCGGGAAGTTCAATTCAGTAGATTAGTTAAGGACTATTGATTATTAGGTTTCTATTGCAAATAGCCATGGACATAGCCCTAGATTTGACACATAAAATATGACTAAATACTTCCTATTCAAAGATTAAGAAGTTCAATGGTTTTGGGTACTAGTGGAAGTTGAAGATGGATGATCTCTTGGAAGAAAGAGGTCAGTGGAAGTGGTTGCAAAAGAAGGAAAACCAATGGTATGTTTGATGAAGATTGAAAAAAGTTGAACAAGAAGGCATAAGGAACCATTTGGTTGTCTTACAAACTCTTTCCTCTTGAATGTCTCAAAAGAGACAACCACATGTGCATCGTGGAAGAAAATAAGTGATATCTATCGAACTAAAAGTTTGAATAATAAGTTGTATTTCAAAAGATATTTATATTTTTTAAAAATAAAGGAAGGTGATTCTATTGCAGAACATTTGAATGCCTTTAATTTCATTTTGAGTCAATTAAGTTCATTCGATGTTAAAATTGATGAAGAAGAAAAATATATCTTGTTGGTTTGTTCTTTACCCAAATCTTGGGAGAACTTAATTGTTACTATTGTTAGTAGTGTTGCAAAGACAAAGATGGAATCCCTTATTACTATGTTGTTTAGTGAAAAAATGAGGAGAAAGTCCAATGGTGATGGTTCTAAGGATACATTGCATGTTCGGAGAAGGCCCCAAGACAAAGGTGGGTCTAAAGGGGAACAAAAGAAATCGAAGTCCAAGTCAAAAGGATGATCCAAAACCCCTAGGAAGACTAAAATATTGAAATTATGGAAAGAGAGAACATGTGAATAAGGAATGCATAAACAAAAAGATCTTTGATGATTCCTCCACAAATAAATCCTTTGATGATGGTGATAATGATGCATTGTTTATTTTTGTTAATGTTACTAGTGATGACTCTTGGCTAATTGATTCAAGTTTCTCCTACCATATGACTCCTCACAAGGAGTGGTTTTCATTGTACCAAGCTAATGATAGAGGAAGGTTTTCCTTAGTGACAACAATACACAACATATTGTTGGTAAGGGAAAGGTACAATTGTATTTCAATGATGAGAGGGTGAAAACTCTCTATGGTGTTTTGTATATTCCAAAACTTGCGAGAAATCTTCTTTTTGTATCCAAGTTGAATTATTCTTGAGTGTATGTTATATTTGATAAGTTTGGTTGCAAGTTAGTGAGAGGGAATTTGGTAGGTGTGAGGCTCACAATGTGGGGCTCTGTTTAGGCTTGATAACTCTATATTTTGTAATTCTACCAATATAACTGGAACTTTTGGAAATGCATGGTTAATGATTTTTCTATTTACTCTAATGATCATTTTGATTTTTGTGAGCATTGTGTGTTTGATAAATAGAATAGAGTTTCCTTTACTATTGGAAATAATGGAGGAGATAGATTATTAGAAGTTATTTTCTTGGATGTGTTTGGTCTAGTGGTTGTGGGTTCAATGGGTGAATCTCATTAGTATGTTATATTCATTGACGATCAATCTAGATACACCTGGTTTTATTTTTTGAGTTCTAAATATGAAGTTTTATCCAAATTTAAGGATTTTAGGGCACTTGTAAACAAATAGTTAGATAATAAAATAAAGGTCTTGAGATCTAACAATGGTGGTAAATATTGAACCAAGGAATTCGATGATTTTTGTAGACATGCATATATTGTTTAGTACAAGACTACTCCTTATACACCTTAGTACGGTTGAAAAGAAGATGAACCAAACCTTAATAGAAAGAGATAGAAGCATGATGAGTGGTACATAATTAGATTAGTTCTTTTGGGCAAAGATTGTTAGTACTACTTGTTATTTGATAAATTGATCTCCTTGTTTAACTCTTGTAGAAACAACTCCTTAGGAAGCCTATTGTTTCACATTTAAGGGTATTTGGTTGTGAGACTTTTGTTCATGTACCTAAGGAAAAACATTCTAAGTTGGATCCAAAAGCACAAAAATACATATTTATTGGTTATAATGAAAATGTAAAAGGCTATAAGCTTTGTAATCCTCTAACCTTGAAAATGATTTATTCTAAGGATGTGATTTTTAGGAACTTAGAGTATTTTTAGATCTTGTGTAGCCAAAGGAAAAAGAAGGAAAGAAAATTGTGCATTTTGAGACTAAGGTTGAGAAGCAAGAAGATGTGTTGTTGAAGAATAAAATGATGGATTAGAGGATGGAGAGGAAGAAGAGGATTTAGGTGATAGTTTTTATCAAGTTGAGTATGGAGAGGAATAGATAAAGTCCCTTACTTCACCCATGAGTTGATCCATGAGATAATGGAACCCAATTGATAGGTATATCCCACTAGATTTTATTATGTATTTACTTTGTCATGTACTAATGATGAACCAAGAGATTTCAAGGAAGCTCTCTCTTCAAATGAGCATGATTCTAGGATGGAGGCCATGCATGAGGATATGATGACCTTGGATAGATGTGACAACTAGATCTTGTGAGTTTGATTAAGGAAAGGAAGCCCATTGGTTGCAAGTGGGTGTTTAAGAAGAAATTTGGAGTAGATGGTAAGTTAGAGAGGTACAAAGCCAAAATGATGGCTAAGATCTACTCCTAGAGAGAGGAATTTAATTTTAGTGAATTTTTCTCTCCTAATTTTAAATTTAATTCTATTAGATTCCTACTTTCCATTACTATTGCTTGTGATCTTAAAGTAGAGCAAATGGATGTAAAAACTACTTTCTTCTATGCGGATCTTAAAGAAAAAACTTATATGTAGTGGTTGGGTGGATTTGAGGTAAAAGAGAAAGAAATTTTGATTTTTAGGTTAAAATGACCATTGTATGGTTTGAAACAATCACCTCATATGGGGTTGTATGCTAGAAGTGAATAGGATCATTGTGTTTATATTAAATGTATTGATGATTAGATTATATTCATAGTTTTGTATGTTGATGATATGTTGTTTATTGGTAATAGCAAGGTAATGATTGGGGGGCTTAAAACTTAACTTTTTGGTGTGTTTGAGATAAATGATTTAGGGCCAACAAAATTAATTTTTGGAATGAAATCAACAGGGACTAAGATTATAGAAATCTTTGGCTTAGTCAAAGTAAGTATGTTGACAATATTTTGTAGTGGTCTGCTATACACAATTGTAAACTAATGAGTATTCCTTTACCTATTGGTACTAAGCTTTCATTAGATGTGTCTTAATTCAGATGATGATTTTGATGATATGCATAATGTGCCTTATGCTAGTATCATTGGTAGTTTGATGTATGCAATGGTTTACATACTATATCAAATATTTCCCAAGTAGTGGGAGTTCTTAGCAAGTTTATGTCTAACCCTAGTAGAGAGCATTTAACTTGTATTAAGAGGTTATTCATATATTTTTGAGGAACTTCTGGCTATTGCTTATGTTATCATGATTTTAATGATGTGGGCAAGTTACTAGACATTTAGGGCTTTGTTGATGCAGACTTAGTAGATGTCTTGCATAGTTGGAGGTCCACTAGTATCTATGTGTTTTTTTGCTTCGTGGTGTTGTTATATTGAATGAGTAAGAAGCAACCCACAATTTATTTGTCCACTATTGAAGGCAGTTTGGTTACAGAGATATGTTTGGGAGTTGGTTTTGATTGTGGGGTGGTTCAGATTAGATGTGACAACCAAAGTGTTATTTGTTTATCTAGGAATTTGATGTACCATTCTCATACTAAGGACATAGATATTTAATATCGCTATGTTCATGAGATGGTGGAAAATGGTTAGGTCATGATTTAGAAGGTTGAGACTTTGGATAATGTTGCAAATTCACTTACGAAACTAGTGAGCACAATAAGTTCTCTTAGTGCAAAAGGAGGCCATGGGCCTTGCGTCGTACTTGATTTCATTCTTATGTTTCTTTTTTGTTTTTGTAATGTAAATATCAAGTGGGAGAATATTGGGATTAGGTGATATCTACCTTAAAAATCCCTATGTTTAGTGTATTTAATTATATATGTAGATCTAGATAAATTAATGTATTTGCTCCTTATACATGGAGTGGGTGAACTTGGAGCCCATGTGTGGTGGGGAAAACAAAATTAATAATTATTATCCATTTATTTGGGATTATTATTGTAAGAAAACATGGAAAGAGAAAAAGAAAGATGAAAGGTCATTTTGGAATACAAAGAGTCATGCCTTGTAAATAGTTTCTTAATGGGACACTTGAGAGTTACAAGTTGACTTATTCTTGCATAATGATGGGGTTTGCATACTTGGGAATTATTTTCTATTCTCAAAAGATGTTATCCATGAATATAGCTCTTGGTGTTGGTTTTTAGATGTGGAAATGGGATCCCTAGTGTTGGGCCCATGGTTTTAGCCACTAGTCTTGGAAATCCAATTGTGGTTTCTTGGAAATCATATTGGAGGCATGAGGTAAAGGTATTGTGTTCTTTTGTAGGTAAAGTAATGTTATGCTTCTAGAATACTATTAGAGAGAGTTTGATTAGATTGTATTGATGTAACATTTTTATTGTGATTAATACAAGCTTGGTGTCTCTTTGGTGGAGGATTTTTTGAAAATGTTTATTCATGTATATTTAGTGTCATATGTGTTTATTTATTTTGATTTGTTGATATAAGTGTTTATTCATGTTATATTTCAAATTTGATGGTTAATCACATGTTTATCTTTTTATGGTAATCAAATTGTACACTTTATGTTATATTTTGACTGTTGTTTCTCACTAGTTTCTCAATGAGTAGCAGTCAAGGCTAGATAGTTCAAGAGAGATGTTACAAGGAGGTAAGAACACCCTTATAGCCAAGAGGGACTAATTACTAGGGAGCTAGCATAGACACAAGTGAGAACTAATGCCCCCACCCTTAGGAGATGTAGTTAGTGAGTTACTATTTTCTAGGAGTATAGAGACCATGATCATAGAGTAGATTGAAGACACCCTCACCCACTAGGATGAGGTTCATGGGGAGTGTGAGGGGTGAGATGGAAGAGGGATCAAAGAGACCCCTAACTCCTTAATGATATGCATTGGACATGTTTGATTATTGTATTCATTGTTTACTTTGTGATATGAGACTCTTTATGTATATTTTTCCTACATTCACACATGACATGCAATAGTGTATATATGTGTGTTTTTATGTTTTTTTCCATTTTCCATTTGTGTGTATGTGTTAATAATATGATATAAATAATTTGCAGTACACGCTACTCATGACAATAAAATAACGACCCTTGTAAATCATAGTAGGAAGATGAATCAATCACTGTAATTGAAGGAATCCCACAATCGAGTATAATGGAATCAAGTGTGGAAAATATAATAATGGTCAAATTTGTATAAACCATAGAAATTGAATGTTTTTTCCTTTTATGTTTACACTCTTCTAATCAATTTTTTGTATTATTAGGTATATATCTAATATCTCTATATTCTCAATTTTCGTATATCTTAATTAGTTCAAGAATACCATCCTCATTGTGCCCTATTCTTTTAACCTTTGTAACAATTTTTTTGCATTAATTTATACCTAGGACCGTACAATCTGTCAAGTGAGATTGATGAATCAATAGGAAAAATATCACTCTCTAAGCCATCATCACACATGGATGACAACACAATAGTGTGTCCCATGTTTTTCAAATTTAGGGTCACTAAAAATTAAATTTTTCAAAAATTATCATATTTTGTCAATTATAATGAACAAACAATGAAGAATTTTAAAATGATGTAAACTAATGGTTTGTGACATTTTCAATGTAGATTGAATTCATAATATTTTTAAAAAAAATCTATTATGTGTAGTTAATTTTAATAAAGTGTTTATTATATTTTTACAATTTTGTATTGACTAAGCCATTGAACCTAAAACATAAGCTTGATCAAAACATAAAATATTTTTATTATTTTGTAAATATAAACCTTAAGACCAATATCTAGTGCTTTTACATTTTTGTAATGTTAAACTAACATTAATTATAATTTAGACATATTGAGTGATTATAACACAACTTTTTGCATATACATTGGAATCGAAAAGCCATTGAAATAAGGACATCGATACAACATGTGAGGTTGGTTTTTACTATTTTTCCCAATGTCTCGAAAATATATCAAATTTTCTATAACAAACTTATGTTTATTAGAAAAAAATAATAATATTAAAAAAATCTATATATTAAAAAACCTTGAACACTAAGGGCTATCCCCCCATATTAATTTTTTTATCATTTTTAACCTAAAATCATGGGCCCCAAAGTGGAAAATTTTTCCCAATAAATGTCAAGCATATGGCATGGAGACAAAACATTGCCACATTGGCACCACATTAGTAGGTCTAATCAAAAGGAGGTGTTCAATTAGGCACCCTTCTCATCAAATACCTTGATTATAAAATTGGCACAATCATCCCACCATTGCTACGTCCGCTTACCAATCCAATATTTTTTTCATTATTTTTTAGTTTTGTAATTTTGGAAAAGCCCATTGACATTAATTTGAGCTTTACTTTAAATTTTTAATTGTTTAATATTAATAATAATTTTTAAGATTTACAACTATTTTTAGGGTTTAAAGCAACAAATTAGTGAAAAAGAGGATTAAACTAATGGCGAGCAACATATGGAGGCAGTGAAAATCTACGGGTATAGTTAGGAAACCGTTATGGTCACAAGAAATCCTATTTGCGAACTTCATTAGGGCACAAGCAAGACATCCTCGATATGAAATGAACAAAAGTTTGGAACCGAAAAAACAAGGGCTTCAAAATACTGGAAGATCGGATGTTTATGGAGAATGTGAATATGCAAAATTTGGTGATTTCAGATATAGTCGTTAAAGATTCGACGCTAGATTAGAGGCATCAAGATCTTCTCCTTTGACTTCTTTTCAGATGCAAAGGGGTTGTGTCAAGTGAGAGAGGGTTTCAAAGAAATATCTTATAGATTTGGTAAATTAAAATGTTATGGTGTTCAAACATCTTCAACTTCTCATCAGATCTGGAGGAAGAAAGAGGTGAAAACGAAGGGAGGGGTCCAAGATAAGGAGATAGAAATTGAAATCCCAGATGATTTTATTTTCCCACATGTGAAGGAATTAAGCCAGAAAGCTATTTACAATCTAGAACTTCTCTCTAAGTAAAGAAGATTTGGATTTGTGGGTTAAAGAAAATTGGGCTACTGTCACAAATCTTTTTGTTTTAGAGAAGGATACGGGTTACTTTGTTGTAATTTTCTCTAATAAAGATGCCAAAGATAATATCTTGGGGGTCAGATCTTGGTTTTATCATGGAAGAGGTATCTATTTGCAAGAATGGGAACCTAATGTTAACCCTTTATCAAGAAAGGAAAATTTTGTTCCTTTCTGGGTTAGTTTACAAAACTTGCCACTAGAATATAGAGATACCAATATTATTTGGTTATTGGCTGAGAAGTTAGGGTTTTTTTGTCAATCACGATTTGTTCACTTCTAAAAATCTTCAATTGCCTATCTGGTTTTGTGTCATTATGAATACTTCTTTTTCACTTCCTAAATCTATATTACTCAAGACTTCTAAAAGCTCTTAGATTCAGAAACTGGTATTTGAGGATCCGCAGACTATAATTAATTTTGATCATATTACTGATTCTTTGGCTTTTGAGGATCTAAAAATTGTAGCTAACACCTCTTCTCCTAAGTTAAGTAAGATTGCTAGGAATACTCAAGTGGAGTCTCTTGTTTTCATATAGTGATGCATCTATATTAGGGGTTGAAGGTCATTCTAAAAATTTAGTGGCATTTGATTCATCTACTTCAGATCTGGAGAAGGGTGGGCTAGAAGAAGGGCAACTTTCTTCTAATTGTTTGCTAAATAATATTGGGGTGTTAGATCCATCTGGTTTGGACTTGGATAAGATTGGGTTAGAGGAAGATAAACTTTCTTTTGACTGCTTGCTTAATAATAACTCTAATTCTTTGGCTGATCAAACCATCTCTTTAGTAGAAAATTAGAAAGAAGTGAATGACATTGGGGTAGAAGATGGAGAATTTGAGTTTAACATTCCACCTCTTCAAACTTCTTGAAGTTAGTTTCTGTAAAAGAAGATGAGGCTTTAGCTAAACCAGTGCTCTAATAGAATATGATCTGGAAACGGGGAATGAGGTGATATTTCTTGTATGCACAAGTGAAGTCTCAGATTTTCCAGAAAATAGTTTCTTTGAAAATGGGACTCAAAAGGAAGAATTTGTAAGGGGAGATATTGTTAAAAGTGATAGAATGGATCTGTTTCCTTTCAAAGATGCAGATAATTTGGTTTTAGATATTCTTCAAAAAGTTGGGTCAGATCTCATTAAGAAAATAGTGGATGAAGTGTTGTTAGAAAATCCATCCCTTGATTCTAATCTGCTTAGTGCCATTTCTCAAACTCATTTAGAGGAATAAGTGAACCTTCCCACTCCACCTTCCAAAAGGGGGAGGAAAAGTAAAGCAAAAAAGAGAAGAAGAGATTCAGGCTGGGATCCAATTGACAGAGTGATTTACACGAGGAGAGCATGTCACTCTCCTCGGAGGCAATGAAGATAATTTCTTGGAATGTTAGGGGCATTAATGCCCCTAACAAGAGGCTCTTGATTAAGGGCTAGTTAGGTAGTTCAGGAGAAAATATAGTTCTATTGCAAGAAACGAAATTCTCTTCCCAACAAGCTAAAGATACATTCTCTAAATGGAAAAACTGGAACTTTCTGCAGTTTGTTGATGTAGGTGCTTCTGGGGGTTTAGCTATTATTTGGAGAAAATCAAGGGTAGATGTCTTTGAATGCTTTGTATATGTTGGTCAGAGTTAAGTTTGGGGATCTTTATTACTGGCTTTTTAATGTTTATGGGCCTTCTTCAACAGTTGAAAAAAAGGCTTTGTGGGATACTTTGTCAGTTGTTATTTCAAACCTTAAAGAGGAATATTTGATTTTAGAGGGAGATTTTAATGTTGTATTAAATATGGAGGAGAAGACTAGGGGTGTAATCCCTCCCTTGAGACTTATGTCTAATTTTTCTAATTTCATTAGTGATAAATATTTTATAGATCCTTTTCCTACAAGTGGCAAATTTACTTGGACTAACAAGAGAAAGAATTTTTGCCTTATAGCAGAAAGGTTGGATAGATTTCTTCTTTCAGCAGAATGGATTGATTTTAATGATCAATTTTATTCTTCCATTTTGCCTTTTTCAGGTTTAGATCATTATCCTATTGCTTTAGAAGTGAAGTCTCTATCATTGGGATGTTCTAGTAAGAAGTCATTCAAATTTGAAGCTATGTGGTTTAGGGATGAAAGTTTTCTTCCTTTGCTCAGCCAGTGGTGGTCTTTAGCACCCTTTGTTGATGGATCTAGAATGTTTCATCTGTGTAAAAAATTGAATTGGCTGAAATTTAAAATTATGGATTGGAATAAAACACACTTTAAAATATTTTTACCCAAAAAGCTCATTTGGTTAATCTCCTTGAGTCAATTAACTCCCAAATTATTCAATATGATATGAATCAGGCCCTTTTTGAGTAGTAGAAATCATTTTAGTTGGATTAGAGGAAATACTTGCTAGGGAAGAGATTTATTGGAGGTAGAAGTCTAGAGAAACTTGGCTACGTGAGGGGGATAGAAATTCAAAATTCTTCCATGCTTCACTTAAAATAAGAAGACAACATAATTTGATTCAATCCATCAAATCTTCAAAGGGTGAAATGTTATTAGAGCAATCTCTCATTTAGGAAAAGGCAATTAAGGCTTTTCTAATCTCCTTTCTAATCATAATGGAGACCCTAATCCTTCTTCTAGTGATAATATCCTAGATTGTATCCATGAATTAGTTCTAAAGGAAGATAATGACATGTTGCTTCAGAAGTTCATTTCAGAGGAGGTTCAGGGAGTTGTTTTTTCTTTCGACCCGGACAAAGAACCTGGTCCTGACGGCTTCACACCTCTCTTTTTTTAGAAATGTTGGGATTTTATGGGAAAAGATATCTGGTTAGCCCTTAAAGAGTCTAGAAGAAATATAACTATATTGAAAGAAATGAATACAACTTTTATTGCTTTGATTCCAAAGAGTAATTCTCCTTGTTCTTTCTCTAATTTTCAACCAATTTCCTTATGTAATACCCTTTATAAAATATTCTCAAAAGCAATAACCTTGTGACTGGCTTTGATTATTCCTAAAATAATCTCTGAGGAATAAGGGGGATCTATACCTGGGAAACAAATCATAGATGGGGCTATAATTGCACATGAGATTCTTCATTCTATTCATTCTAATAATCTACATGCTATGAGCTTGAAATTAGATATGATGAAATCTTATGAAAGAGTATCCTGGAGTTTTCTTATGAAGGTTCTTGCTAAATTCAAGGCTTTGCTAAAAAATGGTGTAAATGGGTATGGTCTTGCTTTTCAGGGGTCAAATTTTTAGTTTTAATTAATGGGTCTCCTTCTGGTTTCTTCCAGCTTGTCAAGGTGTCAGGCAAGGTGATCCAATATCACCTTTTCTTTTTATCCTCACAAAAGAAGCATTAAGCAAATTTATATTAGTTTAAAATATCAATCACTATTGGAGAGGTATCCAAGTCCCTATGCTTCCTTTTGCCTTTACTCACACTCTCTTTGTTGATGATACTTTACTCTTTGGCTTTCCTTCAATTTCTAAAGTCAAGTGTATTAAAAGGGCAATTTCTTTGTATTGTAATGTATCTGGTCAAGCATTAAATCTAGCCAAGTCAAAAATCTTCTTCTTTAATACTAATCCCACAACTTGATCATGAATTGCTTCATTATTGGGTTTCTACACTGAGTATTTACCCTCTCAGTATCTTGGAGTGCCTCTCTTTAGTGGGGTTCATAAGAAGGATTTTTGGTTAAATATTGTGCATGCAATTCAAAAGAGAGTAGCCTCTTGGAAGGGTAAATGGCTTACTTTTGAAGGTAGAATAGCCTTAGTCAAATCAGTTTTACTACTATTCCTATTGATACGATGTCAGTTTTGAAAATGCCTAAGGGTGTAATTACAGAGATTGAAAAGTCCTTGAGAGATTTTTTGTGGAAGGGGAATGCAAAAAAAGAAAATAAAATTGCTCTTATCACCTAGGCAAAGATTTGCTCTTCTATTCACAATGGAGGGGTTGGAATTCATAGCTTGGAAGCCCATAATTTGGCTCTAGGAGAAAAATTGGCATGGAGTTTACACACTAAGCCTCAGTCTAAATGTTGTAAATTAATGCAATTCAAATAACTAGATTATCCTTTACCAAAAAGAGTTTTTACAATTTCTAACCCCCCTTTGGGGTCTAAAATGTGGAATTTTCTTGTGGACTGTAGAGGGGTTATTCTTCCTCATCTTTCTTGGACAATTCATAGTGGGAATAAGGCTTCTTTTTGGTCTGACTCTTGGAATGGTTTTCCTCCTTTATGTGTACAACCAGATCTTTGTCAAGCACAACAAGTTCTTACAAATTTATGGGGATCTAAGGTGAAGGATTATATCTCAATCTCTGGTGATTCTATTCTCTTTGTAGTGACTTGGAAAGATTTTAAGGATTGCCCCTTTCTTGTTGATCAGAAGGTTTTGTTAGCCTCCATTTTGAAGAATAGAAAAATTATTTTTTCAGGTAAAGATGATGAATTAATTTGGTCTTTTTCTAAGACAGGACAATATTCAATCAAAGAAGGGTATAATTTGTTCTGCAAAAGAAAGGGACAATGGATTCTAGATGACCTTATTTTTTGTGTTGGAGTAAGACATGTTTACCGAAAGCTGGTTCTTTTGCATGGTTAGCATATAATAACAAGATTTTATTAAGTCAAAGGTTGGTAAAGCTAGGTATTTTTGAACCTTTTATGTGTTTGCTCTGTGGTTTGAATGAAGAAAGCATAGATCATCTCTTAGTGGTGTGTCCCTTTACTTCTACTTGTTGGTATTGGGTTTGTGAAAAACTAAGCTGGTATTCCCCATTGTTGGGTTCTCTGCAGGACCTCTTTAATAGTTAGCTACTATTATATAAGGAATCTTCTTGTTCATCTTTATGTATAGTCTCTCCTTCAATTATTATTTGGAGCATCTGGTTGGAGAGGAATAGAAGGATCTTCAGAAAATAATGCAGAAGATTGTCCAAGATGTTCTTACCTTTATAGAGAATTCAATCTGTGAAGTAGTCATGTGTCATTTACAGAGGCCAGTAATCTCCAACTTGTATTTCTCCTCCTAGGATTCTCTTATGATTTCTAATTGGAATAACGTGAGACCTCCCTCTTCTGTTTGTTTCTCCAACCCAAAGAAAGTTGATAGAAGTTTGGTTGTTTGGACCCCTCACAATGAATCTAAGTTTAAACTTAATTTTAATGGAGCTGCTAGAGGAAATCCAGGACCGTCAGCAATAGGTTGTGCTATCAGAAATTCTTCTGGGGAGTTTTTAGTTGGATTATCCAAGAGTATTTAATATGGATCTAATAATCAGGCTGAGGCTACTACATTGGTAGAAGGCTTAAGATTAGCTCTGGAGGAGGGTGTTAAAAATATCAGTGTAGAAGGTGACTCTTTGTTTATTATTTGTTTAGTGTGAAAAAGGAGAGGATGGGGATGATGGGTGTTTTGGTTTATTTCAAGAGTTTATGTTAAATCCTCCTTTCACCACTAACATTCAAGGACATTCAACAGAGTAGAGAACTCTACTACATATCTCCTGTCACTTGGAACATAGGGGAAGATTGAATTGTGTGAATTTGTTATTCAATTAAGCCCAATTATGCTCAAAACCCTAATTTCATAAAATCGTAAGCAAACGGATAAATCACAAAAAATGATCACACGCAGAGATATCAAATGATAATCAGATACATACCATATTTCAAAGTTTGGTGTGTGGAAAAGTTGGGGACTAATGAGCGGGTGCCCTAGTATAGTGTACCTATTTTTATTGGAATCTATGAAGAATGTCTGCAACACAACTTTGTTGTCATGGAGATTTCACTACATCAGAATTTGAAGGACTAATGAGCAGACACCCTAGTCCAAGCCCTAATTTTCTTCTTTGCTTTGCACTTCCAATAGTTTGTGATGCTTCCCTGCAACTCCACTTCTATCACTTTTGAAACCTGTAACTTGTAATCACAAAAAATGGGGTTGGGGGTTGTGGTGTTTAGAGGCTTACCTCGGTCAAGCCTTGGAGAGGCATTCAAGTCTTTTGAACACTGTTGTTAGATAAAGAGTGCGTATCCCTACAGCATAGAGGCAAAAAACCAATTGATAAATGATTGAAAACACAAATGAATGTCACCTCGATGGTGTAGCTCGCATGAACATAAAGATCCTTCACATCATGAGAAGATGAAGCCAAATATGCATAACAAACACAATAACAAAACAATATTGCTCTACAATAATGAATACTTTGAAAGCTCTCAAATCATAAGGATGCCCAAAAGTTCATAATCATCTTCTTGTTTTCAAATGAATGCCTAAACATGCTTATATATGCAACTAAAAAACTTCCCGCCAAGAAATTCATAATTCAACCTTGAAGTGTCGGCATAGAACCTAATAACGGTCACATAATTGACACATGAAAATAGGTCTTGACCCAAAATAGGGTAGGATTAGGGCACAGATTCCCAAGTCCTCTCCCCTATTTCAGGTAGGAGTCATTATAAGTGCATCCCCTAGGTTCCATTTGCCATAAAACTTAGGGGTTTCTTCACTGGAAGTCATCACTAACATGCAAAATGATCTAAATGCATTCTAAAGGACTCGGGAGCTAAACCTTATGAGGGAAAAGCCCCCAAGGGGAGATTTTCTAACATAACATTTAGCCCCCACTTTAATGTATGTATAAACACAAGGCCAATACATGCATTAAAGAAAGGTCAACAAACATAGCAAACATGCCAAGCATGGTGAAGACACACCAAACACAATGAAGATAGTAATAGGCACGCAAAACACATAGAAGACAATAACAGTCACAGAAGACATGAAGAAGACAACATTGGAGACATGTAAAACATAGTAAATATAGTGAATGCAATGATTTTTTTTTTCATTTTTCCCATATGAATGCAAATGCAAGTACAAGTAAACACACAACCCATAATGCAAGAGGGACTCATCGCCACCAGTCTTTAGATTGCATATGGGGCAATAGACACACAATACAAATCTCAGAGTACAACACGGACTCATTGCCATCAATATTTGGACTGCACTTGAGAACAAACATGCCATACAAATCCCAAAGCATAGAAGGGACTCATCGCCACCAGTCTTTAGACTAGCTTGGGAACAAACATGCCACACACACACACATGGAAGGCATGGAGAAAACATGGCAAACAAGAGATGGAAGAAACCTATTGCTAGGTTCGTAGCTATCTCAAGAACATTATAGGCACACACCAAGGATTGGGCTTCACCACAACAATCGCCGAAGACACGCTTAAGGGTTAGGATAGTCTCAGATCTGCTCCCTGCCTGCTCGGAGGACTTTTTGAAAATGACAGGATTCTGCAATCTCCTCAAGAAATACACCATCCCCACCTTCTGTAGAAGGGATTAAAATAAAAGGATATGCATGATATCCCACCTCTACAGAGGGCTTAATGATTGCAATATAGAAAAGAAAGATGTGCACTTGCATGGAGATGCAACATCTTGCCTCTGCAGAGGGCTTCAAACACACTTCATTAGTATCAAAATCATCAGACAACTTACCTTTATATGCCCCCACCTTAAGGTGGTTGATATCATGTACCGATATCAAGCACATTAAGGTAGGAAGAAAACACACAAGGGAACAAGAGCTCTCACAAAGCCCATGCGCCCAGAGGTGACATGTACTTTACAATCGCCAAATGTTCCCACAAACACATTCCTGCAAGAAAAGAGGTTAGAAATCTTTCCATAAGACAATAACCACATCACATGATCAAAAGTAATGCATGAAAATAATCACATAAAAAAGCCAAGGTTACACTATGGATTCAGAAACTGAGTATAACCGTGGGGCTATATTGCAAGATCTCAAAATTGAATGTAAACGAGGCAAGATTCAAAGATAAACAAAGTGCATGAAGCAGCTATATTTTTATAGTTTGTTAGTGTGATAAGACAACATCAAAATATCACATAGAGTGATTCTACTAGCCAAGCGTAGGATAACATATATACCAACCCTGTCGTCATGTATGGACTAGGTCCATTTTTTATTTCTCGCTAAAGGGACACTTGGTCCTTATCACTATAATTTGGTTTTCATCATCCGCCTGCTAGATAGAACCACTAGAGGAAGGTAAACAATAAATAAAGGGAGGAGAACAACTGCCTTAGGGACAATCATGTTGGAGGCTACCCCCAAGTCACCAATTGCAATGCTATGTCCTTAAGACACAACACACAATAATGAAAATAGAGGAGAATCAATATAGAAGAATGATGATACAAATAGAAGAAGGTCACAACAGAGGCGGTCTCTTGGTATCCTTCACCTTACAAGAGAATCAAAGGTCATCCAAGGAGGCCTAAACAACACATATATCACATCATGGGGAAAACACAACACAGAGGTAATGGGTTAGAAATACTTACCTGACACAACACAATGCTAACAACATATATATCTAAGAGGAGGCCACTCTTGAGAGCAACTATAATAGGTGCTACAAGGAGTGTGGCTTAGGGAGGGAGAATACACTTATTCACTATC